>CM070700.1:8337373-8937373 GCA_036346265.1 Melocanna baccifera | reverse complement strand
GAATGGATCGATTTCCTGTCCTCCGTCCTGGTATTTAAATGAGTCTTCTAATTATTGTAGTTGCCACCGTTATCGGTTAACATTTCGTAGCGCGTTTAAGAATCCTGACATGTACGTTGCAATTCAGGCGGTGCTTTCCCTCTATGCTAGTGGGAATACTACTGGTATGATTATGAACTGTTTCCAGCTCTTAATTCAGTGATGATTTGCTTGATAATGTACCTATATGATTCAGTTATGTTGCCCTCCACTAATTGCTTAAAATTATTGTCAGTCTTCCATAATTAATAACCTGATTTATGTTTGTCTCTTCTAAATGCTGGTTGGCTTGCGTAATTTGGACATTGCTGCAATCATGATTCTTGCTCACTCCCCTTTGCATTTAGGAAAATAATTGTAGATAAAATATTGAGAGGCAATAGAAGTTCACTTTAGTGGAATATTTTCTGTCTAAAGTTTTTCTCCCTATCTACATATATTGTTTTCGCCTCTGGTGCTGGTGTGAGCTACACTGTGCCCATTTATGAAGGATATGCGGTTCCTCATACCATTCTTCGCTTACATCTTGCTAGTTGGGATCTCACGGATTCCCTTATGAAGATTCTCATTGAGAAGGGTTACTCCTTCACAACCTCAACCAAGTGGGAAATTGTAAGAGACATCAAGGAGAAACTTGCATATGTTGCCCTTGATTATGAGCAATAGTTGTAAACTGCCGAGAACATCTCCTCAGTTGATCTTGTTGTTCTTTTTGCTGTTGCTGTCACGTTCTTCGTCACATAGTTTATTCAGTTTGTTGATAGTTTTTTCAGTCCACTATATGCAAGGCTTGGAATCAACATATTTGGTAACGAATTGAAAGAACTCGCTTTGTCGTCAATCCATATATGTTTGTCGCAGGTGCTTATTATTTAACTGACACATTGCAGGTCTTGGTTTTTTTCCTTCTCTGGTATTCATATTTCTGATGGAGATATTTTTTCTTCATCAGCGCTTGCAACCATCTTCTGGATTGGACATCGGTTTATTAAGAAATTGCCATTTGTAAGGCACATATATTCAGTATCAAACCAAGTCAACATTGCCATTTCACCAGCTTATATGCTCCATTCACGTATACATGCTCAAAAAGCTTAATTATTCTTCTTCCCTTTCGTACAGATTGCCCTTAATACAATTTATTGTCAATAAGTGGTTATTACCTCTTCGCATCAACAGTACATGTCTTAGCTCTATTCTGTATAGCAACCCTTCATTTAGGTTGAAAGTTATTAGTACTTTTTTCGCTATAGCTTCAATTCCAGATATGCTTACAAAATTAATGTCATACATACATAATTCATTGTAGTCTTTTTCCACAAAAGGTATGAGGCATGAGAGAGCATTTTTGTTTTTCTATGCTTTACTCCATTTTAAGTCCGTATAAATCAATTTTTATTCTGGTCATTGTGGTTCTTTTTTATAATAGGGTTATATTATGTTGTTTTATGTTAACCTATTGGTTCTATGTTGCCAACCAGGTTCACCATTATGAGAGACCATTTCCTCTGGTTCCTCTGAAATCCACACTTGGGCCTTTCTTTAACATCAAGGCAAGGGATTGCATAGTAACGTTATCACGACGTCAAATATTTAACCTCAAGGTTGGTATTTTACAGGTAACTGTTATCATGCCAACTTATTATGCTTTTAGATGGAAGTAGTTTTGGCTTATAGGGCTTTGTCAGCTAAGGAGAATTGATAATGCTCTTAGGATTTTTCATACCCTTGTGGAGTTTGGCATTAATGTGACACCAGCATGCTGTGCCCTTCTTATCAATTACTTATGTTGGGACAGAAATCTAAATGCAGCAGTTGATGTTATGTTGTATACATTGAGTAAACACTTCATACTGCCGCAAGCTGTAGGGAACCGTTTACTTAGGAGGCTTTGTATCCGTTACCGAAGGCAGGACGCACAGGCACTAGCATGGAGAATGCATCTTGTAGGATATGATATGGATGTATATCTTCGTGATCCTACAAAAGGTTTGTTATACAGTCAATAAAAATGTCTGTAGTGTTTGTAGGACTACAGAGGTACCCTCAAGAGGGATGCTAATATTTTGTTTTGTGCCGATTTTTTAGGTAAACCAGCAAAATAGGGTGTAGGTCACTGATTTCCTAGCTCTTGCAATGGATTTTGTAACCCATCTATTGAATTGTAACTTCAATAATGAGGCAGAATTTTTGATGTTTTGCAGCATATTATACCCTCTTGTTACTTCTGTGCAATTAGTGTGCAATCTCTCAGTTAAACGCTGATATTTTTTTTGCACTGTAGCAAATTTTACTCTTCTCAGCTGCATCAAGAATGAGGTGCATCCTCCTGTAAGCATTAATGTTCAGTTACTCAGTTGAAGGCTGAGATATTTTTGCAGTTTGCACTGTAGCAAATTATACTCTTCAGTCTTCTCAGCTGCATCAATAATGAAATGCATCTTCCTATAAGCGCAGGATCAACATAAACTTTGAAAACAACGAGGTTCGTAATATATTTTGAGCACCTTGTAATGCAATTTTTTTGTCAATTTCGGTACTACTTTTTATTTACTACAGATATTACCTTCTCTTTTTAATTGTCCCATTTTTACCAACCTTGTTAGCATGATATCATTCTGGAGGTCAAAATGGGATGGGTAGGATGCTTTGCATCTAAAAACTTGACCAGATGAGGTCATTTACCTATCTTGCTTATTTTATTATGAACTTGCACAGCACTTAAAACCAGCCTTCTTATTTCTTCTGTGTTGAATTGTAGTTTCGCTTTTTGTTAGAAACCACAGCACCATATTGGTTAATGTCATTACTACATAGTTGTATTGTACTTTGGTTAATGTCTCAAACAATTTAATTACCTAAACTTAAGGAAACAACCTAGCAGATTTTGCAATATTGGAGCTTAGTCAAGGCTTAAAAGTCACAAGTTTCTTAAATTTCCAGAGGAATTTTCTTGCCTTGCTTTTGCCTTTTGTCTGAAATTCAAAAAGAGTGACTTATTCTATTGCTAATTCTTTACCGAACAACTTAATTTGGTTCTTGATCGAGTTTTCTGTGGTGACATTGAAGTAGAACTTACCTGGTATATCTACATGTCCAGATGATTTATTCCGTTAACATAGCTGGGCAAACCTTGATTGTGTTGTTCCTATCGATAAACCATTGGACATTTGTCTACTCATGCTATTTGTGAATGCACATCATAGCATGTACTTAGGACAAAGTACAAACATTGTTGTATTTAACCTTCATTGGGAGTTGGAATGAGATGATGTTCCTTTTTTCCAGCAATCTTTAAACAGAATTGCAATAGACCATGCAGTGTATTAGGCAAACATTCAAATATCTAAGAGTGATATTTGAGATGTTCACTACTTCACTGTGTTAATATTTGCTCTGCATATCGATGTTAATATTTCCTCTGCATATCGAATTACAGATCTCCTGAAGCAACTGGAGCTAATTGAAATTTTAGTCAAAGATTGTAGTACTGCATTTTTTCCCCATTCATATGGACTTCTGTAATATAAAGATATTTTAAATTAAGATGGTTTTTTTTTGCTTCTGTTCATTGCAGATGAGGGCACTGGCATATCTGAGAATTTTCTTTAGTTTGATTTTGGATTCCAGAAGTTCCACATGGTTGGGCAGATAGATTATTTACATTCACCTTGTTGCTATATTCCAGGTAAGTTCTTCCTTTTAGATGGTAATTTCATTTGCATTGATACATTCATTCTTGACATGATTTATACAGTTATTGCTTATTGAAGAATTTTCATCTATATCTGCCCTTGCTTGATCAGTAATTTGATATATAATCATATCTTGTTGAACGATGGTATCTAGAAACCTGCTTAATGCTTTATGTTATTTCTGTTAAGGAGATAGAGTTGTAGTAGGAGATAGAGTTTTTATTCTATTCCATATATATTTTATCTCTATATGTCATATCTCCTTGTACTCTTATATATATATGACTCTTTAGACCTCATATCAATACACACACACAATATTCATAGCATGGTATCAGAGCATAGATTGCATACCTAGCCTCTATTACTCTTCCGCTGCTACTGCCCCCAGGAGAATCGATCTACGCTCCCTTGGCTGCCCCTAGGAGAATCCATCAAGATTCCCTTGGCTGGAGCTTTATTTGATGGTATTCTGCACAGATTTTCATTGAGGTACATACTTGCAGCATATTGCTTATTTTTCCATCTATAAGAGCAGATGCTTCATAATCCTCATTTATAGGGACCTGCTCAAGTGGTGCAAGAGAATACTAGGAGTTGATCTCAACTGTCAGGGTCTGGGATTTGCATCTGGTGGTTGCAGATTCATTTATTATGAGGTTTTTGCTCTCTCTTCCCATCTTATAATATAGTTTCATACTCCATATTATCACAAAAAACATGTCATCGTGTGAAGTGTGTAGTTAAACCTTTTGAACTTCATATGTATCTAGATTGGTCACATGAAAATGGTATACATTAATCTGTCATAAAAAAATTCTTTTGTTATGTTATAACTCTAGAAATATGTCGTCATATTCTGATGAAAACCAACGATTCAAGTTGCATCTTTGGCTTGTGCTCTTGCAATCCGTGTAATGCTACCCTCTCAAGATATTGCTTTTTTGACTTGCTTGTTGTTCTAACGTTCCTGTCTTTTTTTTCAGAAAGTTATCTATTTTGTTTTCCAGTTTAGTGGGATTGTTCCTTGGTTGTCTACTAGCAAAATACTTGCTTCTATTTACTCTCTGTCTCCTGATACTTTTCTTACCTCTTTCGCTTCACCTTCCTATCCAGAAAAAAACTTCTTTCACACCTCTTCATAACAGCTAAAAACAACAGCTATAAAAAACGCTTTTACCAGAAACATCTACATTTCTACACCCCAAATAATAGTTCAAGTTTATATGCTCTTACTTCAGTATACAATATAGTCTCCTTTCTAAAGATTTTACACATTTTTCCCCCTACTTTGCTATACTTTAAACATAATAGAGCATTCATATCCTTTACAAGACAAGCTTACATTTTCTTCTGGTAAAATATGCATTAAACACCAGTTTTTTAATTCAAACATATCACGTGTTACCATTTCCTCCCTATTTTCCTAACTACATCCCTATTTTCCTAACTACATCGCTTATATTATTTACTTTCTTTGCATCTTTTCCCACCCTATATCTAACCAAACAAACACAGAACACACCAAATATGCTAAACACCGCATAAAAAAATTATTACCTTCAGGCATAAAACATTCGCTTGCAAAAAAATGGCTTGCGTGGCGTGCCGCCACGCAAATGTATCTAGTATACTGGAGAAAAGAAGAAATTAGAGTACATTTACTCTTATGCGTACTCCACTAGTAGTTTGAAAATTTGAACCATTCTGTTCAAAGGAATAATCGAACCGTCCCCAGCTGATATTTCTATGGGGCACTGTTCACCGTCCGAAAATAGATCGTTGGCGCTGATTTTTCTGCCGCCCATGCTCTCCCGCCTCTTCCACCGCTGCCATGCCACAGCCGTTCAGTCAAGAAGCCGTACGCCTTGTCTACAACCCCTCTGAGCAGCATTTAATGCCTCTGCCCGCGCGTCATGCCGCCTGGACAGAATTCACCCGCCGCCACCCAATTTTCCTTCCCCGGCCGACCTCACCCTCTTGGCCAACCTGATCAGTCCCAGAAGCTTTTGATCGCCACAACTCGAACCCTAAAGCCACTAGTACTCCTCCCCAGCCAGCCGAGCCACGCACTCTCGCAAATTCCCGAAGCCCCTGGTTTCACCTCCGCCGCCAGTACCAGGGCACGGCCAAAACTGCCCTTCGCCCCTATATAAACCCCAGCACCCCCTTTGTAGCCAAGCACACTTGCACAGCAATCCCACCGCACAACCGATTGCTCTGCAACTCGTCCTACTGCCAGAAATCGCCGAAGAGCTCGCGGTAAGCACAAATTCTCAATCCGGTGATACGATCGATTATAGCCCAATCCCGACATCCCTCGGCCAAGCCACCACCTCCGCGAGTTCCCTCTGGTCCCAAAGATGCTCAAAAACGAACGCAACCGTCTCGATACCCCATGGATCACCCTAGTGCCTTTAAAGACCCGTGCGGAGCAAAAGCGCCACTGTCGGCGATCGCCGTAGTTGCAACCACCGCCGACCTAAAAAATGGAACCACCGATGCACTAGCAACCCATTCATGGTCCCAAAAAATGACGTAGATCACCGGAACCCCGTCGATCCCCACTGCCTTTCCTCTCTGCTTCGCACGCATGTTGAACCGAGGAAGATGACGACACTGTAGCGTGCAGGTTCCGGTGTGAACAGTGCTAACCCAGTGAACAGTAAACCCTAAAGTCCGTTATTGTTCATCAGATCCGTTAACACATATATATACCCATTTTGACCATTCCGAGCCCGTAAACCCATTTCTGAGGTCCGTTTCCCCATACCAGACCCCTAAAAACCCTAAACCGATTTATTTAAAATTTTGTTCGAGTTTTATTTTTTTTCTTTTGGTCCAAATTCAATCCTTCGAATGCGGACTTAAAGTATTTATTTTACATTATCCTTCGACGCTGCAGATCAACCTACTCAGGAGGGAGAGGCCCAAACCCAGGTCTAGGATTCTGAGGAATATGAGTTAATTGAATACACTGATTCTCAAGGCAAGTTGTATGCTTTTGATCATATTGAACCTACATTCTTTTATTTATGTATTTACCAGTATTTTCATTATGCTATTTACACACTGTTATTTTATGTACAATAATTGTTTCGAATGACATGATATTAGTTATGTCCTACCACCTGATAAAAGCCCGATTTTAATTTGATGGCCACATTCATCTTGACAAGACTTAGTAACATAAAATATAATATTAAAAATTAACCGTGGTAGCATAGGAAACTTACATGTTTCACAATGTTAAATGACCCAACGCTTGCCGGTAGGTTTTTCAAAGAAAAAGGATTAGAGGATAATGAGTTATCACAGGAAGCCACGAGATGGCTGGATCCCCTGACCTTATCCTAGAAGGAGGCACAGAATAGAAATGGAGACAATATGGTTTGTGCTGGCCTAGTATCGGAAGATACTAGTGTTTGTGTTGTGGTTGGAAGTGCCTCGGCAAGAATGTAAGGACTAGACCCTTATACCAAGTAAAGAACATAGCGAACGCTCAACATAAGCGTTGATTCGTCAAATCTGGATTAGTAGCTACTTAGTTCGATTGAACCTCTACAAGGGAAAAAGAAATGATGAAAGTAGTATGGTTTTACTACAACGATAGATTCTCACAAATCGAGTCCAGTTTTCCGACTTTGGCCCGTCGAATTCCCGAGGTTGTGTAGACCAAGTGTCTATTGGGTAGAGGCTATATACATAATTGAGCAGTGAAAAGCCTTATTTTCTTAACTCTGTCGCGAGAGTTATGAAATCTTGTGGATAAAGCTGAGCAGCTCTGTAGAGTCAAATACTAATGGTGTTCGAATACGTCGTGCTTCCGGTAAATGAAACTATATTTATTTGTGTGATTCCATAAATGAAGCATAAGTAGATTTGGAAAGATTTTGGTAAGATGGAAGGATAGATAATCAAGCTTGACACCCCAATCAATAAGAAGTTTTTGATTTTCTTGTTTTAAACTCACAAGGGTTACGAAATAAAACTATGTCCACATAAAATAATAGGGCTACTATACCCTATTCATTGAAATCCCGTTACCCTTTAAAGCCGCGCTACCCTTTCGATCTCCGCACCTCGCCGCTGATCTCGTTCGTGCGCTGCCGCCATCGCAGCCGCCCTGTTCTCGTGTTCCGTTGCCGAATTCTACCGTCGTCAAACTCGCCAGAGTTCATAAGTTCGACGCTACGAGCATCATGTAGTCTTCATCTCCAACACCACCGTTCTGCCGCCGCCGGTGAGTCTCCGTGTTGTCTTGCCCCGCCACCTCAGCTTGCTCCGTTCAGATCAACCGCCGCCCCTCTCCGCCGTTCTGCCTCGTCGCACCGCCCCTCGGTCTACGTGCACCGCCATCGCCTCAATTCATGTGCCCAGTTGCTTTGCCTCGCCTCGCTCCAGCCAAACCCCACGTCACTTCGCCTTCAGCAGCCAATACCCAAGCACCACGTGTCGTCACAGTTTGGACCATCCGAACTTTCCTAGCTCTCTGGATCATTCGATCGCAGTTGGACCATCCGATCATCGACGTCGTTCGGACAATCCGAACATTGCCACCTCTTCAGGCCGTCCAATCGTCGGGATGCGCCACACGGTTCGCCTAATCCGAAAATCTTCGCGTCTCCAGACTGTTTGATCGGTGGACCATTCGAACATCATCGTTTCTCGACCGCCCGATCATCTTCATGGGTCGGACCATTCGATCATTGTCGTCTTGCTGAGTCAGACCTAGCCAAGGCATTGCCACCTTAGCTACCACCTCAGCCCTAGATCTGGTGTGTCAATGCTACGTCAGCGCCACAACAGCACCAGAGCCATCCTAGGAGCCACATCAGCATGCCACGTGCCATGATACATCACCGACACATCAGCCCTAAATGCTTAGTCAGCAGCAGCGTTAGCACACCTAGCCACATGCATACTGTTCCATGAGCCGAGTCCCCCATGGACCAGTCTTCCTATTAGCCAAGTCCACAACACAGTAGAGTTTCCGATTTCCTAGTATTTTTTATATTAAATTTTTCAAGAGTTTGTTCTTCTCCGTCCTAGCTCCGATTGACCCTATTCTTTTTTCTCAATTCATGTAAAATCGAGCTCTATCTTTTGATTCTAGTTTTGAAGTTTTTAGAATTTATTTGAATTTTACTTGATTTTATTTTGTGCCTCGTTCGTTTTCTCTTTCATTAGATCACGTCTTCGAAGGAGCAAGAGCATCACCAGAAGATCAAGAATTCATAACTGAGTAAAACCAAGGTAAGTCGTGTCCTTTGATCATATTGAATCTAGTTTTTAATCTATTATTTATTTATTTTATTTTAAATTATCATGTATTGCTATTTTATTACAAACCTTTGTATATAGCAGTTAGTGTCCAAATTGATTAATCTCTCATTTGATAATTTGAATGTTATGATTCCATTGTCACTATAGGATGAAAAATTATGTAGTGATACCATACTAGTTGTCACATGGGTTGTACAATTTATATCCTTAGCCATGCTTAAAGTCTCATAGGGTTCATCATCACATGTAACTGAATAATTAATTTGATTTAATGAGATATTAAATCGTGGTTGGTACTACAGTTATAAAATTATGTGCCATGACATTGGTGTGTCATTGATGTTGGTTATAAAAAAATTAGTTTTCACTTAGGTGAGTGGTCGTGTAGTAAAGGGGAAAGTGTTGATTCACTTTGAAGGATATGGAAGTCTCACCTGAGTAATATTTAAGGGCTTAATTTTATGCGCTATTGATCTAAACCATACCGTACAAACCACATGCCTAGTATGGGATAGACCTGACTGATTAATTTGTGATATTTCAATTTCAATTTCGCCATTGTGATGAATATGGTTACTGATTTTCATAAGACGCAAAGGAGATGTGATTCAAAACCCTAGCGTGCGGAATTGAGTTGATGTTGAACATTATAAAAGCTTTGTTGTGATTTTCTTTAACGTGTGGATGATCACATCATGTGGATACAATTATACAACCTCTGCAGATTGTAAAACTATTCGAATAGACGTGTCCCCAGATATAGACAATACTCGGTGATTTCACAGGAATGGTAGAATTTTCTTAAAACTTTGGCTGGAAGTGCTATGTAAAGTAAATGGTTAGTTCACTGATGGTTCATTACTAGAATGGATGGTTCACGTGTAGTTTATTGGAGTGATTGGTCAGTTCACTTGTGGTTTACATAATTCTTTTGATTATTTATTATAGTTTTACTTAAAGTTCGCTTTTAATCTATTTATTGTATTTATATTGCATCTTTGTTACAAACAATTTGCTGAATATTAATGTACTCACGGCTTTGTGACTATTGTTGCTCAGTTGAAGAAAGGAACCATATCAGTAGAAGGTATCAGAAGGAGGATACTTTGACGAATTCGCGGAATAGGACTTCGCTCTCCAATCGATTGCCTGTAAGCATGTCGAATGGCTACTACACTTATTGCTATTTTTCATTGCCAGTTTTTTAAGCCCTTCAGGCTATTAAGTTGTAAGTTTAGCCATAAGGTCGTACTCTGATAATTATTAATATTTGAGTCTTAGTTTTCTTTATTAATCGTGCATATGGTCGATATTTCGTCTATATTTACACTATATGCACTAGCGTGATCCTAGACTAATGTGGTATACACACAGAGTTCGGATTTGCATATTCGGGTCTCGATATGCAACTATAGAATTTATGAAATATCATGAAGGATATCAGTGCATTGGTCAATTTTCAAGGTAACTAAACTGAAATCGCCAGCAGACTTTGTTGCAAGGAACAACAAATCTCTTCATGCTTAATACCTAATGATAAGTCAGGAAACTAAGCATTGTTTTATTCAGAAGCTTCCTTTAAGGTGTAATGAAATGAAAGTAATTATTGAGGAAAGTATTACAGTAGGTACGATATTTAGGGATGCAAGTGGGGCCGGCCTATCCATTAACCCGCTAGCTTGACCCGCAAAAGAGCCCACATATCTGTCTGCAAAAGCCCACCAACCCATTAGCATTTTGAACCAGACCGCACCGCAAAAACCCATGATCACGCGGTCGGCATTTGCACCTCGCATCCTCGCGCGTGATTCACTCCGAACCCTAGCCGCCTCCTCCACCATCGCCCCCCACTGTTGACGCTCAACCCCAAGGGCAGTAGGTCCAAGTCCAGGTTCCATACTCACCTCCCATCTCTGCACCGAAACACCAAAGCCCTGACCTCTCAAGCGTTGCAGGAGCAAGCCAATCGGCAGCGGCTGCAGGACCTGTCCACTGTGGTCGACTTCTATGCACTGCTTGCTGGCGACAGCGAGCTGCCCGCGGGGATCAGGAGGTACGACTGCGCCGGGTTCGACCAGCCCGTGTTTTGCTTCTTAGACCGTACGTTGGAACTGCAGAACTCTCCCTTTCCTAATCTATTCTACTCTTTGATGATCCATGGTACAATGTTTTGATCTTATCTTCTGGGGATCGAATGGTCATCAAGGTCTAACATAACTTTTAACTGGGTTTGGTAGATCAATAAATAGAAAACAGTGGTGAGGAGATGATAAACAGAGATTTTAATGTCCATATTTGTTGAAGAGTTGTATTGTACATTTTGTTGATGCACTATTTAGCTGTTTAGCTTCCTTTTGAAAGACACAAAAGAGTATGCCATTTTGTTGCAAAATCTTAATTAGTTCAAACACACAGGTGAATTGTTGATGCTAACTTGTGCTCTAGGTGTATACCTTCCTTTTGAACCAAAGGAGTATACCCTTCTGGATTGTATTATTACATTGTGACACATAATATTATTGCTGATTTCAGTACAAAGCCTTTGAAGCCTTCTAAGAATGTTCTTGTTTTTATGCAGGTGAGGAAACATAACAGGGAATGTTCTTGTTTCTCTAAAGGGCTTGATCAGTTACAGATGAACTTAAAGTGTATCTATATCGGCCTTCTCCTTTAATTTAATGACTATGTAACTATTGTCTTGCTAGAACAGTTTTTCATTAATAACTTGAAGATTCATAGTTTCATACATGAATGCTGAATCTTCTGATGCTAAATTAATTCTGCATTTTTCTAGAATTGATTCTTTCATAGCATCTTGAATTGTGGATATACCGAATATCGATACTTTTTCCTTGATATATTGAATTGTGGATATGCCTTTCACATACCTAGGCATTCCTATTCATTTCAAAAGACTGAAAAATGAGGACTGGTATGGTGTGGAAGATCGATTTAAAAAAGTAGGATGTTCGCAAGGAAAGCACTTATCTATGGGTGGCAGAGTTATCATGATTAACTGTAGCCTGAGCAGTTTACCCATGTTTATGCTCTCCTTTTTCTTAGCTCCAAAAGGGGTCTCGAAGAAAGTGGATTTCTATAGATCCAGATTTCTGTGGCAAGAAGATGAGGGTAGGAAAAAGTACGAATTGATTAAATGGAGTAAAGTCTGCTTGCCCAAGGATCAAGGTGATTCGGGCATCCTTGATCTTGTAAAAAATGAATTTTTTTCTCTAAGTAAATGACTTTTTAGAATTCATAATAGTGATGGCCTTTGGCAACAGATTCTGAGAAACAAATATTTAAAATCTTAAACACTTTCTCAAGTCACTTGCAAGGTTGGTTATTCTCATTTCTGGAAAGGGCTGTTGAAAGTGAAAAATTCTTTTTTTTCCCTATTGTTTAGAAGTTATAGGTGATAGGGAACAAACTAGATTTTGGAAAGACAATTAGATTGGGTGTTGTTCTTTCGCCCAGCAATATCCTAATTTCTACAATGTATCACTGAATAAAAACATTGTTGTGTCTGATGCTTTTGGTAATAATTTTAATAATATTAAATTCAGAAGGATTTTGCTCAATGAGAAAAAAGAGGATTGGGAGCAGATTTTGTTGAAATGCTCTGATGTTCAGCTTTCCAGTGAAAAGGATATGTTGAAATGGAAATTACACAATAGTGGTCTAATTATCAACTAATTATCTGTTAAAATGCTTTTCTGAGTATAAATGTCTTTTTTGGATTTTTAGTTTGTAGATTTTTAGTATTATTTTGGGATCTTTCTAAAGCACTACTAATAAGTACTAGCCTTTTTCTAAAGCATTACTAAACACATGCCTTTTCTAATGATGCATTAGTACTGGCCCGCTCGTTTTGGCTTTTTTTCGGTTTCAACTTCTAGCTTCT
The DNA here is from genome assembly GCA_036346265.1 of Melocanna baccifera. Lineage (NCBI taxonomy): Eukaryota > Viridiplantae > Streptophyta > Magnoliopsida > Poales > Poaceae > Melocanna > Melocanna baccifera. The sequence continues at coordinate 8,924,452 of CM070700.1, read as the reverse complement.
GCTTTTTTTCACTATTCAGTATTTCGTCTTTTTCTGAATTTTTTTTGATATTTTAGGCTTTTTTGTATTTTCTTTTTTTCACGTGTTCCTTTGTATTGTCCCTAATGGGTTAACATGTTTTTTTTATTTTTACATTTTTTAAAATTAATTATGCCTAAAAAACTAAATCAGCTACAGTAAAAAAAGCCAGCTACACTAAAATTTCAACCAAAAACTAGAAACCATCGCTAAAACGAGCGCCCCCTAAGCAAATGTGTTGCCGGGCAGCCGCCAAACCCACCAAACTGCATGCGGCACTGCATTGCGGGTTACGGCAGCCGCAAATGCTTGGGTGGCCAGCGTGGGTGGGCGCGGGCTGTCCGCAGCCCGCCCCACTTGCACCACTAACGATATTACAGTACAAATCAGAATTCCAGCTTACTCATTTGAAACCATGTGTTCATTAATTCCAAATGTTACACAAACTGTTACAGTATTCTTCTGCTTAATCTCTTTGTGAAAGAAAGAATTTGTTTTCAATGTTTCATGTACCAACTGCATCTTGATTTAAGATGTCCGACCTCCTAAGCATAGCACATCCAAAATAGCCAGTATGATCAAAATTGTGTTTTCTAGCCACTTGTAAAGAGGTAAACAGCATATAAGTTTTTTTTAAAAAAAGACTAAGCACAATAACCCAAAAAAACTACTGCAGTACTGTGCAAAGAAGATTCCTTTATTTTTGTGTTCGGAGTGAAGAAGATAGATACAACTGAAACTTTTTGACTCTTAACACATTTGACTAAATTAAACCAGTTAGTTAAACAAATGCATAAGGAAACCAAATATCACATTCCATCATGCAGAAAAAGTTCTCTCGGTCAACACCAAAATAAAAGGAAGAAAAGGACCATCATGCCCATCAGCCACAAATGACTCCTCCCACCAAGAAACCATGAATCACCACCTACAACATATGCGATGTTGCTACCATTGAAACTAACATTTAGGCTTAGCCAACAAGAAGGATCCAACTTCATCCTGGTATACTAAAGACCAAACTAACTAACTAAGCAACAAGGAGAGTTACAAACACAGGGTACTCAAGATTTACTCATCCCCTTTTCATTCTCCATAAGGGCGTGTTTCAGTCATGATTTCCATCACAAAATCTGCCAACAAACCACTTTAATTGAACCACGTGATCTGAACTAACTAGATTCATCCATGATTTAAGGAAGCACCTTGCATTTCAGTTTAACCATTGATTGCATTTCCATGATTGAAGTAAGTAGCAACCCCAAATTTGACTTGACTTTACTCTTTCCACAGCCAAATCCATCCAAAAAAAGGGAATCCAAAATAACCAAACCGTTCCAAGATACAACCTCTCCATCTACAACTAAAGATCCATGATTCGATCAGACAGCTTACATTGGTAAGCTTATGAGAAGACATCAATAAAAAATAAGCAAGCATTAGAACCAAAATTTTCTAATCCAAACAATGAACCTCCCACCGTACCACAGACATTGAACACCATCCATGACCAAAAAAAAAATTACCTCACTGAATCCGGGGCATCAAGATATAGGCGGACGTAACCAGATCTGAGTGGTGATGCAGGGTCTGGGTGGAGGCGCCTGCAACGGAGTTAGGGTTTCGCGAGCTACGGCTGTGTCGACAAGGGGAGGAGGAGGCGGTGGCTCGAGGAGCCGACGGAGGTGAGGGGGAGGAGCTGGTGTTGGTGGATGGGGGCGTGGGGGTGTGGAGGGGAGACGGGGATGGGATTAGAGTTGGGTTACAATGGATGGGGATTTTTTTGCCCACAGCATGAAGTACCATATCAACTTGATAAATTTTTGACATATGTAACGTCTTTTACATTTGTAGCTATAAAAATAGTCCTATATAAACAAAAAATGATAAAAAAAATAACGTTTTTATTGTCTGATCAACGTCTTGAAAGTGACATGTGGTATACCGAAACCTAGCCACCAAGTGGTCGCGCGCCTACCGCCCAATCACCAGGAAACAAGGCCACATGTCGCCCCTCCACCATGAGCAGGTAATTAAGTCGGTTTATTAGCTGACTTAATTATCTGCCTAAATTAGTTTTATATATCTTATTTGTTTGAATTTTTAAATATAACAAATGAGATCGAAAAATTACAAAATTTTATGTGCAGTCTCTAGACATAACATACTTCATTGTGTAATTTTTTTGATAAATTTATCCACTCTGAATATTGTTTAGAAATTTGTACATTATGATATTTGTAGAAGTTGTGACATATAACAAATGAGCTCCAAAAATAACGAAATTTTACGTGCAACCTCCCGAAAGAGTCAACCTAATTTTGTAATTTTTTTGGGAATTTTATATGCTCTGAATTTACCATGTTAATTAATGTTCATTTAATCATGAAATTAGCGTTATGCGATGCTCATTTAATTAGCCTGTATGCGTGATTGCAATTAGTTTGTAAATTATAAATCGAGGTAATGGTTCATTTTAGTTCGGACTTGATATATGGATATGAAACCTTAAGATTTGATGGTAAGATGGTAACAAAGGGACTTCATTTTGAATAATTGAATGCGAAAAGACGACGACATTTGATGTTGAGAATTAAAATAAACTTTATAATAAACCTAAGAATAACATGGCGCACAGGTTTTGGTTACGTGCATAAGAAGCAACATCATGCACGATGAAACAAATCGAAGTACTTCTACTATACATATGCACCTGTTTGGAATGGAAATAAATTTGGCCTTTGGGGGAATAGTCTAGAACGGCCTGATCTACTGTGTGGATCGGGACTATTTTTTTTCCTTGCGAGCTCAGCGTTAAACTCTTCGGTGGCCTCTTCGGCCTTGGCCATCATTTTCCACTTTTTCTCGCGCTCTCTTGCGATCCTCGCACTCCCTACACATGTACACCTCGAGATGAGCTTTCGTCTCCCGATGTATACTCTTGGTTTGCTCGTCATTGCGGTGCTCCTCCTCCTGGATCTCGTAGGCCCTTTTAACATCCTACTCCTTGAAGCCGAGAGTCCGCTGGTTATGTAGGTGGACCTCTAGGTCGATCTACTTTCAGTAGCCACATAGTGGTTCTAAGGACTACAGGTAGACGAGAGAGATTGTTGGTGCATACTTTGAAGGATAAATAGCAAAGGAACACATTGTATCTGGTCCTTACCAGCTGTCAATAGCTGCTCGTGTCCCGACAGCAGTCAGGATAGTCACAGGAGTAGTTCACGCAACCCCAATAATACATGTTCACACTGAGCCACTATGTAGACTTGAAGAATTTGCATGAGTCCTTGCACTAATAAAGGGGCAATGTCTTCCCCTCAGGCGGGTGTTGCGGCAAATGCTAGGTAGGAAAGTTCAAGATGGATATGCTATGATGGGGGCATCATTGCGAGGAGGTGACCTCCTGGCATGCTCTGCTTGTCTATCACATGCAGTAGTAGCCCTTGCTTGTTTGTTGTGAGTAGCAGCAGACCTTGCTAGTTCGCGGGTCTCCTACCATTGCTTTATTATCTTGTCCCATGCCCCCTCATTCGCTCCCTCACCAGCACAAATATCAGTCTGTCCATACCGTCTCCCCTTGCCCGCTCTCTCCTTCAGAGCTCAACCATGCCAGCCCCCTCGCCTGCTCCCTCGCCCGTACAAATGTCAGTCTATCCATGTCGTCCCACCTCACTCGCTCCCTCGTGCACACATATGTCGCTCTTACCATGATGTCCCTCGTCGCCCGCAATACTATATGTCGACAACGGGTCCGTAATTTCCGGTAGCAACGCACCGGGTTCCCTTTTCGCTAGACTTAAAAATACAGAGCTCTTGCAATCGCTCGTCGCTCATCTAAACTGCATTTCGCTTCTTGCAGAAAGAAGAACCTTCTCCATGATACTGTAACATAGCATGGTAGATGCCGAAGGGCCAGTCGGAGCGAGGTCACCAAAGAAAGACCTAACCTTGGAAAGAAGAGATGACTTCTGCCCTAACTACTGATTGATGCCAAATAGGCAAGCTTAACTAGTATGGCCGAAATGTAGACACAGAGAGGACACGGTTGTACAGGTCACCGAAAGCCATTTCGATGGCGGGCAACGTTTCTTTCGATGCCCACACTCTAGGGTACAATTTGCCAATAGTTTATTTTTTCTTACTGCTAATAGAGCTTTCATGTTTACCCTCATTTGCAGCAGATGGTAAAATGTGACTTCGTCCGTTGGATCGATACTCTCCATGAACGCTATGTTTTGAGATACATGGATACACTGTGGGAGCGAATCTTAGAGATGGAGGCGTATATTGACAGTCTCAACAAGGAAAACGATGATCTCTGCCAACAGATGCAGCACGAGAGGGGCAACGAGTAGGTCATCAACATAGGAAGCTTCTATGAACCCACATGCTACTGCGTAAACTCTAGTTGCATATGTCCGTACTACTACAATGATGGCCAGCCATGTCTGAGATGCCCCCCCAATGCAACATTCTATATGGGTAGTATGAGGCACCTTCTACTAGTAGGCACACACAGAGGAGCTTGTACCACGATGCTCTCCCCTATAGTTTGCGGTTATGTTCAATCTCCTAAAGCATGTAACTGAATGGTGTACGTGTTGTTGTTGTTGCTATTTATTGAGTACAGATGTACATCATACAAAGGAGTACAAATAAGAACGCAACAGTATTATAGATATCACGTGCAATAATATATTACAGAGTTAATCGTTCAGCTAATCAATTGATTAATTGCTAATTACATCTCAAATTGGTACAAATATGAATTAATTTTATACACTAAAAGATACATAAAATTATAACACAGAATGGCAACCAGACGAACTCGGTTTATTCGGGCAATCTCTTATTGAGTGCTCGTAGGTCTTGCATATCCTGTACTTTACTGCGTAGCTAATGCTGGTACGTCGGCTCACATCCATGTCGTTCTGGAAGCGTCACATCTGCTGACGTCCCTTTGCAGTAATCTTCAACTCCTTGTTGGGGGCCCATTGTAATATGTTTGGCCAAAGATTCCTGTAGTTCATGTCCAAGCCATACGAGTGAAACTCTACACTCCGTGTACTGAAAAGATGTTGCATGTCATAGTACTCAGAGATGTATGGCTTAGATATCTGCCTCATTTTGCGCATATTATGGGTAATTTGTGGACTCTAGGAAGGGAACAAAACAACAAGAACACAGGAACAAACGATGGAGCGAAAGGCTTATATGTGCATGGTGAAAACCTACCGTGTTAACAAAAGCTTTGATACCATATGACGGAAGGAGGGTTATATGGTTGGCCCAATCTTCATGGCGTAGTTAAGATATTGAGGATAAATTGCTGAACAACAGCAGGGATACGTAGCTTTATACCTGCCAAGGTTGGTTGTGACTCGTGCGTTGGGGAAGATGATCCGAAGCTACAAGAACTCGGACCTGCTGTTTGAACAATCGTAGAACCACAAACCAGGACTAATCCACACAAAACGGTCAAAACCGTAGAGCACAAACTAGGGGAATCCCATGGGGATCCTTCTCACGAATCCAAGAGGACTCACAAGCGCAAAAGGAGTAAAACTCAAGCAGGCTGGCTGCACTTTCATATATTGGTTTTCAGAATGATCAAAAGTTGTCTCAATTGGATGTAGTACATGGGTATTTATACTAGGAACACCCCTTCTAGTTTAGGTGTGACAGCAAATAGAAGTTAATCAATTTTCTGGAGCAGCTGAAAGGCTTTCTTGGGTGGAACTAGAGCCGGATTCTTCAGTTCTCGCGTAGCATTTATCAGCTTGTGCGGCTGTTACTAAAATGGCCATAACTTCATGCTTGGAACTCTAAAAGGCACACAATTTGTTGTGTTGGAAACTAGACTTCATGAGCTTTCCACTCAGGTGGCCCATGCTAATTGAAAATGACCATAATAGCATAGACTGTAAGTTGAAGTAGAAGGAATAGACTTGAGTTAATTCAGCTCCTTTGGAACATGACCCATCTTAACACTTCTCGCCTTCCTTGCCAATGCATCTAAGTTCAATGAAAAGAGAATAGATTGGAAGCACTGCAAAGTTATTGGTATTTGGAATGAGAGTTAAGTTAGCGTTAACCTCGTCATATATTTCTTTAGCACGCCTTCTTGTGATTGGTCCTTGATATGTTTTTGCGGCTTCAGATGGTGGTGTACTAGGTGGCAGGGCATGGATGGCCAGGATGGTGATGTCCTCGTCAAAAACCAGCTATAACTCCTACAGCCGCATGACTCGCAACCGACCAGGAAACCAAAACATCTTCAGAAGGAGCTAGACTTGTACGCTAACAAATAACTGATCGGACAAGATTACCTTCAACTATCTCTGTCATATGACGTGTGAGGTGCAAATGCAGTACCAATAACCGCCGCCTCATCATCTGGCACACTGTCAGGATCAGAGTCTACAATGTTTGCTTGCTGCCCTTCTTCTTGTTGGCAATGCTCCTCTCTGACTTGCTTACGTTCCCCCCTTTTCCCTTTCTTGAAGCACCTCCACTCTTCATCTGCTCCTGGGTGCTCATCTCCATCAGGATCCACACCTGGTTCCATGTAGTGATACTTTTCTTCCTCTGGTGCTCTAGGTAGACCTGCAATCGGTACCACCGTCTACAATTTTTGGTGTCATCAAGAACTTGGCTCTCAGGTTTCGTCAACGGTCATTAAAAAGCTCGCTTTTCTCCTCATCGAAGCAATCGAAGCAGCTCATCATCACTGCCGAGCCTAACAGCTTCCTCATATGTCCCAACATACCAGCAATGAGCCTCTTGCAAGATTTCCCAGGTTGCGCCCTTCTTGTACTCTGTTCTGCCATTGGCGACAGTGAAATATGACCTCTCTGTTATCCTGGGATCAACCCTGAAAACAGCAGCGTCATCATCTCTCTTCTCATCGCACCATTCCAATATAGTGCGGTTCAACCTGACGTGGTCACAGGGGCCAATGCGTCATTTCCCCTCATGGTTTTTGGCGAGAAAAAAAAATAACAAAAGAAAAAGGTAATGGAAGTGGACGGAATGGCATATAAGTGGACGGGTGCATTCTTTGGGTGGTCTTAAAGTGTATCAATGAAGTTCGATAGTGTAAAACTAAAGTTGGGTTCTTAAAGATGTGACGTAAAAAGAACCATGAGCTGCAAACAACGTAAGTTCTTGATAGCACGTTCTTGATCAGCTGAATGTTGTATTCTTGAAGCATTAATTTTTGCTCAATGACTAAGGGGGTGATCGTTTTAGCGATGACTTCTGGTTTTTGGTTGAAATTTCACTGTAGCTGACTTTTTTTTACTGTAGCTGATTTGGCTTTTTAGGCATAATTAAATTTAAAAAAATGTAAAAATAGAAAAAATATGTTAGCACATCACGGACAATGCAAAGGAACACGGGAAAAAAATAAAAATACAAAAAAGCCCAAAAAATCTAAAAAAATTCAGAAAGAGATGAATTACTGAATAGTGAAAAAAGCTAAAATTAGAAACTGAAGCTGAAAAAAAGCTGAAACGAACGGAGCCTAAAAAAATATGAATCATGTAAAGAGTGCCCCGTATGCACATGCCATGAAAAGACGAGGAAAGTCAATACAGCCGGCCTATGTCTTCTTTATTCTTCCCTATCTAGACTAAATTTCTCTGAATATATATCTGTTTCAACCCTTTGTGTCTCTAGTAACTATAAAAGCTTGCGAAGCAAAAAAGTTGTCATGCATGTTCATGTTGTAGTGAGTCATCTTATGCACCTCATCATTTCCTTTCCTTTTGTCACAAAGAACTTTTGTATATGTACTGAAATTGTTATGTACGTAAATGCTTAATTTGTAGAAGGTTGGTCGTGGTGGTGGCAAAGCAACATGGATTTTGTTTTCCAGAAAGTGGGTGGTTGCTTCCCTTTACAGTGCCATCTTTAGTTTTCTTTTACTTTGCTCAACAAAACGAATGTCTCTTGCTATGAACTGCCATCATTCCAAATTTTACAAGATCTAGAAATGATCGATTTCAATGTTGAAATGATTCATAGTAGATAACAGTTGGAAATGCATGGTTTATAGTTGCATCTGAGGATGTTTGGTTGTGGAAACGTTGTAACTTGATTCAATGTTGAATGATTTATTGTGGAAAATTCTGATATGCCTGGGAATGCATTATTTCTGCTGCTTTTTTCCCTTGAGAAATGACAAACTTCCCGCGTGGTTAATTGAGAGGAATCCACGTTTACACAATCCTGTGTGTTTTATTTCTCAAAATACATCGAAAGTTTCCCATTGCTGTCCACCAACGCCGTTACGGTTAACTTTCCCAAACATTCCCCGCATCCTCGGTAAGACACCTGGGAAACTAAACTTTCCGTGTGTGCTGGCCCTCGGGGAAGGCTGTCCCTTGTGGTTTTCGGCCTTTCCCGTGTTTTTTTGGCACAGGGGAACAAGCAAGATCCGGTAGTGATGTACGCAAGCAAACTAGCTACTCACGAGCCACTACAACGTGCCATATATAAGCAAGCACCAGGGTCATGCAAAATATGCTTGATCACCAAGCTAGACAACTTCAAGGATGGATGGTGATTTGGATCATGGGTACAGTTATGGTTCGGATCACTACTACAGAAAATATTATCATAAACGGTAGAAAAATGTCATCACAGACGGTTTCGTTAGCCGTTTGAATTGATGGGCCAGTAATGATACGTGGTCATCACAGACGGCGTTCGAACCGTCTGTGATGTAAATATCACAGACAGTTTTTAACTACAAACTATTTGTGATAGTTGACTATCACAGACGGTTTTAGTTAAAAATCGTCTGTGATATTCTTTTCTTTTCCTAAATCTATTTCTGTTTATTGGCTAGTCTTAGGAAATGCTAGCTATGCCTTCTGAAACAAGCAGATCAATATGTACATGTATATATCCAATTCACATCTCAATTAATTTCAGAAACAAAAACATCTATTTCGTACATCAATTAATTGAAATAAAATAAAATATCCATTAACAAATATACATGTACAATTAAGGTCAATCTTATCCCCAAACAAAATCATTCTACGTTATGGAACTTTTCATTTGATTTTATGACTTTAGCCACAAAAAAGAACGCACACTCTACTCGAATTTGTGCAAGGTTGGCCTATTCCAACACAGTTGTAGAGATGGGCGAACTCTGTCGATAAGAATATCAATGTGCGTACATATATAACTTGATAAGAATGAAATAATTATTGCAAGATTGACAAACCTTAGGATTGGTGATCTTCGAGGAATCGAGTAGTAGTTTCATATGGTGGAAAATATAGAATCCATAGGTGTTGCCCGGCGGCTGCTGGTGGCACTGCAAAAATAGAATTTGGTAATTCAAGATGCATTACTACCAAGTGTTATATAAGATTAATGTGTACTAACGAATACTGAAAAATTTCGAATATGTCGCAGGGCGTTGGCCCCTTCCGTCGAGCCACGTACCTCAGTGGAACCTACACAGGTATGACGGCTGCTGTCATTAAACATAATCTCGTGTTGCTTATAAAGTAAAAATCAACAAGTATAGCCACTAGTGCAGCACTTACCCTTGATTGTTGGGCATAAGTATAAATTCCTTATTGCGGTGAACTAGCAATGCTGCTGTAATGTAACTCTCGATGAATGATACATCCTCGTTGATAGTATCCAGAAAACCAATTGGTGATTTGGATAATCTGGCTTCAGTCACCATGTATACACACACACACACACACACACAAACAATAAATTATATATATGACATTTATCGGTATTAAATGAACGGAGACTGTGATTGTACATACTTACAGCGTCCAGCATCGAACGAGTGAGATGTCGAGAGCGTTGAGCGTGAAAAGATCAAATAAATCCCCCAAAGGTCACCGCGAAGACACAATCATAAACTTCATGTTGTAAATGATGCGGCCTGAATTTGACAATGATACCTGAGCATCGTTATCCCTGTGGCTTATTGACCTGTTCCAAATACTAAGAGTGTAATCTTTGACAACTAAGTCCTAGGGCTAGGAGGTGCTCTGCCGGGGCGATCATCGGCTCACCTAGCACGAATTTGCTGGCCAATGCAGGTACGGGATATCATCATCGGTTTTTTTTATTTGCCCTTGCTGCCTCGGCTGTAGGTCGACTTCATGGTAGTCCACTGTAAAGATAGCACCAGTGCAAGTTGCTTCGGTGGGAATAGCACCCGTGCATATGGCACCGGTGCCGGTAGCGGTGGTACAGATAGCCTTGTGGACATGGCACAGGTGCAGGAAGCTCTCGTTCAGATTGCCCTTATGGACCTAGCACCGGTAAAGAAGCCTCTAGGCAGATATCGCTTTTGGGCCACTGGATGAATTTTTCAATGGCTTGCTCTAGTGTCATGACCTTATCGTTGGTGGGTTTCTGTAGCGATACGACCTCGAAATTGGCATGAACACCATCCACATTCATTTTTCTGAAGCCTGGCATTAAAGGTGCACCGTGCACCATGGCCCCGTGACTGGATGGATATATCTGACCCTAAGCAGCGCACAAGGCAACAGAGGCTTATCTCACTTGGAGCTTGTACTTCGTAGCTGTCTACATAACGATACAAAATTAGCTACTCCAACATGCCTATCAACGGATCGAGAATTTCAGAGATAATAATTATTACTAGGATATCATCCACAGGAAATCTAGGCTTGCTTTCTATGGTAGGATTGGACGCACAGCTACTCCGACGGTTGGTGGGGCATGCTAGCACAGGAGCGACGACGGCGTCCTGCTGATTTTCTGTATATCTTTGCATCTCATATCTGACTTAATTAGCGAGCTCCTCTCTAAGAGATGTCTTAATCTCCTCTCATAGCCGTGCCTCACGCTCGGCTTTGGCTCTCTTCCTACACCAATATGATTCAGAGTCATATGAAAAACCATGTTTCCAAGGAAAATAAAGACCAAAGTCTCTCGTATGACCTGGGTGCTCCTTGTTTCTCAGGGCCGTGGAGAGTATATCTCTCTCCCTACTTGCCTAGAATGATCCTTGGGAAGATTCTACACTCAGCGCTTCCTGCAAGAGCCCGATATGTCATTTCACTTGCTACGAAATTGTGGAGTAATTACAAGCTACGTAGTTCGATATCTTACCAAGCGGTGGAACACTTCCTCGTCTATAGGGTTTCGAAAGGAGATGTCCTCCGACAACGTGGTAGATGACCTCACTCTAATCTAATTTCAAGCGCACTCATCTAGGATTGTGGCAAATGGCGGGGCGGTGTCCCGCAGGATTTTACCCATATACGTAGCTGTGCCGAGTCTGTGGGGGTGTGTGTTTTTTACCTGGAGGGTCTTGTGTGTCGCACTTGTACTTCTAAAATTTTTGGTTGTCTTCATCGCTGTAAACTTTTCCCATTGTGGTTCCAAGAATAGTTACTTATGAAAGGGCGTTAGATTCTTCTTCACGTACTGCTTGACAACCAGGCTCTTGAAGTTCTTCTATGCTTTGCACGCCACTAGCAAGACATGTCGTTGCATGGAGTCGTGGTGTTCTTCTGGGATCTCGAACGATGCAAAAATTTCTGTCAGCAGCTCACATTTTCGAGTTTCAGTTACGGTCTTCCACGAATTGAATGTGATCTCAATTTGTTCTCATGCAACTATTCTAATAATTCTTCAAAATTCCACGAATCGAATGACAGTGTGGGTGATACATACACTGGTGAGAATGACAGTGTGGGTGATACATACGCTGCTTGGTGAGGAAGGAGGGGGGTCCTAGATCCATCGACCTTTGTGATGGTAAATCGACCCTTCGGTTTTTTTGATAATCCTCTTTCTTGTCGTTTGGATTATCCAGTGGACGCATCCAACGACGATGTTGAAGAATGCGCAGATGATATGTTGGTCTTATCAAATATAAAAATTAAGCACAATGTAGTGTGTGTATATATATATATATATCAATATGAAAATGACATGAAATTACATGAAAGTACATGATTAAGAAGCAAATGTAGTATATACATCACACATGCATTATTATATATGAAACATGAAACAAATCTTAATTAATTGATCTTCATTATTCTATATTGTAACATCATGTTTTTCTGAAGAATATAAAGCCCTGTTTTTTAAAAATGAATTTTTGGAATTTTTTTGGAATTTAATCAAGCTTAAATTAATTTTTTAGAAATTAAAATGAATTAATATAATTAAAATAAACTTTAACATTAGCTGAAAATATTTTATTTGAGTTTCTCAGGAATCAAGGAATTTTCTGATATTTTTGGTGAATTTTTGGGACTTATATGCTATTTTCTAGAGCTTTTTGGATTTTTCTCGGATTTATTAAAAAGAAAAAGCAGGAAAATCACAAAATCCCGTGGGCCAAGTACCCCGGACCACTCCCCTCAGCCCGCCATGCGTCGGCTCCACACCGCACCACGGGCACGTTGCACCTGCCCCGTGCCCACCTTGGCCGCCCGATACGCCACGCGGCGCCTATCCGCGCGCTTTCGCGCCCCATGCCCTAGTGCCGCACCCCGCCCGCTCACGCACCGTCCGATCCCGCTTGACGCCATGCGTCGTCGATCCAAGCCGCCACGTGCCCTAGCCGAGTCCCGCTCGCGCCCGCGTCGTCTCCTTCCCGAACCGACCTCGGTTCGCGTGATTTAAACCCCGCCGCCACCTCAGTTCGCGTGCATCCACCCGTAGCCACCCTCGGTTCGTGCACCCCACCCGTCGCCACCGATCCCTACCACGCACCCCGTCCCCGTCGTCGCTGGAGGACCCCGTCACTGTCGTCGTCGTCTCCACCGCGGGTGAGCGCCTTCGCCGCCGTCCCTCTCCGCCGCATACCCCTCCCTGCCGTTGCTGGTGAACCACGCTCGCCCTGTCGCCTCAGTTTTCACGTTGCTTCGCACACCGCGCCCCGCCACACGTCAACGATCTGTCGGCCGACCGTTCCATCGTGGCTGCAGATCCAGATCTGAGCCAACGGCGCAGATCCCGCCACGCGTCGCCATCTCAGCTGTTAGATCCTCCACCGCCGCCGCAACTAAGCCGTGCCACGTCAGCCCTACCTTGCCACGTGTCACGCCACGTCAGCTGTCACGTCAGTCATGCCACGTGTCAGCACCGTATGCTACCACGTCAGCCCTAGGCCGCCGCGTCAGCACCGCCATTCCGCGTGCACTATTTCATGGATCGGGTCCACCGTGGACTAGTTCTTCCGTGCACCGGATCCACAGCACAGTGCAATTTTTTAATTTTAGGACTTTTCTTTAGAATTTATTTTTCGAGAGCCCGTTCTCCTCCGTCTTAGCTCCGATTGACCCCGTTCTTTTTTCTAAATTCATCTAAAATTGAGCTCTACTGTTTGGTTCTAGTATCAAGGTTTTTGGAGTTCTTTTTCTTATTATTTTATGTGATTTTATTGATTCGATCGTTTTCTCTCTCGTTATATGAAACATGAAACAAATACATGAAACAAATCTTCTTCTTCTTAATTATATGAAACATCTACATGAAACATGAACAACAGATCTTAAGTATTCTATATGAAACAACAATCCTCATAAGTATCCTCACATCATCACAAATCTTCTTCACATCATCACAAATCTTCTATATGAAAAAACAATTATTCTATATGAACAACAATTATTCTATATGAAACGTGAAAGATCTTCTTCACATCATCACAAATCTTCTTCACCTCAAATACATGAAACAAGTATCCTCATAAGCTATAACAGAGCACACATTCTCGATGTAACAGGGATTAAAGAACCAAGAGAGAAACCATCAAGAACCAAACCAGAGACGGTTCTGTTTTAGAAAGAAGGGCTCAAGGGAGGAGGGTGCCGGAGTCGGGGGTGGAGGGCGCCGGGCTCGCGAGGGAGGAGGGTGCCGGAGTCGGGGGAGGAGGGCACCGGGCTCGTGGGGGAGGAGGGCACTGGAGTCAAGGGAGGCGGCGCCGGGCTCGGAGAAGTCGGCGACGGGCTCGGGGGAGGAGGAGGGTGCCGGGATCAGGGGAGGAGGAGGGTGCTGGGCTCGGGGACCGGAGGTGGCAACAGGCTCAGGAGAACGGCGACGTTAAGTCTGAGTGCTCTCTGCTAGTTGGTGTAGCTAATAACTCTAGTACGCGCAAAACCCTAGCTGGAGGCATATATATAAGCTGTTTTGCGTGTACTGGAGTTATTAGCTACACTAATCAGCAGAGAGCACTGTAATAAGACCTCATAGACTGTGTTTCTTTAAAACAGGCCTGATGTCCATATCAACAAAGTCAAGCCGTGTATTGATACCGTCCTTTGTTTTATCATGAATGTTCAGTAAGAGACTAATCAAGCTATCACATTCATTCTTCTCTACGTGTATGACGTCGATGCAGTGCCGAACATCTAGGTTCTCCCAATAAGATAAGTCCCAAAATATTGATCTTTTCTTCCAGATGTTCTTCTCATGAGCCCTCAATTTACGTCCCTTTCTGAGGACAACATCTAAATCCTTAACCATATTATAAACCTCTTTTCTAATTAAATGCCTTGGAGCTGAACCATCCTCCTTCTCTCTGTCAAATTATTTCTTCATCTTGCGGTATGAGTAAGCCCTCCAAAGGAACCGGCGGTGACGCATACACGGTTTTGCGTGAGTGTTTTAGCCACACACTCTTGGTACCATCTAAGCAGTGAATACAAGCTTTGGCACCTTTTGTACTCTGGCCTGACAGGTTAGCAAGGGTAGAATAATTATTTATGGTGCAGAACAATAAAGAGCGCAAAGTGAAGTTCTCTCGTTTATATACATACCATACTTGTACCCCCTCGTTACATAGTACTTTTAGATCTTTCACCAACGATGCTAGGTACACATCAATATCATTCTAAGGTTGTTGTGGCTCTTGGATAAGTATCGATATCAAAATATACTTTCGCTTCATACACAACCAAAGAGAAATGTTATAGATGTAGAGAGTCACGGGCCAAGTGTTATGTTGCTGCTCATGCTACTAAAAGTATTCATTTTATTTGTACTTAATCTAAACCTTATATTCCTCAGTTCTGCACCGAAATCTACAAAACTCCTATCGATGTTTCTCCACTGGGTAGAATTGGCAATGTGTCTTAGCATTTCATCCTTCTTTCGCTACTCTGAGTGCCAACGCAGCAGTTTTGCCTCCTTTGGATTCACAAAAAACCGCTTCAAATGGGGAATTATAGGAAGATGCCATGCCACCTTAGCAGGAGGTCCTTATTTCACCTCTGTTCCCTCGCCGTCATCTAATTGATTGTTCGTTTGTATCGGGATGCGTTGCACACCAGACATACATGCATGTTTGCATATTCTTTACGGTAGAGGATACAGTCATTCGGACATACATGTATTTTCTCTACTTCCATTCCCTTGGACAAAGAACCTTCTTGGCTTTATACGTGGTTTTAGGCAACTCATTTGCCTCTGGAAGCATGTCCACTAAAAGATCTAACAGCGTCATGAAACTCTTATCAATGCATAGACAATACATGTATTCCACCCCCTTATTCAACATATTATCCTCGGCAGCTCTTGTAAAAGCAGACATGCCATTAATATACTCTTCACTTACACGGTTCGCGGCATACATCTAGTTTCGGTCCTATGTTATACATATATATAACAATTTAGTATTAAAAATTAAATTAATCAATTAGTATACTACATATATACCATATGCGTTGAGGCTTTGCTAGCTTAATATTAACACCACAGCTATTTTTCCAACGGGGAACAAATTATAACAACAATTTTGATAAATTTGGCCTCCCACATGACGAGAACTGATCATATATAGCCAAGTAGATGCAAACCATCTTCGATAACAATCACCAAAAGTTAGATCTAAATTTTGATGCAACGAAAAATAAAACTTATTACTAACCATATCTAGGGCAACCAAGAACTTGATGAATCTTCAATCTCTCTTGCCAAATAGCTAGCCTCCTTCCACCAAATTAAATGGCCTGAAGCTTTGCCTCCAAGTGCAACACTGGCCTAGATCTGGAATTCAAGATAGAGACCACGGTTCTGAGCAGCACAAATAATATATAGGTGGATTATCATAGACGGTTTTTAATACAAACCATCTGTGATGATTCATTATCACAGATGGTTTTTCATAAAAACCGTCTGTGATGATTCATTATCACAGATGGTTTTTCATAAAAACCGTCTGTGATGATTCATTATCACAGATGGTTTTTCATAAAAACCGTCTGTGATAATTCATAGATTATCACAGGTGGTTCAAACTAAAAACCGTCTGTGATATTTATAGTATCACACACGGTTAATGGTAAAAATCGTCTGTGATACTTCATAGACGATTTTTACCATGAACCGTCTGTGATATTATATCTTCACAGATGGTTTTTACCAACAGTAACAACACAGACGATTTGCAAATTAAAACCGTCTGTGATGTTGTGTCTAGTAATAGTGTTTCTGTAGTAGTGCATTTCAACCCAATTAGTGAATTTTCTTGTGTGGATAAATTCTCCAATGAAATCAATAACAACAGATTCATTAATTTTAAACCAAAACTCCTTCTACCCAAGATGGATTATTGGATTCAATCAAAGCATCTCCAATAGAGATTCCTGCTTGAGGTGAGATATGCTTTTGAGTCAGCCTTAAGGCATCTCTAGAGTCAATAATTTGTAGTTTTCAACATGATATTATAGAGAATTTGTACCAGGTTTGGTATCTCAGAATGCATAATTAAACATTATTAAAAACATATATCCAGCTGCAAATCAATGACAAAACCATCATATAAACATGCAAATTCTTTATGTCATATAAGCTGGACAATATATTCAAAGTTGAGAACAATACAACACTTAAAATCAGCATTAAGCTCATATTTTATATGTGACTGTTGCTATCAGATTTTATATGTGATTGTTGCTATTCCCTTACCTCTTTTCTAAGGTTATCACTCTTCGTCTTATTCCAAAAATCTATTTTTTTAAATCCTTAAACTGACCTTCTCTCCCTTATAATACCTTAGATGTGTCAAGCTTCTCACAGCCAGTCTGAAGGATGGCGAGGACTTCTCCAAGTTTTGTTGCGAAGCCTTGGATTAAAGAGATCGCCAGTTTACTTCACTAAAGATGAGAAGGCAAAAGGTCAGCGTATTAGATGCATCACTAGGTTGTACTTCACCACTAGGATTAGCAACCAAGTTCTACACCATAGCTTCAAGCGCACCGATGCTTGTGGAGAGTGATCTATGCAGGGAGCCGCGCACAAGGCCATTTGACGCCTTTGCAAGTTATACAAGATCAGCATACCCAAGCTCATTCGAAAGTTCAAGGAGCAATATGTAGTTAGCCCCAGTGTAGCAGAGCAAGTCATGGAGGAACCTCAACCACAGCTACTAGTGCATCTACCCTTGCCTATGCCACCAAGCCCGGAGGAGAGACGATGCAAAGCAGGCAACCATCAGGAGTACCTTCGACACTTCGTTCTAGCCGTAGCCGAGGAGCAGTCATTGTAAGTCTGCAACTCACGGGTGGTTTACAGTGACTTAGAGAAGGAGTCTAGCGAGCCTTACTTATCAGGACTCGAGTAGGAGCCCTTAGATTAGATCTTTGGTTAGAGAGTGCGAGTAGAGTGTTTGGATTTTATTTGTAGTTGTGTGTGATGTGAGCTGCAAATTTTACCCTTAAATGCATTATATTGCAATCATATCAAACATTTATTGGAGTATTTGCTTAGTTTTGTTGTTAGCCTCTTGGCTAAGTATTTGCTTAGTCTAGATTTGCCATTAGAAAACCCCTTAGACAAATTTACCTCTTACCTGTGCTTTTCTCTCTCACTTTTTGTGCTTTGTGAAGTCAACAGTTGTTTTCCTTTCAAAGTAGTTAAAAGATGATTGATTCTCGAAACTCAGCTGACCATAGTATGGTGAATCAGGATCCAGGGAACATCACCACCAACCCATCAGCGCAGGGACCACAAAGCAGCCTCGATGGGATTGGATCCAGCTCTCAGTCAGTTCATGGCAGCCCAGACTCAACTAATGCATACCATGATGTAGAACATGAACGCCATGATGAATCGACAGAATTAGGAAGCAGTTGCAACTCAGCCATCTCGCCAATAGTATAGATTCACAGAGTTTATGAGGACGAGACCGCCCACCTATTCCTGGTCTTCAGAGCCTTTGGAGGCGGATGACTGGATTTGTCTAGTTGAGAAAAAACTGAACCTAGCTCAATGCACAAATTGAGTGAAAGTGCTTTACGCCACTCACCAATTGGAGAGAGCTGCCGCAGAGTTGTGGGAGAAGAACTGCGTCACCCATGAGGATCAGGATAGCATCTCTTGGACAGAGTTCATAGCAGCATTTCGTCAAGCCCATATCTTAGATGGGGTGATTGAAATAAAGGAGAAATTTCATGAGTTGCAGTAGAGGAACATGTCAGTGAGCGAGTATCTCAACAAGTTCACCTAGCTAGCTCGCTATGCACTAGAGGATGTGGCCACTGATGATGCTCATCAGAAGAGGTTCAAGAAATGATTGAACCCAGGATTGAAGGTTCAGATTGTGGGCAATGATTATGCTAGCTTTCAGAACATGGTGGATAAAACAATGCTTATTGAGGAAAGCCAACGTGAGCTACAGGAGTCTCACAATAGGAGGATGATGCAGTAAGGATCCCAGATGCATCAGTTCTAGAAGGCTCATTTTAGCACATACCAGCCTACTCGTGTGCTGCAGTGGTCAGCTTTCAGAACACCAGCCCCAGCGCCACGCCAGTTCTAGTTAGGACAACGTCCCCATGGATCGAGTAGCCAGTAACAGAGGAGCGCCAACCCTACAGCTTCTGTCACTTGCTACAAGTGTCATGAGCTAGGACACTATGCTAGTAAGTGCCCTTAGAGGTAAGCTCTAACACAATCCGTTTCAATCTAAGAGCCACACCTGATTGGATCCCTGCATCGGGAGCAGGACGTGGAGCACCCCAGATACCAAGGCAGGCCAGTCGAGCACCGCCATCAATTATGCATGGACAAGCGAACCATGTCACCATAGAGGAGGCCCAAGCAGTGCCAGAGGTTGTGATTGGTAAGTTCCTAGTCAATTCAATTCCTCCTACAGTTTTGTTTGATTCGAGAGCTTCGTATTCGTTTGTTTCTCAGAGTTTTGTCTTAAAGCAACAGTTGAAAACTTTTGTTTTTGGATCTGTTCTTTTGGTTCAATCCTCGGACTCCGAATTGAGTACAAACCTAGGTTGTCCATGAGTCAAGATAGCCATTCAAGGAGTAGAGTTTGTCACTGATCTTATCACATTGGATATCTAGTCTTTGGATGTGATTTTGAGGATGGATTGACTTAAAAAGCACCAAGCTGTGTTGGACTGTGGAAGCAGAGAAGTCACCTTAAACCAATTCAGATGGAAGAAAAGCAAAATTTATAGCCAATATGAGTCAGCCAGAGAAGGTTATAGTTTGCTAGAGCAAAGGGATCATGTTAGAGGATATGTTAGTTGTCAGAGAGTATCCTGATGTGTTCCCAGACGATCTTCCCGTTATGCCACTAGATCGAGAGGTTGAGTTTTTGATTGTGCTGGTACCTAGTACTTCTCCGATATCCAAAAAAACCGTATCAGATGCCTACTAATGAGTTAGCGTAATTGAAGAAGTAAATTCAAGAGCTTTTGGACAAAGATTATGGCAGACCTAGTTGTCTTTGTGGGGAGCGACAATATTGTTTGCCAAGAAGAAGGATGGTAGTCAGCGCATGTGTGTGGATTACCGAGCACTTAATGAGGTCACCATCATGATTAAGTATCCTCTGACTAGGATTGATGATTTGTTCGATCAGCTTAAAGGAGCAGGAGTATTCTCCAAGATTAATTTGAGGTCAAAATAACATCATATGAGGATTCGATAGGAGGATATACCTAAGACAACTTTCTCAACTCATTATGCTTTGTACGAGTTCACAGTGATGTCCTTTGATTTGACCAATGCCCTAGCTTATTTTATGTATCTGATGAATAAGGTGTTCATAGAATATTTGGACAAGTTTATCGTTGTGTTCATTGACAACATTATGATTTACTCCAAGGATGACGCAGATCAGAAGTTTTCTAGGGAAGGCAGGATATTATCGTTATTTCATTGAAGAATTCTCCAGTGTATCCAGACCCCTTACCCAGTTGCTAAAGAAGGAAAAGTAATTTGTTTGGACGCCAAAGTGCGAGAAGTGTTTTTAGAAGCTGAAGGAGTGTTTGACCACAACCCCAATGCTAATGTTGCCAGATATAAACAAGGACTCTGAGATTTATTACTATGTTTACCGCAAAGGTTTGGGATATTTGTTAATGCAAGACAAGAGAGTGGTGATTATCATTCACGTTAGTTGAGACTACATGAGGAGAATTATCCCACACATGATTTAGAGTTAGCAGCCATAGTGTATGCTTTGAAAATTTAGTGTCATTATCTCGTGGGTAATCAATGTGAGATTTACACAAATCACAAGAGTTTGAAGTATATCTTTACCCAAGCTGAGCTCAATCTCAAGCAAAAGAGATGGTTGGAGCTAATAAAAGATTATAATGTTGGGCTACATTACCACCCAGGAAAGGCCAATATGGTGGCAGATGTTTTGAGTAGAAATGTTTATTGCAATACAGTGATGGCCAAGAAAAATCAGCCAGCTTTGCATGAGAAATTTCAAAAGCTTTGCTTGGAGTTGGTCAAGGAAGGATTCCTAACCACAATGAAGCTGCAGCCAACTTTAGATGGTTAGATTTATCAAGCTCAGGCAGAGGATGAGGAATTTCAGTGAATCAAAGAAATGTAAAGCGTTAGGTTTTACAGAGAATGACAAAGGAACCTTATAGTTTAAGCAGCAATTATGTGTGCGAAATAAAAAGAGTTAAAAAAGTTGTTACTCAAGGAAGCTCATGAATCATTGTATTCAATCCATTCGAGCAGCACCAAGATATTAAGGGCAAATATTGGTGGCCAAACATGAAGCGTGAGAAAGCGGAGTATGTTACACTTTCTGATGTGTGTTAGAGGGTGAAAGCTGAGCATCAGAGGCCAGCAGGTTTGCTACAACCATTGAAAATTCCCAAATAGAAGTGGGAAGATATTGGTATGGATTTTATCATAGGATTGGCAAAGGCCAAGGATGGTTATGATTCAATTTGGGTAATTGTGAATTGTTTGACAAATGTTGCTTATTTTATTCCAGTCAAGACCAGCTATGCAGGTGACAAATTGGTAAAGTTATACATGTCGAGGATTGTGAGCCTCTATGGAGTACCCAAGAAAATAGTATCAGATCGTGGATTACAGTTTACTTCACAATTTTGGGGGTAGTTTCTATGAAGCTACGGGTACTCATTTAAATTTTAGTACAACATATCACCCCTAGACCGATGGACAGATTGAGCGTGTGAATCAGATTCTCATAGACATGTTGTGAGCTTGTGTGCTAGATCATGGAGCCAAGTGGGATAGATGTTTGCCTTTCGTAAAGTTCTCTTACAACAACAGTTATCAGGCTAGTTTGCAAATATCGCCATTCGAAGTTCTGTATAGCAGAAAATGTAGAACCTCTCTCAATTGAAAAGAGATGGGAGAAGGTCAAGTGTTTGGGCTAGATTGTCTGAAAGAAGCTGAGAAAAAAGTATGATTAATACAGGAGAGACTAAAAACTGCTCATGCCAAGCAAAAGAGTTATGCGGATACTCATCGCCAAGAGTTGAGTTTTGAGCCAGATGATTATGTGTATCTTAGGATCACACCGTCCAATGGTGTCAAGAGGTTTTATATGGAAGGAAAGCTTGCGCCAATGTATGTTAGGTCGTTCAAGATCTTAAATCGCAGGGGAGAAGTTGCTTATCAGTTGGAGCTGCCTGCGTCTTTCGACGGGATACACGATGTCTTCCATGTGTCCCAATTGAAGAAATATTTGTGTGTGCCAGAGGAAGTCGTGCTAGTTGAAGCTGTCGATCTTCAGGGGGATCTGCCGTACAAGGAGCACTCTTTCAAAATCTTGGAAGTGTCAGAGCATGCGACCAGGAGCAAGGTTGTCCATTTTGCAAAGTTTAGTGGAGCAACCATTCCGAGGAGGAAGCCACCTGGGAGCGCGAGGAGGACCTCAGAGCAGAATTTCCAAACCTATTCTCTATGTGTGCCTGAATCTCGGGGTCGAAATCCCGTTCAAGGGCGAGGTTTGTAACATCTTGATTTTCAGAGTCTTTTTGAAGCTTCTAAAATAAAATTCAATATTTGGAATTTTCTAGAATTAAAGCTTAAAATAAATTTTTATTAATTAAAAAGATTTAATATAATTAAAATAAACATTAACATGTGTTGAAAATATTTTGTTTGGGTTCCTTACGTCTCAAGGAATTTTCTGAGATTTTTGCGTTTATTTGCTATTTTCTAGAGCTCCTTTTATTTTATCTGAATTTTTTAAAAAGAAAAACCCTCAAAAATACCCAGCACAGTGGTAGACTGGCCCATCACTGTTCACCCTGGCCCATCCAACCACAGCCACCCGATCTCCCCTCTACCGTGTGTCGGTATCCCAACCACCGCGCATCGGCAGCCGCTGGATCTCACCTGAGGCCATGCATTAGCCATCGGGAGACACTATCAATGTTCATCGGTGCGGTCTGCAGTCTGCCATCTGTTCCTCCCTGGCACCACACGTCGCGCATCCAGTAGGCCAGCCACTGTTCATCGTCATCCAGCCGAGGAGTTCGCCTATGTCTCATCCTCGGTTCGCGTGCATGACTCGAGCTCTGCTGCACCGCGCGCCGTCTCCGCCATGGACTCTGCCTCCCATGCCCATCCTGGACTCCGTCGGCGTCCGTGCCTTAATGCCGAGCCCCGCCTCCATTCTTCTGTACCCCGAGCCACTCACGTGCCTCACCGTTCTTACCAAGCACTATCGTCGCCATCACAATCACCGGGAGTTCCAGCCGCCAAAACTCACCGTCATTCTCTGAGTTAGTTGTCGTTCAGGATGACTGCCCTCTCGCGTAGTCGCCGTCCACCGTTCCATGCTGTTGATGAGCTTCGCCATCCCATCCAAATCGCCGATGAATGCCCCCACTCCACTCTGCCACTCGCATCGCTGCTCGCTGCATCGCCTCGGTCCGCGCGTCCACCTGCGACCCCTCACGTGCCGAAGCGACGCCTTGCGCTGCGCGTGAACACCGGGACCATCCAATCCACCATCATAGCATCATTTTCTGACTTCATTAAACCAGAAGTCTTTGACAACAAGAGTTTTAAGCATTGGCAAGCTAAGACAAGCTGTGGTTAGTTGACCTAAAACTATTTTGGGTCATCTCGGATCCTCCAGTGCTTCCTTTGGAAGGTGAGGATAAAACTTGTTGGGAGGATGCGAACCACTTAGCTTTGGCTCAACTATTGGCGATTTTATCAAATTGGCTTTTTGATGTCTATGTCAACTTCACGAAGGCCAAAAAGCTATGCGATGAGTTGAATTAAAAGTATTTAGAAGGGGATAATAGGACGAGTCTTTTATTACTACAAATTACATGAATTACAAGATGGTAGAGGGATGGTCGGTGATGGAGCAGCTTCATGAGCTACAGCTCTACATACGTGATTTAAATCAGTACGATTATCTCCTGCCAGAGAGTTGTCAAGTAAATATGATATTGGCCAAGTTACTGCCTTCGTAACAAGACTTTGTGACCGCTCGGAGACACATTAAGGAGCGCATGACGATTAATGAATTGTCCGATGCGATTAATGTGGAGTGTAACAGGGCCAGTAGTGATGAGAAGTCCCATGTCCATGCCCACCAGGTGGAGGTCAAGAACTTTGAAAGCAATGGAAGAAAGTCAAGAATCATCATCAGAACAAGCCTAAGACCCAGCCAATGAAGAAGAAAAATGTGATCTTTACTTATTACATGTGTGGCAAGGAAGGCCATAAGACAAGCAAGTGCCATGACCGTGAGGGCAAGGGACCATATCCAGATCAGCACAAGGCAGAAGCCAATGTGGCTATAGCCAGTCCCGTCTCAGATGGGTATGTACGTGAGGCCTTTATGGCAAATTCATTAATTGACTAGTGGATTAATACAGGTGCAACTAGACAAATCTGTGTTGATCATTCGTATTTCTCTTTATTCCAGGGTGATGTTGGTGGCTCCAACCTAATGGGCAACAATACCACTGCTATAGTACTAGGGATTGGCAAGGTTTGCCTGAAGCTCACTTTCGTCAAAACACTCATCCTTGGAGATATACTATTTGTACCTGCGATATCTCATAACCTTATTAACGGGTCCATGCTTTGCAGGTAAGGAATAAAGCTTGTTTTTTAGTCTAAAGGTCGTGTTTACCAAATTTAGTACCTTTGTGGAAAAAGGCTGTGAAAGCGGAGACATGTTCCACTTATCTATTTTTGATTTTAATAATCTGAACATTTTCAATGTTATTCATTGCAATAAAGCTTATGATATTTGGCACTATCATTTATATCATGTTAATTTTGAAGCTATAGAGCGGTTAAGCAAAATGAATTTAATTCTAAGTAACAAGCATGAGAAGGGCTTATAGTGTGAAGTGTGTGTGCAAGCAAAGCAGCCTTGGAAACATTTCCATAGTGTAGAGAGGTGAGGCACTTCTCCACTTGAGCTAATACATTTTTATCTCTGTGAGACG
This sequence comes from Melocanna baccifera, assembly GCA_036346265.1. Taxonomy (NCBI): domain Eukaryota; kingdom Viridiplantae; phylum Streptophyta; class Magnoliopsida; order Poales; family Poaceae; genus Melocanna; species Melocanna baccifera. Next base: position 8,899,721 of record CM070700.1, on the reverse strand, counting down.
AATGGTATTCTAACTAAAGGTGGCAAGCAATATTTATTTGCTCTCATCGATATGCGACTAAGTATTGTTATGTTTACTTAAGTCAAAATATGAAACACTAGAGCATTTTAAAATATATAAGGCTGAGGTCGAAAATCAACTAAAAAAATCAAATGGTTAAGATCGGATCAGTTCTGTGAAGAAAGTGTAATAATTCATGAAGTTACTCTATCTATTCTCCCCAATCAAATGGAGTAACTGAACAAAAGAACCAGACTCTTTGTGACTTGGTGAATGCTAAGTTACAGAGTTTAGGTACGTCAGACTTATGGTAGGGTGAAGCAGTTCTCACAACTAACTATATCCTAAAAAGGGTGCCTCTCTATAATAGCGAAGAAAAATCTTTTGAAGGATGGAAGGGGAGAAAATCTTAGGATCACAAACACACAGAGAACGAACGAGAGGACAGTCGAACTTTTGGGCAATTTTCTCTTGTGCATTGCAGAAACTCAGAAGCAACAGACAAAACTTCTAAACACAAGAGCTAAAAACAAACTAACAAACACGTCCGGCTTGATCTGAACTTCACGCACGCACAGCGTGTACAACTCAACAAACTCACACGTCCTGGTGACCAGGCATCTTACAAAGCACATCACGTGTGTACACGCGTCCACACTTCAGACTCTGTTCCTGACATGAGCTAGCTAGCAGCAAGTCTTGATTATTTCCAACACCTATGACAAGAAACATAGATTTAGATACTAATCACGTGATTGCCAATATGTCTAGCTACTACTTCCCTTTAGAATAGCTCAAAGCCGCAAAGACTCCTTGCTCCACTGTAAACACGAAGATGATGACGGCGGCCGCAAGCGCCACCGCCATGGCGAAATTGTTGCACTGCTTGTGCCGCAGCCACGCCATGGACTTGCGCCTTTGGCTCTGGCAAAGCTTCTCCAGCGCTTCTCCTGTCGGCCTCAGGTAGTTCTGGTCGGGGAGGACGATCCCCTCGCAGAGGCTGGCGAAGCCGGCGGCGACCGCCTCGTAGCTGCCCAAGGGCACGAGGATCTCCTTCCTCGCGAGGAGCTCGACGTCCATCTCCTTGCTCGCGAGCTGCGACACGAAGAAGCAGTAGGCTGTGACGTGGCTCCCGAGGTGCTTGTTGCGCTGCTCCAGCGCCATCAGGTTGCGCAGGATCATCCTCGTCTCGTTGTCGACGGTCAAGCAAGGGACGTGGAGCGTGCCGTGTCTGAGTTCCACGTCCAGGATGGAGCGCGCCCTGTCGCCGTCGAGGCCCCGCGTACTGAGCCTCACGCCGTTGTCGTGGTAGTACGTCGCTGCGTGCCAGCGAACCACCGGCATGTCGCCGTTGTTCGTTGAGGATTGGGTGTTGCTAGTGGTGGTGTTTGGATTGGTAGGCCGGAAGTACAGGTACACCTGGTGAAGAAGATGACGTAGAATGCTTGAGGCCCGTTGGTCCTGATTGCTAGGACCGTGCTCGACCGGCCGGAAATGCATGTACAGCAGGTGAAGAAGATGACATGGGCGTGGATCGACCGTGACTGTCGTGTTGGCGTAGCCATGGCATTTCATCAGCCCTCCGATGTACCCTGCAACTTTGTCGATTACCCTCGAATCGCCTGCACTTTCTCTGGGAATCACCTCGTAGAGTTTCTCCAAGACGAAGAACGGTACCTGGTTCTCCAGGAGGTAGACGATGTCCCGCACGATCTCGATGTTGCCCAACGTTCTCAAGGAGGTTATCGTCTCCCAGTCCCGGCTGTCCATCATGAACCATGAAAGTATAAACAGTCCGTCCAGCAGCAGCATGCGCGCGAACTCGTTGCTCTCGGTCGGGCTGAACGGCGAGTCATAGCACCGCCGCGCACGGTCCACGACGCCCTCCATTGCCGTGATGTATCGGCTGAACTGAGCATCTCTCTGTTCATGGCTGCTGTCCGGGAGAAAACGTTGGAGCACCTCTGTTTTCATCCTGCCAGATGGGTGGTCCAGGTGCTGGTGGTAAGGGCCGATCATCACCTTCTGCGGCTTGTACGCGTCGGAATCGATGGCGCGCACCCGTTCGTCCACCTTTGAGATGGGGCAGGTCGCACGAGCATCGGCGACTCCGGTCGCCGGCGGGGCCTCGCTCGTGGTGGTTAGCGTGTTCCCCATTTCATTGACCTGTGTTTCGGTAGTCGTACGTACTGCATCGGTATATTTCTCGTCAAATTAATGAAACCTTTATTTCGAACCACTATTTAATCTTCAATATCATAACGTTTTCAAGCGATATTTTAAAGAACCAAGAGGAGCTAATCTGTCATATAAGACCGGGAAAATTACAGTGTTAATTCATCTCTTGCTAGTACTCGTGTCATACACGGGCACCTGGTGTGTGGAAAGTACATACATTTCTATCCCAAAATAATCCTAGAAATAATCAATATAGTACCTACTCCCGCTCATTACTGCTACACATGTACGTCAACAATACGTAGCTATACGCAAACACAAGTAAGACTTGCTGTATATGTAGCAGAATTAACCTTCATAATCTAGTAAACACCTACTTACGTAAACTATACCGTACTGACGGAAATGACTGCAGCAGGAATGAGACGACATAACCGAGAATGTAGTTATGGGTGATGCGTTGGGCAAGCTCTGTCTTTTGCTTTTCAGTTTTGGTAGTAATTAATTTTTAAATAATATATTTTTTAAGATAGAATCTATAAATAGATTATAGTAGATATTGTCTCGAGTGTGGTTATATCAGACAAAATCATATACGACTATTTTCTTTCGTATACTGTCTTTTACGAACAGTCAGAATTCAAAAGTCATAAACCACAGAGACAGTCTAAAAAAACCAACTCACAAGGGCGGCCAGTTGATGCAATGTCTAGACCATAGATTGACACCGATGCGCTACCTATAAATCTTATTGCTCGCGTATCGTGTAGGAAGAAGATGCCGGAATTGTTTCGAGATATTGCTCATGCAGTTGCCGGTGCACGCGAGAGACAGGAACGTTATGGCAGTGAAAATGACATAGCGCTAGCTAGTAACTAGTAAGTAGTAGGCGATGGTTATTCATGGCTTTTTCGATATGTCGTGAATTGTGAGACATCTGCGTCCTTCATATATACAAAGACTTGTCCAACCCATTGGCTGCCTTTATCATGTCAACCAGATGCACAAATTACGCAAATGCATGTGCTTATTCAAGTACAATGACGGATTGCTAAGGCCATGGGCATTTGTCAATGAACTATATACAGAAGACAATGTAAAGTGGATACATTAAAAGAAAAACAGTATCTTACGTACGTACCATGCGCCATTAGCTCGAGCATATAAGTGCAGCGTGCCGTTATATCTGGGTATTGTCGTCTTCAAGTTATTCTATGCGAGTGTCTATATATATCTTGTAAAACTGCTCCCCGTCATATACATAGGGAGGGATATATAGCCTAACTTCCTAACAAAGCATGCAAAGTGGGTCAAAAAAGTAATTTAGGTGGGTCAAAAATTAAGTACATTTTGTTTAGCGACGTGCAAAGTGGCGAAAAAATGCTGCAGCACTGAAAAAAGCATGCTCATGCGCTGCTTTCTCTGCTATCTATTGCTCTCACATATACTTTAACTCATGAAGTAGACACCACATACCACATGCGCATGATTCATTCTCTTTATGTATATGCCTCCTCACGTTATCATATCCACCTCATTAGTGACACATCTTTTACAAAAAAAAAGGTCTTTTTATAAGAGAATATTAACTTTTTATAAGAGAATCTTAACTTTTGATGTCAAGTAATACTTTGCCTACGTAAAAAGCACGTAAAGGACGATCGAGTTTGATGGAAATAGCGACGCGGCTAGTTCACTGCTTGAGTCTTGCCAAGCTACAGCGGGTCACCTTTTCGACCTTCGTCCACCATAGCTAAATAAGGATTGGAACTTCTATCACCTTCTCCAATGGCAGATAGAAATTAAAGAAAAGTGCAGAGAGGGGTGTTTTTGGTGCCTATGGCGGTCAGACCGCCGATGACCTGACCGACATGGTATGTGCGGTCAAACTGACTACGGATTTTTTAGAGATTATTGTTTCAAGTTGAAAATTAAGAATTGAGGTGGGAGCTGTTCTAGGGCTATGGAATCATGGCATATGTGTTGCATGATGTATTTATGGACTAATTTGAATTCAAATTAAATTCTATCCAATGTACATTTCTTTGTCCAAAATTTTTTTTTTGTAAATTATTTTTCAAATCAACTCCAATAAAAGTTAAGGAAATAAGATACATGCAAAATATTTTAAACTTCTCTTAAGTTTGCATTCCTAGGAATTTGGGGTGTTACAATGCTCCTTATGCCCAAGCTCGTGTCCCACATAAGCCCATGCAGCGAATATTGATGCTCTGATATCATCCGTAACACTCTGGCCAAAATTTGCTTAAAGCCTAGCCTACTATGGGACGAGCTCATGCATGTATAGCACCCTACTGCATACATGCATAGTACTAGGGCACTAGTTGCCCTAATCATCATCATTTACAAATATGAAACTTGTTTTGGGCAATCATTGAAGGTAAATAGCTGATACTTAGAGATAACTTAGTTTATGCTTCTCAAAACCCTAAAACTTGTTTTTACCACATCTAGGGGATGGTATGTTGGATGGTGCGGAAGTAGCACGAGAATTGGTGGGTTATGGCATGTACCACTCAGATAAATTAATAACTTAATCCTATAATAACCTCCCATTGTAAAACAGTGCACCTATAAGTCTATAATGGTGTCAACTTGACTAACTAATTTGTACTCTATAGTGCGAGTTACACCGCTGGTATGACTTACGAGTCATATCGCTAGTTTTAAGTCATCGTAGACATGGGTCGTGATGCTAGTTTTAAGTCGCCGTGTGGTGCAAGAGGGTGTCTAGGTGTGGGGGACGTATTCACCCCTAGATGAAATCTTAGCGGGTATAGCTTACACTGGGATATGTATTATAAAGGCCTTATGATGATTATCTTGATTCACATATCTACGGAAACGTGTGAAAGATAATAAGTTAATTATGTTTTGTGGGTAAAGTGTACAGTCTCTGCAGAGTATAAATTGTTCGAACAGTCGTGCCCACAGTTAAGGGCGGGCATGAGAACTTATATGAGTTAGTCTAGTGCTAGCACATATACCAAGCCATGTGTTTACTTCAAACTCACACACACCAGGCTCCATATGCCTGAGCCTTTGTCCTGCATACGCCCGTGCAATGAAGGTTGATGCTCTAATACCATTTGTAACATCCTAACCAAAATTCGCTCAAAACCTAGCCTACTGTTAGATGAGCCCATGCATGTATAACACTCTACTTACACTTTCATCCTCACTTCGTATAAAAAGAGTTAATCTGGATGTACTCGTGTCATACACGTGCACCTGGTGTGTGGAAAGTACATACATTTGTATCCCAAAATAATCCTAGAAATAATCAATATAGTACTTACTCTCGCTCATTACTACCACACATGGACGTCAACAATACGTACTATACGCAAACACAAATAAGACTTGCTGTATTTGTAGAAGAATTAACCTTCATAATCTAGTAAACACCTACTTACGTAAACTATACCGTACTGACGGAAATGACTGCAGCAGGAATGCGATGACATAACCGAAAATGTAGTTATGGGTGGTGCGTTTGGCAGACTTTGGCTTTTCGTTTTTCTACAGTAGTTAGTGTTTAAATAATATATTTTTTAAAGTAGATCTATAAATAGATTGTAGTAAATATTGTATCGAGTTCAGTTATACCGGACAAATTCGTTTGTGACTATTTTCCTCTGCATACTGTCTCTTGTGAATAGCCAGAAATCGAAAGCCATAAGCCATAGTCACAACCTACAAAACCCACTCACAGGCTAGGCGAAGTTAAGTCCGGCACCAATTCGGAGGTTCGCCAGCCCCTCTCCTCCAACGCCAAACATCCCTCTCCGCCGCCCGAGCTCACCGCCACTAGCCCACTCCAGGCAACCCCGAGCTTGCTTTCCTTCTCCGGTGAGTTCCTGCCATCCCCTAGAAGCTTCCCTCTCATTTAATTGAGCTCCCATCGCCGGCACAGCTGTGGTACCACCTGCCCTGTTCCCGCCGCCGCCTAGATCGCCGCCGTTGACCGCCCAAGCCAATTGAGGCCGTGTCACTTCACATGAAGGTGCGCACGAGCCCCGTGGGACTGTTTTTGAATTGCTCCCGTAAGGCCAGGCCTCCCTTCGCCGCCGGCAGGCCACACCACCGCTCAGCCGAGAATGAAGCACTGTTCCGACATCATTAATCCTAATCCTTCATTAATAACTAATGACTGTGTTTAAATTATGTTAATGAACCGCTGATCGGTGGGCCCCGTAATGGTTTACCCCTGATGATAGATTAACGGACGGGCCCAACTTTAGTTAAAAATCTTTTAATCCTGATTTAAAAGTCAATACACTGATAGGTGGACCCCACTTCACTGTTGTTTAATTTTAACAACATATCAGTCTCTGCCAGCTAATTTAATTTTAGAAATTTAAAATAAATTCGTGGGATCCACATGTCACACTCTCAGACTTTAAAACCCACAATTTATTTAAAATTTTAAAATAAACCTATGGACCCACATGTCAGAGAGAATACCCTTTCATCTTTTTATTTTTGGGATTTTTCCTAGAAATAAACTTTAGAGGGCTCGTTCTTCCTCACCGTAACTCCGATTCAAGTGAAACTTGTTTTTAAAATTTTCTAAATTTGAGCTCCTTCTGTTAGTGGTGGTTTTGTTCAATTTAGAGTTTATTTGAATTTTATTTAGGTATTTATTTTGCTCTCTTCCTTCTGGTTGCTCTCTGGCGATTAGAGTTCGAGGATGTCCTTGACCCGCAGCTCAACGCGCCACAGACCCGCAAGACTACCCGACTCTGGACGCAGGTGAGTCATCATTTTGATCCCATGTTTATAAATTATTCAAAATTGCATGCATTATTTTATGTACAATATATGTTACCTATAAGTTAGCTATGACCCCAAAATTATTAATGTAGCAATACCTAACTACACCATCCTTGATAACTTGTTGAACCTACTATAATTGTCACTCTAGGATCTATGTCTAAAATAGTTGATAAATCTAACTACGAGCCATGCTAAATTGAGTCCAAACCAGGGTCTTAGCTACCCTAAACATTATCACCTCTTTTAAACATAAAATCTTATTTGGGACAGTCATGAGATGTAAGTGACTGATAATTTCATATAACTTATCCTATGCTTCTCAAAACCCTAAAAACTTGCTCAACTTGTCTAGGCAGATGGTAAGAATGGTGGGTATGGATGTAACACGAGAACTTATGGGTTGTGGTATGCCTCGCTTGGACAATTTAAGGACTTAATCCTGTGTTGACCTCTTCATATAAAATAGTACAAACCACAAGCTGGCAAAGTGTAGGTATGACCAACTAATTTGCATTGTCAGTAGAGGAAAGCACCTTGGAGTGACCCACGAGTCGTGGTGCTGGTTTAAGCCATCGTGGACATGAGTCGTGACGCTGGTGTAAGCCGCTGTGTGGCGCAAGAGGGGGGTTGGGTGGGGTGGATATAGCTTTCCCCCAGATAAAACCTTAGTGGGTGAAATTTTTCGCTAGATGCATTGTAAAGGTCATGTGGTAATTCTTTTGATTTGCATGTCAAAAGAAACATGTGGAATATAGCAAGTGGGTTATCTCTTGTGGGTAAAAATGTACAATCTCTGCAGAGTATAAACTTTTTAAACAACCGTACCCACAGTCAAGGATGTACATAGGAACCTCCTCGAGTTAGTTCTATTTACAAATCTTTGCAGGTTGGAGAAAATTAAGTTGAAGGGATCTATTTCAATTTAGATTTTTTTTTCCTAGAGGGATGTACTCCAGTAATAATTAAGTAGGGTGGTTGTAACCCAATAGCCAAAAATTTAGTATTGGTGGATGGAATCATGTAATCAGTGGATGAAACCGTCTACATTATAATTATTGCATAACTTCAAAAGATACACATGATTTGATAAAATGCTTAGGTCATACGACATTTTACTAATAATATTTGCAAATGTCACTTTCTGCAAAAATAAAGGAACCCGAGCCATCATTTTGTTGAGCCTTGCATCTTAAATTAACGCTTTCTATATGTTGGCTCGCGGGTCACGGTTGTGTGTGCTCACCCTCCCTCTAACTCTCCCCCTAGAATTTGAGAATCAAGACTAGTACGTGTTTTATGAAGAGCAAGGCAACGATGGAGGAGAAGACGATGGCAATTAGGCTTAACGTGTAGTACTCTAGCCTCTCCTCCCACAGTTCAGCTCACCACTCTAACTGTCAGGTGGGTCCACTTGGGTTATACCAGTCACTGCCTGTGAAGGGGTGTGCCTTCCTGCTTCCAGTTCTGCTACCTTTCTGTGAAGTAATTATTTGGCCTGTCAACCCTATGTAAGAACACCACAATCGGACTCTGTATGTGAAAGTTATGGTCTTTTTATTGTAGGGCTGTTGGCCTGTCTCGAACCGAATCCGACTTGATTTCCGAGTTGATTCCGAGATGAGTTTCGGTTCGGCTTGTGGAAGATCCGAATTGGGCTTGAATTCTTGGGCTTTTCTCTTCTTACTTGACCCACGTGAGCTTCTCCTCCCACACTTTGGCTCCGACCTCCCTCTCCTCCCTCGTGGTTCCAAAGGCTTCACAATGTTCAAACCTGAGAATGCACAAAACATTTGCGTGAGGTAGTACCCAATTCTCATCAATGCTAATAGAGTCATTAAGAAACAAAAGCACCTGTTGATTTAGAAGTTTAGCTCTTGCTCTAGTCAGTGGGCCAACATGCATTTCTGCACTTGTATTACTTGTAGCTTCACTTATGGCGTCCATCTCAGTATGTGCATGACCACCAATAGGAGAAGATATATAAGTGTTAGGGATGCCCTCATCACCCGCCTGCCAGGTGTCAGCAATCGCTCGCTCCCGCGCCCCGACCCACCGTTCCTCCGCACCATCCCGCACCCGCACCAGCCAGGTGTCGCCGATCCCTCGGCCGCCGCTCGCCCCCCACTCCATCCAAGCCGTTCTCCCGCACCCACACCCCACGTAGCGTTCGCTCGCCTTGGACTCATCATCCGCCGCGCGATCTTGGCCTTCGCCCACGTGGCATTCATCCACCCGTCCGTGCCGCTCGCTCACTTCGCTCGCCCGTGCCGTGCCCCTGGACTCCCTCTCACCCGTCCGATGCCGCCCCGCGCCACGTGTCGACACCGTCGTCTTCGTCTCTGATCTGCATCGCGTCTTCTTCGTCTGGGACTCGTCTCGGCGTGCGTGCATAAAACGCACCACCGCGCCCTCGGTTCTTGAGCATTGCCGCCGCCTCCTCTCACCTACGCCGTCGACCGCCGGGCGCCACCCTCCGTCGGACTTCGCCATCTAGCTGCCAACCACCACCTACCCTTGTCATCGCTGTCCGTCGGAGCAGCTCGCCACTGTGAACGCACCACCGTCACGTGCAACCCCGCCGTCACCAGAGCCGTGCCGAGGAACCCTGTTGCCGGACTCCGTCCGCCCCGCCGTCTCCAGTGAGTTCCACCGCCGGACCCCGCCGCCGCATCGGCCGGCCGCCACCCGCGCTTCGCCCCTCAGCCCCGCACCACCCCGTGCCTGCACCCTCGGTCCCCGCGCACGGACGCGCCCGCACTCTGGTCCCCACGCCCACCTCCCGTGCCTCGCGTCCGGCCGTGACGCTTTGTGCGGCGAGCCATGACACGTGTCATCGATCCGTTGGCCGGACCCTTGCATCACCGCCGCTCATCCAGATCTAAACCCATGGCTTAGATCTAGCCACATGGTCACTCCTCAGCCGTAGGATTCCAGATACCGCCGCCACGCCCCGAGCCATCCACGTCAGCCTGCCCACGTGGCAAGCCATGTCAGCTGCCATGCCATGTGGCATGACACGTGTCATGCCATGTCAGCCAAAACCCGCCCCTGGGTGCCACGTCAGTGCCACATCAGCATGCCATGTGTCACTCCCTCCGCTTGCCATGTCAGCCCTAGCGCACTGTTTCGTGGACCGGGTCCACCGTGGACTTGTTCTCCCGTGGACCCAGTCTACAACACAGTGTGATTTCTCAATTTTCTAGATTTCTTTTAGGGTTTATTTTTCGAGAACTCGTTCTCCTCCGTTCTAGCTTCGATTGACCCCGTTCTTTTTTCTGAATTCATCTAAAGTCGAGCTCTATCTGTTGATTCTAGTTTCATAGTTTTTGGAGGTAGTTAGATTTTTATTTTATGTGTTTTTCTTGTTTATTTTCTCTCTCGTTAGATTCGAATTCCGGATAAGCAGGAGCTACGCCAAAAGACCCCGAGTACCTCGCTGAGCATAACCAAAGCAAGTCGTGTCCTTTGATCATATTGAACCCAGTTTGCAATCTATTATTTAATTATTTTGTATTAAATTATCTTGCATCGCTTTTTGTATTCAAACCCTTGTATTGGTAGTTATCGTCCCAGTTGATTTATCTCTCCTTGATAATTTGGAATAGTCTGATGCCATTGTCACCATAGGTTAGGTAATTTAATAGTGATGCTATGCCTATTGTCACATGGGTTGGTACGCTTAGATTAGTCATGCTTTTAGTCTCGATGGGTTTCATCATCACATGTGATTAATTAATTTGACTTAATGAGATATTGAATCGTGGTTGGAGCCATAGAGAATCGTGGTTGGTGCCACAGTTATAAAATTTATGCCGTGACATTGGTGTGTTGTTGGCGGTGGTTATACAAAATTGGTTTTCACTCGGGTGAGTGATCGTGCAGTAAAGGGGAAAGTGTGGATTCACTTCGGGCGCAGTGGTAGTCTTGCCCGGGTATACCTAAGGATTTAACTTTATGCGCCATTGATCTGAGCTTTACCGTGCAAACCACATGTCTGGTATGGGACGGATCTAGCTGAATAATTTGGAATGTTTCAATTTCAATCTCGCCATTGTGATGAACATGGTTGTAGCCATGAGGCGCAAGGGGGGGTGTGAGGCGAAATCTTAATGGGTAGGATTGAGTTGAGACTGAACTTTGTAAAGGCCTTGTTGTGATTTCCTTAGCGCGAGGCTAATCACATCGTGTGGGTACAGTTGTGCAATCTCTGCAGAGTGTAAAACTATTCGAATAGCCGCGTCCTCGGTCATGGATAATGCTTGATGATTTCACATAAGGTATAGTTATTTCTTGAAAACTTGTGGATTGTGGTTGGACAGTGAATGGTTAATTCACTGTTGGTTCGACTTATGGATGGGAAGTCCATAAGTGATTTATTACAATTCCTTTGATTATTATTTATTACTGTTTTACTTAAAGTTCGCCTTCAATCTATTTATTGTATTTACCTTCAAATGTCATTTTATGCAAATTATCCTTTCAGCTTTTCATTGGTAAGCCTTGCATACTATATTGCATTCATTTGTTACAAACGACTTGCTGAGTACCAATGTACACACGGCTTTATGCCCAATGTTGCTCAGTTGAGGAGGAGGAGTATCACCAGCAGGAGGTTCCAGAAGGAGAGTATTTCGACGACTACGCGGATTAAGCTTCGCTTCCCACTCGATAGCCTGTGGGCTTGTCGATTGGCCACTACGCTTTATTTTGGATTTCCGCTGCTAGTTACTGTTAAGCCCTTCGGACTAGCCTATTGTAAGCTTGACCATAAGGTCGAACTTTTGGATATTTATCTTTATTTGAGTTTTCCCTTTATTTTAGCGTGTATATGGTTGTGGTCACATCTATGTTTGACTGTGTACACTAGCGTGATCCTGGGACTAGTGCAGTATACACAGAGAGTTCGGATTTGCATATTCGGGTCTCGACAAATTTGCCCTTGGATTCGGTCTTTGAGGTCGGTTCTTCACTGGTGACCGTCGGTCTCGATGGTGAACTGTAACCTCTAGTGCTCGGTGAGGTGCACTGGGCTGGTGCTTCTCGTGTGCTTATGTGGCGTTCCCTTCACCTCGAATTTGCTGGCTTGGAGAGTTACGATCGGGAAAGGTGAGCTTTGTATCTCCGACTACCATGCTCCTCTCTCGCGGTGGCACAAAAAAGTGCTAGGTTTTCTGGGACAGCGCTTTGAGGCGTGCCTGGCTCTGGGTTCTTCTCAGTGATTTCGAGTATCACTGACTTTGTGAGTATTTTGATTGTCGACTCTTTGCATCTCGTGATTTGTTTCATATATTAGTGATTTAATTGATTGAATATTGCAAAGAGGCTTTGTGGATTAACTAGCTCTGTGATGAAACTGGTCTTAAATAGAAATTGAATTAAAATCACTGTAGCAGCAGTACTATAGCAATCGGGAAATCACTGTACTAGTGGTACTATAGCAGTCGAAAAATCACTGTAGCAGTAGGAAAATCATTGTAGAAATCGTGAAATCACTACAGCAGTCGTAAAATCACTATAGCAGTCATAAAACCACTGTGGTCGTGAGAGTTTTCGAGTGTGCCGTGGTCTTCAACGAGTACTAGGTACTCGTAGTTGGTTCTGAGCACTCGTACTCGAAGTCGGACCTGAGCACTCGTGATCGAAGTCGGATCCGAGCATTCATACTCGAAGTCGTATCCGAGCACTCGTGGTCGTAGGTGACTAAACGTGATCGTAATCGACTGGATCTTCTTTTGACATATTCAATTGATGAATAGTTTAAGACCGTAGTAGCGGGACGGTCAAGATCAAATTTTGTGTAACTCTACATCTGAGAGCACTAAATATTAATCAATTAAAACTTGTAATTTTTGCTAGTCTTAAATGATTACATGTTCTTTACTTTGGCATACATGTTCAAACCAAGAGTTTTTTTACTCCTGTTATTGAATATGTGCTATGTTACAAATGATATGATTGAACCAAATGATTATATGCAATTTATATCATTTGTATACATCTTGCTATGTTCTTTGAATGTATTTAATTATGTTGGAATTATATCGACATTTATGCTTATACCTCATATGCTACAACAATTTATGTGCTGAAGACATTTTAAATCATCTCTTGATGTTGTAGAGTTATTTTTATTGTCATCGGAGCATCTCCCTATAAACCATGTCAAAGATCATAGAGACGTATTGTTATATGTACAATATATGACACGTTTTATAGAGACAGTAAATTGCATGTTTATCCTTGTAGAGACGTTTTGATTGATGCGCTTACAGCCTTGTTCTTTGCAGCTTTTAAAAACAGTTTTTGGCTTTTGCTACAGTACATAACTTTTAAACGGAGTATTTTTTTCAAAACAGGGTCTACAAATTAATTATAGTACACGTTAAAAGCCCAACATCTATACCAGCTAAAATCACAAGTGAATATCTCCCTCTCCGTAATCTTTGTCGTGAACAGCAAAAGATTCAAAAATTTCAGCCAAAAATCATAAGCCAAAAAAAGAACAGGCCCACCTCATCTCTATTAATGTAGAGTCGCTTTGTTGCATACAAAGAAACATAAAGCCGTCTTCTCTTTGTTCCCTTATTATATAAAATGATATTTCTTTCGCATTGTCATAATTAAAATGGTTCATATGTAAAATCATATTGTCGCTATCACAAACCAGAAAACAGTAGAGCAATGCACTAAATTGCAGGAAAAAAGTAATTATATTATTTAAGAGCAAGTGGAGTTTAAATCAAATACTTCATATATTTCATATAATATAAAGACACTCGTAAAAACGAACTCACCTGATAATTTATGTGAAGTGTACGAGCTTTTGTAATCAGAATAGCAAGCATAGCAATTATGGTTGTATCCATTGGGGTCATATCCTCATCACACTATATAAGCTAGCCCACAAAAATATCTCAGATTCCCCCCTAACACAATGAGCATAAAGAACACCGGGAGAACAACCACCAAATAAGGGCAAGGCCCTTTGGCCATCAGCACAAATGCATTATCAAGACATTAAGAGGATGGTCATCAAATTGTGCAAGATTTTTTAGATGAGTTAACATGACTTAGTTTCTTTAGATGGTTATATATGCTAGCATCGATGAACTAGTGCAAACTACGTGAAGTGTTAATGGTACATAGAAAGTTGAATGAACACACTAAAAAAATCAAGTGACATTAGTGATCATTTAATAATCATGGGTGAGGCAATTGGTTACCATGTTTAATATAAGCCCTTGGATCAAACAACATGGATGGTCCAAAATAGTTTGAGCATACCTTACAAAAATCCTAATGAATTAGATTTGCCCTTTGACGCCGCCTACCGCCCCTCCCTCTGCGACGGCCTACCTTCTCCACACCCACGCCACCTCAAGTCCCCCTAGCGCCATCCCTCCACACCGCCCCCTCTCCTCCTCCCTACTCGCCGATGCCCCGGCCTAGCTCCTCGGTAGCCGCATCCCTTGTGCCCCCTTTGCCCCTGTCTAGTGCCGCCCCTCAGCGCCTAACTCCCTAGCCCCCTCTCTCTCCCCCATTGCACTAACCCGCCCTCAACGCTCCTCCTCACCTTCCTCTTCTCCCGAGTGCCTCCCCTTCCCCTTTTTTCTTCCCCTTCAGTGCAACATCCACTTCCGAGCCATCTCCGGCCCAGCTACATCTCCGGTCAATTCCGGCACACGGAGCACTGCCTCGCCCCCTGAAGCTTCCCCGACCACCACCCAAACCTTCCTTCCCTTCCAGCGAGCCCGTGTTGTTGTCTTCCTCGCTGCCAGCCCGTTCCAACCGTCCCCGAGCTTCTCTCTTCTTGCCGGTGAGCTTCCTTTCCCCTCTAGTTGCTCTCCCCAAGTGGAATCGCCCCCTCTCACCGAACTTTGCCATGGCGCCATGGCTGACCCTCCTCCTCTACCATGCATCGTCGCTGGTCAGGCTTGGGGCCATTTCATCCTACGCCACTCCACCGCCCATGTCTCCTCTCGCCGTCAGCGAGCCTCACCACTGCTTGGGCAGGGAATATTTAGCATTTAATGACTTTCTTAAGTGGCCAGTTTAACCAGTCACTGAACGATGGGCCCTGTACTGGTTTAAAGTTAATATTAGATCGACATGTGAGGCCCACAGTGACTAAAATCTTTTAAGAATCTGTTTTAACCATTTGGGCCACTAACATGTGGGCTCAATCACTGTTTACATACTAGAAGGGCCCCACATGTAAGCCTTTGTGGCTTTTTTCCAAATAAAATTTATTTAAAATTTGTTGGCCCCACTTGTTAGAGAGGGAATTCTCTATCCTCTATTTATTTTTTTATTTATTCCAAATTTATACCTTGAAGAGCTCATTCTATCTCATCTTAACTCCAAATTTAATGAAACTTGTTTCTAAAATATTCTAAAATCAAGATCTTTCTTTTGGTGCTGTTTGTTTATTCAATATAGGGTTCATTTGAATTTTCTTTGATATTTATTTGCTCTTTTTTGTGTTGTTCATTTTTCTGATGTGATTGTCATAGTAGAGTTCGAGGACACAAACGAGCCCCATGTCAAGCAAACTCCAGAGTATCTAGACCAACCAACTTTTGATCTAGGCAAGTCAACATTTTGATCATATCGATCCTACATTTTATGAAAGATGTTGTGCCGCTGTCCCTTATCCTCTTTTGCTGCATTAACGCTTAATACACAATAAGAAATAAAACAATTATTATCTCCTTCATCAGCTTGAATGTCACAATCAGATTTCTCTTCACTATCAACAGATCCTTTCTCAGGTATCCCTGTTTCATCAGGGTCACTTTTAGATTCCCATTCACCCTTCTTGTTAGTGAGCATGGTCCTTCTACTAGGACACTCAGAAATGTGCCCTCTTCCTTTGCACTTGAAGCAATCGATGTCACGGCTATGTTTAGGAGTTGGTGTTGTTGATGATGCTCACGTGAATGCAGCTGGACACCTATAACCAGTACGAGCAGCTGGAGAAGATGTTGATGAAGTCAATTGCCTTCCACTAGCAGCAGGCATTGTTGGTCGCTGCACCGTGTTTTGAGACCAGGAACTAGCATGAGATTGGCCCTGTTGTGGACGTTGCTAGGGTGCCATAGAAGGGCGCTTCAAAGTAGGATGAGTATGTCCATGGTGGTGAGCTTTCCTCTCAGTTCACTTGGCTTGGTCCACTAGTTCTTGCAAAGTATTATAGGGAAACATCTCAACAAAATTTGAAATTTCTTCATTAAGAACATGCAAAAATCTAGCCATATTAGACTCTTCATCTTCTTTGATTTTAGCACAAATCAAAAGGGTTTCTATCTCCTTATAGTACTCATCCACTGTGTGTGATCCTTGAGTAAGGTGTTGCAGCCTATTTTGGGGTTCTCGCTGATATTGAGATCGAACAAAACATCGTCGCATCACATGCTTCATTTCTTCCCATGTGTTTATATGATCTCGTCCTAATTGAAGTTGGTTTTCTTGCAACTGGTTCCACCAAGTCAAAGCATAGCCAGAGAACTCAACACAAGCTAGATTTACTCTCTTTGCATCTGAAAAATTGTGCACTCAAAAAATATGATCAAATTGTTCTTCCCATTCATAATAAGCATTGGGGTCCTCTTTGCCTGTGAATTTTGGAACACTCAACTTGATTCGAGCAGCATTATCAGGGTCTTGATGACCACAATGGCTAGGGCAACGGTTATTGTCATCATGGGCAGCACCACAGTGTGGTGGCAGCGGTTGTTCATAAAACTCATCACCATAATCACCAAACTCGTCATACTGATCATGAGCAGCCGACATTTGATCATCATTGTAGCGCACACGGGGGCCTTGGCCTCACCCATGTGCACCTCCTCCTTGCTTCATAACTAGTGTAGCTACTCCCCGGCCACACACACCAACTGCAGCCCAACCGCCTACGCCATGAGCAGCCCCAAGGTGGAGGTCATTGAATTCTCGATCGTCTTGAGCACCCACTGAATTTTCATCACCAACTTTGGCTAGTGGGTCAACAAGATTTGGTGGTTGTTGAACCATACCACCAGTTGCTAGAAAATGTTCATTGAGCATCCTCTCCATAGCCCGAAGAAGATTATTTTGCATTTGCTGCACCTCAGCATGTGTTACAGGGGCATTGACTTCTCCATGATTTTCTCCATGAACACTTGACTGAGATCATGCCATGTTAGTTAGAACCAATATATAGTGTTATAGGTAAAATTTGTGGAATCACACAATCTCACCTACTCACCGATGCTCTTATGTATCCTCATTGGACCGTGATTGTGCAATGTGGTAGTTTACCCAAAAGTTATTCAACGATTGAACAACAAGGATCGTAAGAACTAGCCTTGGTTTTGAGTGGAGCTTGGTGGGTTTCTTAAGGAGGGTTATGGTACTGAAATCAAGTGGCATAGACCATGCAAAGAACAATGGATGTTGCAGGTTCAAAGCATCACAATTCAAATCAATGATCTGAATTAAACCACAAAACATCCCTTTCTTTTCCTTCTTTTTGTTTTGTTTTTTTGCTATAGTTTTTTCCTCTTTTCTATTTCAGAACAACCACTTGATTCTAAGGGGGTGCGGAAAGGAAATAAACACGGTACAAGATAACGATTGTAACCAGCAACTAGATGAACATGAGCAACCACAAGAGTAGTAGTACCAAACAAGGGATCCAAGTATATTATGGGTAATTTGTGGACTCTAGGAAGGGAATAAAATAACAAACGATGGAATGAAAGGCTTATATGTGGATGGCGAAAACCTACCATGTTAACAAAAGCTTTGATACCATATGATGAAAGAATGGTTATATGGGTGGCCCGATCTTCACGACATAGTTAAGATATTGAGGATAAATTGCTGAAAAATAGCGGGGATACCTAGCTTTACACCTGCCAAGGTTGGTTGCGACCCGTGCGTTGGGGAAGACGATCCGAAGCTACAAGAACTCGGACCCACTGTCCGAACAATCGCAGAACCACAAGTTAGGACTAATCCACACAAAATTGTCGGAACTGTAGAGCACAAACTAGGAGAATCCTTGGGGGATCCTTCTCGTGAATCTAAGAGAACTCACTAGAGTAAAGGGAGTAAAACCTAAGCAGGCTAGCTGCACTTTCATATATTGGTTTTCAGAATGATCAAAAGTTGTCTCAATTGGATGTAGTACATGGGTATTTATACTAGGAACACCCCTCCTAGTTTAGGTGTGACAGCAAATAGAAGTTAATCAATTTTTTGGAGCAGCTGAAAGGCTTTCTTGGGTGGAACTAGAGCCTGATTCTTCAGTTCTCGTGCAGCATATATCAGCTTGTGTGGCTGTTACCAAAATGGTCATAACTTCTTGCTCGAAACTCCAAAAGGCACACAGTTTGTTGTATTGGAAACTATATTTCATGTGCTTTCTACTCAGGTGGCCCATGCTAATTGAAAAAGACCAGAATAGCATGGATTATAACTTGAAGTAGAAGAAATAGACTTGAGTTAATTTAGCTCCTTTGGAACATGACCTATCTTAACATTTCTCGCCTTCCTTGCCAATGTATCTAAGTTCAATGAAAAGAGAATAGATTGGAAGCACTGCAAAGTTATTGGTAATTGGAATGAGAGTTAAGTTAGTGTTCATCTGGTCATATATTTCTTTCGCATGTCTTTCTGTGATTGGTCCTTGATATGTTTTTGCGGCTTCAGATGATGGTGTGCTAGGTCCTCGTCAGAAACCGGCTATAACTCTTACAGCCACATGGACTCACAATCGACCAGGAAACCAAAACATCTTCAGAAGGAACTATACTCGTACGCTAACAAATAACTGATCGGACAAGATTACCTTCAACAATCTCTGTCATATGACGTGCGAGGTGCAAATGCAGTACCAATAACCGCCGCCTCGTCATCTGGCACATTGTGAAGATCAGAGTCTACAATGTTTGCTTGCTGCCCTTCTTCTCATTGGCAATGCTCCTCTCTTTTCCCCTTTTCCCCTTCTTGAAGCACCTCCACTCCTCATCTGCTCCTGGGTGCTCATCTCCATCAGGATTCACACCTGGTTCCATGTAGTGATACTTTTGTCCCTCTTATGCTCTAGGTAGACCTGCATCTGTGATTCTGTGTCCCCATATAGGGGTTCCTTTGCCCAATCGGTACCATCGTCTACAATTTTGGTGTCATCAAGAACTTGGCTCTCAGGTTGAGCTTGGATTTGAGTACACTACTACAGAAATCATCATCACAGACGGTTCAAAAACATCATCACAGACAGTTTTCCGAACCGTCTGAATTTATGGGTCAGTGATAATCGAAAGTTATCACAAACGGTTTGTAAGGCGTCTGCGATAAATACAATACAGACGGTTTGTAATTAGAACTGTATGTAAAAAATAATATCACAGACGGTTCTAACCAAAAACCGTCTGTGATACTCACATATCACATACAGTTCTATATATAGAACCGTCTATGATACTTTTCCATCACAGACGGTTTTATATATAGAACCGTCTATGATGTTCTTCACAGACAGTTTATACTACAAAACTATCTGTGACAGTTCATTCTATACCTAAAATTTTTTCTATTTTTGAATAAACTCAGGAAATATTACCTATACCATTTGAAAACAAGCAAATACGATAACAAACAAAACAGAGAATATTTTATTTATATTACAATCCACCATTACAACATCACAGGACTACAATCCACCATTACAATAGCAGAGAACATTTCATTTCCATTACAAATCGAGCAACAGAGAAGAAAGAAAATAGAAGAATCGGAGATCCTAATGGAATCTCGTTCCTGATGTAGCTCGGGTAGACCTTCTTAACGGCTGCTTCACTTTAAGCCCCCGGGCAGCCCTAAACCCAACAAAGTAGCAACAATGGAGGTTACGATGGAGACCAAAACCCCACAGAATCAAATACTATAAGAAATAATGGAGAGAGGAAGCTTAAGATGCATTTGAAGGGAGGGGGCGGATTGGATCGGGTGAGTACTTATAGAGGAGGGAGAGTTACGATCCGTGAGGTGTGGGTTGGTCAGTTTATATTGGTTAGAATTGGGTTGAGAAGGATTGACGGATCCATCGGTCAGAGAACAAATTATCACAGATGGTTCTTAGTAAAAACCATCTGTAATAGTATAACAGACGGTTTGAACCACGAACCATCTGTGATATTGGCTATATATATATCGATACAATATAAACAACTAGTCTCAAAATATGAAATAACATAGTTCTATATGGCTTATATATACTCATTTGAAAGATTTCGATGAGATCTACAACTTTGCAGTTGAGACAAACCCAAATTTCAAAGGGAAGATCGAAAATTTGGTAAAAATAGAAATCAAAAACTTGCGATTCGAATTTGAGGCTAAAGATGGCCGATTTTGGGGGTCTTCGAGGGCGACTAGCGCAAGCAGGTCGTTGTTTTTGGATCGGGCTCATCGTTTGCTTTCCAATGAGTACAAAAACGTCGAAAACGGACACCGTATGTAAAAGTTATACCTATTTTACTAAAGGTGTGTCAAAACGGAATTATGAAATTTTAGAGATGTGTGAGGCGGGAAACATATCACAGACGGTTATTAATTAAGAATCGTCTGTAATATTCGAAATATCATATATGGTTCTTACCAAAAATCGTCTGTGATTTCATTTAACACACGTGATTTTTATTAACCGTTTGTGATGAGATGTCTAATATACATTTTTTTATAGTAGTGATAAGTGGTTTCTCCACGCCACTCACATGCCCAGTTTTGTCAACGGTCTTTAAATGGCTCGCTTCTCTGCAAGCCCTTAACAATCGAAGCAGCTCATCATCACTGCCGAGCCTAACAGCTTCCTCATCTGTCCAACATATATACCAGCAATGAGCCTCTTGCAAGATTTCCCGTTTGCTGTAGTCTGATGTCTTGTACTCGGTTCTGCCATTGATGACAGTGAAATATGACCTCTCTGTTACATCTACATTCTATCTTGGGATCAACCCTGAAAACAGCAGCGTCATGACGTTAGCACGGGCACATCATCTCTCTTCTCGTCGCACCATTCCAATTTCGCGGCGCTGCTTCGAGGGAGCGACTCGATCGAGCGAATACGAGAGCCCAAACCAACCGATTTAGTGCGGCTCAACCTGACGTGGTCACAGGGGCCAATGCGTCATTTCCCCTCATGGTTGTTGGCGAGAAAAAATAAAAAAAAGAAAAAGGTAATGGAAGTGGACGGAATGGCATATAAGTGAACGGGTGCATTCTTTGGGTGGTCTTACAGTGTATCAATGAAGTTCGATAGTGTAAAACTAAAGTTGGGATCTTTCGATGTGACCAAACCAATTTTTCCTATAAAGAAAGTTTTTAAAAATGTGATGTAAAAGAACCGTGAGCTGCAAACAATGTAAGTTCTTGATGGCACATTCTTGATCAGCCGAATGTTGTATGATTGAAGCATGACTTTTGCACAATGGATAAAAAAATATGGGAATTTTTCATTCTGCGTGTGTTAGATGGATAGACAGAGCGCACACCTCTCTCCTACAGAAAAAACAGATGGATTTTACTCTCAATCTCTCTCCCCTCCGAAAAAATCACCCCCTCTCCAATAAAAGCGCCCACTCCCAATCTCTCTCCCCCTCTAAAAAAGCAGATAGGCCCTACTCCCAATACTTCTTTCCCTCAAAAAATAGCAACAAAACTATGTATTTCAAAATCATAAAAAACACATGTACGAAATATATAGTAAAGAGTGTCCCGCACATGCATGAAAAGACGTGGAAAGGCAATACAGCACGCCTATGCCTTCTTTATTCTTCCCGATCTAGACTAAATATCTCTCAATATATATCTGCTTCAACCCTTTGTGTCTTTAGTAACTATAAAAGCATGTGAAGCAAAAAATTGTCATGCATGTCCGTGTTGTAGTGAGTGCTGATGCACCTCAGCATTTCCTTTCCTTTTGTCACTAGAACTTTTGTATATGTACTGGAATTTTTTATGTACGTAAACGCTTTGTACAAGGTTGGCCGGTGGTGGCAAAGCATCATGGATTTTTTTCCCCTAGAAAGTGCTTTGTTGCCTCCCTTTATAGTGCCATCTTTACTTTTCTTTTACTTTGCTCAACAATATGAATGTCTCTTGCTATGAACTTCCATCATTCCAATCTTACAAGATATAGAAATGATTTCAATGTTGAAATCATTCATTGTAGATTATACTTGGAAATGCATGGTTTATACTTGCATCTGAGGATGTTTGGTTGTGGAAAGGTTGTAAATTGATTCAATGTTGAATGATTCCTTGTGGAAAGTTTTGAGAGGAGTCACTTGGGCATAGCATGCCCACATGGTCCAGCTGCAAGCCGTTCATGTGGTTAATTGAGAGGAGTCCACGTTTGCACAATCCTGTGTGTTTTATTTCTCAAAACACAGGGGAAAGTTTCCCGTCCACTAACACCATTACGGTTAACTTTTTCAAACATTCCCCGCATCCTCGGTAAGACACTGGGGAAACTAAACTTTCCCGTGTGTTCAGTGAAAAACGTTAGGACATACCATTGATGCAGACGGAGGTGCTTGATTTTTCAATGAGATTGATAATTATCAATTTTAGTAGATGTGATTCTCATGATCTGACTATAACCGTACGATGATGCTTGCACCTTAGCAATCGTTGAACTAACTCCGAGATGTTATTGACCAAGTTGGAAACGTGATCAACCTAAACACGAAGTTCAATCCCTGCAAACAATCGAATAACTAGTAAGAATAAGATGTAAGCAACTGATATTGCGAATAAGATTATAGTGTAGATGGTATTGAAAAACAAAAGTGGGATCCCGAAGACAGTCTTAACAGGTGGTCGTCTGACACAACTGAAGAAAAGAAGTTTGCATAATGGCTAAACTTAAATTCAACGAAATCCAAGTTTTGACAAAGGGAGGTGGCGACTCCTTTATAGGGATACGATCAGGTGTGGTGGCCAGGGAAATGGGCGTATGTCCTTAGGGTTACAAGGCCCATGGGTCCAAATAGAGGTGGCGCAGCACCTTTTTCAACTCAGCCTCAGAAATAGATGTGGACTTTTTTGATGATTGTGATCGGTTCGGATGGAATTTGAAGATGAGATTGAATCCATTGGAAAGTAGACTTGATAAGCTTTCCATAAAGTCCAAGAACGTCCAAAAAGGAGTCTACATGAAGAAGTTACGTCTGTTTGAACTTGATACTATCGCAGCGGTCCGAATCTGATTTCAAAACGAGCCCAACTCCAACTCTTGCTTTACTCAGCCCCAAAGTGACGTGATGACCTCCATTGTGCCTTCCATGTATGTCCATGACTCCACATGCCTCTCTTTCATCCTTTCCCATGTTTTTAAGCCCAATTAAATCACTTGCATTAGGTAGCAGTCTATTCTCAGTAATATATATACTTAGGAACGAATTCACCTGGTAATTAAGTTGGTGAGCACGAGCTCGAGTAAGTGGACCTTGC
The DNA here is from genome assembly GCA_036346265.1 of Melocanna baccifera. Taxonomy (NCBI): domain Eukaryota; kingdom Viridiplantae; phylum Streptophyta; class Magnoliopsida; order Poales; family Poaceae; genus Melocanna; species Melocanna baccifera. The sequence continues at coordinate 8,876,243 of CM070700.1, read as the reverse complement.
AACACTTGTTGTGGATGAATTGTGTGTGTAGACACGGTTGTATCTATGGGGGGGATATCCTCATCAACCATCTTCCCATTCGATATGACCTTGTGTGTTGGCCCTCGGGTAGAGGTACAAACGGAGTAGATACGGATGTATATTGTTTATTCCATATCCTTTTTAATATTTTTTTTATCGGAGTCGAAATCGGAGCGAATACATGCCGCTCTGAATACGGTTAGTCTCGGTCACGAATATTTAGTTGGATAATGCGTGAAAACAAAAACCATATATATCACATGTGTAAGGATCAATCACCATACTACATATCCATAATGGAACTACATTAGTAGCTTAACAAGCAAATTTCACATGATGATAGGGACAAGTTAAGCAACTAGTAAATTCTAGTTAGCAAAGTTGCATGTAAATGATAGAGACTAGTTAAACAAGTAGTAGCTAACTAGCTACATGTCACACAGTTTGAAAGTAAAAATTATCCATAGCCATGTAGCCAAGTACGTCACTTGAAACGGGGTCACCTGATCTTCTCGACGTAGAACGGATACTCGCGGAAGTCTTGATGAATCGTAATGATCCTCTAATGCCAGTGCAAGGGATAAACACTCTTTAATCCGCCAAAACACGCTCGCATTGATTTCACCAACCACTAAGTGAAGATCTACCGTGTACCCAATTTCCAGCAGAAATACTGAACGATCTTGATTGAAGAACACTCCTAATTCCCTATGAAATTTCGGTAGCAATGATGAACTCGAACAAACTTTAGTACGTTGATTTTTCTTAAAGGTAGTCTAAGCTCTAAAGGCTACGATTACAAGGTTTATATAGCCCCTTGGGACATCCATATGGTTCCCAAACCGAATACAACCCAACTCTATATTATTTTAGACTCGAACTCACACAAAAAGAAAATTAGACTTTACAACCGTCACATTGTTTCGGTTATAACAGATGATTCAAGATGTACTTGAAGATGAGGCCTTATCCATTGCGTTTGTCTTGAAATAAACTTTCCAACGAGTACAAGAACACCTGAATTAGACTCCGTTTGTAAACGTTATGGCATTTTTAATAAGTGCTTGTTGGGCTGTCCCGAACCAAATCCGAATTGAGTTCTGAGTTGAATCTGAGTTTGAATCCGGTAAGAAAAAAATATCTAACTCCGTTTCCGTATCCAGCAAAACCTTCGGATATCGAAAAATATGCTCTGAATTATATCCGAATTAAAACAGACGGACAGTCGGTCGGAAAATATCAGCTCCATTTGCACCGCTACCCTCGGGGAAGGCTGTCCCGTTTGGTTTTTTTGGCTTTTCCCATGTTTTTTCGCACAAGGGAACAAGCAAGATCTGGTAGTGATGTTCGCAAGCAAACTAGCTACTCGCGAGCCACTACAATTTGCCATATATATATGCATGCACCCGTGTCATGCAAAATATACTTGATCACCAAGCTAGACGATTTCTAGGACGGTGATTTGGATCGTGGGTACAGTTATGGTTCGGATAGTCTTTCCACCCATCTAGTACTGTACCCTTCTATTGGCAGCAGTGTTATTATTCTTAAAAAAGTGCATCCGTGGTATCTCAACTCTTTGGTTCATCTAATATTTGTCCATTTATAAAATCGGGTAGAATTGATTATCCAACTTGCAAAAGCAGTGCAAATCATGCTCAAGGTGTATTTTGTTGGTGGTTTTGGGTGACATTGTGCTAATTTGGATCCTCGTTGTCATATTCTCATCACTAGGCAAGAGGCCCACAAATCAGTGACAAAAAATCCATTCCTCCCATTTTCCAGTTCTCTCTCCTGCCCGCTTGCCTTGGCATGGTTGCCTCTGAGCCGAGTCCCCTCTACCTCACCATGATCACCATCCATGCCATCCACCACAAGAGCTAATTTGATCGGGAGTGGCCGCCAGGAGGGATGGCTCGAGACGCGCCATCTATGTACTTGGTCTCCTCACCTATCCTGCCATCGCTAGCTGCCACGCGTGATTTCGCAAATTGGGTTGGGATCGGTAGCAGCCCTCTTGTGGGCAACATGCTCCATTGATGCTCTTTGCCCGAGAACATGCACATGAGCTAGAACACAATGGCGTGTACCCAGTGGCGGTGGTGGTTTGTGCCAAGAAGAACTAGATAAGCAGGGAGAGTGCATTGACGGCGATGCTGAACCACGATGCCCAAAACAGGGCACCCGTCGGTACTGAACTCCGACGGTGTAACATCGTGGCCCAAACTCCATTGAAAGCCAAGCCCATTGTGGCACCCCACTTACACATTCTTTCTCACTTCTTGTAAAAAGGGTTAAAAGTACTATGTTTGGACCAATCAAACATTATATGTTACCACAACTCACTTAGATAAGCAATGTGGGGCTAATCTCACCTCCACTCCATGCGGCCCATGTAACATCCCAAAAGTGCGGATTTTTGTATTTGCAAAATTAACGAAAATATTTTTCTTATTTGTGGTGAGTTTCAAAATTTTGTTTATTTAAGTTCTTGATTTGGAATTGTGGCGGCAAAAATTTAATTAAGAAAGAGCAAAGCTTCAAAAGTGAGAATCAAGATTTCATTATCAAGAATCCAAATTCTCAAAAACTTTGGGTAAAACCAAATTCAAAATTTTCCTAAAAAGCTAAACACCTAAAATACCAAGATCTCAAAATTTGATCCTTATTTTGAGCAATAAAATTTCATTGGCACCTAGTAAAAATCAGCAAGGAAATTCAATTTGCAAATCCTCAAATTCAAAAAATCCTTTTTGGGCGTCAGCCCATTTCTTTTCGGCCTGCAAGGTCCCATCGGCCGACTCCCCTTTTTCCCCTACTCCCTGGCCACCTCCTCCCACATTTCCTTCCGGCTGCCGCCGCCAACTTCTTCCTTCCCCTTTTCTCTGCATCTCTCCGCCCCTTCTCGCACCTCTCCTTCTCGGCTCGTCCGACCGCCGCGCCCCAGCCCACACCGGCGCCCCTGCTCCTCCACCCTCCTCCCTGGCGCCGCTCCCGGCAGGCCCAGCCCTAAGCATCCGGTCGCCCCTCTCCTACCTCACCTGCACCGGCCCGACCCGGCCCAGCCGCGCGGAAACCAGTTGCGTCGCCCCTGGAATCACCCGTCGCTTCCTAGCCCTGCACCGACCTCGCCCCGGCTTCAATGCCGTGCATATCCTCCCTCCTCGCGTGACCAAGCTACCATCGTTAATCCTCAGCGAGCCTGGACGCTAGCCGCCGCAGTCTACCACCGCCCGACTTCATTGCTGTGCCGGCCTCGCTGCTCCAACTTCAATGCCTCGTCGTGTCGCCGAAGCTAGCTGCCGCCCTCCACCCCCGGCTTCAATGTCGCACCGGCCTAGCACTGTGTTTACTCCTCTCCCGCGCAGCGCCATCCCTCTGCTAGCCTTGCACCGACCTAGCTGTCGTTTCCCCCTCCTGTTGTCCGAGCTCATCAAAGCCTCCACCGGCCTACACCCGGCTCGGCCCTCTCATGCCACCGGCGCCCTCCTCTCTGCCCTTTTCTTGTTTTGGGCGTCATCCATAGCCCTCTCACGCCACCGGCGTAGTGGCTATCCTCCCCGAGCACGGTCGACGCTGTCTCCGCCGCCTAGTCGAATTCCCTTCGATTCGCCGCTCCTAGAGCCACATCTCGGTGCCTCGAAGCCTCCCCAGCAGTCAGCCGGCATTCTTCCCCACCAGTACGACCCCTCCGCGTGGACCTCCTCGCGCTGCCCGTGGCTTCCGCCGCCAGCTCGCCTACACCACCCTCCGGCCGCATCGTTGCCTTTGGTGAGTCCACTAGGCCTTGCAAATGCTTGAATCCACCTCGCCCTCAATTATCTCCGCTCCGGTTGCCCGCAATCCCACAGCCTCCCCATGACTGTCACTCAGCGCCGCCGATGGCCCGAGCAGCCCCCTCCCGGGCTGTACCTCCACTCCTTGCGACCCCTCCACATCGGAAGCTCCCTGTAGCAGCCGCCGCCGACGCCGACGCCTTTTTGGTTGCTCCTCATTGGCGCCGCCAACTCCCCCTGTGCGCCCTTCCTCCCTGCTTCGGCCTCTACCGACACCACCCCCCTCCCCTCTGCTCTTACCCGCGACTTGCCCCCCCTCTGTGTGTTTATGACAAGTGGGCCCCATGGGAAAAAGTAACTAGTTGAAATTTATCAATTGCATTCTTCATTGCAGGACCAATTTCTAATTTATGAATCTATTTAGAAATTGAAGAAGTCTGAGAAATAATGTTGAAATGAAAACGTAAATACAAGATTAAGTAAAAATAATTGTTGAATGATTCAAACAAAACCCTAAAACATATCAGGACATGGATTCATTCACCGCATGTCTTTCTCCTTGAATTTAAATCCATTAAAGTAAATCAAGTCTATTTCAACCTTGACTTGTAAATTAGTAATAAACTAAAAGAGGAAATTGTTTTTGAATAATTTGCAAACCCTTGTTCAAGAAATAAAATAATACCAAGAGCTAAAATTGCATAACCATCTCTTGTATCTTCGTCTTAAGCTCATGTTTACTAAAGTCAACCTAGCTCTTTGATTTAGCCATTTTCTTCACATAAAATATCAATAACACTTATTTGATAAGATACTCCCTTTGCTAATAATCATAAAACCTTCACCATCATTTATAAAATACTAAGAGTGGAGCTTCTTCTCGGAAGAAAGAAACTCTTAAAAATAAAGAAGCCATTACCTTGGCCTTAAGGTAATTTCAAATCTTTAATATCCTTTCTAAATCCCAATCTTGCCAAATTAAAGCATAAAGTGTCAATCTTTGAATTTTTTTTAGCACCCATGACTAAAAATATTGCTAAAGCCCAACTTTGCATCCAAAATAATCCAAACATCCTCCAGTGATTAAGAATAATTAAAGTGTGTAAGTTCACCAACTCAAACCTATTAATTCATGACTCACACCTTAATTAATTAAAACCTTCAATCAACCTTTTTCCTAAATCTTAACTGGATAAATAACCAAAACTCCCAACTATAACAAAATTTGGGAAAAATGCTTAAATTCAGTGGCAAATCACCCTCCTCAGGCCATCTTTCTGAAAAGATGCATAAGTCCTATGTAGCTCTTGGAACTTCCTTAATAAATATAAAATCTTATAAAAGAAATTCTAAAGAAAAAGATCAACCCTTTATCCTAAACCCAGCAGAAAGATCCTACGGGTAATCCTTGCTCAACTTCTTATTTCTTAGAATTTTACCTCACGGTAAAGCTATCGAATCAATTCCTTCCTTCACTCAAAACCATTTCAACCCCTCCCAATCTGCTCTCAATCCAAAAGCAACATTAAATGAGTTCAACTAATTTAGACTATACTTTTGCCGCTGTTTGGATTTATTTGGTTTTCCCTTTCTGTTGCCGCGTAATAGAAGCTATAGTTTGAAGACGACAAGCTCAAGCGGATTCAAATTACGGTGAAAGGAGAATTCAAGATTTATTGCGACTGACTGGTTAAGCAAGCTTTGAATTAAATCAAGGCTGTGGTAAATAATCAAGGCAAGTCATCACTTTGATCATATTGATCCTACATTTTACAAAATATGTTCTTTTAAATTATCAAAATGCATGATTACTTTGTTATGCAAATGTATGTCAAATGTAAGGTAGATATTGCCCTTTTATGCTACCAGTATCATTATTATATCTTCCTTTACCATTTGATTCAACTGATCCTTGTCGCTCTAGATAATAATGCTATTATCATTAGCTAAGTCATAATTACTGCCAAATGAGTCTAAAATCAGGGCATTCAATTGTCCGACTCATCATTATTCTTCAAACATGTGAAATTGTTTTGGGCAGTCATTGGATGTAGATGACTGATATTTGTGTACAACTTACCTTCTCAAAACCTCAAAACTGCTTTACCTGTCTGGGCGGTTGGTAAGAGTGGTTGGGGTTGGATTGTGGTATGCACCGCTTGAACAAATTAAGGACTTAATCTTGTGTTGACCTCTCCATGTAAAACAGTACAAACCACAAGCTGGCAAAGTGTAGGCATGACTGAATAATTTGTACTCGCCAGTAAAGGAATGCACTTCGGAGGAAAGCACGATTTTCCTCGCTGGACGCAAAGCATTCTGGAGGTGGTCGTGTCACTGGATAAAGGTGGGCGCAAGAGGGGGTCTAGCTGGCGCCTAAATAGCCTTTCTGTAGACGGAAACCTTAGCGAGTGCATTCTTTTACTAGATGCGTTGTAAAGGTCATGTGATAGTCCGTTGATCTGCATGTCTGAGGAAACATGCGGAATATAACAATTGGGTTATCTCTTGTGGGTAAAGTTGTGCAACTCTGCAGAGTTTAAATAACTATTCAAATAGCAGTGCTCACGGTCAAGAGCGGACATGGGAACATCCTCGAGTTAGTTCTATTTCAAAAACCTTTTATGGGTGGGATAAAATCTATCAGAGGGAGGTACTCTGACTTTAGTTTTTCCTGGATGGACGTAGTCCAGTGGCTATAACAATTTAGCATTGGTGGAGGTAACCATGCACTGTAAAAGGTGGATGTAACATGCGCTATTATTACTACTGCATTCTCTCTTTATGACTATATTTTGGTTAAAATTGCTAAGTCACAGGAATTTTATTTATGGTAATTGGAAATGCTGCTTTATCAAATAAAATAGACCCAAGCCTCCTTTCACAGCCTTGCATGTAATAGTTATTAGTGTTGTATTCTGTGTGGTGGCTTGTTGAGTACAATTTGTGCTCACTGTTGCTTATTACTCTCCAGTCAGTCAAGAACAGAAGAAGGCCCTGAAATGCTTCAGAAGGGTCGACAAAGCTGGTATTCAAGAAGGCCATGTACATAGGTCGCGAAACTCCAGTTGGCTGCCTGTGGGCAAGTCCTGAGGGTCCCACTTGTGTGAAGATTTTTCGGCCCAATCGGCCCATGTAAGTTATTACTGTATAAATTATGCTTCCGCTTAATATGTTTTTGATATATAGTGATGTAACAGTGAGCACTGACTACTGATCTAGGGAACAGTGCAGAAATCACAGAGGAATTCGGATTGGTAAAATCCGGTTCCGACAGCCCACCACACTAATGAGCCATGGTATTACATTCACCTCCTTTAAGAGTTGACGCCCTTGATAGCACACCGTATACACATCAAATGCTTAGAACCACCATTCGGTATACATCCATGAAACACCTCGACCCATGATGGTCCATGTGTGTGTGCACATGAGAATGTGGATTAGTCCCATATTGCTAGTTTAACATAAGAAACACTAACATATAAATCCATAGGCACCATTGGTAATAACCTCTGGTTAACCGTTTTACGTGAAGCGAGAACGAAAGCTCAAGCAGGTTATTACATGTGCGTAGCTTATCTATAATATGATTAGGCCTAAGCCAGTTTAGATCCATTAGCCTAGTGCTAGCACATATGCCAAGCCGTGTGTTTACTTCAAACTCACACACACCAGGCTCCATATGCCTGAGCCCTTGTCCTGCATACACCTGTGCAATGAAGGTTGATGCTCTAATACCATTTGTAACACCCTGGCCAAAATTTGCTCAAAACCTAGCCTACTGTTAGATGAGCCCATGCATGCATAACACCCTACTTACACTATCATCCTCACTTCGTATAAAAAGAGTTAACCTGGATGTGTTATGTTTGAACCTAATAAGCATTATATGCTACTACAACTCACTTTAAGCAAGTAATGTGGGACTAATCTCATCACCACTCCACATGGCACTACTACAAAAATGGTTATCACAGGTAGTTCTAAACCATCATCACAGATGGTTTTTTTGAACTGTCTAAATTTATGTATCATTGATAATAGAGGGTTATCACATATAATTTGTGAGCCGTCTGTAATAAGACCCAACACAGACAGTTTGCATAAAGAACTGTCTGTGAAGTCCAACTATCACAGATGGCTACCACAAAAAATCATCTATGATATATAGGATATCACAGACTGTTATATTTACCTACCATCTGTGATATATTATAAATCACAGACAGTTGGTAAAAGCAACCATCTATGATATTCGACATATCACATATGATTTTTGGTGGTAGCCGTCTGTGATAATGACCGTTATAAACGGTTTATAGTATAAAACCATCTGAGGTAGTTCGTTCTATGGCTAAATTTTTTTTTTTCTGTTTTTTGGCTAGCTTCAGAAAATACTAGCCATGCCCTCTGAAAATAAGCAATTACACAAATATATTATAGATATAACAGAAGCAAATAGCACCAGTATTGTAACATCCCAATTTTTAGAGTTTTTTTGAAGCCTTTTAAAATAAAATTCACCATTTGCATTTTTCTAGAATTAATTAAAGCTTAAATTGACTGTTTATAAATCAAAAGGATTTAATATGACTAAAATAAATATTAACATATGCTAAAAATATTTTATTTAGGTTCCATGTGTCTCAAGGAAGTTTCTAGAATTTTTCTGGATTGTTTGGATTTATTTGCTATTTCCTAAATCTCAAAATATTTTATTTGAATTTCTGAAATTGAGAAAACCCTAAAAATCCTAAACAGTAATGGACCGACCCATTACTATTCACTTCGCCCAATCACTCACAGCTGTCCGATCCCATCCGAGACACATGTCGGCCATTCGAGCTGAGCTTTCCCCCGGCTGCCGGATGCTGTTACGTAACATGTGTCCCACATCCGAGAGTGACAGCACTGTTCATCTGTGCAGGCTAACCTCATCCGTCCAATCTTCTAAGGTGCTGGACACTGTAAGTATATTATACAATCAAGTTCTACATTCCGTACTACCAATAAATGTCATAACTCATTGCTTATGTATAGATTTATGATCCAAAAAGTCTGGCGATGGTGACAACCCGTGGGTTTCATTGACCCACACTTGGTCTCTAAGCAATGCATGAAGGGCAATGCATCCTTCGTCCAATATTACATAATGAAAGGATTGCTTGCTCAAAGTGACAAGGACTATATTATGGTACTTTTCAACCAGGGGTAAGTGCTTCACTAGTTACCATACAAGTTTTATTTATATTTTATACATAAAATAAACTTAGATTAATCACTATGAAGATATACATGACTAGGGATCATTGAATTCTGATCATGATTGTACCAAAGTGGAGCAACGTAATATATCTTGATTCCTTACTTAGTGACAACCATGACTTTACCCTTGTGCAATAAACATTTGACAGGTAATTAAACTCATTTCCTCTATATATAACTCTAATATACTCCTCCCTTCGTTTGCAATGGCTGAGGTTAACGTTTTGGAATAACGTAAGCCGTTCAGTGCTTACGTTGCCTACAGAGGGAGACGTAGGGAATTCTGCACTGCACTATGACACAAGACGAGATTTTCAGTACCCGCTATAACACAATCCTATATCACACTTCATAATAATACCTTTAGAACTGACCATACCTATATATGTAATTCTATTTTTGTAATGCCACCAACAGCTACAGGGCAACGTACGTGGATTCTACGATTGCAGACATATGCTGAAAATCATGGATACTAAGAAGAAAGATTCAGAGGTTTGTCAACCTACCAATATTTATTTCATGATTATCAATTTCCATGTATGTATATATGCTAATAATTTTAACACTCCTAGCGACAGGGCGTAGAATTCGACTCAAGTACATACGATCTTGCCACCTTCGTCGAAGTTCGAAAATAGCTCTCTGAATTTTTGATGACGAAGGTCATTCACCTTAATGGAGAGTTCTACCCTGGCTGAGATGATAATTAGTTGTTCAAACATTTCATTCAATTCTAATTCACTCACTTGTGCTTAATCGAATAATTAATTCAATTGTACTTCAGTTGTTTAATTCATTTGTGAGATCTGTACGTGTAACGATTTTTATGTGTCATCTTCTTGTGTTGTTTAATTCATTTATAAGATCTATGTCCTATGATATATATATATATATATATATATATATATATGTGTGTGTGTGTGTGTGTGTGTGTGTGTGTGTGATCAATTCATTTGTGAGATCTGTGTCCTGTGCTATATATATATGTGATCTGCTTGTTTGTTTTTAGAGAGCATGGTTAGCACTTCCTAAGACTAGCCGAAAACAGAAAATAATGTAGGTTTTCAGATAGTTATCACAGACGGTTTTTAAATACAACCGTCTGTGATATGTCCGCTATCATAGACGATTTTTAAATATAACCGTCTGTGATATGTAAGTTATCATAGACGGTTAATACCAAAAATCATCTATGATATTTGATGTGTCATAGACAGTTGTTTTAAAAAACCGTCTATGTTGTATCTTATCACAGACGGTTTAAGAGTCGTCTATGATAACTACCTGTGTTATAAGGGACACATAAATTTAGATGGTTCAGAAACCATTTGTGATGATGATTTTGAACAGTCTCTAATGATCCTTTCTGTAGTAGTGCAAGTAAGGTACCACATCATCTAAAAACGCCTACGAAACGGAAGATAAAATATTACAAGGTAATTTGCACTGGTTTTGCCTTTTGTAAGATGGGTTTTACCCGGCTTGCAAATGATAGATAAAAATTAGACGAACAAAAGTGTCGAGGACCTCAATGGTATTTTTCTTATTATTCGCAGACATGAGGATAACCGGTTTTCTCGATGCTAGTAAACGTAGGTAGAGATCAAATAATTACAATGGCTGCTCATACACATAATTTCACACACAGACCGAGCCTTCAACGACATGCATACTGCATCTAGGTTGGATCACTTACATGTGCAACTGTTGAAGGTTAAAACCCTAGGATCACAAACACACAGTGAACGAACGAAAGGAAAGTCGAGCGAACGCTATGAGGACACACTTCTAGTTTTGGGGCAATTTTCTCTTGTGCATTGCAGAAACTCGGAAGCAACAGATAAGACTTCTAATTACAAGAGCTAAAAACAAACTAGCAAACACGTCCGGCTTGATCCGAACTTCATGCACGCACAACGTGCACAACTCAACAAACTCACACGTCCTGGTGACCAGGCATCTTACAAACACTACTACAAAAATTATTATCATAGACTGTTGAAAAACGTCATCACAGATAGTTTTCTGAACCGTCTGAATTTATGGGTTAGTGATAATTAAAGGTTATCATAGACTGTTTGTGAGCCGTCTAAGATAAAGACAATACATATGATTTGTAACTAGAACCGTTTGTGAAGAACACTATCACAGACGACTCTAACCAAAAACCATCTATGATACTTACACATCACAAACGGCTCTAACTACCAACTGTCTGTGATGGACGTGTATCATAGACAGTGGGTATATAGAACCGTCTGTGATACTTTCTCATCACAGATGGTTGGTAAATAGAACAGCCTGTGATGTGTGAGTATCACAGATAGTTTTTGTTTCGAGCCATCTGTGATGGTGTTCTTCACAGATGATCTATACCACAAAACCGTCTATGATAATTCATTCTATACCTATAATGTTTTCTATTTTTTAGTTAGCCTCAGGAAATGTTAGCTATGCATTTTGAAAACAAGCAAATACAATAGCAAACACAGCAGATAACATCAACAAATATAGTAGAGAATATTCTATTTCTGTTACAATCCACCATTACAATACACAAGATTACAATACACTATTACAATATCACAAGCAAACATAGCAGAGAATATTCTATTTCCACTACAAACCGAGCAACAGGACAGAAAGAACATAGAAGAAACAAAGATCTTAATTGAAACTCAACCGTGCTGATGAGGCCTCTATGCCTCGACCTTCTCGTCCTTGATACAGCGCGCGAGTTGGATGTACTTGACACCCACAATCGCAGACGCCGACTTGAGCGTATAAAGATGGTGAGGAGGACGGTGAGAAGGCTGGAGAGATTTTGAGCTCATAAAGTAGGTAGAGGATGGATTCGGGTGAGTATTTATAGGGGAGGGAGAGGTGGGAGCTATGATCCGTGGGGTGGAGGTTGATCGGTTTCTATTGGCTGTAATTGGGTTGGAGAGGATCGACGGGCCCAACGGTTAGAGACCAAATTATCATAGACAGTTTGAATAACAAACCGTCTGTGAAACATAATTATCACAGACAGTTTGTACCACGAACTGTCTGTGATAAAGACTATATATATCGATACAATGTGTTTAATTAGTCTCAAAATATGAAATAGCAAAGTTCTATATGGCTTATATATACTCATTTAAAAGGTTTTGACGAGATCTACAACTTTGCAGTTTAGACAAACCCTAAATTTCGAAGGAAGATAGAAAATTTTGGCAAAAATAGAAATGAAAAACTTGCGATGCAAATTTAAAGCTAAAGATGGCCGATTTTAAGGGTCCTAGAGGGCGACTGGTGCAAGCGAGTCTTTTTTTTGGATCGGGCTCATCGTTAACTTTTCAATGAGTACAAGAACGTCGAAAACGGACACCGTATGTAAAAGTTATGCCCGTTTTACTAAAGATGTATCAGAACGGAATTTTACTCGAACTCAGGTGAGAGATTATGAAATTTTAGAGAATTATGAGGCAGAAAACAATATAAACCGTCTGTAAATCTTATTGCTCGCGTATCGTGTAGGAAGAAGATGCCGGAATTGTTTCGAGATATTGCTCATGCAGTTGCCGGTGCACGCGAGAGACAGGAACGTTATGGCAGTGAAAATGACATAGCGCTAGCTAGTAACTAGTAAGTAGTAGGCGATGGTTATTCATGGCTTTTTCGATATGTCGTGAATTGTGAGACATCTGCGTCCTTCATATATACAAAGACTTGTCCAACCCATTGGCTGCCTTTATCATGTCAACCAGATGCACAAATTACGCAAATGCATGTGCTTATTCAAGTACAATGACGGATTGCTAAGGCCATGGGCATTTGTCAATGAACTATATACAGAAGACAATGTAAAGTGGATACATTAAAAGAAAAACAGTATCTTACGTACGTACCATGCGCCATTAGCTCGAGCATATAAGTGCAGCGTGCCGTTATATCTGGGTATTGTCGTCTTCAAGTTATTCTATGCGAGTGTCTATATATATCTTGTAAAACTGCTCCCCGTCATATACATAGGGAGGGATATATAGCCTAACTTCCTAACAAAGCATGCAAAGTGGGTCAAAAAAGTAATTTAGGTGGGTCAAAAATTAAGTACATTTTGTTTAGCGACGTGCAAAGTGGCGAAAAAATGCTGCAGCACTGAAAAAAGCATGCTCATGCGCTGCTTTCTCTGCTATCTATTGCTCTCACATATACTTTAACTCATGAAGTAGACACCACATACCACATGCGCATGATTCATTCTCTTTATGTATATGCCTCCTCATTAGTGACACATCTTTTACAAAAAAAAGGTCTTTTTATAAGAGAATATTAACTTTTTATAAGAGAATCTTAACTTTTGATGTCAAGTAATACTTTGCCTACGTAAAAAGCACGTAAAGGACGATCGAGTTTGATGGAAATAGCGACGCGGCTAGTTCACTGCTTGAGTCTTGCCAAGCTACAGCGGGTCACCTTTTCGACCTTCGTCCACCATAGCTAAATAAGGATTGGAACTTCTATCACCTTCTCCAATGGCAGATAGAAATTAAAGAAAAGTGCAGAGAGGGGTGTTTTTGGTGCCTATGGCGGTCAGACCGCCGATGACCTGACCGACCTGGTATGTGCGGTCAAACTGACTACGAATTTTTTAGAGATTATTGTTTCAAGTTGAAAATTAAGAATTGAGGTGGGAGCTGTTCTAGGGCTATGGAATCATGGCATATGTGTTGCATGATGTATTTATGGACTAATTTGAATTCAAATTAAATTCTATCCAATGTACATTTCTTTGTCCAAAATTTTTTTTTTGTAAATTATTTTTCAAATCAACTCCAATAAAAGCTAAGGAAATAAGATACATGCAAAATATTTTAAACTTCTCTTACGTTTGCATTCCTAGGAATTTGGGGTGTTACAATGCTCCTTATGCCCAAGCTCGTGTCCCACATAAGCCCATGCAACGAATATTGATGCTCTGATATCATCCGTAACACTCTGGCCAAAATTTGCTTAAAGCCTAGCCTACTATGGGACGAGCTCATGCATGTATAGCACCCTACTGCATACATGCATAGTACTAGGGCACTAGTTGCCCTAATCATCATCATTCACAAATATGAAACTTGTTTTGGGCAATCATTGAAGGTAAATAGCTGATACTTAGAGATAACTTAGTTTATGCTTCTCAAAACCCTAAAACTTGTTTTTACCACATCTGGGGGATGGTATGTTGGATGGTGTGGAAGTAGCACGAGAATTGGTGGGTTATAGCATGTACCACTCAGAGAAATTAATAACTTAATCCTATAATAACCACCCATTGTAAAATAGTGCGCCTATAAGTCTATAATGGTGTCAAATTGACGAACTAATTTGTACTCTATAGTGCGAGTTACACCGTTGGTATGACTTACGAGTCATATCGCTAGTTTTAAGCCATCCTAGACATGGGTCGTGATGCTAGTTTTAAGTCGCCGTGTGGTGCAAGAGGGTGTCTAGGTGTGGGGGACGTATTCACCCCTAGATGAAATCTTAGCGGGTATAGCTTACACTGGGATATGTATTGTAAAGGCCTTATGATGATTTTCTTGATTCACATATCTACAGAAACATGTGAAAGATAATAAGTTAATTATGTTTTGTGGATAAAGTGTACAGTCTCTGCAGAGTATAAATTGTTCGAATAGTCGTGCCCACAGTTAAGGGCGGGCATGAGAACTTACATGAGTTAGTTCTATTTTAAAAACCTTTTGTGTGTGGAGATAATCTGGTCTTGGGCTTTTCCTGGAGGGAAGTACTCTAGTGCGGTTAATAGGGTGGATGTAACCCATCAATCAAAATTAAGTATATGGTGGATGAAACCATGTAACAGGTGAATCGAACATACCCTACTATAATTGCTGTACAATCTCAATCTTTTCTCTAAACTCAGATTTGGGCCAAATACTAAGTCATAAGAATTTTAATTATGATAATTGCAAAACATTGCTTTATCAAATAAAGAAACCCGAACCATCCTTGTTAAAGCCTTGCATAAATAAGTATTTTATTCTGTGTGTTAACTTATGAAGCACCGTTGTATGTGCTCACCCTCACTCTCCAAACCCTCAGAACTAATGATGGTGAAGATGAAGGAGTTCAGTATGATAGATGCTAGTAGTATAAGTCTCTTCCTAGCCTAGCTGACCAAGTTGACTTTGGTGTATACCAATACTACCCAAGTATTTGGCTAATATCGGTCGCACATAGGTTTTCCCAATCGTCTGTCTGTGGTGAGATGAGATTTCCCCTTTTACTTCTGCTATCGATTTCGCATTTTTGGACCGTAAACGTTTGGCCTGACGGCCCTAATGTGACCATGGCCCAATGCGGTCTAACTTACTATGATAAGCTGTAATGTTATTGAAATGGTTTGGTTTTCATCGAATATGAAATGATTTAGCAGTGTATGTATGAGTACTATTTACTGACGCAATAAATAGTGCAGTGATTTTGTAGAAGATTTTGAATTGGCTAAATCCGCGTACAACACCTCGTAGAGTTTCTCCGTGACGAAGAGCGGTACCTGGTTCTCCAGGAGGTAGAGGATGTTACGCACGATCGCGATGTCGCCCAACGTTCTCAAGGAGGTCATCGTCTCCCAGTCCCTGCTGCCCATCATGAACCATGAAAGTATAAACAGTCCGTCCAGCAGCAGCATGCACGCGAAATCCTTGCTCGTGATCGGGCTCAACGGCGAGTCAGCACCGCCGCGCACGGTCCTCGACGCCCTCCATTGCCGTGATGTATGGCCCTCTCAGTTCAGGGCTGCTGTCCTGGAAAAAACGTTGGAGCAGCTTTGTTTTCATCCCGCCAGATGGGTCCTGGTGCTGGTGGTAAGGGCCGATGATCATCCACTGCGGCTGGTACGCGCCGAAATCGATGGCGCAGATCTGTTCGTTCACCTTTGAGATGAGGCAGGCCGCAGGAGCGTCGGCGACTCCGGTCGCCGGCGGGGCGTCGCTCGTGGTGGCTAGTGTGTTCCCTATTTCATTGACCTGTGTCTCGGTGGTCATACGTACTGCATCGGTATATTTCTCGTCAAATTAATGAAACCTTTATTTCGAACCACTATTTAATCTTCAATATCATTACGTTTTCAAACCATGTTTTAAAGAACCAAGAGGAGCTAAACTGTCATATGAGACCAGGAAAATTACAGTGTTAGTTCATCTCTTGCTAGTACTCGTGTCATACACGTGCACCTGGTGTGTGGAAAGTACATACATTTGTATCCCAAAATAATCCTAGAAATAATCAATATAGTACTTACTCTCGCTCATTACTACCACACATGTACGTCAACAATACGTACTATACGCAAACACAAATAAGACTTGCTGTATATGTAGAAGAATTAACCTTCATAATCTAGTAAACACCTACTTACGTAAACTATACCGTACTGACGGAAATGACTGCAGCAGGAATGCGATGACATAACCGAAAATGTAGTTATCGGTGGTGCGTTTGGCAGGCTTTGGCTTTTCGTTTTTCTACAGTAGTTAGCGTTTAAATAATATATTTTTTAAAGTAGATCTATAAATAGATTGTAATAAATATTGTATCGAGTTCAGTTATACCGGACAAATTCGTTTGTGACTATTTTCCTCTGCATGTCTCTTGTGAATATCCAGAATTCGAAAGCCATAAGCCATAGTCACAGCCTAAAAACCCACTCACAGGCTAGGCGAAGTTAAGTCCGGCACCAATTCGGAGGTTCGCCAGCCCCTCTCCTCCAGCGCCGAACATCCCTCTCCGCCGCCCGAGCTCACCGCCACTAGCCCACTCCAGGCAACCCCGAGCTTGCTTTCCTTCTCCGGTGAGTTCCTGCCATCCCCTAGAAGCTTCCCTCTCATTTAATTGAGCTCCCATCGCCGGCACAGCTGTTGCACCACCTACCCTGTTCCCGCCGCCGTTGACCGCCCAGGCCAATTGAGGCCGTGTCACTTCACATGAAGGTGCGCACGAGTCCCGTGGGACTGTTTTTGAATTGCTCCTGTAAGACCAGGCCTCCCTTCGCCGCCGGCAGGCCGCGCCACCGCTCAGTCGAGAATGAAGCATTGTTCCAACATCATTAATCCTAATCCTTCATTAATAACTAATGACTGTGTTTAAATTATGTTAATGAACCGCTGACCGGTGGGCCCCGTAATGGTTTACCCCTGTGATATATTGACAGACGGGCCCCACTTTAGTTAAAAATCTTTTAATCCTGATTTAAAAGTCAATACACTGATAGGTGGACCCCACTTCACTGTTGTTTTGTACTGAGGCCCACATATCAGTCTCTGCCAGCTAATTTAATTTTAGAAATTTAAAATAAATCCGTGGGATCCACATGTCACACTCTTAGACTTTAAAACCCAGAATTTATTTAAAATTTTAAAATAAACCCATGAGACCCACATGTCAGAGAGAATTCCCTCTCATCTTTTTATTTTTGGGATTTTTCCTAGAAATAAACTTTAGAGGGCTCGTTCTTCCTCACCGTAAGTACTCCGATTCAAGTGAAACTTGTTTTTAAAATTTTCTAAATTCGAGCTCCTTCTGTTAGTGGTGGTTTTGTTCAATTTAGAGTTTATTTGAATTTTATTTAGGTATTTATTTTACTCTCTTCCTTCTGGTTGCTCTTCGGCGATTAGAGTTCGAGGACGTCCTTGACCCGCAGCTCAATGCGCCACAGACCCGCAAGACTACCCGACTCTGGACGCAGGTGAGTCATCATTTTGATCCCATGTTTTATAAATTATTCAAAATTGCATGTGTTATTTTATGTACAATATATGTTACCTATAAGTTAGCTATGACCCCAAAATTATTAATGTAGCAATACCTAACTACACCATCCTTGATAACTTGTTGAACCTACTATAATTGTCACTCTAGGATCTATGTCTAAAATAGTTGATAAATCTAACTACGAGCCATGCTAAATTGAGTCCAATCCAGGGTCTTAGCTACCCTAAACATTATCACCTCTTTTAAACATAAAATCTTATTTGGTACAGTCATGAGATGTAAGTGACTGATAATTTTATATAACTTATCCTATGCTTCTCAAAACCCTAAAAACTTGCTCAACCTGTCTGGGCAGATGGTAAGAATGGTAGGTATGGATGTAACACGAGAACTTATGGGTTGTGGTATGCCCTGTTTGGACAATTTAAGAACTTAATCCTGTGTTGACCTCTTCATATAAAATAGTACAAACCACAGGCTGGCAAAGTGTAAGCATGACCAACTAATTTGCATCGTCAGTAGAGGAAAGCACCTTGGAGTGACCCACGAGTCGTGGTGCTGGTTTAAGCCATCATGGACACGAGTCATGACGCTGGTGTAAGCCGTCGTGTGGCGCAAGAGGGGGGTTGGGTGGGGTGGATATAGATTTCCCCTAGATAAAACCTTAGTGGGTGAAATTTTTCGCTAGATGCATTGTGAAGGTCATGTGGTAATCCTTTTGATCTGCATGTCAAAGGAAACATGTGGAATATAGTAAGTGGGTTATCTCTTGTGGGTAAAAATGTACAATCTCTGCAGAGTATAAACTTTTTAAACAGCTGTACCCACAGTCAAGGACGTACATGGGAACCTCCTCGAGTTAGTTCTATTTACAAATCTTTGCAGGTGGGAGAAAATTAAGTTGAAGGGATCTATTTCAATTTAGATTTTTTTCCTAGAGGGATGTACTCTAGTAATAATTAAGTAGGATGGTTGTAACCCAATAGCCAAAAATTTAGTATTGGTGGATGGAATCATGTAATCAGTGGATGAAACCGTCTACATTATAATTATTGCATAACTTCAAAAGATACGCATGATTTGATAAAATGCTTAGGTCATATGGCATTTTACTAATTATATTTGCAAATGTCACTTTCTGCAAAAATAAAGGAACCTGAGCCATCATTTTGTTGAGCCTTGCATCTTAAATTAACGCTTTCTGTATGTTGGCTCGCGGGGCACGGTTGTGTGTGCTCACCCTCCCTCTAACTCTCCCCCTAGAATTTGAGAATCAAGACTAGTACGCGTTTTATGAAGAGCAAGCCAACGATGGAGGAGAAGACAATGGCAATTAGGCTTAACGCGTAGTACTCTAGCCTCTCCTCCCACAGTTCAGCTGACCACTCTAACTGTCAGGTGGGTCCACTTGGGTTATACCAGTCACTGCCTGTGAAGGGGTGTGCCTTCCTGCTTCCAGTTCTGCTACCTTTCTGTGAAGTAATTATTTGGCCTGTCGGCCCTATGTAAGAACTAATTTTGACCTGGATTTATTTAAAATCTAATATTGCAATATTATAATGAAATGTACCATGTATGAAATGATTCAATCATGTACCCGTGAGCACTATCTACTTATCCAGAGAATAGTGCAATATATTTACAGAGGATCCAGATTGGCCAAACCTGGGTCCGACAAATGTCTAGACTATAGATTGACACCGATGCGCTACCTAGAAATCTTGTTGCTTGCCTATCGTGTGGGAAGAATGCCGGAATTGTTTGGAGATATTGCTCATGCAGTTGCCGGTGCACGCCAGAGACAGGAACGTTGTTGCAGTGAAGATGGCATAGCTCAAGTAACTAGTAAGTAGTAGGCGATGGTTGTTCATGCCTTTTTCGATATGTTGTGACTTGTGAGACATCTGCGTCCTTCATACAAAGACTTGCCCAACCCATTGGTTGCCTATATCATGTCAACCAGATGCACAAATTACGCCAATGCATGTGCTTATTCAAGACAATGACGGATAGCTAAGGCCATGAGCATGTGTCAATGAACTATATATAGAAGACAATGTAAAGTGGATACATTAACAGAAAAACAGTACCTTACGAACGTCCCATGCGCCATTAGCTCGAGCATGTAAGTTACAGCGTGCCGTTCTATCTGGGTTTTGTCGTCTTCAAGTTGTTCTATGCGAGCTTGTGTATCTTGTAAAACTGCTCTCCTTTATATACATAGGGAGGGATATATAGCCTAACTAACAAACTCACTGCTAGAAAACGGATCATCCCTCACGGTTCAAAACCGTCATGAAAATACAAAAAACTGTCAGGTTAAATTTCCCTAACGGGTTCCCGTCAGGCAAAACCCCTCAGGGTTGGCTGGAAAGGAAAATTAAATTTAGCTGACGGTTACCTGTCAGGGAAATTTAACCTAACGGTTTTTTTGTATTTTCCTGACGGTATTACCCGTCACGGAAAACTGCATTTTCCTGAGGGGCCAAACCGTCAGTAAAATAATTTAACCTGATGGTACTAACCGACAGTCAAGAAAATATATTTTACTGACGGTACTAACCGACAGTCAGTAAAATTGATTTCATTGACTGTGTGTGTTACCGTGAAGAAAATATAGGCTGACGGTTTGAACCGTCAGCAAAATTGGCAGAAACTACTAACAAATTATAACAGATTTGTTCAGCTACGAGATAAGCATTGATATCTAAATCACAACACCATCCTTGCATCGATCAAGAAACCTCTTGAAAACCAGCAAGAGAACAATTCAGGTCCACTGCAATTACAACAGTAGTAGATACAAAAAAATAGTAAGGCCCTAAGATGAATCAGAACACCATGTCCTACTCAGCGATTTCGGGCATACATATCATAATGAAAATCATAAGTCCTGAACCTCGTAATAAAGGAAGGGTTTTTCTATTTAGGGAAGGGTGAGCTTAGTTGGATCAAGGATGAGAGTACCAAAGCGGGAACACTACTATGAGATTGGTATTCATGGCACTTGCACAAAAACAAAATGAACAGTGTACTTACCATTTTCATCGAGCCAAGCTGAATAACACCTTGTGGAAGGACCTGTATTCCTGCATAGAACTAGTCCTTCATCTCCAATAATACCTGCATGAAGATGGTAGTAGAGAGTTATAACAATTGAAACCAAGCTCGCTTGCTTCCGCCAAACAAAATGCAAATAGAGTTGGTAAAACAAGATGCATGATCTCCCAAGCAAATTAACAGTGGTTTCTACAATGGAATCGTGAAAACTCCACAAACTGACACCTCATTCGGAACAGTGCGAACCGTTGTCGTCATTTTTGCTAGTAGTCCAATACAAAATGTCTATAACAACTAATTTATGAATTGATCTGCACTGCACGTCCTAAATGTAACTTCGATGTGCCGCTTGCAGTAATTAAGGCCTATATATGCTCCAAATTTGAGCTCAGATCTCAGAATTCACAGTTCAGCTTGCCCTACACCAACAATTAGAAGAATATCACAAGCAATCACCTCATCTGCTTCCCCCCAGTCATCAAGACTGTCGTGAAGGATCCACCGGTGCGCCCCCGTCAGCGCCACCTGACCAATCACCCTGCCCACCCACAGCAATAGCACAAACCAAATCACACTTCTATCTCATAGCATCGCAAAACCAATGCAAAGCGTAGGATATTTACAAGTACAATATCCAGAAATATTTTATTTGGACCCTAATGTAAACATTAATTTCTCAAATCTGGAAAGTGGAATAGAAGGATTCCATGAAATGGCATTATGTAGAAATGGAATAAACAAGCAAGTCCCTTCTTCAGTGAAAGAGGAGTACAAGTTATTATCAGGTCTTTTACAGTTCGGCCAAAACATAGATATTCATTCATATAGGAAGAGCAAAGTCACTATAGAAGAGAATGAAACATACAAACTAAATTGAAAAAAAAACCTATTATACTCCAGGAATTAAGAACAATCAAGAAGAACCGTATATGCTGATAAGTGACAACCTAACAAATCTGTGCTCTTGGTAGTGACTATGAGTTACAGTTTTAGTTTTAGTTTTTTGGTCATAACGGACTATGACGAGTTATAATGTAAGAGCTTTTTGAGTTGTGGTGAGAAAATAATCCCTAAGTTACATTCACAAGGCCCTAGGAAGAGCTTTTTCAGTGAGCAATTAGCATATGCATTCAACAAAAGCAGCATATCCAAGAGCAATTTAACCACAAACCCATTTGACCTCTTAAAGATTCAGACGACCACGAACGCAGAGATAATCCCCAGACAGGCACGGCGCCCTCGGGGATGTTCATTATATCATTTATATCATGACATGTCATTTGCATCGTGGATATCGCCGCACATAGCCGCGATCGTACCGGTACAGCATTGTACATTGCCGTAGTATAATGCACACTCTTACCTTATTGGGTAAGGGTGTAGTGGATCATATGCATTCATATGCATCTTCATTGTGGATGGATCATTTGCATACTTATACAATGTGTGGTGGATGAATTATTTACAAACAAATACAACCTCTTAGCTGTTTTTGCGGAATTGGCTCATGAGTCCTTGTGGTATGAGGGATGTGGTTGAGGTTGTGGAGTGGGGTTCACCCCCTTGTGGTATGGTAGGGGATGTGACTGTGGTAGGAGGTATTTCTCTTGTGGTAACTGTTGTTAGCGGTTGTGGTTGTGGGAAAGGAAAATGTTAGTGAGGAAAAGATGTTGAATGCTTTAATGATGTTGATAGTAGTGGTGGTTATGACTAAGAAGTAGGTAATCGAGACCTAATTGCGAATGTTTTATTGTTGTTGGTAGTAAATGTGGTTAAGACTATAATTGCAGTAATTGAGAAAAATAAATGTTGATTCTTAAAATATTGTAGTTTAATTAGTTTGTTAAACAGTTTGCTTGCTGAGATTTTTATCTCACTCTTGTGTTTTCCTCCTGATCCTTGAGCATGCATGGGAAGGGTAGAGCGACACAACACAATTGCACACTATCTTTTGATTAATGCTGTAATAATTATGTGGAGTCTTAGTCATGGTTTTATTTCCTTCCTTGATGTTTGTTTCAAATTAATAATACTAGATAGTGGTTCATTTTAATTGGTTAAAATTATTAGTGGTTATTCCTATTTAATATTTACCATCGCCTTTTATTCTGTTATGCTTCCGCTTAGTTTGTCATGTTTTAGAAATTATTGCCAGTTTATTTTGTCTTGTATATTGGCTAGTTGTGGAGTGGTTTAGTGGTATCCCAGGGTAATATGGGTCCTGGGGTGTTATAGTTGGTATCAGAGCGGGCATTAGGCCCGTGGTAATTAAATTATTAAATTGACACACTGGTGCATAGTATGATGGGATGGGTCAAGCATTGCATTTATGCTCTTGACATGTTGTATTGATGATTTATGCTATGAGATGATCTTGTATGATTATGATTTGCTTCTATGACTGGTACAAGTAAGGCTAGTCATTGATAACAGGTAAAGGTTTGTAGTTGTTGCCTTGGGCATTGCCAGTTTATACCACCATTTGTGGTATGGGGATAGTTATATTGTTACCTCGGGTAACTTAGTTACAGATGTCATGCGTGAGTTTCTTAGAAACGTGGTTATCTTCCTCGAGTTGATTTTGGCCTATTCTTGGCCTATTGCGGTTAATGAATTTTCTCTTGGGATTAGCGGTTCATTGCAGTTGTTAGGTGCCAATAGTCCTCTAATTGTTCTTGAGATAATTATTGTTTCTTTCTAATTGATGTGATGCTTTTGCTGCTCGTGAGTGTTGTTAATTGGCGAGATTGGTTTTCCAAGTTGTTTCGATCTTTCTTACTGAAAAACATGATTCATTTATTCGTTTGATGTTTTGAAAAATGAAAACTTTTTGTTGCAAGTTCGTTAACTTGTGAAGCCGTGGCTCTATGCATTTGTTTTGGGTTATCTCAGATGTTGAAGTTTAATTCATCTCTTTTCTGAAAAGAAGTGTTAAAACCCTTTTGTGGTGTTTGTTGTGTTGAAGTTGGAGGTAGCAATCATATAAATGATTGATAAGTTATGAATTATCAAGTTGAAATGTTAGCGTGGTGCAAAATTAATTTCTACTATCATACTTGGAAGTGTACATGATTAATATGATATTGTCCTATTGTAATTGTTAAAAGAATTGTGGCTAAGAATTTGTCGATATATGTTTAGAACTCATGCAGTTATTGAGGAATATGAAAAAAATAGAATTGGTTTGATTATTGTGATTATTTAAATTTCTAACTTGTTGGGTAAATTGAATATTTGTTTTGAAGTAATTGATCTGATCATTCGATATGGTTAAGTAACAAGGTGATGGAATATTGATTTAATAATATTAATCTTTAATATGTTTTCTCTCTACATACTTGATGAGCATGTACAATTGCCAGATTCATTTAACCTCTGCCCTGCTAAATTGCTGAAACATGCATAAGAAATAGATGAAGTTTGATGTATTGACTTGTAGAATCTTATCTTATAAAGCTTATATTATTGAAGTTTAAAGTTATTTTGTTCCAATTTCTGAACATAAGGTGGAAGGTTGCATCTCTGCTCATAATTATTTTTGTGATTGCAAAACAGAGATAGGATCATGAATGCTACCATGACAAAAATAATGCTCAATCGTTGATAGTAATGGCTGGAGTGCAATTAATTTTTGCTAAATTAGAGTTGACCATCAGAAAGAGTTAAATGTATGAAATCTAATAAGAGTTTTTACTAGCATATTTTGTGAGGTTGTCATGTTCTAGTATCATCTTGTTAAAGAGTTTTGTTTCAATATTGTGGCTTGTGCACTAGGATTCTCCTAGATTAAGTAGTTGGAATCTTATTTAGATAATAAGAACATGATGAAGTGATGTAATGTGTTCCTTTTGGAAAAATATGAAGGGGTAGGTGGACATGATGATTCTTATTAAGAGTGTTTTGTCTTGTTGTTAGTACAATTGGCAGTTTGTGGTTGTGATGATAATGTTGAAGGTTTTATAAATAAAGAAATTTCATGGTTCAGTGACACTAATTGGATTAAAGGATTTGAGATTTGCAGTCGGAATCCTTTGGATCTCATGACTTATGTGGTAATTGAAATTATTTTAAGTAAAGCGACGTGTTGAATAATTTTATTGTTTATTTAACTAAATCATTTGTTGCGTTCTTGAAACCTCTTTTGTTGGAATTGGCGGGATGCTGTAATCAAAGAAAATTTTTTTTGTTAAAAGAAAGAGTGTACTAGAAGCACTTGAGGTATAGGTGATCTCATCTTTTGTTTTGCAACCTCATTGCTATTTATTTTTCCCTTGGTCTTGTGACTACTGTGAATGATAGCGGTTTTCTGTATGCTGGAATTTATTTCTTATTACCTCTTCTTCTAAAAAAAGGGTAACTGATGCGGGTTGTGAAGCCTTTATGTCGTGTGATGGCAACTGGATAGTATTGGTCTAGTAGATGTTTGTGTGGAAGCCTTAAATATCACAATGTTTGAGGTACATTGGATGATATATTGCTTTCGTGGAATAATCCTCGGAAAGGATTTGATTTAAATAGAATGTTTGTCTTGGAGCTAAATGATTTGTTGGTGTTAATATTCAAGTAGGTTTGAACTGTGGGGATTTTAGGGACTTCATCTGAGAATTTTCCTATCTCTATACGAAAAGTTTGCTGTAGGAGTCTTGAAGGTTGGGTCTGAGCTTTGCATTTGTTATGCTAGAACCTTGGAGGCCTAGTGTTTCTGTGTAGGAATAGTGGAACAGAGTGGATTTCAAATAGTGTGATGATCGTGGGTAGCATCCTTGAGGTACAGTAAATGAGTATGTGTGGGTGTGATATGAATTCCGAGTTGTTATCCTTAAGGGATTGAGGTTCATTAGGAATTATCTGTCGAACTAATTCCATTGGTCAAGGTCTTGGCTAGAGTAGGTTTTGTGGGGGTAGTGAGGCTCTCTACAAGGGTGTAGATGATGTACTCAGTTTGAGGTTGTTGTTGAGAATGCCAACTTAAGATAAATGAGTTGGTGTGATATTTTGGAAATCCTTGGTTCAAGGAAGTTAAATTTGGAAAAGGAATGGATTGAAAAATTATTGTTATCTCGAGTGGTGAAATGCTCTCTTAATTCTAGTTTAGACTGTGTGTTTTTGGGAAAGGCCATCTGTAAAATTGAGTTATTTTATGTTGAGGCGTAGCTTTTTCCAGTTGGGGAAGAGAAGATGATTGTTTTGGTCTTTCGAGTGATTTTCACTCTTGACCTATGTGGTACTTGTCCTCCAATTGTCTACTTGGAAGTGGAAAATATTTCGTGATGAATCCTTTGATTTTGATCGTGGTCCTTTGAAGGAAAGTTGGTTGCGAGTGGGTCGCTTGAAAATTCTTTATTTTTCAGTTGGATTCTGTTTGTACAAGATTTTGGTTGTTATTCGAGTAGAATGTTGTGAGTGGAATTTGCGATCAAATTCTTTTGAAGGGGTAAAATGTATTATCCCGATTATATTTAATAGAGGAAAGTGTTTTAAGAAGGAGATTGGAGTTAGAAAGTGGTTTAATAGTTGTCGCGGGGAAATTTCGCGAAAAATGGCAGAACTGATTGGACGCTCAGAGCCAGTAGAAGAGTTATGCGGATGTTCGGCGTTGACCAGCTTGTATATTGGACTCATCATAGCGGGTCGCGGGGGAGAGGATTCTCAAGTACGTGAAGGTTCTCTGGATGAAGCAGTTCAAGCGGGAGGTGACGTGGGAACTTAAAGATCAGGAGTGGAAAAAGAATCCGAGCTCTTCGGGGTGGAGAGTACTCGTAGTTGTTGTTTCCTTTTGGTTCTTCTCTCCTTGTTGTACTTTTGTCTCGTGGGTTTAGGAGTTAAATTCGAGGACGAATCCTTTTGTAGCACCCCAGCCAAACAAAGACCCGGAATGCTACCCAACAAGAAGTAAAACAATGCTATCTTGATACGCTATACAAAATTTCGGCAGACCCTCCTTTGTTATTTATCTAAATCAGAGATTCTAAAAGCAACATCAATTATAATAGACAATCCTCAGGTAATAAGTTTAAGGCTAAGCAAATAGTTTAAAGTTTACTAAACCATTCATGGATATAAAGTACTTAGAGAAGAGCACCGGAAACACCCTAAATTCTTATTACAACTAAATCGAAAGATAATAATCAGAGGACTATTGGCATCAGTCATTTAATTCTTCTGCCTTTATTTCTATTCTGTGTGAAACGTGCATGTGCAACAAGATTATTCCTTCCCTTGTCCCATGCATGCTGATCTCGTAGCGGTACCTAAGTAAAACAACAATAACAAGAGTGAGTCCAACGACTCAGCAAATATAATGGATAGAACGAAATCATTTATGCCCACTACTTCACAACCCATTCATCAACTATATAACCAAGCCATGCTATGCAGAACGAAATCATTCATGCCCAATACTTCACAAACCCATTCATGAACTATATAAACAAGCCATGCTATGCACCATGATCAAAACTCTTTATCTCTTTTCTTTTTGCATTTTACTGGTAATGCAAAGTGTGCATCCGACGATGCACACCCATGCCTGTACCACCTGGTACAGGGACCAATTACCCATACTCCACAAGTATGGGGACCTTTAGCCCGTTATGCCATCCACATGACGGGGACCTCGACGCTTAGTCAACTCGTGACTAAGACTTCAATAAATCAGCATGATGCATATGCGTGAATGTCTCAATAAAATAAACTTTGCATTCACAATATCTATGCACCATAAATACTCATGAATACTGTAAATTGTAACACCCCTATATAACACCAATACATTGTTACCATCACCCTAAACACACATATATTCATACCATTGAACAAACATCGAACTTCATATTCATACCATTGAACCAACATCGAACTTCCACCTTATCATTATTAAACCATCATTATACTTGCCTTAACCGCGAGATAACGAGGGACGTGCAGAAGGTGCCGCCTCTGGGTCCGTCCTCCACCTGAATTATCATTATAATAATTGCTAAGATAACCGTAGTGAACCTTCGCTCAAATAAACAAACACGCACTAGCACAATTCGTCTATCTCGGTTCCCAAATCCCAAATCCTACCGGTCACCCCGCCTACCTCTGAGAACAGTCAACTTCAAAAATTCATATCTATTGCTACAGGGGTCCGAATAGGGTGTTCTTTAGTTTTCTGGAAAGATAATTAAATTATCTAACTAAACCTAGTTGGGGAGCCTCCCTGATTCGGCCATCTTCTACCCGCCCCATCCAATTTTCTAAAACACCAGTTTCTTGTCGGGTTCTCTGGACAGCGCACTAAAAATGCCATAACTTCCAGCCCGAGTGTCCAAAAAAATAATTTCTTGACCTTACTGGAAAGCTAAGACAATTATCTACAACTTTCATAATATGAAGATCCCCTGATTCTCCTATTTTCTAGCCGTCTAATCCCATCTACCAAAATCTGACAGAAAATTCCCGGTCTGCAGAACAGTCCTACGAGAAAAATCATAACTTTTGCTACAAAGGTCGGATCGACACATTCTAGCACTTCATGGAAAGATAAAGACGTCCTCTACAACTCTCTAGGAGAACTCCAGATCTGAATCCCCACGAAACTACCCCAAAACAGCCGCCTAACCCGATCTGCCCCGACAGTCCAGAAAATCGACATTGAAACAACTAGCAAAAGATACCTCCAATCGAGGAATAACGGGGATTACCCTTGACGAATCAATGAAGACTGCGAAGAACGCCCTACGAACTCCTCCTCTTCTCCTTTTCCCCTTCCCTTTTCCTTCCTCTTCCTTTCCTCCGGATCCCACTGCCTTGCTGCGGATTGGGAAGGCCTTCAATGGGGAGGGGAAGGACTGCTGGAAGGGGGCGCGCAAGGGGCAGAGGAGGCGCCACAGGCGCGAGGGGGGGGGGGGGGGGGGACCGCTGCTGCGCAGGAAGGAGAGGCGCAGGGGGAGGCGCTGCCAGGGGGAAGGGCACAGGGGAAGGAGGCGCAGCCAGGGGGAGGGCGCTGGGGCCAGGGGCGGCTGCAAGCCTGGGGGGAGGAGAAGCTAGGGTTTGGGGGAGGGGTGCCTCCCCCCTTTGGGCCACAACCCAGGCCCAAGTTACCAGAATTTTCAGAAAAACCCCTCTAAGGAAAATTTAATTTTTAGGATATTACACCTTTTTAGGTGGGGAGAATGTAATGCCCTGAATGTCTTTATAGTGTCTTTAGGAGTATTTAGCGGAATCGCAGAGTTTCCTGATTTTCTCAGTGAATCGTGGGAGGCGAAAATAAAATCGTGAAATTGTCCAAAGTGGAAAAATAAATTAAATAAATAAAAATAGAGAGAGTGGGCTGCCTAACGGGGTGGGCTAGCCACTTTAGACCAGCTAGCCCAAAAGGCCCAGCCGCACCCCTCCCACCACTCAAGACCCTAGCCACCCCCTTAAATATCCCCTCCCTTGGCCCCCCTCCCCTTTTCCCACCCCTTGGCTGCCACCCCCACCTCTCCTTGTGCCTCCACACCTCCTCCAAGCTGCTGCCCTGCTGGTTGATGCAAAGGAGAAAGCAAGGACGATGAAGGAGAAGAGAAGGAAGAGAATGAAGGTAGGAATAGGAAGAGGAGAAGAGAAGAGGGGTGATTTCAAGGGATCACCTAGGTACCTTTTCTCCATCCCAAATCCTTCTGTTTTTAGAGTAATTAGGGTTCTAGGCATGGGATTAGAAAGGGATTAGCAAATTGATTAACTAATTAGTGATTTTTTATTGTCTGCGCGTAGTCAGATTTGTGCAGCGCAGCTGTTTGCATAGATTACGGTATTAAAACGATTTTTCCTATAGGTATGGCCAAAAGTAAAGTTGTAGAGGATGATAAGATTTATTTTTTGTAATTTTTCAAAAATTTTAGGCCGCGGGGTTTGGGCGCAGCAGAGTCGAGAACATTGCTATTTGGCAGAGGTGCAGACTGAGACATATTGCTATTCAGGTGTAGTTTCAGAGTAGTAGATGATTTTTATGATTTTAGCTACAATTATGAAAATTGTATGGAATTCAGTGATCTAACTACTGTATAAAAATCATAAATTTTAGAGCTTTGTACAAAAGGTAATGTGCGTTAGAAGTTTACTGGCCTGATTGCCGAAACAGGGCATGTCCTCTATTTTACACGTTAAATTACACCATGTTAGCAGGAAAATAAAATTTAGTGGTCTACTTGAAAATTGAAGATATTTTAGTATAATTCTAGAAATATATCATTTGCTGTAAATGGTTTAATAATTTTAAAAATACAAAAAAAATTAAGCAGCGCTACTACAGCGGGCAGAGGGTAGGACCGTTTTGCGGAGAGGGATTTGTGGGGTTTGGGATTTAGCGATATCTTTATTTCTTTGGATGCGATTTTCCTTACTGTAGTATTGTGCTGAGAGGTACTTTTGGACAAGTGGCTTCGCTCCTGATCGTGCGTGATTGCTTCGCTTCACTAGTAGAGGCAAGTAAACGTAGCAGATGTGCTAGTATTTAACTCGTTAATCATTCTACATTCACACTAGTTAATTCTCTTAATTTGAGATGTTATGCCATTGCTACATGCTTCTTTAATGTGGTCTATGTGGTAGCAATTTAGCATTCAATTGTTTATGCTCTGAATGAATTATTTGTGGTTATATGATATAGATCTTAATGAAACAAAAGTGGTTGTGGGGTAGTATTCCTTACAAAGATATTGTGATCTAGATGGTAGTACTCTTAAAGAACATATTGTGGGCTAGGTTGTGGTATTCTTAATGAATAAATTGTGGCCTATGTGGTAGTATTCCCTTTGAATAGATTGAGTTTGATTTTGGTGAACCGAATGTGGACTATGTGGTAATGTATTTATTGAATCATATGTGGATCATGAGGAGGTATTCATGATGAATATGTTGCTGATCTTTGTGGTTAAATTCTTATGAATCATGTTCATCATATCATTAATATCATGACATGTCATTTGCATCGTGGATGTCACCGCACAAAGTCGCGATCGTACCGGTACAGCATCGTACATTGCCGTAGTACGATGCAGACTCTTACCTTGTTGGGTAAGGGTGCAGTGGATCATATGTATTCATATGCATCTTCATTGTGGATGGATCATTTGCATACTTATGCAATGTGTGGTGGAATAATTATTTGCAAACAAATGCAACCTCTTAGCTGTTTTTGCAGAATTGGCTCATAGGAGTCCCTTGTATTATGAGGGATGTGGCTAAGGTCATGGAGTGGGGTTCACCCCCTTGTGGTATGGTAGGGGATGTGACTGTGGTAGGAGGTATTTCTCTTGTGATAACTGTTGTTAGTGGTTGTGGTTGTGGGAAAGGAAAAGGTTAGTGAGGAAAAGATATTGAATGCTGTAATGATGTTGATAGTAGTGGTGGTTATGACTAAGAAGTAGGTAATCGAGACCTAATTGCAAATGTTTTATTGTTGTTGGTACTAAATGTGGTTAAGACTATAATTGCCGTAATTGAGAAAAATAAATGTTGATTGTTAAGCTATTGTAGTTTAATTAGTTTGTTAAACAGTTTGCTTGCTGAGATTTTTATCTCACTCTTGTTTTCCCCCCTTCCAGATGATCCTTGAGTATTCATAGAAATGGTAGAGCGGCACAACACAATTGCACACCATCTTTTGATTAATGCTGTAATAATTATGTGGAGTCTTAGTCATGGTTTTATTTCCCTTCTTGACGTTCGTTTCAAATTAATAATGCTAGATAGTGGTTCGTTTTAATTGATTAAAATTGTTAGTGGTTATTCCTATTTAATATTTACCATCACCTTTTGTTCTGTTATGCTTCCACTTAGTTTATCATGTTTTTGAAATTGTTGCCAGTTTATTTTATCTTGTATATTGGCTAGTTGTGAAGTGGTTTAATGGCATCTCAGGGTAATGTAGGTCCTGGGGTGTTACAGATATATCCAAAATTTCAACCTGTCATACAAGTAGTCCAAGCTGTACCAAAAACAGCAATTTCAGCTCAAGAACTCGGTAAATGCAAACACAACTTGAGCAAGAATGAGTTCTAATAGAGATGACCTTTACATGGTCTCACAATCCCCCCTTGATGAATATGTTGATAAGTCATATCAAAATACAAATTGAAGGTTTTTAAAGAAAAGAAGTTTGAGAAGAGACAAACTTGGTCCAAAAAGAAAGCAAGAAGATCATAACCAAGTTGCCAAAATAGAAAGGAGCTCAACATAAAATTTTTTTTGCTCCAATGCTCCAAAGACCAATGGAATCCACCAAAAAGTTCAAAAAAGAATAAATGAAGAAGATGATATGCAAATGACCTAAACTTCATTTGAAAATCATTTTGATGCACATTTAAGCTCAATTATGGTTGATATTAGCATTAAGAAAATTTTTATTTTCAGCCTAATTAACATGTATTTTGCCTACATTTCTCTCCCCCTTTATCAATTTAGTCAGCAAGGGACTAGTTAATGCCAATAAACACAAAAGAGAGCATGTATGCGTGAAATGCATGGAAATACAGATCTAAAGAGCATTGTATATTATTCAACATGAATATGAAGTTCAAACTATTACACCAAGCCACCTCAATTTGGAACTTGCTAAACTAGTTCATGACCAAGTATATAGCATAAAGAAAAGACTAGCTAGCAAGATAAATAATTTACATAAATTAATGTCAAGTTTTGCATGATTACATAAGTAGCAAGTTTTTAGCATAATTTCAACTAAAAATGTAGAGCCATATCCAAGATGTAAAGAAAAACTTAGAGTTCAACCTAGTCAACACTTTGGGCATGCTACAAGTTCATGAAAGAACCTAAAGCTCATTTTTATTTCATATTTTTTTTGCAAGGTGGGATCAAACCACATGTCTTGTAAGGTGGGATTGAACCACATCTTTCACAATTTTCAACCTTATTTGTTTTTTTAGTGAGGTTGACCTCACTATGAGCATATTTACACAAGGTTCAAGCATGATTCAAAATAGATCAAGTCCAAGTTACTGTAGGGAATCTAGTAGAAATTCATATTATCTAAGGACATGGCATAAGTATTAAAAGTTGAAATAGCAAGTGAAAGCTACAAGTTTCATCAAGTTTTCAATATAGCTCATGTTGACATTTAATTTTCAGCAAGCATAGATAAGCTAAATGACACATATCTAGGCATGAGCAAGCTATGCACTTCATTATGGTAGCAAAGTTGAAAACATCTAGGCCCTTAAAAATTGGTTTTGGTAATTAATGACGATTTATGAACATGCGACTAATATATTTGTTGAGAATTGCATATGCTGAGTCTCATAAGTGTACATATGTCAAAAGCTAGTTGCATGCGAAAGAAGGTAAAGGAAATCAAGATGGATCAAAAACAAAGGTACAAGAAATATAGAATACCTTTTTCATAATTTACCAGTCTTAGGAGAAAAGCTAGAAGATCGGATTATAGGATAGTCGCTGTACTATTAAGAGGGATCATAGAAAGTAACATGATAGCATATTCTTGTACCATTTAGATCAATCTAGGATCATGCATGCACATAAAATTAAGTTTGAAAACAAACTGTGCTCTTTCAGAAAAATTAGAAGTACCGATGTAGAAAATGCAGAACTACCGGAATTCGGTAGTACCAGCATGTAAACTGCGGAACAACCGAACCACGGTAGTACTAGATTTTTCAACGGTATGTTTTTTTCCAAAGAGCAACCCGGTTGAGATTTAGGCTTGCCAAAATCGGTAGTACCGGGATTTACATGGCGGAACTACCACAGTGCGGTAGTACCACGCCAGAAATTGGAACTACCGATCTTCGGAAGTACCGGACAATTCCAGCGGTAAGTTTTTTCCAGAGAGAACCCCTGAGAAAACTTAGGCTGGCAGAAATCGGAAGTACTGGGATGTACACAGCGGACCAACTACGGTGCGGTAGTACCGCACCGACAAAGCGAAACTACCGCAGTGTGGTAGTACCGCACTTATAGTGGCGGTAGTACCGCACCGACGTTCAACGGCTAGTTTTGACGTTCTGACAGAGCTATTACTATGTGCTACAGTACATTGCGGTGTACCACACTTTGCACGCCGGTAGTTCTGATTTCCCTAATTTTTCAGAATTGATTTTTGTAACGGTTAGTTTTGGTTGGTGAGGGTATAAATAGCCCTCCACCAGCTGAAGGACATGCTGCATTGAACATCTTTGAGTCTTGAGCATTCATTTTACATCTCTTTTCTTAGTGTGCATTCATTTGAGGTGTTTGTAGCCAAAGTCAAGTGCATAATCATTTAGATTGATCTTTGGCACTTGATAGCCATCAAGCAAAGCATGATCTTTTACTCTTGGTGCTTGCCGGCACCTAGACAGCCTAGTGGTTGATCGCGAGGTGATCTCTTCAAGAAGCTTGTGAAGAGGCCCGAGCAAGACTGTGAGTGGTTCGGTACTCGCCATTTTTGGAGAGGAGCAAGAGCAACCAATAGTGGATTGAGGAGTTGAGGCTTAATTCGTGGAGCCGATCAAAGAGTGCTTGGGCTTTCCTCAACGTGGACTAGTGAAGACTGGCAAGTCTTCGATACCATGGGAAAAACTTCTTGGGTCTACATGTGGTTATTTCTTATCTTCTCTTTAGTCTTTACATTTATAGCTTTGCAATTGTCAATATTGTCATATACTCTTGTGCTTGAAGTTTAATTGCAATCATTAGCCTTTGTGGTGCTTTAGGATTACTAGACTTAAGTAGGTTGAAATCATTTAGTATTCTTGCCTAGTGATCGCTTGTCATAATTTGTTTTATAAAGCGAGAATTTTTATAACCTCCTATTCACCCCCCTCTAGTCGGTTATCCTTGATCCTACAAAGGTGTAAATGATATGAAGCAAAATTTCATCGTGAATAATAGACAAAGCTCATTATCATCTAAATGGGTATATCACATATGCCTACATGATATGCATGATGAACAAAATAAAGATCCCAGCTTCCCCTCAACAAGTGAGTCAATTTTAGAGACAACTTGGTTTAAGTTGAGTTATGTCAAAATTAAGCTCAGGAAAATCTCAAATGAACTCCCCTTGAACTAAAGCAATAAGCAAGAGAGAAGAAGCTTAGGAAACGAAAAAATAGCAATTCGTAAAGCATAGACAAGATAGTGGGATCACTATAGCTCAGACTCACTCTCATCCACCCCATATAACTCTAGGACTAGCTGAACATTGAAACACAAGGGAGTAAACATGTTCCCTGTCTACCTAGGGGGCCCAAGACCTGCTAGACCAATAACAAGTGAGTGAACTCAATCTAGAGATAAGCGAACAACTAATAAACAACATCCTAAAGCAAGAAGATGAGAGAAAGAAATCTAAACTGCATAGTATGATAACAACTCTAGTTTATACTAGAAAGACTAACCCAAAAGCACACACAAGTAAGGTGTAGAAATAGAACAAGAAGTAAATGAACATATGATACAAAAAGTACATGATGCTCCCCCTTAGAGTATACCATAAGGACACACAACCCCAACCTCTCCCCGTAAATCCATGAACCTCGAGCTATCTAAAGGTTTGGTGAAAATATCAGCTAGCTGGTAGCCACTCTCAACAAACAAAAGCACTGTCACTCTTCTCCACATGGTCTCTAAGGAAATAGTATCGAATACTTATGTGCTTGGTACTAGAGTGTTACACTGGGTTCTTGGCAATGTTATTGGCAGAAGTGTTGTCACAGAAAAGTGGAACACTATCTATAGCTAACCTAAAGTCCTGCAAGGTCGAAACCTTCCAAAGCACTTCACTACAGCAACTAGCGGCTACATCATACTTGGTCTCTGCAATAGAGAGTGCAACACCTAATTGCTTCCTAGATTACCGTGAAATAAGAGAAGTGTCAATAAATTGGTAAGTGCTAGAAGTGCTCTTCCTATCTATCTTATAGCTAGCAAAGTTTGCATCGGAGTATGCTCTAAGGGAAAATAGAAAGTTGAAGAGTACCAGATACCATAGTCATCTAGCATCATCCTAGCCATCCCAACCAAGGTACAGTTCTTTCTCTCTATCACACCATTTTGTTGTGGGATGTATGGAGAAGAGAACTGATGCTCTACACCTGACTCATTACAGAACCCCTCAAAGTAGGAGTTCTTGAACTCCATACCATTGTCATTGCAAATCGCTCGTAAGACACCAAGGAGCTCAATGGACAATCTACTGACCAAACCTCAAAAATGACTGAAGGTTTCCTCCTTTGAGGCTAAGAAAAACACCAAAGAGTACCTCGAGAAGTCATTGATGACAACAAAGACATACCACTTCCCACCAGCCAACTACACTCTAGGTGGATCAACAATGTCTATATAAAGAAGCTGTCCTAGTGCATCAGTTATAGTCATAGTGATTGGAGGATGGGAAGCAACAATTATCTTGCCATAGTAGCAAGGAGAACAAACAAAGTCTTTGACCATCTTGAATTTAGGCAGACAATGAATGAGGTCATGGCCGCTAACTCAGGTCAAGTGATCAAAGCCAACGTGACCAAGTCTCCTATGTCAAAAGGAGAGATTACAAGATTCTAAAGCAACTAAGCACCAGAGAGAATCACCTGAAGACTCAAGAAAATCAACACAAAATATCCTCCTAAACATAGAAATCCTACAAACTAGACTTCCTGATGAATCAAGAATTCTACCAGCATTTTTCTTAAGCATACCTCGAAATCATCATCGGTAAGCTGAGAAATAGATAGCATATTATAACGCAGCTTACTCACTAAGGCTACATCCTTAAGCATGAAAGAATTATTAATCTATACAACACCTTTAGCGATGACTCGATCTAACAAAGCGTCTTTAACGATGATCATCTCGTCACCTAGAGCTCGGAGTAGGGAAGAGAACCAACATGAATCTCCGGTCATGTGACGAGAACAATCAGAGTCTACAAGCCAAATATCTCCCTTCCCAAGGCGATGAACCTGAATCACTAAGAAGTAAATATTGGTGGCTCAGTACTAGGATAAATAAGAGCAAATCTAGGAAGCCAGTACTAAGTCACACGACGAGCAGATGATTTTGTCAAAGAAATAAAAGACTAACCTCTAGCGACACTACGCAACTCACCTCTAACATAATCAGAAGGTTCATAAATAGAACTCAAACCTCTGCCTAGTTTGACTGCTATTGAAGAGCTAGTTTGATCGCTCCTCCGATGCCTGACAGGCTGGTTAAGAGCAAAGGCAGTATATTGATCATGCCACGAAAAAGCTATCTCAATGGGGGAAAAACAAGGTCTATCTTCAGGACAATAGAAACCCTGACTAGAAGCAACTCGAGGACCAAAAGCAGAAGAGGCCTAAAAACTAAGCCCTTGATGCTACCTAAAACCACACGAATCGTAATAGCCAACCATAACCCTAGACCTTGTATTGGCCATAGAAGCACTCTAAGTTTGAGGCTGACCCCGAATATGTAACATCCTGTTTTTCTGCAGCTTTTAAAATCAGGAATTTAAAAATGAATTTTCTGGAATTTTCTGAAATTAATTCAAGCTTCAAATGAATTTTAGAATTTTAAATAATTTAATATGATTAAAATAAACATTAACATAAGTAGAAAATATTTTATTTGGATTCTTCAGGT
Organism: Melocanna baccifera; assembly: GCA_036346265.1. Taxonomy (NCBI): domain Eukaryota; kingdom Viridiplantae; phylum Streptophyta; class Magnoliopsida; order Poales; family Poaceae; genus Melocanna; species Melocanna baccifera. The sequence continues at coordinate 8,838,735 of CM070700.1, read as the reverse complement.
CCCAAGGAATTTTGTGGTATTTTTGGAGAATTTTTGGGATTTATTTGCTATTTTCTAGAGCTTTTTGAAGTTTATTTGGATTTCTGGAAAAGAGAAAAGAAAATAAAAATCTCCCCGCCGCCCGATCCCGCCGCCGCCACGCGTCAACCATCCGTCGCCTCCCCGCGCCCCCGCCGTACCCCTTCCCGCCCGCCCTCCGCGCCGCCGGATTCCCCACCTTGCCACGCGGCGTCCATCCGCGCCTGCGCCCGCGCCCGCAAACCCTAACCCTAACCGCCGCGCCCGCGTGCCGCCCCGTGCCATTGGATGTGCCACGCGGCAGCACCAGCAAGACCCCACCCTCGCCCGCTCGATGCCGTCGGATCGCGCCCACGTGGTCGCATCCGCGCCGTTGAAACCGTGCTCACGTCGCGTCCGCGCTGTAACCGATCGGGATTCCTCGGTTCACGTGTTTTTAACCGCATTCATCCCTCGGTTCGCGTGCCGACACCCGAACTCCGCCGCCGCCGCTCCTCGCCCGTTCTCGTGCCGCGTCACCGCCAGAGTCGCTCCGCCGTCGCCCATGCCGCGCCTCCGCCGTCCGCGTCGTCGCTGGAGCCATCCTGCCGCTGGAGCCCTGTCCTCGCCGCTGTCTTCATCGCCGGTGAGCCCCATCGAGCCCCCATCGCCCGCGTCGCCTCCTCGTCGCCGCTCCTCGCGCCGGGCGCGCCGCGCGTGCGCGCCTCGGCGCTGCGCGCGCGCGCGCGCCACCCCAGCGCCACGCCGCGCGCGCCGCTCGGCAGCGCGCGCCACGCGCGTCGCGATCCAGCCCGCCACCTCACCCCAGCCGCCCGATCCCCGCCGTCGCCTCAGATCTGGATCGACGATCCAGATCGCGCCTTGCGTCCTATTCCCTGCGGTTGGATCAAGCCGACGCCGCCGCGCCCGAGCCCGTGCCGTGTCAGTCCTAGGCCACGTCAGCCCTAGAGCCACGTGGCAAGCCACGTGTCTGCCACGTCAGCGCCACGTCAGCAAAATTCCGCCGCCCGAGCAACGTGGCAGCCACATCACCGCCATGGCACCAGCAGCTGCCACATCAGCCCTAGCCCCGCCGCGTCAGCACTGCTGCCCCACGTGTACTGTTGCATGGACCGGGTCCACCGTGGACTGGTTCTCCCGTGGACCGAGTTCACAGCACAGTATGTTTTTCGAATTTCTCGATTAAACTTTAGGGTTTACTTTCCGAGGGCCTGTTCTCCTCCGTCCTAGCTCCGATTGACCCCGGTCTTTTTTCTAAATTCATCTAAACTCAAGCTCTAGCTTTTGGTTCTAGTTCCATGATTTTTGGAGATCATTTGCTTATCATTTTATGTGTTTTCTTTTTTTTAATCGTTTTCCTTCTCGTTAGATTCGGATTCCGGAGGAGCAGGTTCTACACCCGAAGACCAGGAGTACCTCGCTGAGCATAACCAAGGCAAGTCGTGTCCTTTGATCATGTTGAACCCAACTTTTGCAATCTATTATTTAATTATTTTGTTTCAAGTTACATTGCATCGCTACTTTTTTTCAAACTTTGCAACTGGTAGTTATTGTCCCATGTTGTCTATCCCTCCTTGATAATTTGGAACACCATGATACCTTTGTCACCTTAGGTTGGGAAACCTACTAGTGATGCTAGATTATTTGTCACATGGGTTGATACGATTAGATGCTTAGTCCCGCTTTATTTACGACTGGATTCATCATCACCGGTAAATCATTAATTTGACGTAATGGCATATGGAACTGTGGTTGGTGCCACGTTAATTAAAATTTGTTCTATGACATTGGTGTGTCATTGGCTGGGTATACAAACTTGGTTTTGCACTCGGGCGAGTGATTGTGCAGTAAAGGGGGGAGTGCAGGTGCACTTCGGGGGATGTGGTAGCCTCGCCCGGGTAATGCTAATGACTTAACTTTGTGCGCCATTGATCTGAGCTTAATCGTGCAAACCACATGTCTAGTATGGGATGGACCTAGCTGATTAATTTGTAATATTTCAATTTCAACTCTGCCATTGTGATGGACATGGTTGCTGATTTCCATGTGGCGCAAGGGGGGTGTGATGCGAAACCCTAGCGGGCAGAGTTGGGTTGAGGTAGAGCATTGTAAAGGCCTTGTTGTGATTTCCTGAGATCGAGGCTAATCACATCGTGTGGGTACAGTTGTGCAACCTCTGCAGAGTGTAAAACTATTTGAATAGCCGCGTCCTCGGTCATGGACAATGCTCGGTGATTTTACACGAGGGGTAGTGTTTTCATTTTTAACTTGGTGATTTATGTTGGAGGTGGACAGGTAGTCCACCATTGGTTTAGCTTGTGAATAGGTGTTCACAAGTGGTTAATGTTTATTCCTTTGATTATTTATTATTATTATTTTCATTTAAACTTCGCTTTCAATCTATTTATCATATTTACTGTGAAAATGTCTTTTATGCAAATTAACCTTTCAGCCTTCCTTTGGTAAGCTTTGCATACTACATTGCATTCATTTGTTACAAACGACTTGCTGAGTACCAATGTACTCACGGCTTTACGCCTATGTTGCTCAGTTGAGGGCAAGGAGTATCATCAGCAGGAGGTTCCAGAAGGAGAGTACTACGACGACTTCATGGATTAGGCTTCGTTCTCCACTCGATAGCTTGTGGGTTTGTCGATTGGCTGCTATGCTTTACCTTGGATTTCCGCTGCTATTTTGTTAAGCCCTTCCGGCTAGAGATATTGTAAGTTTGGTTATAAGGTCGTACCTTTGAGATTTATCGATATTTGAGTTTTTCCCTTTATCATATCGTGTGTATGGTTGTGATTACATCTATATTTGACTGTGTGCACTAGCGTGATCCTAGACTAGTGCAGTTTACACAGAGAGTCCGAATTTGCATATTCGGGTCTCGACAGAGATGGTATCAGAGCCATATCGACTGTAGGATGAAGCCCTAGTTAGACTGGTCGTTTAGCTCAAAAATTTATTTTCTAAATCAAACCAACTAAATTTGATACTTAGTAATATATCTATCTTCTTATCTCATTCTTAAGGATTCTTGTTCTCGCCCCATTCTTGCAAATTTTGTTTTCATAAAGCTATAAACTGATCTTTTCTTTATAAATGCATTAGATGTCCCAAGCTTCTTTCAGCCCGACAGGAGGATGGAGATCCCTTCTACGCGTTCTGTTGTGGAGCCTTGGCTTGAAGAGATTGCCCATCTACCTCACCAAGGATGAGAAACATAAAGGTCAACGCATTGGGAGCATCACCAGGCTGTACTTCACCACCCGAGTCGGCAAGCAAGTTCTACATCACAGCTTCCAGAATGCCGGTGCCAGTGGAGAGATGTCAGCACAAGGAGTTGCGCACAAAGCCATCCATCGCCTTTGCAAGTTGTACAAGATCAACATGGCCAGACTCATCAGGAAGTTCAAGGAAGCGATGTGAGTCACCCCTAGACTACGAGCGATCGGGGAGGAGCCCGGCGGCGATCGCCGATACCTCTACCGTCACCTACACCGCCGAGTCCAGAGAGGAGACGTCATATTACCGGTGATCGACGAGCATATCTTCGGCAATTTCACCCAGTTCCAGTCCCGGTCAGAGAGCAGTCGTTGCCGGTCCGCAACTCGTGGGTTGTCTACAGCGATTCAGAGGATGATAGTAGTGTACCCTATTTGTCAGGACCCGAGTGGAAGTCTTCAGATTAGATAGTGCGAGTAGACATATTGGATTTTATTTGCAGTTGTGTGTGATGCGAGCTGCAAATATTGCCCTTAAAAGCATTATATTGCGATCATGTCAATCTTTTAATGGATTTAATTTTGCTCAGTTTTGTTGTTAGCCTTTTTGGCTAAGTGTTTTCTTAGTGTAGGTTTCCATTAGCAAAAACCCCCTTAGACACATTTACCACTTATCTATGCTTTTCCCCCTCGTCTTTTGCCTTTGGTCAGTCAGCAGCTGTTTTCTTTTCAGAGCAAGATGGTTGATACCAGGACTTCCGCAGGCCACAACCAGGCGAACCAGGATCTAGAGAGCGATCTTTGCGCGCCGTTCCACCGACTTTGGACCCGCCCTCGATCGATTTTGGTGGCCTGACTTCGATGATAATCTGACTATGATGCGAGAATATGCGAGCTATGATGCAATGACGGCACGAGAGCGATACCACCACCAACACCCCGACAGCAGTTCAGCTATGCAGAGTTTATGAGGACGAGACCGCCTATTTTCTCCAGTTCGTTAGAGCCTTTGGAGGCTGATGATTGGATCCGTTCAGTTGAGAAGAAACTGAACTTGGCTCAGTGCATCGACAGAGAGAAGGTATTATATGCAGCACACCAGCTTGAAGGACCAGCAGCAGAGTGGTGGGAGAATTACTGTGCCGCCCATGAGGACCAGAACCGCATCACTTGGAAGGAGTTCACCAAAGCCTTCCATAACGCCCACGTCTTGGATGGAGTGGTCGAGATGAAGAAGAATGAGTTCTGGGAATTGCAACAGAAGAACCTGTCAGTGAGTGAATACTTCCATAAATTCACTCAGCTAGCTCGCTATGCGCCAGAGGATGTAGCTTGAGATGCAGCTCGCTAGAAGAGGTTCAAGAAGGGCTTGAACCCAGCTTTGAAGGTGCAGGTCGTAGGCAACGACTATGCCAGTTTTCAGCAGTTGGTGGACAAGGCCATTCTTATTGAGGAGAGTCACCGCGAGCTCGAGGAGTCCCGCAAGAGGAGGATGATCCAGCAGGGGTCACAGTCACACCAGTCTCAGAGGCCTCGCTTTGGTTCTTACCAGCCTGCACGAGTGCCTCGGCGAAGCGGCGGCGATGCGTCGGCTTTACGGACCCGGCCCGCACGTGTCGATTTGATTAGGATAGCGTCCTGGTGGTTCCAGCGGTCAGCAGTAGAAGAGCAACAACCCAGCAGCGTTTGTCACTTGCTTCAAGTGTCATGAGCCAGGACACTATGCTAGCAAGTGCCCCCCAGAGGTAGGCCCCGACGCCAGTTCACTTCGACCTGGGAGCCACACCCGGTCGGACTCCTACCACAGAGCGGGGCGGAGCACCCGGCATCGGGGCGAGCCGGCGGGGCGCCGGTGGTGAGAGTCGGTGAACCACGTCACGCGAGAGGATGCCAGCAGCACGGATGTTGTGATCGGTACGTTTCTAGTTCATTCAGTTCCTGCTACAGTTTTGTTTGATTCTGGAGCTTCGCATTCGTTTGTTTCTTGGAGTTTTGCTTTAAAGCAACAATTAAAAACTGTTGCTCTTGGATCTGTTCTTTTAATCCAATCCCCCGGTTCCAAGTTGAGATCCAACCTAGGTTGTCCAGGAGTTAGGATAACCATTCAGGGAGTTGAGTTCAGGGCCGATCTGATTTTGTTGGATATCCAGTCCCTAGATGTAATCTTGGGGATGGATTGGCTTCAGAAACAGCAGGCAGTATTAGACTGTGGGAGCCGACCAGTGACCTTGACCAATTCAGATGGGATCAAGGTACAATTTGCAGCCAGCGAGTGTCAGCCAGAGTTAGTCATGGTTTACCAGAGTAAGGTGATCCAGTTGGAGGATGTACCAGTTGTCAGAGAGTACCCGACGTGTTTCCGGATGATCTCCCAGTATGCCACCAGAGAGAGAGGTTGAGTTTCTGATTGAACTTGTATCAGGTACCACTCCGATTTCCAAGAGACCCTATCGGATGCCAGCCAATGATTTGGCAGAGTTAAAGAAGCAAATTCAGGAGCTTTTGGGTAAGAGATACATCAGACCGAGTTCATCCCCGCGGGGAGCGCCAATGTTGTTTGTCAAGAAGAAGGATGGTAGTCAGCGCATGTGTGTGGACTACAGAGCACTTAATGAGGTCACTATCGAAAATAAGTACCCTTTGCCCAGGATCGATGACCTGTTTGATAAGCTTAAGGGAGCAGGAATTTTCTCCAAGATTGATTTGAGATCAGGATACCATCAGATGAGAATTCGAAAGGAGGATATACCCAAGACAGCCTTCTTGACTCGTTATGGTTTATACGAGTTCACAGTGATGTCATTTGGTTTGACCAATGCTCCAGCTTATTTCATGTACTTGATGAATAATGTGTTCATGGAATATTAGGATAAGTTTGTCGTTGTGTTCATTGACGACATTTTGATATACTCCAAGGATGAGAGAGCATGAGGAACACCTGAGGTTGGTATTACAGAAATTGAGGGATAGTCAGTTGTATGCTAAGTTCAGTAAATGTGAGTTTTGGATGAAGGAAGTCGCTTTCCTAGGTCATGTGATGACAGCAGAGGGAGTCGCAGTTGACCCTGGAAAGGTGAGTGATATTTTGGATTGGCAGTCGCCAACATCAGTGACCCAGGTCAGGAGTTTTCTGGGTATGGCAGGATATTACCGTCGCTTCATTGAGGGATTTTCCAGCGTAGCCAAACCTCTCACGCAGTTGCTCAAGAAAGAGAAGAAAATCACTTGGACGCCAGAGTGCGAGAAAAGTTTTCAGAAACTTAAGGAGAGTTTGACCACAGCCCCAGTGCTTGTGTTGCCTGATATAAATAAGGATTTTGAGATTTATTGCGATGCCTCTCGCAAAGGTTTGGGTTGTGTCTTGATGCAAGACAAGAGAGTGGTAGCTTATGCCTCACGCCAGTTGAGACCGCATGAGGAGAACTACGTACCCTACTCATGATTTGGAGCTAGCAGCCGTAGTGCATGCTTTGAAGATTTGGTGTCATTATTTGATGGGTAATAGATGTGAGGTTTACACGGATCATAAGAGTCTGAAATACATCTTTACCCAGTCCGAGCTTAACCTCAGGCAGAGGAGGTGGTTAGAGCTGCTAAAGGATTATAATGTTGGTATACATTATCATCCTAGGAAGGCCAATGTTGTTGCAGATGCCCTGAGTAGAAAGGTATATTGCAATTCAGTGATGGTTCAAGAGACTCAGCCAGCGTTGCATGAGGAGTTTCAGAAGCTTAGCCTAGAGCTAGTTGAGCAAGGATTTTTGGCAGCTATGGAGTTGCAGCCTACTTTGGATAGTCAAATTCGTCAGGCTTAGTCAGATGATGAGGCATTTCAGCGGATCAGGAAGAACTTGAGTGAAGGAAAAGAGTCAGGATTTACGTTGGATGACCAAGGAACCTTGTGGTTCAAGCAGCGTTTATATGTGCCCAATAAGCAAGAGCTAAAGGATGTGTTGTTAAAAGATGCTCATGAGTCGTTGTATTCGATTCATCCAGGCAGTACCAAGATGTACCAGGACATTAAGGATAAGTATTGGTGGCCAAGCATGAAGCGTGAGATCGCTGAGTATGTGGCCCTTTGTGATGTTTGTCAGAGGGTAAAGGCAGAGCATCAGAGACCAGTAGGCTTGTTGTAGCCATTAAAAGTCCCTGAGTGGAAGTAGGAAGAAATTGGTATGGACTTCATAGTCGGTCTGCCTAAGACCAAAGAGAGCTATGATTCGATTTGGGTCATCGTGGATCGATTGACTAAGGTTGCTCATTTCATCCCAGTTAAGACAACCTACAGTGGTGACAGATTAGCAGAGCTGTATATGTCCAGGATTGTCAGTTTGTATGGAGTGCTCAAGAAGATTGTGTCAGATCGTGGATCGCAGTTCACCTCTCGTTTTTAGGGTAGTTTCCATAAGACTATGGGAACCCACCTGAACTTCAGTACAACATATCACCCTAAGACAGATGGTCAGACAGAGCGAGTAAATCAGATTTTGGAGGACATGTTGAGAGCATGTGTGCTAGATCATGGGTCTAAGTGGGACAGTTGTTTGCCTTTTGCGGAGTTCTCGTACAACAACAGTTATCAGACCAGTTTGCAGATATCACCGTTTGAGGCACTTTATGGCAGGAAATGCAGGACCCCTCTCAATTGGAAGGAGACGGGGGAAGGTCAGGTTTTTGGTCCAGACTGTTTGAAAGAAGCTGAGGACAAGGTCCGTTTGATACAGGAAAGGTTGAAAACTGCCTAGGCTAGACAGAAGAGCTATGCAGATACCAGACGTCGAGAGTTGAGCTTTGAGCCAGGTGATTTTGTGTATCTCAGGATCACACCATTCAAAGGTGTGAAGAGGTTTCAGCAAAAAGGGAAGCTTGCACCGAGGTATGTTGGTCCGTTCAGGATTCTGAAACGCAGGGGAGAGGTTGCTTACCAGTTAGAGCTACCTGCGTCTTTCAGTGGGGTACATGACGTTTTTCATGTGTCCCAGCTGAAGAAGTGTTTGCGTGTGCTAGAGGAGGTTGTGCCCGTTGATGCCGTTGACCTGCAGGAGGATCTGACGTACAAAGAGCACCCAGTCAAAATCTTGGAAGTGTCAGAGCGAGTCACCCAGAATAAAGTGATCTATTTTTTCAAGGTTCAGTGGAGCAACCATTCAGAGGAGGAAGCAACCTGGGAGCGCGAGGAGGATCTCAGAGAGAGTTTTTGAACCTATTCTCTTAGTTGGCCCAGATCTCGGGGTCGAGATCTCGTTTAAGGGGGTAAGGTTTGTAACATCCTCTTTTTCTGCAGTTTTTAAAGCCAGGAATTTAAAAATGAATTTTCTGGAATTTTCTGAAATTAATTCAAGCTTCAAATGAATTTTAGAATTTTAAGTAATTTAATATGATTAAAATAAACATTAACATAAGTGGAAAATATTTTATTTGGATTCTTCAGGTCTCAAGGAATTTTCTGGTATTTTTGGTGAATTTTTGGGATTTATTTGCTATTTTCTAGAGCTTTTCGAAGTTTATTTGGATTTCTGGAAAAGAGAAAAGAAAATAAAAATCTCCCCGCCGCCCGATCCCGCCGCCGCCACACGTCAGCCATCCGTCGCCTCCCCGCGCTGCCACCGTGCCCCTTCCCGCCCGCGCTCCGTGCCGCCGGATTCCCAGCCTTGCCACGCGGCGTCCATCCGCGCCCGTGCCCGCAAACCCTAACCCTAACCGCCGCGCATGCACGCCGCCTCGCGCCGTTGGATGTGCCACGCGGCAGCACCAGCAAGACCTCGCCCTCGCCCGCTCGATGCCGTCGGATCACGCCCACGTGGTCGCATCCGCGCCGTTGAAACCGTGCTTTTAATCGCGTTCATCCCTCGGTTCGTGTGCCGACACCCGAACTCCGCCACCGCCGCTCCTCACCCATTCTTGCGCCCGCGTCGCCGCCAGAGTCGCTCCGCCATCGCCCATGCCGCGCCTCCGCTGTCCGCGTCGTCACCGGAGCAATCCCGCCATCGGAGCCCCGTCCTCGCCGCCATCTCCGTCGTCGGTGAGCCCCGTCGAGCCCCCATCACCCGCGTCGCCTCCCTCGTCGCTCGCTCCCTGCGCCGGATGCACCCGCGCGCACGCCTCGACCGCCGCACCGCCCGCGCCGCGCACCCCCGCGCCCGCGCGACGCTTCACGCGATGCGCCGCGCCACGCGTCGGCGATCCACCCCGCCACCTCACCCCAGCCGCCCGATCCCCACCGTCGCCTCAGATCTGGATCGACGATCCAGATCGCGCCGTGCGTCCTATTCCTTGCCGTCGGATCAAGCTGCCGCCGCCGCGCCCGAGCCCGTGCCGCGTCAGCCCTAGGCCACGTCAGCCCTAGAGCCACGTGTCTGCCACGTCAGCGCCACGTCAGCAAAATTCCGCCGCCCGGGCCACGTGGCAGCCACGTCAGCCGCCACGTCACCCCCGTGCCACGTGGCAGCACCAGCTGCTGCCACGTCAGCCCTAGCCCCGCCGCCTCAGCACCACTGCCCCGCGTGTACTGTTGCGTGGACTGGGTCCACCGTAGACTGGTTCTCCCGTGGACCGAGTTCACAGCACAGTATGTTTTTCGAATTTCCCGATTAAACTTTAGGGTTTATTTTCCGAGGGCCCGTTCTCCTTCGTCCTAGCTCCGATTGACCCCGTTCTTTTTTCTAAATTCATCTAAAATCGAGCTCTAGCTTTTGGTTCTAGTTTCATGATTTTTGGAGTTCATTTGCTTATCATTTTATATGTTTTCTTTGTTTCAGTCATTTTCCCTCTCGTTAGATTCGGATTTCGGAGGAGCAGGTTCTACACCCGAAGACCAGGAGTACCTCGCTGAGCATAACCAAGGCAAGTCATGTCCTTTGATCATGTTGAACCCACCTTTTGCAATCTATTATTTAATTATTTTGTTTGAAGTTACATTGCATCGCTACTTTTATTCAAACTTTGCAACTGGTAGATATTGTCCCATGTTGTTTATCCCTACTTGATAATTTGGAACACCATGATACCTGGCTAATTAATTTGTAATATTTCAATATCAATTCTACCAATGTGATGGACATGGTTGCTGGTTTCCATGTGGTGCAAGGGGAGGTGTGATGCGAAACCCTAGCGGGCAGAGTTGGGTTGAGGTAGAGCATTGTAAATGCCTTGTTGTGATTTTCTGAGATCGAGGCTAATCATATCATGTGGGTACAGTTGTGCAACCTCTGCAGAATGTAAAACTATTCGAATAGCCGCGTCCTCGGTCATTGACAATGCTCGGTGATTTCACACGAGGGGTAGTGTTTTCATTTTTAACTTGGTGGTTTATGTTGGAGGTGGACAGGTAGTCCACCATTGGTTTAGCTTGTGAATAGGTGTTCACAAGTGGTTCATGTTTATTCCTTTAATTATTTATTATTATTGTTTTCATTTAAACTTCGCTTTCAATCTATTTATCATATTTACTATGAAAATATCTTTTATGCAAATTAACCTTTCAGCCTTCCTTTGGTAAGCCTTGCATACTATGCTGCATTCATTTGTTACAAACGACTTGCTGAGTACCAATGTACTTATGGCTTTACGCCTATGTTGCTCAGTTGAGGGCGAGGAGTATCATTAGCAGGAGGTTCCAGAAGGAGAGTACTACGATGACTTCACGGTTAGGCTTCGTTCTCCACTCGATAGCCTGTGGGCTTGTCGATTGGCTGCTACGCTTTACCTTGGATTTCCGCTGCTATTTTGTTAAGCCTTCCGGCTAGAGATATTGTAAGCTTGGTCATAAGGTTGTACCTTTGAGATTTATCGATATTTGAGTTTTTCCCTTTATCATATCGTGTGTATGGTTGTGATTACATCTATGTTTGACTGTGTGCACTAGCGTAATCCTGGACTAGTGCAGTTTACACAGAGAGTCTGAATTTACATATTCGGGTCTCGACAGAATACCCCTAAGAGCATGAACACGGTCATGTCATGTGACCTTGGCATGCGTAAAGTAGAACTTAACTAAGTGTTCATCATTCTGATATAATGTGCAATGGTACTTTGCCTTCTGAGAGGTCAAAGCAGTAGGAGGCACAACCTTACTATCAAAAATCCTCTAGACAAAACTTGTAGACTCAAACACTATCCTCCTAGACTCGAGCGCAACCTCAATCATGCCTCCTTCTACAGCTATAACAATTGCAGGTGGATGTTTCCTCATATCCTCCAGAAAATCATATCTTAGACCTTGATTAACTTGCAAATCTTAGATTTGTCCAAGATAAGGTTATGCCTTTTCTTGCCTCAGACAAATATTTTCAAGAGTGCTCATGAGGTACTCATAATACTCCTAAAATGGGAAGCTATCAAGACCTAAATCTAAAAATCTAGACTCTCTGTGTATACTGCACTAGTCTAGGATCACGCTAGTGTACATAGTATGAACATAGATGAAATATTGACCATATACATAATTAATAAAGAAACAAACTCAAATATTAATAATTATCAAAGTACGACCTTATGACGAAGCTTATAACTTACTAGCCTGAAGGGCTTTAAGAAACTAGCAGCGTAAAACAAAAATAAATATAGTAGCCATGTGATATGCCCACAGTTAATCAACTGGGAAGTGAAGTCCTAATCTGCGAAGTCGTTAAAGTATCATCCTTCTTGTACCTCCTACTGATCTGGTCTTTCTTCTTCAACTTAGCAATAGTATGCATAAACCATGAGTACATTGGTACTCGGCAAGTCATTTATAACAAAGATGTAATATAATATGAAAGGCTTACCAATGGATAACTGAAAGGTAATTTTATAAAAAGCAACAATTTAAAGTAAATACAATAAATAGATTGAAAGTGAACTTTAAAGAAAATAATAATAAATAAATAACCAAAGAAATTAAATAAACCACAAGTGAACTAACCATTCACATGATGAATCACTAGTGAACTAACCATTCGCTTCTCAAAGTTATCCCAACCAAGTTTTGTAAAATATCTACGCTTCGTATGAAATCACTGAGTATTTTCCATAACCGAGGACACGGCAATTCGAATAGTTGTACACTCTGCAGAGGTTGCACAACTTTACTCACATGGTATGATCATCCCCACTGTAACATCCCAAAAGTACGGGATTATTGTATTTGTGAAATAATGAAAATCTTTTCTCTGTTTTTCGTGTATTTCAAAAATTTCTTTCATTTGAGTTCTTGATTAAGAATTCTTGGCGGCAAAAAGCCAATTAAGCAAAACAAGTCCGCTAAATCAAGAATCAAGACTTCGATCAAAATCTGAATCCCCAAAATTCCTTACAGACCCTAAATCCAAATTTTGAAAACTGGGAAATTAAGACCAAGATTTAAGTTTAAAGTTAAATTAAACGTTAGCATTTCTTTTCTCACCGAATTAATTTGGCAGAGAGAATAAATTACTAAAATTCTCAAAAGATATCAAAAACTTTCTTTGGCCCACTTCCCTGCTAACCTTTGGCCCACTTAGCCCTTCCGGCCGCATCCTCCTTCTTCCTTCCTTTCCCGATCTCCCCATTCCTCCTTGCTCTTTCACTCCTCCCCTCCATTTCTACAGCCGCCCACCACGCGAGGCTCAGCCCTGACCCAGGGCTCCTCCTCCTCCCTCCATCGGTCCAGCTTCACAAATCAGCGACGCCCACCGGCCACCCCGCCCCCGGTTTCTGCCTCGACGCCCCCACTCCCCCTCTCCTCTGGGTCTACTGCCGCCCCTACCACCGGCCTACCGTCTGCAGTGATACCCTGCGGCGCTAGCCAGCTTCGGCCTGGCTCTATCTCTCTCCTCCCAGCTTCAATGCAGCACCGGCCTAGCACCATCCTCTGCCACCAATCTAGCCCCACTCTACTCCCACTGCTAGCTTTGTTGTCGTAGTCTTACGCTAGCCTCACCTGCGCCCCTGCCTTTGCCGCCACCCGGGCATTACCTCACCTGCGCCATCTTAAATAGGCGCCCAACGGCCAATCACTTTCTTTGTCTATTAAAGCTCTACCCCTCCCTTTGCTCCTCCCCACCTGCCCACCTTCTTCTTTCTCAGGACCAAACGCAACCCAAGCTGCCCCTGTGCACAACGCTGACAACCACCCCATCCTAGCCATCTCCGGCAAGATCCTCACGAGCCACCTGCGGCATGGCACACCCCCAGACTCCCTCTACCTTCTCCTTTAGCCAATTGAAGTTTCGACGTCAGGATCCGCTGCATGGCCTCTCTTCCTCGCCTCTGGCCAAAGCTGCCTCCACCCCCACCGTCCCCTCCTTGGCTGGCCTCCCCTCAATTCCTTGTGGAGGGAGATCGACCACGGCACCCCAAAGTTGTTTCCACTGGCGGCCAATCCTCCTGACCATCCGAGCTCGCCACCACTGGAAGCCATCTAGTGCCGTTGCCTGTGCTTGTTGCCAGCCTCCCCTGTTGCACCCCTGGCTTCCCCGACCACCTGGGTAAGCTCCTTACACATCCCTAGCGCTCATGCTCATGCTCACCTCGACTCACTCTCCTATCTCTTCCGCAATCGGTACCTCCTTAAGCCCCATCATCTACTGTTTCACGCCGCCACCAGTCACCCTGGTGCCACCGCGAGCCACGGCAACTCCTCCACTGGTTTCTCCTACTCCCGTGGCTCCATTTTACCGGTCGCCACCACCTCCTTGGCTGTTTCCCCCGCCAGCGATGCCGCGGCTGTCTGTGCGCCGTGCTCTCCCCTGATTACGGCCCATGTTTTCCACCGATGCCCCTTCCCTCTGCCACCCTCTGCGCCTTTCTCTCTCGGTCTGTGATAGGTGGGCCCAGTCGAATGAAGGCTTCCACCCGAAACTCATCTATTATGTTTTTCTCACTTCATGAATGATTGAGGAATTTCATTTTAATAAGCAATCTTATGGAGTAAATCTTTAATGAAAAACTAAATATGGAATATATATAAACATATGAGAAATTCATGTAATTAAGTTAGAAAGCGTAACCATGTGTTATCTTATTCCACCAAAAATTTATGAAAATCCTTTCTCATGTAAAGGTTAATCAAGTCGAGGATATATCTTGGCCCAATTTCCCGCTTATTAGGTAATTTACATGGACACAATAAATATTTACCTCTAATTGGAGAAATCAAATGAAAGATCCCCACCCATAAATCGAAGGCACTAGAAGTCTACTTCTAAATCCTTAAAGATGCCTACTTGGAGCCTTATATAGGAATAACTTCAAAACCTACCAGAAAACTTGAATGATCCGCATAACATCTATTATATCTTCCTACCTAGATTTAAATCTACTAGTGCAAATAAAGATCATTAATTTAGCTGCATTTTGATACATAAAATATCAATAACAAATTGTTCATCGCTACAATCAAGATGACTCCCTTTCATTTAAATATTTAACCTAATAATCTTCAATATTCATCTATAAAATACAAAGATTTGAACCTCTCTCGGATTAAGGAGTTCTTAAACCTAAATATGAAATCATTACTCTTTATTCCAATTAATTGGCCTCAGGATGATTTTAAGTTCTTTATTAGTCCAAATCAAAAGCATGCAATAAAAGATCTGGTGCAAGTAATATTCTTAACTAAAGGATCTTGCTAAAACACAACTTTGCACCCAAATTAATCATCTAACTATTACCTCATCATTTGATAACTAAGAATAACTAATAACACAAGATGCGATCGTATAAAAAGGACATTGTTAATTCTTAACTCACATTTTCAGTAAATCGCAACTATTGGCTATTTCTAACAAGTTTGTCAACCATCAAAATAGTCCACGTTGTTCCTAACCCCATACTTTTAAAACTATAACATTTATGATCCAATCATCTGGAAGTTGTATTTCTCGATTAATCTTTTTAAGATATCCATAAACCCTGTCTAACTCATGAAAATTCCTTGATAAATACAAATTAAAATAAAGAAAGTTATAAATTAAGAGATCAAGCCATAACATTCCTTACTCGGTTGTATCTAACCACTTTCCTTGGACACAACAAAAGAATCCTACAGGTAATCCTTTGTTCCAAATTCTTCCTGATCCTAAAATTTTTTCCTCACAGTAAAGCTGCCTAGTCACCTCCTTCCTTCGCCCAATTCCGTTGACTATGTACTTGGACTTTTACCGCTATTTGGATTTATAACAAAAATAAATATGCTCAATTAAATTAAACTGGACTTTTACCGCTATTTGGATTTATTTGATTTTTGTTCATTTGCTGCGTGTTAGAAGCTGCAGTCTCAAAAGGCGACGAGCTCTAGCAAGATCAAAGTGCAAGTGGAGAAAAAGCCCGAGGATCCGATACGACTGACTAAATAAGCAAGCTTTAAGCTAAATCAAGGCCGCGGTGAACAAGCAAGGCAAGTCATCACTTTGATCATGCAGATCCTACATTTTACAAAACAAATATGTTTTTTTAAATTATCAAAATGCATGCTTAATTTATTATGCAAATGTATGTCAAACAAAAGGTAGTTAATTGCCTACATGACATTGCAAATATTATTATTAGACACTCCTTACCACTTGATTTAACTGATCCCTTGTCACCCTAGATAATAATGATATCGCTACTAGCTAAGTCATACATAATGCTAAGCAAGTCTAAGTCCAGGGCATTAAATTGTCCTGCTCATTACTCTTCAAACATTGCAAAATTATTTCTGGGCAGTCATTGGATGTAAATGACTGCTAGTTTGTTACAACTTATCTTATGCTTCTCAAAACTCTTAAAACTTGCTTCACCTATCTGGGCGGTTGGTAAGAGAGGTTGGTGTGGATGTAACACGAGAACTTATGGATTGCGGTATGCACCGCCTGGATAAATTAAGGACTTAATTCTGTGTTGACCTCTTCATTTAAAATAGTACAAACCATAAGCTGGCAAAGTGTAGGCATGACTAACTAATTTGCGTTGACAATAAACGAAAGCACTTCGGAGTAACCCACGGGTTGTGTCGTTGGATTTAAGCCGTCATGGACACGAGTTGTGTCGCTAGATTTAAGCCGTCGTGTGGCACAAGAGGGGGTCAGGGTGAGGCAAAAATAAGCTTTCCTATACACGAAACCTTAGCGAGTGTAATCTTTTACTAGGTGCATTGTAAAGGTCATGTGGTAATCCTTTGGATATGTATGTCTAAGGAAACATATGGAATATAGCAATCGGGTGATAAAATCTAGCATTGGTGGAGGTAACCATGCACTGTAAAAAGTGGATGTAATCTACGCTATTTTTAATATTGCATTCTCATAATCACTTTACAAAATATGGTTTGGTTAAAACTGCTAAGTCTCAGGAGATTTCTTATGTACTGTACTTTCCAAACAATGCTTTAGCAACTAAAAGAACCTTAAGCCTTCCTTTCATAGCCCTGCATGTATTATTATTGCATTCTATGTGGTGGCTTGTTGAGTACGATTGTACTCACTCTTGTTTAATTATTACCATTCAGTCAGCCAGGAAAAAGGAGAGAAGGCCCTACAATGCTTCAAAAAGGGTCGACAGATCTTGTATACAAGGAGGCCGAGAACTAGGTCGCGAAACCCCAGTTGGTTGCCTGTGGGTAAGTCCTGGGGGTCCCATCTGTGTGAAGTTTCCGCTGCTACACTCTTTGCTTTCAGCCCAGTCGGCCCATGTGTAAGTTATTTTTGTATAAACTACGTTTCTGCATAATATATTTTTGATATATAGTGATGTATCTGTGAGCACTATCTACTGATCTAGGGAATAGTGCGGTGGACTTACAGAGGATTCGGAATGGCCAATTCCGGTTCCAACAGAGCTGGTATCAAAGCGTATGGACTGTAGGTCATGACCTTGGGATGGCCGTTAGCTTGATGACTAGAACAACTTCTTTAAAAACCAATTTGTGAAAATATAAGCAAAACTGCTTCTCCTCATCCCTCTTAGAAAATCTCTCCTTATCTATGTCTTGCCTTGGCCAAGATTTGAACTCTAAAAGGTCCTTTACCTCAAAATTCAAAATTTTAGGTTTCCACGGCTCTTCTTGAAAATTCTTTCGTGAACCCATCTTGGGCCAAAATTTGCGAAATTTAAGTGAAAGTTTGATTGAAAAATTTATTTACCCTTGGAAACTTGAGGTATCAAAATTTTTTACGAAGATCGATTTCAAAACTTGTTTCAACAAACCTGGAACTCGAGAAAATTTTTCAAAAACGAATTTTCTCCAAGTTATTCCCAAAACCCGCTATGGATTTTCCAATATAAGCATATGAAAGTTGGTGGATTCATATTAATCATTAGAAAGAAACAATGGTGTAAATTTTTGGATAAATCTAGATAGTTTTATGTCAACTGCTAAAAAAGAAATTTCTAAGTAAAAAATGGTTGGACCAATTTAAATGTTTGGATTGACTAGATGTTGGATTAACCAAATCAGCGGGGGAAAAGAAATGATAAAAACAATAACATATGTCGCGATGTCTCTATTAGGTGTGTATAAATCATGGTGGATTCATTGTCAGATCTCAGAATGATAATGGTATAAATTTTTGGGTGGAAAATGGATAGACCAATTTTAATGCTTGGATTGGCTAGACATTACCTAAGATAAATAAGTGGATTGAATAAAGTTCATTCCAATATTCATTTGGGATTTCTCGAATAAATATATGTACCAACCTTGGTGGATTCATGTCGATTATCAGAAAATTAGTGGTACTCACTTTCGGATGGAGGACAATGGTCAGATTTAAATACTTGGATTAACTAAGAAGGTGGGTCAATTCAAATAATTTCTAACAGCCCAGCTGTTTATTTAAAATTATTTGATTGAATTTAAAATAAAATATTTACTTTTGGTTCCTTAAGTTTTTAAAATTTTAATTGTCTGATTTTCTGCTTTAAAAAAAGGTTATTCTTATGAAAATAAATTTAAGTAAAAAAATAATAAAATAAAAATAAATAAAAAATAAGTTAGTTTAAAATAAAAATCAAGGTTATTTGGTTTCTTGAAATTTTAAAATTTTTAGCTAACCTGATTTTAAAATTTTAAAATTATGAAAAGAGCCTTTAATTTTTTAAAGGAAAATATCTAAATTTTAGTTGGAAATATTTTTATATGTTCAAAATATCCTTAGAAACCTCTATGAATTTTTCTAAGATTTTTAGGCTTTATTTGTAATTTATTGTATTATTTAAAGCTAGAAAAAGAAAAACATTTTTAAAAATTAAAATAAGCGTCAATTAATTCCGAAAATATTTTTCTTGGTCTTTTCAGGTTCCAAGGATCTTTAGAAAAGTTTCTTGAAATTTTTCTGAATTTTCTTTTTATTTTTATTTTTTTATTTTCTCCTTTTTCTCTCTCCTCCTTTTTCCTTCTTCCCAGGCAGAGAACGGTTCGTGCACGCGCGTACAGGCAGCCATGGCCATTGTTTTGAAGCTTTTTCAAACCTCCATAACTTGTGATTTACTCAACGATTTTCAGCAAAATAAATTACAATCAATTCCTCTCATCAAGCCTCTTTAATCTCCTACCGTTTCCCCTCTTATTGATGCCCATTTTTGCGGGAATTAACTCATGCCATTCAAAGACATGCAACGTCGATCTCCCTCCTCGGGCCTCCTCAACCCCAATAACGAGGAGCACCGTGAGCCCCTTCTCATCCTCACTCACCTCCGAAAATCTCAAGTTTCCACTCCCACTCGTTTGGCCGCAATCGAAGTTTTATTTTTGTGTACCAAGCGTCATCTTCAGCCTCTTGCGCCTCGTCCGGTGAAGCCCCGCCGCGTTTGACTACACCGTTGGCTTCGCCTCATCGCGTTCTACGCGGTGCTCACCTCCCCTTTGCCGGAATTTCGCCGAAGCACCATCGCCACCGTGGGCCAAATCGGGTCGCCGTTCCTCGCGTCGCCACTGGCCGACCATGCATGCCCGACCAAAACCAAGGTGAGCATCACGATCCCCACGCTCTACTCTTTGATTCGCCGCAACTCTTGTATGTTAATTCTCTCCGTTTGCCCGGAACACCGATGTCAGCCTGTAGGCTACATAAAGTCTTGTTCACCGTGTTTTGCTAGTCTATTGGCCGAGCCGTCTACGGCGTTGAGTTCGTCTCGACGCGTTCTACGCCGTGCTCCCCTCCGTTTGTCCAAAAACCTTTCGCAAATTTTCGCGCTTGACACCTCGCCATGGCCGCAAATGGCACTTCGCGTCCCCGCCTGTCCGAGAGTGCTTTCAACAATCCGTTCACGTCAAAACGTGCCAAACAATCCTAAGGAAGCTACGTTTCAGACGGTTTTGGATTCGCCTCACCGAGCAAAAAGATATTGAGTTTTTTGTGTTTCGGTACCGTCGTCGTTCGGAGAATTTTTGGCTTAGCCGATATTTTTTTCTAGCTTCGCCTCGCCGCGTTCTAGGCCGTGCTCACCCTACTTCTCCATGTCTCGTGTCTAAAAATTATTCTTCTCTCCACACCCTATGTCGTTGTTACCGTACACGTCGTCATCGTGCTCCGTTGGACGTGCCGTCACGTCCTACATGTGCCTCGGGTCCTTAGCAACCTATTTTGCTAATTGGCTTCTCCTACCGTGTCTTTTTCCACCGGCGCCACAGCCAAAAACTACTGTACCTGATTTTTCTTTTTCCAAAATTTTCTGATCCGCTAATGTTCCAATCACTCGTTCTCCTCCGTCCGAACTTCGAATCCAGTGATTCAAGTTTCTAAATTCATCTAAATTCATAATCTATTTTTCAGTATATATTTCATAATTTTTGTATTTTTCTTGACCGGCCATTGGCTGAGTCTCCTCCCCCTTGGAACACCGTCGCCGCCGCCGCCTGAGTTGCGCTACCGCTTCACCTCGCTGTCGAACACCTTCTAGCCACTTCCAATAATATACTTGAGCCCAT
Source organism: Melocanna baccifera (assembly GCA_036346265.1). NCBI lineage: Eukaryota > Viridiplantae > Streptophyta > Magnoliopsida > Poales > Poaceae > Melocanna > Melocanna baccifera. The sequence continues at coordinate 8,818,620 of CM070700.1, read as the reverse complement.
AACAATCCTCTCTCTCTTTTCTTCACCTCGCCACCCCTTCGCCAAGCAATCTCGCTGTCGGAGTGTCTCTTTCGCCGACGCCGACACCACCACCGCCAAATCTTCGACGGGATCGCGCGCACCTCATTCACCCTTTTTCCCGAGCCAAAGCATGATCGGAGTACCCCACCACTGGTAACCTTTCTCAGGCCTATGTGAACCTTCGACGCCCCTTCTCCGAGCAAGCCGTCGTCGGAGAATCTCCATCGTCGATAATCGTGTCCCGCCTCCGCTACACCCTCACTGCTAGCCAACTTTGTGCAGCCCGAACCTTGCGCCATGGTAAAATCAGACTCATAGTCTTCTCCCCCTTTTGTACATCTCACCGATCTTCGCCGCCGTTGGATCGCTCGGATCTTGTCACGTGAAGCCGTCCGACTTCTCCCAACCATCCGATTCTTAGACTCCGACGTTCGGAGGCTCATAAGACTCCGACGTCCGGAGGCTCTTTAGACTCTGCCGTTCAAAGGTTCTTTAGACTCCGCCGTCCAAAAGTTCTTTAGACTCCGACCAATTGGAGGCTTCTTATACTCCGACTGCTCGGAGCCTTCGACTTTGACTTTGACCTTCAAACCCAAAGACTTCGACCTTCGAAGACTCCGATTTTGACTTTGACCTTCGGAAACTTCGACTCCAGCCTTCGACCTTCGACCTCGAAGACTTTGACTTTGGCCTTCGATCTCGGAGCCTTCGACTTCGATCTTCGTCTTCGAACCGACCATGGCTGTTAGACCGTTTTAACCTCCGCACCCTCTGACCTCACTGAACCCTCCGATCTCTCTGACCACTCGAAGCTGTCCAACCTCTCCAAGCCGTCCGATTCTTTTGACCACTCTGCATAAATTCAATTCTTTCGACCACTATACAGTTCTGACCAGGTCTTCGACTGAATCTTCGACTGCACCCGTACTTAGAGTCTTTGTCTTTGACTTAGACCTCTGTATTTTCAACCGTTGATTTGACTATGGTCTTGACCATGTCTTCGACTACACCTTCGATTATGGTTTCGACCATACACAAATATTGTAGCTTCCAACCACTTTTCCTTTTCAAAGAAAAGAATTTCAATAATTTCTTGTATTCATTTCTTTGGAATTCAAAATACCAGAAGTTGTTCTCCTTCGTCCTAACTCCGATTAGACCCATCCCAATTCCTAAATTCATATTCTATCTCGTAGCATATAATTTATAATTTATGGATTTTATTTAGGTTTATTTTGTGCTGGATCTTCGCGTATAGATTACGATGACTCCAGAAAGTTTGACTTCGACGATTCACAGCACCAAGGCTTCAAGCACGGCAAGTTACACCTTTGATCATATTGCTCCCAGTAATTTAAATTATTTATGTTGTTTTTAAAAGTTATTATGCATGCGTACTTTTATTCAAATCTAGTTTAAATTCGATTGAAATTCTAGTTATACCCAAATCCTTTGTATGGCCAGATTTGATATTGAACTCCTTATGCCTTGTCACCTTAGATGAAAATCTAGTTAGTACAATAGTATTGACTAGAAATTTTATAGAATTGCTTAGCCATGCTTAGAATGATTTAAGTGGGAATATTTGTTTCACTGGAAAATGATGAGTTTCTAAAATCTATTCTTGACTTTGGTGAGTCAAGAAAGAATATGAATGTTTCAAAGAAAAATATAAAATCTTGGTTTGGACCTAGGCTAACGGTTAGGTGGTGGTTGCTGGCATGCATTGTTGTTCGGTGACATAATGTTGATTGTTAGGCACAAGGGGTATGTGGTTTGAGCCTAAGTCAAGTTAAGGACCGGTCTGTGAGCTACTATTGCAAAACCATATCGTACTACCACAAGACTGGTATGGGACAGTCCTGGTTAACTAATTTGTGAGGTCCCAACTTTGGTCTCACTATAGGTTGAATGTGAGCGTGGCGTAGGCCATGAGAAGTCTCACACGGCACAAGAGGGGGCTCCAACTTGTGGATTCAAGTTGTGGTGAAACCTTAGTGGCGGCGTGACCAGGTTGAAGGCTTAGCATTGTAAAGGCCTTGTTATGATTTTCTCGGTCACACGCCTACAGAAGTGTGTAATGGCCGACAATATGAGATAATTATATCTTGTGGGTAAAGCTGTACAACCTCTATAGAGTGTATAATCTATCCTGGATAGCCGTGCCCACGGTTATGAGCAAGCTGAGTAAAGTTTTTTATGGATTAGACTTTGGTTCTTTTTCAAAATGGTTTTTCAAAAGGCCTATGGATGGATGGAATCCGTATGAGATCTTTTAGAAAAGATGGACCAGGTGGGATACCTGTGGATAAGTTAGTGTTTGGTCGGAGCCTGCACTAACGATATTATTTTGTTAAATTACTCTTTCTATCTATTGTATCAAATTCAGTTTTTGAATCTATTTACTGTATTTACTTTAATTTCGCTTTTACGCATAAATAACCTATTATACCTTCCATTGTCAATCCCTATGCATGCATGAACTCTGTTAGACCTCCTGGTGTAACTTGTGGAGTACTTTATGTACTCATGTTGCTTCATTCACTATTTTCAGAGGACTTCATCAACTTCGGTGAGAATAACGACGAGTAGACCACGTCTTACAGTCATTCGCTTTGTGCGAGCGGGATGAAATTCTTTGCTTTATTGGATTTTCTTCCGCTGCTTATATTTATTTTTGGTTTATGAACCATTAATGTAAACTTTGGCCATCAGGCCCATATTTAGTTAATGAATAAATGTCATTGTACATTATATGAATTTTTGTTATCCACTGTGTGCACTAACTTGATCTTAGACTAGTGCGATTTACACAGAGGGACTTGGAGTTGTTGTTCCGGGTCTTGACATAATTGGAGTGGATAAATGGGTGGACTTATTTAAATATGGTTGAATGGATAAATTAGTAGGCCAACTGAATTCCAGATAGAAAGGAAGTGTAATCGAGATTATCGTTTGGTGTCTTTAATAGGCAAGGTGAAATTCGGATGAATGTATATATGTGGGGACAACAGGATATAGCTGAATACCAAAAGGATTATTGGAAATAGAAAGAGAAGTGCTAACCATTGAATTATGAGATTAACTAGCAACCTTAGTTCTGGTGGGCAATTATTGACAATGAGATAGTTTGAAAGGAAATTGTGGATAGTAAAATTTGATCACTTGACGAATAGATCATAATTATGCATCAATGATGGAAAGGCTTGGATTATTAAGGAGCCATGATACAAATGATGGATCGATGTAGTATCACTGAGAGATATAAAGTTTGGTGGATTGACCAATAACAAACCCAAAACTGGAATTATAACATTTGGTGAGACTTGGGATTCGTAGAAAAACAGATAACCCTAAATTGATGGAGCTTGGGATTTCATAAGGGGTAAATAATCTCGATCCGATTATTGAAACTCGGATAATGCAATAAGAAGTGGTATGATTGGTGGATCAGGTGAATAATAACCCTTGTTGATTGAGAATTTTAAACAGTAATAATGCTACAAATTAGGAGATGAAAAGATAGCCCAGATTTAGTCTAGAAGAAGCCGAATTAACAAAGCCATGGATTATAAACCTAGGAATAAAGAATTATGGGAATACATTAGTTCACGGATTGATATTAGAATGTTGGAGAGTACTAGGGTACATTTGCGAAAAGACTTAATTTCAAGAATTCAATTATTTTTCAAGACCACTCATAAATCGAAGGCACTAGAAGTCTACTTCTAAATCCTTAAAGATGCCTACTTGGAGCCTTATATAGGAATAACATCAAAACCTACCAGAAAACTTTAATGATCAGCATAACATGTATTATATCTTCCTCCCTGGATTTAAATCTACTAGTGCAAATAAAGCTCATTAATTTAGCTACATTTTGATACATGAAATATCAATAACAAATTGTTCATCGCTACAATCAAGATGATTCTGTTTCATTTAAATATTTAACATAATAATCTTCAATGTTCATTTATAAAATACAAAGATTCGAACCTCTTTCGGATTAAGGAGTTCTTAAACCTAAATATGAAATCATTACTCTTTATTCCAATTAATTGGCCTCAAGCTGATTTTAAGTTCTTTATTAGTCCAAATCAAAAGCATGTAATAAAAGATCTGGTGCAAGTAATATTCTTAACTAAAGGATCTTGCTAAAAGACAACTTTGCACCCAAATTAATCATCTAACTATTACCTCATCATTTAATAACTAAGAATGACTAATAACACAAGATGTGACCATATAAAAAGGACATTGTTAATAATTAACTCAAATTTTCAGTAAATCGCAACTATCAGCTATTTCTAACAAGTTTGTCAACCATCAAAATAATCCACGTTGTTCCTAACCCCATACTTTTAAAATTATAACATTTATGATCCAATCATCTGGAAGTTGTATTTCTCGGTTAATCTCTTTAAGATATCCATAAACCCTGTCTAAGTCATGAAACTTCCTTGATAAATATAAATTAAAATAAAGAAAGTTATAAATTAAGAGATCAAGCCGTAGCATTCCGTACTCTGTTGTATCTAACCACTTTCCTTGGAGACAACAAAAAAATCCTACTGGAAATCCTTTGTTCCAAATTCTTCCTGAGCCTAAAATTTTTCTCTCGCGGTAAAGCTGCCTAGTCACCTCCTTCCTTCACCCAATTCCGTTCGTTTGCTGCTACTCCAACCCTCTCCCTACTCTCGACCCATAACAAAAATAAATATGCTCAATTAAATTAAACTGGACTTTTGCCGCTATTTGGATTTATTTGGTTTTTCGTTCGTTTGCTGCATATTAGAAGCTGTAGTCTCGAAAGGAGACGAGCTCTAGCAAGATCAAAGTGTAAGTGCAGAAAAAGCCTGTGGATCCGATACGACTGACTGAATATGCAAGATTTGAGCTAAAACAAGGCCGCGGTAAACAAGCATGGCAAGTCATCACTTTGATCTTGCAGATTCAACATTTTACAAAAAAAAATATGTTTTTTAAATTATCAAAATGCATGCTTAATTTATTATGCAAATGTATGTCAAACAAAAGGTAGTTAATTGCCTACATGACATTGCAAATATTATTATTAGACACTCCCTTGTCACCCTAGATAATAATGATATCGCTACTAGCTAAGTCATACATAATGCTAAGCAAGTCTAAGTCCAGGGCATTAAATTGTCCTGCTCATTACTCTTCAAACATTGCAAAATTATTTTTGGGCAGTCATTGGATGTAAATGACTGATAGTTTGTTACAGCTTATCTTATGCTTCTCAAAACCCTAAAAACTTGTTTCACCTATTTGGGCGGTTGGTAAGAGAGGTTGGCGTGGATGTGACACGAGAACTTGTGGATTGCGATATGCTCCGCCTAGATAATTTAAGGACTTAATCCTGTGTTGACCTCTCCATGTAAAACAGTACAAACCACAAGCTGGCAAAGTGTAGGCATGACTAACTAATTTACATTTATAGTAAAGGAAAGCACTTCGGAGTGACCCACGGGTCATGTCGCTGGATTTAAGCCGTCGTGGACACGAGTCATGTTGCTATATTTAAACCATCGTGTGGCGCAAGAGGGGGTCTGGGTGAGACAAAAATAAGCTTTCCCGCAGACGAAACCTTAGTGAGTGTAATTCTTTACTAGATGTATTGTAAAGGTCATGTCGTAATCCTTTTGATCTGCATGTCTAAAAAAACATGTGGAATGTAGGAATCGGGTTATCTCTTGTGGGTAAAGATGTACAATCTCTACAGAGTATAAACTATTCAAATAGCCGTACCCACGGTCAAGGGCGAATATGGGAACTTCCTCGAGTTAGTTCTATTTCAAAAACCTTTTCGGGCGGGATAAAATCTAGCATTGGTGGAGGTAACCATGTACTATAAAAAGTGGATGTAACCTGTGCTACTATTAATATTGCATTCTCATAATCACTTTACAAAATATGGTTTGGTTAAAACTGCTAAGTCTCAAGTGATTTCTTATATACTATACTTTCCAAACAATGCTTTAGCAACTAAAAGAACCTCAAGCCTTCCTTTCATAGCCCTGCATGTATTATTATTGCATTATGTGTGGTGGCTTGTTGAGTACGATTGTACTCACTCTTGCTTAATTACTAGCATTTAGTCAGTCAGGAAAAATGAGAGAAGGCCCTGCAATGCTTCAAAACGGGTTGATAGATCTGGTATCCAAGGAGATCGAGAACTAGGTCACGAAACCCTAGTTGGCTGCCTGTGGGCAAGTCCTGAGGGTCCCATCTGTGTGAAGTTTCCGCTGCTGCACTCTTTGCTTTCGGCCTAATCGACCCATGTATAAGTTATTACTGTATAAACTATGCTTCCGCATAATATGTTTTTGATATACAGTGATGTATATGTGAGCACTATCTTCTGATTCAGAGAATAGTGTGGTAGACTCACAAAGGATTCGGAATGGCCAATTCCAGTTCTGACACCCACGCTAGAGAAAATCACAACAAGGCCTTTACAATGTTTAGTCGCAATCTAGTTCCACCCGCTAAGGTTTCGCCCCACACCCCCTTTTGCGCCTCATGGAAATCATCATCCATGTTTATCACAATGGTGAAACCAAAATTGAAATATCACAAATTAATTAGCCAGGTCTATCCCAATACTAGACATATGGTTGCACGGTAAAACTCAAATCATTGGCGCACAAAGTTAAGTCCTTAAATATTGCCTAGGTGAGACTTCCACATCCCTCGAAGTGAATCCATACTTTTCCTTTTACTGCACGATCATTCGTCCAGGTGGAAACCAGTTTTTTATAACCAACACCAACGACACACCGATGTCATGGCACACAAATTTTATAACTGTGACTACAACCATGATTCAATATCTCATTAAGTCAAATTAATTAATTAATCACATGTGATGACGAACCCAATGTGACTATAAGCATGGCTAAGCATATTAAACGTTAGGGGTGCAAACAGGTTGGGTTTTTCCCGACCGATGCGATATCGAATCCGGATGGTAGCAAATTTGGTAAGCTGGTTCGGTATCCGGTCGGATTCAGTACAATATGCGGATGTGTGTAAATGGATTTGTATTATTTCTATCCGACCGAATAGCTTCGATATTCGGTCAATCGGATAGTATCCGTATACATATCCGCACAGCAATACAGCACATCACGTCACGGGATTCCTTATTTCCTTTCCTTCAGTGAGTTCAGACCTTTTGGTGACTTCGTCACTTTGGTCCTTCGACTCCTTTGGTCCTTCCCCACTCCCAAGTCCGGCAGCCCAGCACTCGACTTATCTCCTCGGTGAATTCAGTGAGTTCGGTACCTCCTCTATCTCGTCGACTTATCTCACCAGCAGTGCTCACCTGAGTCACATCGCCTTACGTCCTCAGTTCCTCACCTCGGCTTCCCAGCAGTCCAGCACACGATCCTAGATCCCAGATTCTGCTCATCGAATCCTCCTCTACCGCCTCAAGGTACGGCTCTTAAGCGCGTTGTTTTGTGTTCTTGGGCACTTGATCTAGTGGTTTGATGGGTGGGACGAGAAATTTTGGTGTCGCATCTGTTCGTGTACCCCTCCCTCTTTCCTCTCTTGGTTTGTTAGTCTCTAATGCAAAGATGATGCACTACAATCCCCACTACATATCGAGCTACTACTCTCTAGATCTGGCCATCTTTGAGCCTAAATATTTAAGTTCTATCGTTGCCAACTTTGATTCCACAAAATCCCTTTTGCCAGTGATGCCAACTTGGTTTACCTCTTTCAATCTTTCACAATGTCGTCTCTTAAAGGAGGCAGTCAGCAGACGGAAGAGGAGAAGATGCCGGTGAGAGGTGGAGTAGAGTTGGAGCTCGATCTCCATGTTTGTGGCCAAGTGTAAGTCTCCCTGTTCACCAAGTTATTCTTTTGGTTATTTGCTTCTAGGATTCCTTAGATGAAGACCTATTTAGTTTGTTGTTTCAATTTTGGTAGTTTTATGGTTCAATGCTCTGTAGCTTGCCAAGATTTCGTAGTAGCCAACATATTGTGTTGAACAATGAATGGTTCGATAATTGTTGTGGTTAATTAGTTTTGGAAGACTTAAAAGGGTGATAAGTTTGTTTCTTCACACAATTCTGGCAGTTTTATGGTGCTTCATTGTGTCAAATAAAAATTACATAGGAGCTAACATTATGTTTTGAACGGTCAAAGATTGCACATTTCTTGTACTTAGTTGGTTTTAGATTACTTGGTTGAAGGCCTGTTGTTTTCTTGCTCAATCGTTGCAGTTTTATATGGGTTTATTCTCTGTGTCCTATCAAAAATTATATATGTTCAGAGCTGTTTATATAAACTAACGGAATTAGTTTATTGCCTTCTATGTCAATGTTTTTTGCTGAAATCATATGACTTGATAGTCTGGAGGAAGCTACTTGTTGTACATAATTAGATGATGGAGGTATGGCATTAGAAAAAGTCCATCTAACAATCTAAACTTTGCTGATTTGCAGATTCTTTCTTGCATATGCAAATCTTTTTTGCAGATGCAGATCTTAGTTCTTCTCTGATCTGACATTATGAAGTTTCCTTTTAACAGGTATATGCATGGTAAACTGCTAATTTGCTTAGTCATTGATGAAGTTGCCATGCATGCTTAGTTGATTACCTTATGATACTTGCTGATTGATTAGCTCTTTTCTATTGTGATTTGCAACATATCTGCAGTTGTGAATTGTGATAGCATCTGGAAGTGCAAGTGTAAGTGATAGTGTGGGTGCAGTTGCATCTCGTGCAGCGCCAACTAACGGTCAAGAGGCACTATCCATTGGAAGTGGCACGTAAGAGAATGTATTACAGCATGAGGATGTTAAGCCTAGTGCAAAGAGGCAAAAGAAGAGTACATCAGCTGTTTGGAATGAGTACATGTTGGAACCGGAATTGGCCATTCCCAATCCTCTGTGATTCCACCGTACTATTCTCTAGATCAGTAGATAGTGCTCACAGATACATCACTGTATATCAAAAACATATTATGCGGAAGTGTAGTTTATACAGTAATAACTTACACATGGGCCGATTGGGCTGAAAACAAATAAGGCAGCAACGGAAATTTCACACAGGTGGGACCCTTAGGACTTGCCCACAGGTAGCCAACTAGAGTTTCGCGACCTAATTATTGGCTTCCTTGGATACCAGATCTGTCGACCCTTTTGAAACATTATAGGGCCTTCTCTTCTTTTTCCTGATTGACTGGATGGTAGTAATAAGCAAGAGTGAGTACAATTGTACTCAACAAGTAACCACACAGAATGCAATAACAATACATACAGGGCTGTGAAAGGAAGGCTTAAGATTCTTTTAGTTGGTAAAACATTATTTGGATTGTACAATACATAAGAAATCTTCTAAGACTTAGCAGTTTTCCTGATTCATCTTGATGCTCGATGAATGAAATCCAAAACCACTTGGAAGGTAACTACCTGGGATGGTTTGGCACGTTTTGACGTGAAAGGAATGAAGAAAACATCACCGGATAGATGAGAACGTGAAGTACCCTAGGCGGCCATGGCTAGGTGTTAGAGGCAAAAATTTGTGGATGGTTCTTAGAGAAAAGGAGTGAAGCACAGCATAGAACACAATGAGGTAAGTCTAAAAGAGGTGACAGTATGGGCTAGAGCTTATCGGAGGTGACGAATCGATGACGGAAAACTTGATCCCAGGAGATTCACTGCACCAAAACCAAATTAATTTGGCATGAAGATAGATGGTATGTGGGAACACGATGTAACATAAAAGAATAACGAAAAATCTCACCGAATAGCTCGGGACATGTTGAGCAATTTTAGGGCTGGAGGGCCTCGGTGCCGCTGATGATCTGGCCTTAAGGGAGACTTGGCATGGCTTCGGGAGGCTTAAGAGGGGTCAAGGGGCCGTATTTATAGGCTTGTAAGAGATAGAAAACAACTACAATTCATGGATTTCGGTTTAGAGTCCATTTCAGAAGATACGAGATAAAAGGTAAACGGATGAACGAAATGCGAAGAGGCTAGATGGAATGGATTCTTGGCATGATTTGGTACAACTTTTATTTTGGGAAGATATTGAGATAATGTAACATCCCAAAAGTATGGGGTTATTATATTTGCAAAAATATTGAAAATATTTTCTCGATCTTCTGTGCATTTCAAAATTTCGTTCACTTGAGTTCGTGATTTGAAATTCTGGCAACAAAAATTTAATTAAGAAGAGCAAAACTTCAAAATCAAGAACCAAGTTTCCAAAATTAGATTCCGAACTCTCAAAATTCTTGGTATACCCTAAACCCAAATTCCTAAGGGCTTAATATTTAAAAACAACAAAAATTTCAAATTAGCAGTTAATGTTAACATTTAAGGTTAACCTTCCAACTCTTTGGCACTTAATTATTTCAGCCAAGAAGTTGAATTGTGGAAAAATCTCAAAAATTCAGAAACTTCCTTTTTCAACCATGCCCTTTTCTTTTCCGGCCCATTCGGCCGAACTTCCTTTTTCCCTACCTCGTTCTCTTCTCTCCCTTTCGGCGCCGCAACCCAACGCCTCTTTTCCCCTCTTCTTTTTCTTCTTCGCCCGTTCCGCGCCGCACCCTTCTCCTCCCTCATCCGGCCCGATCGGCCCTCCCCTCCAGCCCAACGCTGCAGATCTGCGGCACCCTTCCCCGGCCACCCCGCCTCTAGCCCGCCCCAGCACTCTCTGCTTACTCACGGCGGCCCAGCCCCATTCGCCGCCCTTCCCGCACCCTGAGTTTCCGCCGCCGCTGGTTTGCATTAGCGTCGCACCCCTAGCGCCGCCCTTCCGCTAGCTTCCCTCCCCCGGCTTCAATGTCAAGCAGGCCCTCACGTCGCCTCACCACCGGCCTTGTCACGCCGGCCTAAGTACCCTCCCCTTTCTTGTGCTTACTCTACCCCTCCCCTCATCTAGCCTGGCGCCAATCTCCCTCTACCCTGACTGCCTTAATGTCCCGCGGCGCTAGCAAGTTCCGGTCTACCTCCCCCTCCCCAGCTCAGCACGTCGTGTTGCCGAACCAATCTGCCACTGCCCTTTCCTAGCGCCAGTCCCTGAATGTCGCTTCACTGAGCTAGATGCCGACCTCGCCTACACCTTGGTCTCACCACCTGTGCCCACTTCAAAGCTGCATCAGCCTCGCATCACCCTCTCAACACCGCCTGCTACCCTCCTCAAGCTGGCGATGGCCTCTCCCCGCCCACGCAATCTGAGTGTATAGAGTCAATGCCACTGTCGCTCGGTGTTTACTTCGCATTGCATTTGCAACCTGCGCTTGCCTTCAGTTTTAACATTGTCCCTCTAACAAAGAACTTCTATTTTAACATTAATTAGCCTATGTTCGGAAAAAGGAGTGTTAAGACTGAATTAGATATTGCTCTATCTAGAATGCAAGAAATTTAACCTTGATTAAGGTCTCAAGGTAGGATGATAAAAATAGCAAATAAAAGATTCTAAATCTTGCATATTATCCTGAAATGCAAAGAGTAAAACAACAATCTAGTATTCTCATGTTCTATGAACTCGACCATTTATCTTGGAATTCTATCCAAGCATGCCCTGATCCAAATAATGACCATCATATCATTATCCCTAGATGTAATCCGTTAATACAAATTAAACCCAAGTAAAGAATCATCACTCCTTATCCAGAACAACTTACCTTGAGATGGTTCTGAGTCCTTAATATTTATCCTAAGTCCAAATCTTGCAAGTAGAAATATAAAATAATAGCTTCTGAGCAATCAACGCTCTTAACTAAAGAAACCAATCAAAACACAACCTTGCAAACAAAATAATCACCTAGCCCCTTCCTCATCCTTCAATAATTAGCAAACACACAAGGCACAACCTTACACTTAAAATAATCACCCAACCGTTACCTCATCATTTAATGATTTGCAAATTGTCACCCTATCAAAAGAATCCAATTAACTCAAAGCTTGCATTCTCAAGTGAATCGCCGCCGCCACTCATCTTTAATAAATTTTTATCTATCAAAATAATCAACCCTGCTCCTAATCATAAATGGATAAATAACTAACTCCATATTTTGGCCAAATTATAAAATACAAGGGTTCAAGTACCTGGCAGGTTGAAGCTCTCGTGTACTCTTGCCCCAAGCTCAAGCTACCCATAAATCCAGCCTAACTCTTGGAACTTCCTTGATAAATATAAAATAATAAAGGGAGAGTTATAAATTAATAGATCAAGCCCTAGCCTTCCTCACTCTGCTGCATTCAATCACTTTCCCCTGAGCACCATTGGTAATCCTTTATCCAACTTCTTGCTGCTTCATAAAATTTTCCCTCACAGTAAAGCTGTCCAGTCAGCTCCTTCCTCCACTCAAATCCATCCCAACCATCCCTCTCTACCCTCAATTCATAAGCAACATTAAATAAACTCAATTAAATTTGAACTACACTTTTACCGCTATTTGATTTATTTGGTTTTCCATTTCATTCGTCGGATATTAGAAGCTGCAGTCTGAAGGTGACAAGCTCAAACGGGTGCAAATTACGGTGAAGAGAGAATTCAAGATTTAATACGACTGATTGATTAAATCGGCTTTGCGCTAGAACAAGGCTGCGATAAATAAGTAAGGCAAGTCATCACTTTAATCATGTTGATCCTACATTTCACTAGAGTTATGTTCTTTTAAATTATCAAAATGCATGCTTAAATTTATTATGCAAATGTGTTTCAAAATGTAAGGAAGTTACCGCCCATTTAATACTACCAGTATTACCACGATACTCTTTCCCGCTCGAATTTACTAATCCTTGTCACCCTAGATATTCAAAATATGATCACTAGTTAAAGTCATATTTAAATGCCAAGCAAATCCATGTCTAGGATATTAAATTGTCCTGCTCATCACTTCAAACATGTGAAATTATTTTGGGTAGTCATTGGATGTAGATGACTGATATTTTAGTACAGCTTATCTTTCTCAAAACCCTAAAACTTGCTTACCTGTCTGGGCGGTTAGTAAGAGTGGTTGGTGTGGATGTAGCACAATAACTTGTGGATTATGGTAAGCACTGCCTGGATGAATTAAGGACTTAATCTTGTGTTGACCTCTCCATGTAAAACCGTACAAACCACAAGCTGGCAAAGTGTAGACTTGGTTGAATAATTTACTAGACCCCCAAGTCATCTCACAGGTCAGTCAGGTGTATGAAGTGGGGTGTAGGAGACCAAAGAAGGTACTGCTTGAAAGGGACACCGCGTGAAAGGTGAAGTGCGACGTATAGGGTGGCGTTGTGGAAGAAGTATCCAACTGCGCCAGCCGTTATGAGTGACATTCCGTACAACCTATGGGTTCAACCCCATAGGGGTGAGATGCTTAGGGGGAAGGTATTGTAAAGGCTTCGTGACAATCTCTCGATCTATATGACCAAGGAGTCACATAGGCCTGTCGGGCTGATTGGCTCTTGTGGGTAAAGATGTACAAATTCTGCAGAGTCTAAACTATTCGAATAGCCATGCCAACAGTTAAGGGCGGACATAGGAACATCCTCGAGTTTGTTATATTTCAAAAACCTTTTGAAGGCGGGATAAAAATCTACAGAGGGAGGTACTCTGACTTTAACTTTTCTTGGACGGACATAATCCAGTGGTTATAAAATCTAGCATTGGTGGAGGTAACCATGCACTGTAAAAGGTGGATGTAGCTTGCGCTATTATTAATATTGCATTCTCACAATCTCTTTACAAACTACATTTCGGTTAAAATTGCTAAGTCACAGGAACTTTTACACTTATGGTATTTGGAAACGTTGCTTTAGCAACTAAAATAACCTCAAGCCTTCCTTTCACAGCCTTGCATGTATTATTAATGTTGCATTCTGTGTGATGGATTGTTGAGTACAATTGTGCTCACTGTTGCTAAATTACCACCATCCAATCAAACAGGAATAAGGAGAAGAGACCCTGTGGTACTTCCAGAAGGGTCGACAGATCTGGTGTCTGAGAAGGCCAAGGACTAGGTCGTGAAACCCCAGTTGGCTGCCTGTGAGCAAGTCTTGAGGGTTCCACTTGTGTGAAGATTTTCGCTGCTGTATTCTCTGTTTTCGGCCCAATCGGCCCATGTGTAAGTTATTACTGTATAAATTACGCTTTCGCATAATATGTTGTTGATATACAGTGATGTATCTGTGAGCACTAGCTACTGATCCAGGGAATAGTGCAGAAATCATTGAGGAATTTGGAATGAATAATTCCAGTTCTGACAGAGCTGGTATCATAGTATATCAACTGTAGGTCGTGACCTTAGTTAGCATGGCCGTTAGCTTGAAAATTAGAATTTATTTCCATAAAAACATACTTGCGAAAATATATGCACTACTGCTTCATCTTATTTGCGAAAATATATGCACTACTGCTTCATCTTATCCTTCCTAGAAAAATCTCTCATTATCTAAATCTTGATCTCTCCTTATCTATACCTTGTTTTGACTAAGATTTTAATTCTAGAAGCTTTCTTACCTTGAAATTCAAAATTCTAAGATTTCAGGACGTCTCGTAAGAATTCTTTCTAAAACCCTATTTTTGGGCCAAAAATTTTGTGCAGTATCATTTAATCAAAAAAGTTTTATTTACCCTCCAAAATTTGAGGTATCAAAACTAATTACAATGGTGGTTTCAAAAACTCATTTTAACCAAACCGACATCTCAAGGAATTTGCAAAATTTGATTTCTTTTCCAGCTAATCTCGAAACTCACTTTGGAATCTTAGATGCATATGAAAGCTGGTGGATTGATATCAATCATTTGGGAGAAATAATGGTTTTTGGATAAAATTGGTGGATTTATGTCAATTGCTAGGAAGAAGATTTCTGAGAAAGGAATGATGGCACCAATTCAATGTTGGTTGGATTAACTGAATCAGTGATGGATAGAAATGATGAAAGTAGAAAGCTGGTGTCGCAATCTTTGAAATAAACTTGGTGGATTCATAGCAAATCTTAGAAAGATAATGATAAAGATTCTTAGGTGGAGAAAAATAGATAGATCAACTTGAGTGATTGGATTTGCTAGACATTAGCTAAGCTAAATGAGTGGATTGAATCAAATTTTTTTAGATTTCTAGATAATATATATATCAATTTTGGTGGATCTATATCAATTTTGATAAGGTCTGAATGGAAGAAAATAGTCGGATCTAGGTGATTGGATTGAAATATTGAGGATATAGTAATAGATGGATCTATTTGAATAAAATTGGATTGGGTCAATAGGCAAGCTGATTGAATTCCCTAGAAAAAGGAAGTGCCATCATAATTTAAATTTCAGAAGAATAAAGTTTATGTTGGGATGGCAGAATATAGTTGAATATCAAAAGGGTGATTGGAGATTGAAAGAATAGCACTAACTTTGGATTATGAATTGTCTGGCACCCTTGTTTTAGGTGGATAATGATCTAATTAAATACTCAGATTCATTATGGAAATAGGTCATTAGGTAGACAAATAGGTGGATTTATTCCATAGATTGGATTGATTAAATAGATAGACTGATTTGATTCTTGAGAAAATTTTGGATTACTTAGTGGATCGATCATAATTATGCATCGTTGGTGGAAAGGCTTGGATTATTAAGGACCCATGATACAAATGATGGATTGCTGAAGTTGGGTGGAATGACCAATAGCGAATTTTTAATGAAACTTGGATTCATAGGAGTTAGTTGATCATGAATTAATGAAATTGGAAGTTCATAAGGAGTAAATGACCTTGATTGGATTATTAGAAACCTCGAATAATGCAGTTTTTATGATTGGTGGATCAAACAAAGGATAATACCTGCTGATTAAGGGTTTTAAGCAGCAGTATTACAAATTTGGAGGTAGAAAGAGAAAGCTTGGATTTAACCAGGAAGAAGCGGGCTTTAAGAGGCCTTGGATTCTAAGCCTAAGATGAAGGACTATGGTTCATGGATTGATATTGAAGAATGGTGTAGTACCTTTGCAAAAAGATTGGGTGTTGAGTCTTGCTATAAAAACTTCTATATATCTCCCTTTACAAAGAAAACTGATTTTGACTTTTCTTTGAAAATCGTTCCCAATATTTGAAAACAAAAGGAATTTAATTCCCAAGAGCTAGTTCCTTAAAACCGGAGCTTGGGAATCTATTTTCTTTATAAAACATAAAGAAATCTGCCTTTGAAAATATAAATACTTCTAAAAAGGCCTTATTTTCGAAATATCCCGCTTTCGACGAAGCTTAGTGTTGAAAACCCTACGCTCTCTTTTGTGTGTCCCCCCGCATAGACGTTGCTTCCTTTCAAGCTTTTGTTTGGCCCTGTGCACTGCCTTCTTGCCCTTGGGCATTGTATTTTGCAATCACAGGAAAAGCGTGTTTATGAAAATTTGGTTGTTCAGTGTGGCTGGTGTGCTGCCCCAGTTCTCTGGGTGCGCTCTCCTTAAATTAGGATTTTCTTATCCCTACGAATCTCCATTTGGCGGGGTTGGGCCGAGCTGCCGAGCCTTTGGGAGTTGAATAGGGGTGATCTTCGCCCGACGCGGAGTCGACATGTCCTGACAGCCTCACCGTCTGGAGTTGGCGTCTTAATGGCAGCGTGAATTATGCTGAGCTCTGAAGAGCGATGGGACTGCTGCTGTTGCCTGTGCTGTCCCGAGGTGGCGGTACACGTGGCGCGACACGATTAGCGTGTCGTGGGCTGCGAGTGGTCGCACGACCACGCTCGCACGCGCCTTCCCAAGAGAGGTGGGATGTGTGGCTCGACGCGATTATCGCATCGTGGGCTGCGAGTGATCGCACGACCACGCTCGCACCCCCTTCCCGAGGGAGGCGGGACGCGTGGCTCGACGCAATTGGCACGTCATGGGCTGCGAGCGGTCGCACGACCATGCTCGCACGCCCCTTCCCGAGAGAGGCTGGATGCATGGCTCGACGTGATTGGCGCGTTGTGGGCTGCGAGTGGTCGCACGACCACGCTCGCACGCCCCTTCCCGAGAGGCGGAAAACTACCGGCGCGTCGTGCGTCGGCCATCAGGCCGACAGTCACGCCTTCCCGTTGGTTGGCTTTGCGTCGATCGGCGTGGAGTCCCGCCGACTGGCCTGCCCCGCGAGCGCTTTCTGCGACCTAGCATCCACGAAAAGACGTTTGGACGTATTAGGGTCATGATGCAAAAACGGTTCTCTGCACCAAGAGTGAGGAAATATGGGGTGCGGTGGGTGCCGGTGTTGTTCCAAGCCACCGAAGTGGGGGGCTTCGGGCGTGCCGCGCCGGCGTGCGGGTGCGTGGTGGAGTGACGGAGCCAGAGTCCAACCCGGGGTTGCCCTGAGGAGGCTATGGCCTCGTCGAAGGCGGAGCTGGAGTTGCCCTGCATGGATTGCCGAGTAGGCGCGTGGCGGGGTGCTATTGGCGCGTCGTGCGCTATCGAGCCTTTAAGCGCGGCGATCGTGCGGCGGGCGCCCGCGATTGTGAGGGTGAGGCGAGCGGTTCGCCTCCTGCCAGTTACCTCTACCAGTGGCGTGGGAGATGCAGGGACTTTAAATGCCCCCTTTGGTACACCACCTGCATTTTCCTCGCTTCGCCTTCTAGCTTCTGGCCGCCCGCCCCAACCTCCTGCCTTCTTTGCCGCCTTGCTGCCTCCATCGTTGCACAGCTCTAGGAGAACGATGGCACACCACGGATAGCGCGCTCAGCAGGCCGGCAACAGCGCCGTCTTCCGGCGGTCGCCGCCACTCGAGGTGACATACACACTCGAGGGGCGCGACTCCACGCAGGTGGACAAGTGGTGGGTGGCGACGGAGAGAGTAGAAGGTCCATGCTCCCATGTCCTGGGCTCAACGCTGGTGACGAAAGAGATGATTCGCGGCCTCCTGCGCGAAGGGAATCTGTCAGACCGCTAGGAGGTGTGACTGCCCGTGGGCGACGAGACCGAACCGCACCCCGAGAAGTCGGAAGAGATCGTGTTCGTTGCCTATTTCAAAGCCAGGTTGCGCATTCCGGCCGCCATGCTTGTCAGGGACGTCCTACGAACTTTTGGACTTGAGTTGGCGCAGCTATCGCCGAATGCGATAGCCCGTCTTGCCGTGTACAATTGGGCATTACGTATGGAGGCGTGCTGGCCGACCGCGTCGCTGTTTGCCTTTCTCCATGACGCACGGTGTGAGCCAGAGGATCGGGGAGATGGGACGTTTCCCAGCTTCAGCAGCGTCAACCTCATTCTACAGTCGCGGTGCGAGAAGATCTTCCCCGCGAACTCGGCTCGGGCAGAGTGGGAGCCAAACTGGATGAGGCGGTGGTTCTACCATCGTGTGGCGGTCGGTAGCGGCCTTGAGTGTTCGGGGTGGCCAGTGGCGTTCAACACCACGCCTGGTACACCGATGGATGCTGAGGACCGGCGAATGGCGCAGAGGCTCGTAGGGATCACCGCCCGCTTCAACATGCGCGACCTCGCCGAGGAGTTCGTCATGTATGGTGTAACACCACGTGCTGCCGTGTGGTGTGTTACGCCTGGGAGGCCTCATCGTGACAACATCCGCCCGTCCATGTCTTCGCTGCCGAGACCCTTCGGTCCACGTAAGTTTTGGTGGAGCTTAGTTCTCCTGTGCTGCCTATCGAACCCGTTGTCTTAAATCATGGCCCTTGCCGCTCGCAGGGGCTCTCCTAGAAGATGTGGAGCGTGCGGTGGACGCGTTCCTTGGACCGTATACGGCCAGGGAAAACACCCTGCATGTGGCTGCAACCGCGGAGGTCGGTCTGGGGCAGATGAACCGTGTGTGCAAAGCCTTGGGCATTAGAGTGCCAGAGCGCGCTGCTCCGGTCCCAAGCCTACCTCTCCGTGGTTCCAAGGGGAAGGGAGTACCAGCGGGCACGGGCTCCGACTTGGCGAAGCATGTCGACTCGGAGGTAGACGCAGATGCGGAGGGCAGAGGAGGGCCCTTGGGCATCGGCGCGGAGTGTAGCGTGGGCGACGCGGAGGGAGAGGCTTCTGTGCCGCCAGCCGGCATTGAGGCGGAGCCGTCGCCCGTGGAGGATGCTGGGATAGGGCCCTTGCCTACGACGGTTACTTGGATGGAGCCCCCTCCTACGGCGGTGACTGAGGCGGGGTCGTTGTCTTGCTCTCCAAAGGCGAAGCGGCCCCGCACGCTATCGCCCCTTCACTCGGCGAGGGGGTTCGCTGTAGCGAGCAAGGTCGGGGCCCTATGGGACTCCGACTCAAACACCGAGTATCCCTGCTTCGCGGTCCCTACGGCCCCCTCCAGGTCTACGACTGCTGGGGGCGGGGACCTGGTGGAGCTAAGTTCCGACACAGAGGCCCCCTTGCCTGGCGAGATGGTGTCACCAGGGGACGCCGATGCCCTTGCGGTTTCTGGCGGGCTGAAGAGGCGACCCGGTGGAGTCCACCGGCTATTGCCGAAGGTAAGCTTACATTGCTTGATGAGATTCTACTAGGCGTTCGTGGCGCTAACCTGCATGTCCCCTTGCATCAACGTGCCTCCCCGGACATGAGCGCTCCTCGGAGCACAAGGGCGTTCGTTCGGAAGGGGTCCAGCACCACCGAAGTTATTACCGCAGTGGCTGCACGAAGCCTAGCGAACTTTGTCCCTCGTCCAGAGGTACTGGCGGCGTGGCAGGGGGTCGCGGATAACGCGGCCGCGAGCCTAGACCGCCAGGCACTACAGACCTACGGGACAGGACTCCTTGGGAGGGTGCTAGAGGTCTCCGAAATGAGGGTAAGTATCTGACCCTTAGCCTCACGCGGCCCTGTGGAGGTGTACTGATCGCTTTATCGTGTAGACCCTCGCCCTTGGCCGGGCGCTACAGGCGGCCCATGCCCGTGAGCGGGAGGCGCTAGAGGACCGACTACGCATTGCCGAAGAAGCTCTTCGCGCGGCCGAGGAGGTGCATTCCTCCAAGGACGACTGCATTCGACGCCTGGAGACGGAACGCGCGGGGGCCGTCTCATATGCCGAGGAGCTTGTGGCGGTGGCTCAGCAGGCGGCAGTGGAGGAGCGGGACGGCCTGCTCCGGTAGGTTGCTGTGCTAGAGGAAGAGAAGAGTCGCCTTGCTGCGTCTCTGAGGGAGCAGGACCAAGCTCTGGGTGACGCCTCGATGACGGCATGGGATGCTATGCTGGCCCTGGAGGGCACCCTCGAAAACCTTATCGCCGATGTGCCGCCTCGCTTATTTGGGCTCGAAGAGCTGTCGCGGACACTTCGGCGAATTGGGGAAGCTTCCAACCTTGCACACGCCGCCGTGGCGTCCTTTGGCAACCATTGTTCCTATGTGACCACGTGCCTGGTTTGTGCGCTTCTCCAGCATCGGGGCTGTCGTCATGTCGATGAATTGGGCGACCCGCAGCTGGAGATGCCAGTCGGGGCTGGAGTGATGTCCGGTGCTGTGCGCACTGTTCGCCCCGCCGTTCGGTTCTTTCACGAGCGGATTTAGGAGTACATCGGGGAGGCCGCGGCTAAGGTAGAGCTGCGGCGGACCATGTACGGCGAGGGGAACCTTGGCGAATGGCTGGATGAATTTCCCTGATGCGACAATGATAGCGCCGGCAGCTCGAGGCAGGTGTGACCCTGGGCTTCCTGTGTGTCGGTGTGTGTTGTAACCTATGTGCCCCAATCTACGAATACAGCGAAGATTGCTTCCCTTGTTCTGACTGACATGCCATTGTATTCCAATCAGCTGCCCGATAGGGACCGGCTGCTGATTTTCGACGCCATAACCCGACACCGTTTGCAGCGCTGGTGGCGGGCTGAGGACTCGCTGGACTTCTGGAAGAGTTGAAGTTCGGCAGGCGAGGCTCCGGCTCAAGAGGTCGTCCCGGCGAACCCGGATGAGTAGCGGTCACATGCGGCCGAATGCGCTCCGTCCCCTACCCCTCGAAGTGGGGGCAGCGGAGCTGGCGCCTAGTTGAAGTAGACACGCGAGCGCTCCGTCCCCTACCCTTCGGAGTGGTGGCAGCGAAGCTGGCACCTAATTGAAGTAGACCCACGAGCACTCCGTCCACTACCCTTCGGAGTGATGGTAGCAGAGCTTGCGCCTAGTTGAAGTCGACGCGCGAGCGCTCCGTCCCCTACCCTTCGGAGTGGTGGCAGTGGAGCTTGCGCCTAGTTGAAGTAGACGTGTGAGTGCTCCGTCCCCTACCCTTCGGAGTGGTGGCAGCGGAGCTAGTGCCTAGTTGAAGTAGACGCGCGAGCGCTCCGTCCCCTACCCTTCGGAGTGGTGGCAGCGGAGCTGACGCCTAGTTGAAGTAGACGCGCGAGCGCTCCGTCCCCTACCCTTCAGAGTGGTGGCAGCGGAGCTGGCGTCTAGTTGAAGTAGACGCGTGGGTGGTTCGAGGTGAGGTGGAGGGCGCTCGTGACGACGACCTTCGCTGCGCCACCATGTATCGCACCGCAAGAACAATGCTTGTGCTTGTGTCCGCACTGGTTTCCTCCGCTTATGTTGCTTAACGTGTCCGCTGGATAGTTGATGGGACGCCTGAAGTGTGATGGCGCGATTAGCGGGCTTTCGCCTCTAGGGCTCTTTAAAAGGAGGTACGACCGGGTGAATCATCACTCGCCCTCCAAAACCTTTCTGCCCTTGGAACGAACCTCGCCTCTTGAGTTCGCAGCCCTCGCTTTGCCCCCGCCCCCTGTGCCGGTGCTGATATCGACGACGGCTCCCGACGACGGCTGATGCCGCCGAGAGGACCGCGGGGTCGAATGTCGGACCCCGGAGCAACGACTCCTGGATCCTCTGTGTAAATCGCACTAGTCCAGGATCAAGCTAGTACACACAGTGGATAACAAAGACTCATATCAAGCATAATGACATTTAATCATTAACTAAATATGGGCCTGATGGCCAAAGTTTACATCAATGGTTCATAAACCAAAATTAAATATAAGCAGCGGAAGAAAACCAATGAAGCAGCAGCCCATCCTGCCTGCCCACAGGCGAATGACTGTAAGACGTGGCCTAGTCGTCACCATCCTCACTGAATTTGTTGACGTCATCCTCTGGCAACAGATTTTAGCAAGGTAAGCACACAAAGTACTCCCAAGGTAAGCACATAAAGTACTTATGCAAGTTACACCAGGAGTTTTAACAGAGTGAATGCATGCATAGGGATAACAAAAGAAGGCTTAATAAGGTTATTTGTGCGAAAACAGTACTGAATTTAAATACAATAGCATAAGTGCAAAAGCTGAATTTTATACAGTAGATAGAAATAATAATTTAACAAAATAATATCGTTAGCGCAGGCTACGACCAAACACTAACCTAGTCACAGGTATCCCACCTGGTCCATCTTTTCAAAAGGTTTCACATGGATTCCATCTATCCATATGCTTTTCAAAATCTCTTATGGATTCATTTTGTTAGTGCAGGCTCCGACCAAACACCAACTTATTCACAGGTATCCCACCTGGTCATGGATTTCATCCATCCATCCATAAGCCTTTTTCAGAAACTATTTTAAAAACCAAAGTCTAATCCATGAAAAACTTTACCCAGCTTGCCCATAACCGTGGGCACGGCTATCCAGGATAGGTTATACACTCTGTAGAGGTTGTACAGCGTTACCCACAAGATATGATTATCTCATATTGTCGGCCATTACACGCTTCCGTAAGCGTGCGACTGAGAAAATCATAACAAGGCCTTTACAGTGCTAAGCCTTCAACCTGGCCATGCCGCCACTAAGGTTTCACCACAACTTGAATCCACAAGTTGGAGCCCCCTCTTGTGCCGTGTGAGACATCTCATGGCGTACGTGTTAGTGATATGCCCTAGAGGCAACATGGAGATGTTGTATATATCACATACTATGTTTATGATACATTACTTTGTTCCTTGGAATAGACATCATCATTATTGATCAATGAGTATGTGACTTATTCATGAGACTCTTAAATACTAAGATGTTGCTATTTCTAAATGATCCCTGATCGTATATCATATGAGGAACAAATATGATTCAAAGACAAAGATCAGCATATGTATTGATTGATGATCATGTCTCATGGATCATGGTATGGTGATACCAAATCAATAATATGGACATGTGTTAGTGAACATATGTTGGATAGACCTGCCATGAGACAACGCAGAGATTCCATGTGTCATCGCTTGGTCTCAAGTAGTGTTTATGTAGAGTCCTTAGACTTGAGATCATCATGGTTCCCAACATGAGTAGTAGCTTATTTTGGAACTACTAAACACTACTCCGAATGGGGGGTAGTCATAAAAGTAGTCTTCGGGTTTGCCATGAAACATGTAGTGGGATGTGAATGATCAAGATAGAATTTGCCCCTCCTTATGGGAGAGATATCTCTGGCCCTCGATGTAATGGATTATGAAAGTGCATGGCCATGCCAAGGTGATTGAGGAGTCAATCACGAGTTTATAATCCATCACGGAATCGAGACAGTGATTGAGCTATTAAGAGGATGACACAGTCTCGCCTTGAGCTCAATTTATATCGTGAGGCAAAGGGATTCGTACATGAGAGAACATTACAGTTCAAATGATATGATCTTTACATATACTTTGGGGTTAATATGTCTTACTAGAGGCGCTATTAACAGGGTGACCGGAAGGCGTTTCCGGTCACGACCAAGTATACGTGAACCTCTGTGGTCGCACGCTTAACGGGTTGGAACACCGATTCAATATGATTCGAATATGGGCTCAATTCGGATAAAGATCCGAATAGACTCCTAATGGGCCTTGGTCCGCAAGGCCCACGTGAGGAGGTCTATATATATGGAGGCGAGGGGCTGAGGGGTTTCGTCCCTAAAAACATCTAGCAAAACCCTAGCCGCCACCTCCCGAGCCAAACCCTAGCTGCTCACGAGAGCTAGTACACTCGCGATCGGCGTTCACCCGGGCGTGTGGATACCGGTGGAGGCGCCGCTCGTTGCGATCTTTGATCGGCGTGCGTGGAGAGCGATCTGTTCGGGACGATCGGCTACTTCCACTACTACCTCGGCGCGTGATTGGATCGGTTTCCAATTCTTCTTCCGCAGCGCTGCGCGTCTAAGTGGTAACGATCCATGATCCTTCCTTAGCATGATGTTCTTGGGTGCGCGGTAGAAAAGTTTTGTTTTCTGCTTCCGTAGCCTACGCGTATTCCTTTAGTACGCCACGCTCACATTCAACCTATAGCGAGACCAAAGTTGGGACCTCCCAAATTAGTCAGCCAGGACTGTCCCATACCAGTCTTGTGGTAGTACGATATGGCTTTGCAATAGTAGCTCACAGATCGGTCCTTAACTTGACTTAGGCTCAAACCACATATCCCCTTGTGCCTGACAATCAACAATGTGTCACCGAACAGCAATGCATGCCAGCACCCACCACCTAACCATTAGCCTAGGTCAAAACCAAGTTTTATATTTTTCGTTTGAAACATTCGTATACCTTCTTGACGCACCGAAGTCAAGAGTAGAGTTTACAAAATCATTATTTTCAAGTGAAACAAGTATTCCCACTTAAATCATTTTAAGCATGGCTAAGCAATTCTATAAAAATTCTAGTCAATACTATTGTACCAACTAGGTTTTCATCTAAGGTGACAAGGCATAAGGAAATTCAATATCAAATTTGTCCATACACAAAGGATTTGTGTATAACTATAATTTAAATCAAATTTAAACTAGGTTTGAATAAAAGTACGCATGCATAATAATTTAAAATCAACATAAATAATTTAAATTACTAGGAGCAACATGATCAAAGGTGTAACTTGCCTTGATTGAAGTTCTGCTGCGAATCGTCGAAGTTGAATTCTCCGGAATCGTCGAAATCTAACGCGAAGAACCACAACAAAAGAAATTCAAACGAAAATCAAACAAAATCCAAATAAACTCCAAAAAAAATTATAATACATAGTGGGAGACATAATTTTGAATTTTGGATGTGGACTAATAATTTTTGGAAAGGAATTGAGGTTTTTAAAAGAATTGGAAATTTTAATTTAAAATTTAAAATTTGAGATTACCAAATTATATTCAAACAAAATTTAAATAATTTCAAATTTTCAAAATTATTCCAGAAATAGATAGATCATGATTTTAGACAAATTTAGAAATTTGAACGGGTCCATTTGGAGTTAAAATGAGAAAGTTATAGCTTTTTGAAGTTTTAAAACAATTAAAAAGAAAAAGCTCATTTTCTGGATTTAATTTTAAACCGAAAAGGATTTATGACGTCATCAAGAATTATTTTCCTAAAGGAAAATATGAGTTATGACGTCAGCCTGAGAATTTAATTTCGGCCGAATTATTTTTAAATGAAAATAACGGCTTTATGACGTCGGCATGACGTCAGCCCTGGAATTGGAGTGACTGACAAGTGGGGCCGGTGCACGGTGGACTGGGTTCACGGACCGTCGCGCGGCGGTCAACGGGGCGGTCGGGATGCGGTGGCCGACGCGCTTGCTCGAGGCGAGGTGGCGTGTACGTGGCTGCCACCGCCGCCTATGAGGCGCCACGTGCGCGCGCTCGCCGACGTGGCATCGCCGGCCGAAGGGGGAGGCGCGGAAGCCGATGGTCGCCGGCGACCTCGCGGGCGGCGGCGCGGGCTAATGCACGGAAATGAAAGAGGGAGGCGAGGGGAGGGTATTTGTACCGGTGGGGAGGTCTGGGGGTGGTTGGAGGGGGCTGCCGACGGCGAGGGGCGGCGGTCGGAGGGGTGAGATCGGCGGCGAGGAGATCCAGTGGTGCCACCGCTCGGGGCAGAGGGGGCTTTTAACTGCCAAGGCACGGGCAAGCTGACGGTGGCGTCGGCGAGGAGTGAGGAGGTCCGGGGCGGCGGGGATTGCTCGTCGGAGCCTCACCGGTGAAAAATGTGGAGGTTGCACGGGGCGATGGCCTCTCGGGCGGAGGGAGAGGAAATTGGGTGGGGGGAAGTGGGCGGTGAGGTGAGGGGGTCCTCGGGGTGGCATATTTATAGGTGGAGGAGGGCGCAGGAAGGCCAATAGCTCGCCGGATTGAAACGGCCGTGAATGGTGTAGGGCGGCAATTACGGCTTCAAACTGAGGGGAAACGGTCGGATTGATGGCGGTGGGAAACGAGGGATTGATTGCGCAAACGCTCGGGCGGAACCGACGGAAGAAACTGAGAATTCGAAGCTTCGGTTAAAGCCATTAATGGCGGCAGCGGCGGTGGCACGGGGAGGAAGAAGGTAGGGAGGGAGACGACTGACGGTGGGCCCCACCGTCGGCGAGAGAGAAAGGAAGGAAACGGGTGAGGGCCGGATTAGTGACAAGTGGCGCAAGGGGAAAGATCGGGCCGTTGGATCTTCAGCGAACCGGTAAGTGAACGCGGGTGGTTGCGATTTAATCCGACAACGGAGCTGAAATCGGGACTGTTCGGGCGAGGGCCGAGGGAATAAGTGACTGTGGGCGGCGGGGATGAAATCTGGCAACAGTGAATGGCCCCGATTTAAGCCACGCGTCAGCTAGTGGGGAGGGGAAAGCGGCGAACGGGTAAGTTGAGGGGAGTGGCCGAGATTGATCGGGCGATGGCGATTCAATCGGGGTCGTTGGATGCAAACGAAGGGGTAAGTGTCGGGTAGCGGCTATGATTTGATCGGGCGAACGGGGATTGAATCCGGTGCGCCCACGTGTCAGGCCGAGGGAGAAAGAGGCGGCCGAACAGGTAAGTAGGAGTGTGCGGCGGAGATTAGACCAGGCGGGGTGAGAATGACCGGATGCGCGACACGCGTCGAGCTGGGAGAAGGGGTAGGCGGAAGTGAGGACGGACGACAGAGATGGCTCGGGCGGCGGCGGATTGAACCCAGGGGCGACACGTGTCAGCTGAGGAGATGATTTTGGGATTAAAATCCTTTTGATTTTCCAGAAAAGCTTAATAGGCTTTAAAATACTCAGAAAAATACCAAATAAATTTTAAAAATTCCAGAAAAATTCATAGAATCATCTGGAATGATTTTTGACTTAATAAAATTATTTTCCAACCATTTTGGTAAATAGATTTTTCAGAAACACAATTTAACTTTAAAGGAGAGTTTTAAATCTTTATCAATTCCTGAAGAATTATGGAATTACAGATTTGACTTTAGGAAAATGAAAATACATTTATTTTGACTTCCATGAAATGCAGTAAATTCATTTTGGCCTTTAAAAAATAAGATTTTTGATTTTCTCAAATCAGGGCTTGGAATAAAATCCAGGAAAATCCAATTAATTCCAGTAAATTTAAAAGATTAAATTGGAGTGGTTTTTATACAGAATTTCAAAATACCCTTTATCTGATAAAGCATATACTTTTCATTTAAATTATTTTCCACAAGAAAAGCCTCTTTTAAAACAGAAGTTTAAGCAATTAAATTTTTTTTAGACTTAAGAAAGTAAAAGCAATTGTTTTGTTTTTAAATTAAATCAAATAATTTTTTTTGGGCAAAAACAGCTGGGCTGTTACAAACTACCCCCCTTAAAGAGAATCTCGTCCTCGAGATTTGGACGGCTAGCAAAGAATTAGGTTTGGACTTTATTCTGCATGGCTTGAGCTGAGATTTGGTTCAGACGTCCTTTGACAAAGTTTTGCAACTTCTGCTGTAGCTGACCTTGGTTCTGACTTCCAGACGCTCCTGAGTTAACAACGGCTTGAATCTTCTTGGGGCATGCATTCGCATAGTGTCCTGTTTCATTGCAGTAGAAACATGTCACTCCATCCGATGCTGAGGTATTCTTCTGAACTTGTCCACCATTTGTAGGGGCATGGTGGATCTGCGGGTGTGAGTGATTTGCTTGGAAGGATGGGTGGTTAACTGCTGGTTTGAAGTCACCTGGCTGCTGCTTGAAGTTATTGGATTGCGGCCTGAACTTGTTCACTTGTGGTGGAGTAATCCGAGGCTTTGAGAAACCTCCAGGGTTACTCCTCTGATCGGTCATCCTTCTTTTCCGATTCTCCATTTCCACATGTTTGCCTTCCTGGCGAATGTTTTTGCTGACCAGCTGGTGGAAATCAGCATAGTCGCCTGAGATCAATTGAACAGATATGTTGTCATTTAGACCTTCCATGAACCTTTCTTGCTTGGCTTCATCGGAGGCTACATCTTCTTGCGCATAACGTGCCAATTGATTGAACTTCTGCAGATACTCATTGACTGAGCGACTTCCTTGGCGAAGGGCTCGGAATTCCTTCTTCTTCAGGGTCATGGTACCAGTGGGGATGTGAGCTTTCCGAAAGCTCTGGACAAACTCGTTCCAAGTCACAGCTTGAGGGTTGGCATGTGAGGCCGTCAAGGTGTCCCACCATTGAGACGCAGGTCCGTTCAACTGATGAGAAGCGAATATGACTCGCTCCCGATCAGTGTACTGTAGAATGTCTAGTTTCTTACCGATCGACCTTAACCAGTCGTCGGCGTCTATAGGCTCTGAGCTGTTTGAGAAGGTTGGTGGCTTGATCCTCAGAAATTCCGACAATCTGTTGGGCGGAGCTTGAGCTGGCTGTTGATGAACTTGATGAGCCGGGTTGTTGATAGTCTGAGCGAGTAGCTGGATCAACTGATTCTGGTTGGCCATCAGTTGAGCCAAATCCGGCCCTGCTGCTGGCGGAGGCGGAGGAATGGGAGCTGACTGGCTTCCCTGAGCTCCGGGGTTGGTGTTGTCCATACTGTTCCTCCTTGTGTTCACCATCTGCTGAGATTTTCAGATTTAGAGGGAAGAGAGGGAACTAGAAGGAGAGGGGTTTCTTGCAACAATCCTGACAACTAAACACACGGAAAGCAACGAAAAGCACGAAAACCAAGAATAAGAGTCAATAAAACTTCTTTATTTTTAATAAGATAATAACATGTAACAGTTACGGCTATCGACAAAAGAGAAGACTTGATAGCTCGTAACACCGTCTAATAGCTATCTTACGGCTTATCCTAAATGAGCAAAAGTCGCCTTGGTGTCATCCTGCGTGGCTCTCTTGGTACAAGGCGCGATCCTTCGATGCGAAGATTGAAGTGATGGCAGAGTCGAAGAACTGCTTTACGGGCAGCTTCTTGCTTGGCTCGTTCAAACGAGTAACTGTTTACTTTAAAGCGATAGCGAAGATTTCCTTGTCCGGTTTGCTTGGTGATGAGCAAGGTGAAGCGATGTCCAAACGTCTGATCACCATGATTGCTTCTCCGATGTATGTAAATAGCTCGACGCTGGAATCCCAAACGACGGAGTAGTCGATGAAGGCCAACACTCCATCCATCATTCGGTGCATTTTGATACACGTCCATCTAAAGTTGGTGGAACAAGGAAAGGATTAGAAATAGGTTTTTGTGTAATGACATAAGGGCAAGAGGGATTCGGGATAAGAGTAAGTATAGACTGAGAGGTAAGGATAAGCAAAGACTTTCAAAAATATTTTATTATTTAAATTAACTCCTTAAGGTCAAACCATTCTATTAACCAACGGTCACGTCTTAGGGTCATTATTGCTCTGATACCATCTCTGTCGGACCTCGGAGCAACGACTCCTGGATCCTCTGTGTAAATCGCACTAGTCCAGGATCAAGCTAGTGCACACAGTGGATAACAAATATTCATATCAGGCATAATGACATTTAATCATTAACTAAATATGGGCCTGATGGTCAAAGTTTACATCAATGGTTCATAAACCAAAATTAAATATAAGCAGCGGAAGAAAACCAATGAAGCAAAGAAATTTCATCCCGCCGCCCACAAAGCGAATGATCAGTAAGACGTGGCCTAGTCGTCACCATCCTCACCGAAGTTGTTGACGTCATCCTCTGGCAACAGATTTTAGCAAGGTGAGCACATAAAGTACTTGACATATGTGTTGTTGAAAAAGTGTTTGAGAGTACCAGAGGAGTTGATACCTTTTGAGGATGTTGATTTAAAAGAGGACTTGACATATTCAGAATTTCCTGTCAAGATTTTAGAAGAGGCAGAACGTTGCACAAGAAACAAGACTATCAAATTCTGTAAAGTGCAATGGAGCAACCGTCCGTAATCGAAGCAACACAGGAACGAGAAGAGGATCTTGACGCAGTTTCTAATCTATTTCTCGAGTTCATCCGAATCTCGGGGTCGAGATTCCTTCTAAGGGGGGTAGGTTTGTAACATCCCAAATTTTGCTTTTATTTTGAAGAAATAGTTTTAAATTAATAATTTCCAATTATCTGGAATTTTCAGAAGTTAAAGTTTCTGTTGAAAAGAAAATTTAATATCAAAATAAGTTGGAAATATTTTTAATATGTTTAAAACATTATCAGTGAATTATGTGAATTTTTCTGGAATTTTTGGAATTTATTTGGTATTTTTCTGAGTATTTTAAAGTCTCCTACTGATTTCTGAAATATATATAAAAGATTTAAATATCAAAATCTCCCTCGGGCTGACACTTGTCATGCATCCGAGCCCTTCCTCCCCGGCCCGAGCTAATCCCGCCGCCTCGCCTCATCCCGCCTCCCCTCTCTCGCAGGCGCCAAGTGTCGCGCATCCGACAAAGAGCCGGCCATCACAAATACTAATACTCAAAAGGGTTAATCGCCCTTATTGGGTAGGTTGATCCTCCCCGCCCGACTGGTTACCGCCGCCCGCTCTCTTCCCTCCCCCGCTCCCTCGGCGCGCGTTCGAGCCCCGCTCCGCGCGCGAGGTTGAGTTTCTTTTTTTGGATTTGCGCTGACAAGCGGGCCCCACCTGTCATAGACCGGTCTGTGTGGACTCACCGCCGTGGTCCCACTGTCAAAGCCGTCCCCCGACGCGTGTCGTCATCTTGACCGCTCATGATTGCCGATTAGATCGCAGCCGCCGTTGCCACTTAGTACACCCCATCGGCCGATTTAATCAAGGTTGCGGATTGAATCTCAACCGCATCTTTTCACTTACCCTTCACTCATCATCCTACGCCCTTGATTACTTTCCTCTGCCGTCGTGCATCCGAGCCATCGCCGTCGCCTTCTCTCCTTTTCCTCTCTCATCGACATGCGGGGCCATCGCCGATCGTCTTCCCCGCCACCTTCTTCCTCCTCGCATCTGCCCGCCGCCATTAAATAAAAACGAAGCTTTAAAAGCTTGGTTTCTTAACCAATTATTTCCCGCACTCTCGCACATTCAAATAGCCGCATTCCCGCAACCGCTTCGGCATTATTTCATTTAATTATGCATCGGCGCCGCCGCCTCCGCTCTCGGGCGCCTCCAAGTCCGGCGAAGCTTACGCTGCTACTGTTACAGTCCCATCCTCTATAAATTCCCGCCGCCCGAGCCGTGTCTCGATCCCTTCGCTTTCTCCACCTCTAATTGCCCATCGCCGAGCCGAGAGACCTCTTGCGCTTGATTTCCTCCGCCGGCCACTTTCCACTCCGCGAGCAATCGCCGCCGCTTCAAGCCTTCCCGAGATTCACCGGAGCTTCCTCGACGTTGCCGGTACCCAGCGATCTCAAAGTACCATTTTGCCGAAGTTATTGCGACCGGAACCCCTCCGCCGCCGTGAAGCCTCCGACCGCCGCCATTTTTGCCGCCTCGCCGATCCGACCATCCTCGTAATCGCACAAGGTACCAAAGCATTCCCGCCACTCCTCTCGCTTTGCGACGCCGGTTGGCGCCGCCGCCACGGGCGCGCCGCGACCTTCGGTCCCGGCCCTTTTCTCCGGCGATCGTGCCACGTATGCGATCGCGCGCAGTGGCAGCCGCGTGGCGCCAGTGGCCGCCGATCGAGCGCCACGACTCGCCACGCAGCGCCCCATTGCTGCGTGGCCATGCCCGTACACACGTGGCGCACCGTGGCGACCACGTGTATGCCACGTTGCCGCGGGCTTCCCGCAGATAACCCTCAAGAGGGTTACCTACCCATTAGGGGTAGGCGGTGCCTCCCGCTCACTTGGCTAGCGCCGCTCTCTTCCTCCCACTCCTCGACGCTGCTCGAGCCGCTCCGCGCGCCGAGGTTGAGTTTTCTCCATTTTAATCCGCACGGCTGTGTAGGCCCCACCCGTCGTGACCACCCTCTCAAGCTAGCCACACGACAAGTGGGTCCCGAGTCCAGTGGGTCCCACATGTCAGAGACTTATTTTAATGAAATTGCTGACCAGTGGACCCCACATGTCAGAGATTTCCGAATTTCTGGATTTATTCAAATCTGAGATTTTCAAATAGCCATATCTTTTCATTTTAGCTCCAAATTGGTCCATTCAAATTTCTAAATTCATCTAAAATTTCAATCTTTCATTTGGTATATTTATTTTCAATTTTTGAATTTTTATTTTATTTTATTTATTTGGAATTCTCGATTTACGTGTAGAGACCGATTTGTCCGAGCAACCTCAAGAGCAAGTTGTGGAAGATTTCAACCAGACACAGGAAGGCAAGTCTCCTTTGACCATTTTGCTCCTATGTTTTGCAAGTTTCCTTTGATCAACTTGCTCCAATGATTTATAAAATGAGTAGGTAGTTATTTTAAAATTAATGCATGCTTATGTTATATCAAGTGATAATTTGATTTAGAAAATTTAGTTAAAGACCCAATTTATTATACCTTCCATTGAAAATTGTTTACCTTGTACCATTGTCAACTTAGGATATCCCTTTGACTCAATAATGAGTTAGTGTTACAATTGTTGAATGTTTAAATACTAGCAAATGCTTAGCGTAGCAAATAAATATAATAATGTTCAAATGAGTAGCAGGTTTATCAAATGTTTTGATGAATGATTTGTTTGAACATTGGTAATGGATGTTACCATTGTTAAAGATTTTGTTTGAACATTGGTAATGGATGTTACCATTGTTAAATATTTTGATTGAAAGGTGGTAATGGATGTTACTACCGTTAATTTGAAAATCAAAGGGAAAAGTTGACAAGGGTGGATGGAAGGTTTGGCTGGTGCAGTTAGCACGAGAATTGTTGGGTTTGTGAATGAGCCACCCTGGTCGATTAAGGACCGACGCTTGTGTTTGTCCAAACTGAGCAAAACAGTACAACCACAAGTCTATATGGGTACGACCTAGCTAACTATCCTATAATAGTGTAGTTTAGATATCACCAGTGGTGTATTGAGTGCCAGGGTGTACTGGTTACTCATAGTGAGGGACAGGGTTTCATCACTCATATGGCGCAAGAGGGGGCTCCAACTCGTGGATTCGGGTTGTGGTGAAACCTTAGCGGGTGGTATTTAAACTATACTGGAGTAGGTGAAAGGCTTTGTGATAATTTATCTGGGTCTCATGCCAAAGGAAGCATGTTGACTATTAAGATATTTTATCTCTTGTGGGTAAAGTGTACAACCTCTGCAGAGTAAAACTATTCGAATAGCCGTGCCCACGGTCAAGGGCGGGCAAAGAATGCATTCACATGGTAGAAATTTTGGTTTTGATGTCAAAACAAAATGAGTTGGAGAAAAACTCGGGAGTAGTATAACTCTCGTGATGTTCAGATCAAAGGGTGTAACCTGAGGTTTTGAAAATTGGCTGTGATGGCCTGAGATATTAGTGTTGGTAGTTTAACCTTCACTAAAGTACTTATCAAATTTTCGATTATTAAAAACAAGTTGTTTACAAAATGGCTTTTAAAGTAATTATGTAGATTTGAAATCAAATGCTGATTTTTGCAAATAAACCATAAAGCCTTCCTTTGTGAAATCTTACATCTATGCATTTTTCCCAAGACTTGCGGAGTACATTTTTGTACTCACCTGTTGCTCTATAAATATAAAAGCAGAGAATGGAGAAGATCAAGTCGAGAGTATGACTTCGCAGAATGTGGATGCGGTGGATT
Source organism: Melocanna baccifera (assembly GCA_036346265.1). Taxonomy (NCBI): domain Eukaryota; kingdom Viridiplantae; phylum Streptophyta; class Magnoliopsida; order Poales; family Poaceae; genus Melocanna; species Melocanna baccifera. Next base: position 8,784,871 of record CM070700.1, on the reverse strand, counting down.
ATTCCGGATGCCTAGGATTCGCTTTCCCACCAATTGCCCGTGGCGCATTGATGGGTCGATCAAGATATCTTTGCTTCCACTGTGTTTACTTTTGCTTGTGGTTGTGAACCTTAGTAAGGCAATGGCCTTTGTAAAACTTCGCTACTATTGTAATAAAGCGTTGTTGGCAATGTATCATCTTTTCTGCTTGAACTGTGTGTACTAGCATTGATCTCTGGACTAGTACAAGAATACACTGTGGTCCGGGAGTTTCTACTCCGGTCTCACGTATGGTATCGAGCCATCTTGACTATAGGACGAGCCCTAGGTTTTGGGAAGCTTTAAGGATTTATATTTAATAAAAATTTATGTACAAAAATATAAGTTTCTTTTGCTTCTACTCTTTTCTTACTTAGTATCTTGTTCTTGTCCTACTCCCACCATTTAAAAATCTTTCTCGATCTCCTCTTATTTTCAAACTTATAGATGGCAGGTTCTTCGTCGTCTTTAGCCCCATGGGATCACCATTCTCATGGCGAGAGTGAGGAGCTTTGCGACTCTTCTCGACGCTTAATGCAGATCGAGATATAATCAACGGCCCATTTTCAGAGGGCGGAACACTAGAGTGATGACTATGGATTCATGGACCATGGAAGTATTCATCTATGCTCCAGATGGGCAGCTTGACCCCGCTTCATCGCAGATTGAGCACCCTCGACCCATCAGACGGACGCTATCCAAGATGCACCAAGATGGCGATAGCGAGTTGTGCAGAGGCACAAGGGGAGTTACGATCGCCCATTCGCTTCTTTCCGACTACGAGCGGGACAGACCCACCCCGAGGCTTTCGGATCGTGGTGGACGACCCACGCTGTCTCATCAGTGCGATTCACCCAAGCATTGACCGCGACTTACGCCAGAGCTCGGCGGAGATAGGACTTCTCCGGATGCTTCGACGCCGAGCTCGACCACTCCGACACTCTCCGAGCACACCGCTGCAGAGTCGATCGCCACGCCGACGCAGACAGCGAGGACAACCGCCGAGGCGAGGTGGAGCGTCTTCGAGCCGCCACCCTACACCGACTCCACCAGCTCTCGTTGTCGCTCGATCGACTCTCAGACCTCGCACTAGGCTCACTGCAAGGAAGAGTGTGCGACGCCCCAGTCCGCTACCCGACCTAGACATTGACGGATCCAGCCAAGGACGCCAGCGCTTCCGTTCCAGATCACCTACTTTCAGCCAGAGCCGATCACGGTCGCGTTCGCCGAACAACTGCCGGGGTTGTGGACAGAGTCACTCGTCGGACTCAGAGGAGGATCCCGAGGAGGAGCCAGAGGAGCGTGTCATCATTGAGGACAATTAGATGTTAGATAGACTACCGTTTTTCAGTCGTTTATCGATACTAGAACGCTTTTATAATGATATGATGTAATAAAATGGATTGTACCGAGCCTTGTGCATTTGTGGTACAGCCATTTCGAAAGTTAATTTGAAATTCAAAAGTTGAGTTTTCTCAATCTGTTGTGTTAATCTTGTGTGTGGTTTTGGGATGATAAATTGCCCCGCCTCTCATCTATGCTTTTCTCTCTTTCAGACTTTTCTTGATGGAGCTTGGATGGTGAACACGAGAAGCAACATCAACAACAACCCAGCCCAACAACAATGAGGCCCCAATTCCACCTCCGCCACCCAAGCTCCCAACATGGAACAAATGATGGCCATGCAACTACAACTTCTTCAAAGCTTTGGCCCAAAATCAAGTCAATCAAGCTCAACAAGTACCTATTCACCCACCGCAGCTAAGCTCGGGAATTCATGAGGACCCGACCCGACCTTCGCAGATCTCGCCGATCCGTTGGAGGCGGATGATTGGATTAAGGAAGTGGAAAGGAAGCTGAATCTAGCTCAATGTGCTGAACATGAGAAGGTTATATATGCTGCTCATCAACTCCAAGGAGTTGCTGCCAATTGGTGGGACAATTCTCACACAGACACCGTGATGCCCGAAACATTGGTTGGGCGAATTTTTGAAGCCTTCCGTAATGCTCATATTCCTATGAGTATTATGGAAATGAAGAGGAAGGAGTTCCATCATCTACAAGCAGGAAACTGAGCGTTTCCGCTTATTTAAGCAAATTCATTCACTATCTAGATATGCCCTGAAGATGTGGCGATCGATGCCGCAAAGATTTGGAGGTTCATGGGAGGGATAGACCCCAATCTCAAGGTTCAATTAGTCTCCAATGACTACCCTACTTTTCAGATCTAGTGAATAAAGCTTTATTGCAAGAAGATGCTCAACGCCAACTCTTCGACTCCTAAGAGGAAGTTCCAAGCTCAAGAATCATGCGGCGGCTCACGATTCACGCCACCACAAGACAACCGACCTCCGACATAATCATACAAGGATACCGATTTCGCACCTCGCCCTTTACCTCAAGCTCCTAGAATCGGAAATGCAGCCCAACCGCAAAGAAAAGCAATGTAGCGCAGGAGTGCAATGCTACAATTGCAAGAATATGGGACACTATGCCAAGAATCGCCCACGTAAACGCCAATCGGTAACCCCGGTTCGTTTCAATCTTGATCCTACACCAGCAAGAACTCCAACCAATGGTCAAGGACGTGAAGCCCTCAAACTCCCAAGACTCCACAAAACATTAATCGAGGGCGATCAACCATGTTACCGCAGAGGCAATGCTGAATATGCACCGGATGTAGTTCTGTAAGTTTCTAGTGAACTCGCATCAAAGAATTATATTATTTGATTCTCGAGCTACACATTCTTTCGTAACAAAGGCTTTTGTTGAAAAGAATAATTGGAAAATTTGTTTGCTAAAGGACCTTATGATAGTCCAATCTCTCGAAAAGAATTGAGGACTAATTTGGTTAGCCCTAGTGCAACCATAATTATAAATGGAGTAAAGTTCCTAGCTAACCTTATTATAATAGACTCGATGGCATAGATATAATACTTGGTATGGATTGGTTGATCAAGTATAAAGGATGATAGATTGTGCCAATCGTGCCATTATCCTTACCAATTCTGATGGAATTCAGATAAGACATGAGGCAGTTATGCACTCAAAGAAGGACAGTATGTTAACCAGCCTAAAAGGGAAAAGTTTGGAAGATGTGTCGATAGTTCGTGAGTACCCAGATGTTTTTCCTGAAGATTTGCCAGGATTACCCCCAGATCGAGAAGTTGAATTTGTTATAAACCGGTGCCCGCATACCCAATATCAAAAGACCCTATCGGATGTCACCATGATTTAGCGTAAGTCAAGAGGCGATTCAAGAATTGTATGAGAAAGGATTCATCGCACCAAGTTCTTCGCCTTGGGAGCCCAAGCTTCTAGTAAAGAAGAAGGATGGTAGTCAACGGATGTGCGTTGATTATCGAGCTTTAAATGAAGTCACTATAAAGAATAAGTATCCCTTACCTCGGATCGATGATTTGTTTGACCAACTCATAGGATCAAGTGTCTTTTCCAAGATTGATCTTCGGTCAGGATATCATCAGTTGAAGATTAGATCTGAAGATATACCCAAGACAGCCTTCGCCACAAGATATGGATTATATGAGTATACGGTGATGTCTTTTGGTCTGACAAATGCACCGGCATATTTCATGAACTTGATGAATAAAGTCTTTATGGATTATTTAGATAAGTTTGTTGTTGTTTTCATAGATGACATTCTTATCTATTCAAAGAATAACAAAGAACATGAAGGTCATCTAAGGATAGTGTTGCAAAGACTCCGTGAACACCAGTTATATGCCAAATTTAGCAAATGTGCATTTTGGTTAAAGGAAATTGAATTTTTGGGACATGTGATCTCAGCAGAAGGAGTATCCAGAGATCTGGAAAAGTTAAGGATGTATTAAATTGATTCCACCCAAGACAAGAATCGAGATCCAAGTTTTCGATTAGTTACATTATCGTCGATTTATTGAAGGCTTTTCCAAGATTGCCGACCTTTAACCCAGTTGTTAAAGAAGGAGAAGAAATTTGAATGGAGTAAATCTCGTGAGGATAGTTTTCAAGAGTTAAAGAAAAGGTTAACTTCAGCACCTGTTCGAGGTTACCCGATATTCAAAAGATTTTGAGATATTTTGTGATGCTTCAAACAAGGTCTTGGTTGTGTACTAATGCAAGAAGGAAGGGTGGTAGCTTATGCATCGAGGCGCTTAAGACCGCATGAAGAAAATTATCCCACTCATGATTTAGAACTAGTCTTTGTTGTATGCTCTAAAGTTATGGAGGCATTACTTAATCAAGAATCGTGTGAGATATATACAGATCATAAAAGTTTAAAGTATATATTCACTCACCGACCTTAATATGAGACAAAGAAGATGGCTCGAATTGATAAAGGATTATGATGTGGGAATACACTATCATCCCGAAAAGCTAATGTGGTAGCCGATGCTTTGAGTCGAAAGAGTCATATGAATAATCACAATTCCAGATAAGCGCTTAACCCTCCATGAGGAATTCCAAAGATTAAATTTGGAAATAGTTAACGAAGGTATTCTGTCTGCATTGAAGGTTCATCCTACCTTGGAAGATCAAATAAAGGCAGCCCAACGAGAAGATGAATACGTTAAAGAAATTAAAGAGAATATGAAGAAAGGTAAATCGCTTGGATTTTCGTAAGATGAAGAAGGGACTCTTTGGTTTGGAAAGAGAATACTAGTACCGAGAAAAGGAAATAAAAGATTTAATTTTAAAAGAAGCTCATGAATCAGATATTCAATTCATCCCGAAGTACAAAAATGTATCAGATTTAAAGGAAAGTTACTGTGGAACAATATGAAAAGGGAAATTGCGAATATGTAGCCTTGTGTGATATATGTCAAAGAGTTAAAGCAGAGCATCAAAGACCCGCTGGTCTTTTGCAACCTCTGCATATACCGAATGGAAATGGGAGGAAATTGGAATGGATTTCATAACGGACTACCAAGAACCAAGTTAGGCTATGACTCAATTTAAGTTATAGTTGACCGCTTAACAAAAGTTGCTCATTTCATACCAGTGAAGACTACATATTCGAGATAGATTAGCAGAGCTTTATATGTCAAAAATTGTGTGTTTGCATGGAGTTCCAAAGAGGATCGTGTCGGATAGAGGAACACAATTTACCTCAAGATTTTGGCGTAAGCTTCATGAAGTTTTGGGCACCAATTTAAATTTCAAGATCGCTTATCATCCTCAAACAGATGGTCGAGCAGTAACGGTAAATCGATATTGGAAGATATGTCGAGAGCATGTGCTTTAGCCAATAAAGCCGCTTGGGATAAAAGTTTGCCCTATGCGGAATTCTCATATAATAATAGTTATCAATCTAGTCCAAGATGTCTCCGCTTGAAGCCTTGTATGGCGTAAAATGTAGAACACCGCTATATTGGTCGAGACCGAGAGAGTCAAGTATTCGGACCGGATGTCTTAAAGTTAGCGGAAGATCAAGTTCGCTTAATCCGAGACCGATTGAAAACAAAGCATGCACTGCATAAAAGAGTTATGCCGATAATCGCCGAAGAATGTTGGAATTTACGCCAGCGATCATGTGTATCCGAAAGTGTCACCTATGAAAGGGATGCGTCGATTCAAAGTCGTGGTAAGCTTGCCCCAAGGTATATTGGACCATTTCTAGTTATAGCAAGAAGAGGTGAAGTCGCTTATCGCCTAGAACTTCCTCCTCGCTTGTCGTATACATGATGTATTTCATGTATCACAATTGAAAAGTGTTTGAGAGTACCAGAGGAGTTGATACCTTTGAGGATGTTGATTTAAAAGAGGACTTGACATATTGCAATTTCCTGTCAAGATTTTAGAAGAGGCGTAACGTTGCACAAGAAACAAGACTATCAAATTCTGTAAAGTGCAATGGAGCAACCGCCCGTAATCAAGCAACCTGGGAACGAAGAGGATCTTGAGCGCAGTTTCCTAATCTATTTCTCGCTTCATCCGAATCTGGTCGAGATTCCTTCTAAGGGGGTAGGTTTGTAACATCCCAAATTTTGCTTTTATTTTGAAGAAATAGTTTTAAATTAATAATTTCCAATTATCCGAATTTTCGAAGTTAAAGTTTCATTGAAAAGAAAATTTAATATCAAAATAAGTTGGAAATATTTTTAATATGTTTAAAACATTATCGTGAATTATGTGAATTTTTCTGGAATTTTTGGAATTTATTTGGTATTTTTCTCGAGTATTTTAAAGTCTCCTACTGATTTCAAATATATATAAAAGATTTAAATATCAAAATCTCCTCGGCCGACACTTGTCATGCATCCGAGCCCTTCCTCCCGGTCCGAGCTAATCCCGCCGCTCACGCCTCATCCCGCCTCCTCTCTCGCAGCGCCAAGTGTCGCGCATCCGACAAAGAGCCCGGCCATCACAAATACTAATACTCAAAAGGGTTAATCGCCCTTATTGGGTAGGTTGATCCTCCCGCCCGATCGTTACCGCCGCCCGCTCTCTTCCTCCCCGCCTCCTCGCGCGCTCGAGCCCGCTCGCGCGCGCGAGGTTGAGTTTCTTTTTGATTTGCGCCGACAAGCGGCCCCACTGCCATAGACCGGTCTTGTGGACTCACCGCCGCCGGTCCCACTGTCAAAGCCGCTGCCCCGACGCGTGTCGCCATCTTGACCGCTCATGATTGCCGATAGATCGCAGCCGCCGCTGCCACTTAGTACACCCCATCGCTCGATTTAATCAAGGTTGCGGATTGAATCTCAACCGCATCTTTTCACTTACCCTTCACTCATCATCCTACGGCCTTGATTACTTTCCTCCGCGCGCCGTGCATCCGAGCCATCGCCGCCGCTTCTCTCCTTTTCTCTCTCATCGACATGCGGGCCCATCGCCGCTGCCTTCCCGCCACCTTCTTCCTCCTCGCATCTCGCCGCCGCCGCCATTAAACAAAAACCAAGCTTTAAAAGCTTGGCTTCTTAACAATTATTTCCCGCACTCTGCACATTCAAATAGCCGCATTCCCGCAACCGCTTCGCATTATTTCATTTAATTATGCATCGCGGCGCCGCCGCTTCCGCTCTCCGGCGGTTCTAAGTCCGGCGAGCTCACGCGCTGCTACAGCCCCATCCTCTATAAATTCCGCGCCCGAGCCGTGGTCTCGCCCCTTTCGCTTTCTCCACCTCCAATTGCCCACCGCCGAGCCGAGACCTCTTGCGCTTGATTTCTCCGTCGGCCACTTTCCACTCCGGCGAGCAATCGCCGCCGCTTCAAGCCTTCCCGAGATTCACCGAGCTTCTCGACGTTCTTCGGTACCCAGCGATCTCAAAGCGACCATTTTGCTTTGAGTTATTGCGACCGAACCCCTCCGCCGTGAAGCCTCTCGACCGCCGCCATTTTTGCCGCCTCGCCGATCCGACCATCCTCGTAATCGCGCAAGGTACCAAAGCATTCCCGCCACTCCTCTCGCTTTGCGACGCCGGTTGGCGCCGCCGCCTGAGCGCGGCGACCGGGTCCCGCCCTTTTCTCCGGCAAATCGTGCCACGTATGCGATCGCGCGCGTGGGCAGCCGCGTGGCGCCAGTGGCCGCCGGGCCGGGCGCCACGACTCGCCACGCAGCGCCCCATTGCCCGCGTGGCCATGCCCGTACACACGCGGCGCACCGGTGGCGACCACGTGTATGCCACGTTGCCACGGCCTTCCGCGAGATAACCTCAAGAGGGTTACCTACCCATTAGGGTAGGCGGTGCCTCCCGCTCACTTGGCTAGCGCCGCCTCTTCCCCCTCCCACTCCTCGACGCTGCTCGAGCCTCGCCCGCGCTACCGAGGTTGAGTTTTCTCCATTTTAATCCGCTACGATGTGTAGGCCCCACCCGTCGCCGACCACCCTCTCATAGCTAGCCACCGACAAGTGGGTCCCGAGTTCAGTGGGTCCCACATGTCGAGACTTATTTTAATGAAATTGCTGACCAGTGGACCCCACATGTCGAGATTTCCGAATTTCTGGATTTATTCAAATCTGAGATTTTCAAATAGCCATATCTTTTTCATTTTAGCTCCAAATTGGTCCATTCAAATTTCTAAATTCATCTAAAATTTCAATCTTTCATTTGGTATATTTATTTTCAATTTTTGAATTTTTATTTTATTTTATTTATTTGGAATTCTCGATTTACGTGTAGAGACCGATTTGTCCGAGCAACCTCAAGAGCAAGTTGTGGAAGATTTCAACTGCATACAGTGAAGGCAAGTCTCCTTTGACCATTTTGTTCTATGTTTTGCAAGTTTCCTTTGATCAACTTGCTCCAATGAGTTATAAAATGAGTAGGTAGTTATTTTAAAACTAATGCATGCTTATGTTATATCAAGTGATAATTTGATTTAGAAAATTTAGTTAAAGACCCAATTTATTATACCTTCCATTGAAAATTGTTTACCTTGTACCATTGTCAACTTAGGATATCCCTTTTGACTCAATAATGAGTTAGTGTTACAATTGTTGAATGTTTAAATACTAGCAAATGCTTAGCGTAGCAAATAAATATAATAATGTTCAAATGAGTAGCAGGTTTATCAAATGTTTTGATGAATGATTTGTTTGAACATTGGTAATGGATGTTACCATTGTTAAAGATTTTGTTTGAACATTGGTAATGGATGTTACCATTGTTAAATATTTTGATTGAAAGGTGGTAATGGATGTTACTACCGTTAATTTGAAAATCAAAGGGAAAAGTTGACAAGGGTGGATGGAAGGTTTGGCTGGTGCAGTTAGCACGAGAATTGTTGGGTTTGTGAATGAGCCACCCTGGTCGATTAAGGACCGACGCTTGTGTTTGTCCAAACTGAGCAAAACAGACAACCACAAGTCTATATGGGTACGACCTAGCTAACTATCCTATAATAGTGTAGTTTAGATATCACCGGTGGTGTATTGAGTGCCGTGTGTACCGTTACTCATAGTGAGGGACAGGGTTTACTGTACTCATATGGCGCAAGAGGGGGCTCCAACTCGTGGATTCGGGTTGTGGTGAAACCTTAGCGGGTGGTATTTAAACTATACTGGAGTAGGTGAAAGGCTTTGTGATAATTTATCTGGGTCTCATGCCAAAGGAAGCATGTTGACTATTAAGATATTTTATCTCTTGTGGGTAAAGTGTACAACCTCTGCAGAGTAAAACTATTCGAATAGCCGTGCCCACGGTCAAGGGCGGGCAAAGAATGCATTCACATGGTAGAAATTTTGGTTTTGATGTCAAAACAAAATGAGTTGGAGAAAAACTCGGGAGTAGTATAACTCTCGTGATGTTCAGATCAAAGGGTGTAACCTGAGGTTTTGAAAATTGGCTGTGATGGCCTGAGATATTAGTGTTGGTAGTTTAACCTTCACTAAAGTACTTATCAAATTTTCGATTATTAAAAACAAGTTGTTTACAAAATGGCTTTTAAAGTAATTATGTAGATTTGAAATCAAATGCTGATTTTTGCAAATAAACCATAAAGCCTTCCTTTGTGAAATCTTACATCTATGCATTTTTCCCAAGACTTATGAGTACATTTTTGTACTCACCGTTGCTCTATAAATATAAAAGCAGAGAATGGAGAAGATCAAGCCGAGAGTATGACTTCTGCACCGAATGTGGATGCGTGGATTATTCCTGATGCCTAGGATTCGCTTTCCCACCAATTGCCTGTGGCAGATTGATGGGTCGATCAAGATATCTTTTGCTTCCGCTGTGTTTACTTTTGCTTGTGGTTCTGTGAACCTTAGTAAGGCAATGGCCTTTGTAAAACTTCAGTTACTATTGTAATAAAGCGTGGTTGGCAATGTATCATCTTTTCTGTTTGAACTGTGTGTACTAGCATTGATCTCTGGGACTAGTACAGTAATACACAGGGGGTCTGGGAGTTTCTACTCCGGGTCTCACAAGTTGGGACCTCCCAAATTAGTCAGCAGGACTGTCCCATACCAGTCTTGTGGTAGTACGATATGGCTTTGCAATAGTAGCTCACAGACCGGTCCTTAACTTGACTTAGGCTCAAGCCACATATCCCCTTGTGTCTGACAATCAACAATGTGTCACCGAACAACAATGCATGCCAGCACCCACCACCTAACCATTAGCCTAGGTCAAAACCAAGTTTTATATTTTTCGTTTGAAACATTCGTATACCTTCTTGACTCACCGAAGTCAAGAGTAGAGTTTACAAAATCATTATTTTCAAGTGAAACAAGTATTCCCACTTAAATCATTTTAAGCATGGCTAAACAATTCTATAAAACTTCTAGTCAATACTATTGTACCAACTAGGTTTTCATCTAAGGTGACAAGGCATAAGGAAGTTCAATATCAAATTTGTCCATACACAAAGGATTTGGGTATAACTAGAATTTAAATCAAATTTAAACTAGGTTTGAATAAAAGTACACATGCATAATAATTTAAAATCAACATAAATAATTTAAATTACTAGGAGCAACATGATCAAAGGTGTAACTTGCCTTGATTGAAGTTCTGCTGCGAATCGTCGAAGTTGAACTCTCCGGAATCGTCGAAATCTAACGCGAAGAACCACAACAAAAGAAATTCAAACAAAAATCAAAAAAAATCCAAATAAACTCCAAAAAAAATTATAATATATACTAGGAGACATAATTTTGAATTTTGGATGTGGACTAATAATTTTTGGAAAGGAATTGAGGTTTTTAAAAGAATTGGAAATTTTAATTTAAAATTTAAAACTTGAGATTACCAAATTATATTCAAACAAAATTTAAATAATTTCAAATTTTCAAAATTATTCCAGAAATAGATAGATCATGAGAAAGTTATAGCTTTTTGAACGGGTCAATTTGGAGTTAAAATGAGAAAGTTATAGCTTTTTGAATTTTAAAACAATTAAAAAGAAAAAGCTCATTTTCTGGATTTAATTTTAAACCGAAAAGGATTTATGACGTCATCAAGAATTATTTTCCTAAAGGAAAATATGAGTTATGACGTCAGCCTGAGAATTTAATTTCAGCCGAATTATTTTTAAATGAAAATAACGGCTTTATGACGTCGGCATGACGTCAGCCCTGGAATTGGAGTGACTGACAAGTGGGGCCGGTGCACGGTGGACCGGGTTCACGGACCGTCGCGCGCGGTCGAACGGGGCGGTCGGGGCGCCAGTGGCGCCGACGCGCTCGCCCGAGGTCGAGGTGGCGTGTACGTGGTCGCCACCGCCGCCACCGAGGCGCCACGCGCGCGCGCCGACGCGGGCAACGCCGCCGAGGGGGAGGCGCGAAGCCGATGGTCGCCGGCGACCTCGCGGCAGCGCGCAGCTAATGCATGGAAAAGAAAGAGGAGGCGAGGGAGGGTATTTGTACCGTGGGGAGGTCCGGGTGGTTTGAGGGGCCGCCACGGCGAGGCGGCGGAGGAGGTGAGATCGGCGCGAGGAGCTCCAGCAGCCACCGCCGGGCGAGGGGCTTTAACCGCCAAGGCACGGCAAGCCGACGGTGGCGTCGGCGAGGAGGAGGAGGTCCGGCGGCGGGATTGCTCGCCGGAGCCTCACCGTGAAAAATGTGGAGGTTGCACGGGGCGATGGCATCTCGGGCGGAGGGAGAAAAAATTGGGTGGGGGGAAGTGGGCGGTGAGGTGAGGGGGTCCTCGGGGTGGCATATTTATAGGCGGAGGAGGGCGCAAGGAAGGCCAATAGCTCGCCAGATTGAAACGGCCGTGAATAGCGCAGGGCGGCAATTACAGCTTTAAACCGAGGGGAAACGGTCGGATTGATGGCGGCGGGAAACGAGGGATTGATTGCGCAAACGCTCGGGCGGAACCGACGGAAGAAACTGAGAATTCGAAGCTTCGGTTAAAGCCATTAATGGTGGCAGCGGCGGTGGCGCGGGGAGGAAGAAGGTAGGGAGGGAGACGACTGACGGTGGGCCCCACCGTCGGCGAGAGAGAAAGGAAGGAAACGGGTGAGGGCGGTGGCCGGATTAGTGACAAGTGGCGCAAGGGGAAAGATCGGGCCGTTGGATCTTCAGCGAACCGGTAAGTGAACGCGGGTGGTTGCGATTTAATCCGACAACGGAGCTGAAATTGGGACTGTTCGGGCGAGGGCCGAGGGAATAAGTGATCGTGGGCGCGGGATGAAATCTGGCAACAGTGAATGGCCCCGATTTAAGCCACGCGTCAGCTAGTGGGGAGGGGAAAGCGGCGAACGGGTAAGTTGAGGGGAGTGGCCGAGATTGATCGGGCGATGGCGATTCAATCGGGGTCGTTGGATGCAAACGAATGGGTAAGTGGCGGGTAGCGGCTGTGATTTGATCAGGCGAACGGGGATTGAATCCGGTGCGCCCACGTGTCAGGCCGAGGGAGAAAGAGGTGGCCGAACAGGTAAGTGGGAGTGTGCGGCGGAGATTAGACCGGGTGGGGTGAGAATGATCCGGATGCGCGACACGCGTCGAGCTGGGAGAAGGGGTAGGCGGAAGTGAGGACGGACGGCAGAGATGGCTCGGGCGGCGGCGGATTGAACCCAGGGGCGACACGTGTCAGCTGAGGAGATGATTTTGGGATTAAAATCCTTTTGATTTTCCAGAAAAGCTTAATAGGCTTTAAAATACTCAGAAAAATACCAAATAAATTTTAAAAATTCCAGAAAAATTCAGAGAATCATCTGGAATGATTTTTGACTTAATAAAATTATTTTCCAACCATTTTGGTAAATAGATTTTTCAGACACACAATTTAACTTTAAACGAGAGTTTTAAATCTTTATCAATTCCTGAAGAATTATGGAATTACAGATTTGACTTTAGGAAAATGAAAATACATTTATTTCGACTTCCATGAAATGCAGTAAATTCATTTTGGCCTTTAAAAAATAAGATTTTTGATTTTCTCAAATCAGGGCTTGGAATAAAATCCAGGAAATCCAATTAATTCCAGTAAATTTAAAAGATTAAATTGGAGTGGTTTTTATACAGAATTTCAAAATACCCTTTATCTGATAAAGCATATACTTTTCTTTTAAATTATTTTCCACAACAAAAGCCTCATTTAAAATAGAAGTTTAAGCAATTAAATTTTTTTCAGACTTAAGAAAGTAAAAGCAATTGTTTTGTTTTTAAATTAAATCGAATAATTTTTTTTGGGCAAAAACAGCTGGGCTGTTACATCGAACACCCCACCTAAGCGGGGTGGACTTGGCGCTGCGGTGTGGTTTCCCTTCACCCACTCGCCTAAGCGCCCCGACTGATGGGGAATGTTGGGCAAGTCACTTGTACTTCAATAAGGGGTCTTTTAGCTGCAGAAATAGACTTCGACTTCTCCATCCCGAGGCCGCGTGGCCCTGGGGGCGGCTTGAGGGAGCGCTCGCCGTCGCTTCTTCAGAAGCGTAGGCCATTGAGCTCTTGCGTCGCCCCCGCGGCTGGCGGGCCAACCGCCAGCGTGGGCCTTTGAGCTCCTGCGTTGCCTCCACGGTTGGTGGGCCCACCTTGCCAGAGGCAGCGCTCGCTGCGGAGCGTCCTGCTGTTGCACTCCGGGTCATCATATCCGATGTGCTTCGCACCTATAACTGCAAAGAACTGTCGATATGTTGCGGCGCTTAGTTTGTCGGAGGTGCAGGGAGCCTCTAGTGCTCGTGCTGCCCGCGTGTATTCGGTGCTCCGCCCACCCGATGAGCTTCTCTTCTTTTTTTGGACAATGTCAAGACCCGAATATGCAAATTCGGACTCTCTGTGTAAACTACACTAGTCCAGGATTACGCTAGTGCACACAGTCAAACATAGATGTAATCACAACCATACACACGATATAGTAAAGGGAAAAACTCAAATATTGATAAAAATCAATGGTACGACCTCATGGCCAAGTTTACAATATCTCTGACCGGAAGGGGTCAAGAAAATAGCAGCGGAAATCCAAAATAAAGCGTAGCGACCAGTCAACAAGCCACAAGCTATCGAGTGGAGAACGAAGACTAATCCGTGAAGTCATCGTAATACTCTCCTTCTGGAACCTCCTGCTGATAATACTCCTCGCCCTCAACTAAGCAACATAAGCGTAAAGCCGTGAGTACATTGGTATTCAGCAAGTCGTTTGTAACAAATGAATGCAATATAGTATGCAAGGCTTACCAATGGAAGGCTGAAAGGTTAATTTGCATAAAAGGCATTTCACAGTAAATATGAGTAATAGATTGAAAGCAAAGTTTAAATGAAAACGATAATAATAACTAATCAAAGAAATGAAATAAAGCTACTTGTGAACATCCCATTCACAAACTGCACCGACAGTGAACTACCTGTTCACTACCAACATAAACCACCAAGTTTCAAATGAAAACACTACCCCTCGTTTGAAATCACCGAGCATTGTCCATGACCGAGGACGCGACTATTCGAATAGTTTTACACTCTGCAGAGGTTGCACAACTGTACCCACACGATGTGATTAGCCTCGATCTCAGAAAATCACAACAAGACCTTTACAAAGCTCTACCTCAACCCAATCCTGCCCGCTAGGGTTTTGCATCACACCCCCCTTACGCCACATGGAAATCAGCAACCATGTTCATCACAATGGCAGAATTAAAATTGAAATATCACAAATTAATTAGCCAGGTCTACCCCATACTAGACATGTGGTTTGCACGATTAAGCTCAGATCAATGGCGCACAAAGTTAAGTCCTTAACATTACCCGAGCGAGGCTACCACATCCCCCGAAGTGCACCTGCACTTCCCCCTTTACTGCACGATCACTCGCCCGAGTGCAAAAACCAATTTTGTATAACCAAGCCAATGACACACCAATATCATGGCACAAATTTTAATAAACGTGGCACCAACCATAGTTGAATATATCATTAAGTCAAATTAAAATTCACATGTGATGATGAACCATTCGTAAAATAAGCACGGCTAAGCATTCTAATCGTACCAACCCATGTGACAAATAATCTAACATCACTAGTATGTCTCCCAACCTAAGGTGACAATGGCATCACGACATTTCAAATTATCAAGGAGGGATGAATTCAATTGGGACGATAACTACCAATACAAGGGTTTGAAAAAAAATAGCGATGCGATGTAATTTAAAACAAAATAATTAAATAATAGATTGCAAACTGGGTTCAACATGTTCAAAGGACACGACTTGCCTTGGTTATGCTCAGCGAGGTACTCCTGGTCTTCGGGCGTAGATCCTGCACCTCCGGAATGCGAATCTAACGAGAGAGAAAATGATCGAAAAAAGAAAAACACATAAAATGATAAGCAAATAAACTTCAAAAATCATGAAATCAGAACCAAAAGCTAGAGCTCGATTTTAGATGAATTTAGAAAAAAGAATGGGGTCAATCGGAGCTAGGACAGAGGAGAACGGGCTCTCAAAAAATAATCCCTAAAGGAAAATACTGGAAATCAGAAAAACTACTGTGCTGTGAACCGGGTGTATGGTAGACCTAGCCCACGGTTGACTCGGTCCACGTAACAGTGCACACGGGAGGAGCGGTGCTGACGCGGCGGCTAGGGCTGACATGGCAGCTACTGGTGCTACCACATGGCACATGCTGACGTGGCTGCCACGTGGCACCTGGGGGCCGAATTTTGCTAACGTGGCAGGACACGTGTCATGGCACGTGGCCCTAGGGCTGATGTGGCGTGCCACGTGGGTAGGGCTGACGTGGAGGGTTCCGGGTGCGGCGGCGGTGGCTCGATCCGATGGAGGAGGTGATGACGCATGGCGCAATTGGGTCCGTCAGTTCGGATCCAGATGAGCGGCGGAGAGCGGGCGGCTGTGGTTCGGTGGGTGGAGCGGATCTGCGACGCGCGTCTGGCGTGCGGCGCGAGGTGTCGCACGGACGCGAGCGCGCGCGGGTGGGGCGCGGCTGCCGAGGTGAGGCCTGGCGCGTGAGGTCCGATGACCAAGCGGCGACAGCAGCGACTGGGAGGCGACGCGGGCGAGGGAGACGGCTCGGGGGCTCACCGGCGGGAACGGCGGCACGAGGCGAGAGAGCGGCGGCGCGAGGCGAGAGAGCGGCGGCTAGGGTTCGGGGCGGCGGGCACACGAACCGAGACGCGGCGGCGTATAAAAACACGTGAACCGAGGGGTTCGATTCGGATACGGCGCGGACGCGGGGTTGGCTCAGTTTGGGACACGCGAAGCGGCCGATGCGCTGCAGATGCATCGGACGGCACGCGCGCGCGCGCGGTTAGGCAGATGCGAAGCGCGCGACGGATGGTGGCCGCGTGGCACGCTGAGCGGCGGGGATGCGAGGCGGGGCGGCCGCGGTGCGAGCGGCGGTAGCTAGGGCAACGCGCGGGCGTGGACGGCTGGGATAGAGCCACGGTGCGGGGCGCGGGCGAGCTGGTGCTGCCGCGTGGTGAGGCGAGGCGAGAGCGCGCAGGCGCGAGCTAGGCTGGGCCGATGCCGACGCGTGGGCACGGGGCGATCGGATAGC
The DNA here is from genome assembly GCA_036346265.1 of Melocanna baccifera. Classification (NCBI taxonomy): domain Eukaryota; kingdom Viridiplantae; phylum Streptophyta; class Magnoliopsida; order Poales; family Poaceae; genus Melocanna; species Melocanna baccifera. The sequence goes on along the minus strand of CM070700.1, from coordinate 8,768,462 downwards.
TCCGAGCGGGTGAGGGCGGGGCGATCGTGGGAGGTGGCTTGATGAGTGACATGTGGAGGGGAGCGGATTGGACGGCTGAGGAATATTCCTCGAATTCTTTTATTCCAGAAATTCAAATAAACTTCAAATAGCTCTAGAAAATAGTAGATAAATCCCAAAAATTCACCAAAAATACCAGAAAATTCCTTGAGACACCAGAAACTCAATTAAAATATTTTCAGCTAATGTTAAAGTATGTTTTAATCATATTAAATCAAGTTAGTTTCTAAAAATTCATTTGAAGGTTGAATTAATTTCAGAAAATTCCAGAAAATTTATTTTGAAATCTGGGCTTTAAAAATTGTAGAAAAATAGGATGTTACAAACTTTACCCCCTTAAACGAGATCTCGACCCCGGGATCTGGGCCAACTAAGAGAATAGGTTTGAAAACTCTACTGTGAGGTCCTCCTCGCGCTCCCAGGTTGCTTCCTCCTCTGAATGGTTGCTCCACTGAACTTTGCAAAAATGGACCACTTTATTCTGGGTGACTCGCTCTGACACTTCCAAAACTTTGACTGGGTGTTCCTTGTACGACAGATCCTCTTGTAGGTCAACGGCCTCAACTGGCACAACCTCTTCTGGCGCACGCAAACACTTCTTCAGCTGGGACACATGAAAGACGTCATGCACCCCACTGAAGAACGCAGCTAGCTCCAACTGATAAGCAACCTCTCCCCTGCGTTTTAGAATCCTGAACGGACCAACATATCTCGGTGCAAGCTTCCCTTTTTACTGAAACCTCTTCACACCTTTGAATGGTGTGATCCTGAGATACACAAAATCATCTGGCTCAAAACTCAGCTCTCGACGTCTGGTGTCTGCATAGCTCTTCTGTCTGGCCTGGGCAGTTCTCAACCTTTCCTGAATCAAACGGACCTTGTCCTCAGCTTCTTTTAAACAATCGGGGCCAAAAACTTGACCTTCCCCCGTCTTTTTCCAATTGAGAGGGGTCCTGCATTTCCTGCCATAAAGTGCCTCAAATGGTGACATCTACAAACTGGCCTGATAGCTGTTGTTGTACGAGAACTTCGCAAAAGGCAAATAACTGTCCCACTTGGACCCATGATCTAGCACACATGCTCTCAATATGTCCTCCAAAATCTGATTTACTCGCTCTGTCTGACCATCTATCCGGGGTGGTATGTCAGATCGAATTCAGTGAGTTCCCATAGCCTTATGGAAACTTCCCCAAAAACGAGAGGTGAACTGCGATCCACGATCTGACGCTATTTTCTTTGGCACACCATGAAGACTGACAATCCTCGACATATACAGCTCCGCTAATCTGTCACCACTGTAGGTTGTCTTAACTGTAATGAAATGAGCAATCTTGGTCAATCGGTCCACGATGACCCAAATCGAATCATAGCCCTCTCTGGTCTTAGGCAGACCAACTATGAAGTCCATACCAATTTCTTCCCACTTCCACTCGGGAATTTTTAATGGCTGTAGCAAGCCTGCTGGTCTCTGGTGTTCTGCCTTTACCCTTTGACAAACATCACAAATGGCCACATACTCAACGATCTCACGCTTCATGCTTGGCCACCAATACTTATCCTTAATGTCCTGGTACATCTTGGTACTGCCTGGATGAATCGAATACAATGACTCATGAGCCTCTTTTAGCAACACATCCTTTAGCTCTTGCTTATTGGGCACACACAAACGCTGCTTGAACCACAAGGTTCCTTGGTCATCCACTGTAAATCCTGACTCTTTTCCTTCACTCAAGTTCTTCCTGATACGCAGAAATGCTTCATCGTCTGGCTGATAATGTGTAAACTGCACTAGTCCAGGATCACGCTAGTGCACACAGTCAAACATAGTTGTAATCACAACCATACACACGATATCTCTAGCCGAAAGGGCTTAACAAAATAGCAGCGGAAATCCAAAATAAAGCGTAGCAATTAGTCGACAAGCCACAGGCTATCGAGTGGAGAACGAAGCCTAATCCGTGAAGTCGTCGTAGTACTCTCCTTCAGGAACCTCCTGCTGATAATACTCCTCACCCTCAACTGAGCAACATAGGCGTAAAGCCGTTAGTATATTGGTACTTAGCTAGTCGTTTGTAACAAATGAATGCAATATAGTATGCAAGATTTACCAATGGAAGGCTGAAAGGTTAATTTGCATAAAAAGCATTTCACAGTAAATATGAGTAATAGATTGAAAGCGAAGTTTAAATGAAAACGATAATAACAACTAATCAAAGAAATGAAATAAAGCTACTTGTGAACATCCCATTCACAAACTGCACCGACAGTGAACTACATGTTCACTACCAACATAAACCACCAAGTTTAAAATGAAAACACTACCCTTCGTGTGAAATCACCGAGTATTGTCCATGACCGAGGACGCGGTTATTTGAATAGTTTTACACTCTATAGAGGTTGCACAACTGTACCCACACGATGTGATTAGCCTCGATCTCAGGAAATCACAATAAGGCCTTTACAAAGCTCTACCTCAACCCAATCCTGCCCGCTAGGGTTTCGCATGACACCCCCCCTTGCGCCACATAGAAATCAGCAACCATGTTCATCAGAATGGCAGAATTGAAATTGAAATATCACAAATTAATCAGCCAGATCTGCCCTATACTAGACATGTGGTTTGCACGATTAAGCTCAGATCAATGGCGCACAAATTTAAGTCCTTAACATTACCCGGGCGAGGAATGGGGTGAGGAACAAGAATCCTTAAGAAAGAGATAAGAAGATAGAGGTATCACTAAATATCAATTTAGTTGGTTTGATTTAGAAAATAAATTTTTGGGCTAAACGACCATTCTAACAAGGGTTTCGTCCTACAGTCGATATGACTCTGATACCATCTCTATCGAGACCCGAATTTGCAAATTTGGACTCTCTGTGTAAACTGCACTAGTCTAGGATCACGCTAGTGCATACAGTCAAACATAGATGTAATCACAACCATACACATGATATAGTAAAGGAAAAAACTCAAATATCGATAAAAATCAAAGGTACGACCTTATGGCCAAGCTTACAATATCTCTAGCCGGAAGGGCTTAACAAAATAGCAGCAAAAATCCAAAATAAAGCGTAGCGACCAGTCGACAAGCCACAGGCTATCGAGTGGAGAACGAAGCCTAATCCGTGAAGTCGTCGTAGTACTCTCCTTCTGGAACCTCCTGCTGATAATACTCCTCGCCCTCAACTGAGCAACATAGGCGTAAAGCTGTTAGTACATTGGTACTCAGCAAGTCGTTTGTAACAAATGAATGCAATATAGTATGGAAGGCTTAATAATAACTAATCAACGTAGTATGAGTATGAGCAATATAGTATGAGTAATAGATTGGAAGCGAAATTTAAATGAAAACAATAATAATAAATAATCAAAGAAATGAAATAAAGCTACTTGTGAACATCCCATTCTTAAACTGCACTGACAGTGAACTACCTGTTCACTACCAACATAAACCACCAAGTTTAAAATGAAAACTCTACCCCTCGTGTGAAATCACCGGGCATTGTCCATGACCGAGGACGCGGCTATTCGAACAGTTTTACACTCTTCAGAAGTTGCACAACTGTACCCACACAATGTGATTAGCCTCGATCTCAGAAAATCACAACAAGACCTTTACAAAACTCTACCTCAACCCAATCCTGCCTGCTAGGGTTTTGCATCACACCCCCCTTACGCCACATGGAAATCAGCAACCATGTTCATCACAATGGCAGAATTGAAATTGAAATATCATAAATTAATCAATGGCGCACAAATTACCCAGGCGAGGCTACCACATCCCCCGAAGTGCACCTGCACTTCCCCCTTTACTGCACGATCACTCGCCCGAGTGCAAAAACCAATTTTGTATAACCAAGCCAATGACACACCAATGTCACAGCAAAATTTTAATAAACGTGGCACCAACCACAGTTGCATATATCATTAAGTCAAATTAAAATTCACATGTGATGATGAACCATTTGTAAAATAAGCACGGCTAAGCATTCTAATCGTACCAACCCATTGACAAATAATCTAACATCACTAGTATGTTTTCCAACCTAAGGTGACAATGGCATCACGGCATTTCAAATTATCAAGGAGGGATGAATTCAATTGGGACGATAACTACCAATACAAGGGTTTGAATAAAAAAAGCGATACGATGTAATTTAAAACAAAATAATTAAATAATAGATTGCAAACTGGGTTCAACATGTTCAAAGGACATGACTTGCCTTGGTTATGCTCAACGAGGTACTCCTAGTCTTCGGGCGTAGATCCTGCTCCTCCGGAATCCGAATTTAACGAGAGAGAAAACAATTGAAACAAGAAAAATACATAAAATGATAAGCAAATGAATCCAAAAATCATGAAACTAGAACCAAAAGACAGAGCTCGATTTTAGATGAATTTAGAAAAAAGAACGGGGTCAATCGGAGCTAGGACGGACGAGAACGGGCTCCCGAAAAATAAACCCTAAAGGAAAATACTGGAAATCGGAAAAGCTACTGTGCTGTGAACTGGGTGTACGGTAGACCTAGCCCACGGTGGACTCGGTCCACGTAACAGTGTGCACGAGCGGAGCGATGCTGATGCGGCGGCTAGGGCTAACGTGGCAGCTGCTGGTGCTGCCACGTGGCACATGCTGACGTGGCATGCTGACGTGGTGCCACATGGCACCTGGGGGCCGAATTTTGCTGACGTGGCAGGACACGTGTCATGCCATGTGGCCCTAGGACTGACGTGGCGTGCCACGTGGGTAGGGATGACGTGGAGGGTTCCGGGTGCGATGGCGGCGGCTCGATCTGATGGAGGAGGTGATTACGCGTGGCGCAATCGGGTCCATTAGTTCGGAACCAGATGAGCGGCGGAGAGCGGGCGGCCGTGGTTCAGTGGGCGGCGCGGATCTGCGACGCGCGTCCGGCGTGCGCGCGTGTGAGGCGCCGTGGCGACGCGATGCTGCTGGCGGCGCGCGCGCAGGCGAGGCGAGGCGGCGCGCGAGGTCCAGCCGACCGAGCGCGATGGGGCCGTGATCGGGCCGCGACGCGGCGAGGGAGGCGGCTCGGGGCTCACCGTCGGGAACGGCGTCGACGACGACTCCGGCGGCGTCGGAAGAGGCAGGGGATGCACGAGCGCGCGCAGCAGAGCTCGGGCGCGCGCGAGGCGAGAGCGCGCGTTAGGTTCGTGGCGGCGCACACGAACCGAGACGCGGCGGCGTATAAAAACACGCGAACCGAGGGGTTCAATCTGGATACGGCGCGGGCGCAGGGTCAGCTCAGTTTGGGACACGCGTGCGGCTGGGATGCGTCGCGGTGCATCGGACGGCACGGGTGCGGCGGCGGTTAGGGCAGATGCGGGCGTGAGCGCACGGATGGCGGGGCGGGGGCAGTGCGGGCAGCGGTAGCTAGGGCAACACATAGGCGCGGGCGCAGACGGCTGGGATAGAGCCAGGGCGCGGGGCACGGGCGAGCTGGTGCTGCCGCATGGCGAGGTGAGGCGAGAGCGCGCGGGCGCGAGCTGGGCCGGGCCGATGCCGATGCGTGGGCACGGGGGCGATCGGACAGCTCCGAGCGGGTGAGGACGAGGCGGTGGTGGGAGGCGGCTTGATGAGTGACGCGTGGAGGGGAGCAGATCGGACGGCTGAGAAATATTCCCCGAATTCTTTTATTCCAGAAATTCAAATAAACTTCAAATAGCTCTAGAAAATAGCAGATAAATCCCAAAAATTCACCAAAAATACCAGAAAATTCCTTGAGACACCAGAAACTCAAATAAAATATTTTCAGCTTATGTTAAAGTATATTTTAATCATATTAAATCAAGTTAGTTTCTAAAAATTCATTTGAAGCTTGAATTAATTTCAGAAAATTCCAGAAAATTTATTTTTGAAATCTGGGCTTTATAAATTGTAGAAAAATAGGATGTTGCAGATATACTGTCGGATGATGTCGATTGTGATTCAGATTCAGATAGGCTACACGATAATAATCTGGATCAAATGCTTTGTGATGTAGAAGAGAACTATGATGAGAGAGAGTCTGTTAAATTCCAGGGCTTGATATAGGACTCAGAGAAACCTTTGTTTACATGCTACAAGTCAAAGTACACGAGGTTGTCAGCCATGCATGTCCGAACAACTATATCCTCTACCGTAAAGAGTATGCAAACATGCATATATGTTCAGTGTGCAACGCATCCCGATACAAATGTAAGAATCAATCAGATGACAGCGAGGAAACAAAGGTGAAGAAATGACCTCCTGCTAAGGTGACATGGTATCTTCCTATAATTCCTCGTTTAAAGTGGTTTGTTACGAATCCAAAGGAGGCAAAACTACTGCGTTGGCACTCGAAGGAGCGCAAGAAGGATGAAATGCTGAGACACCTTGCTGTTTTCACCCAGTGGAGATATATCCATAAGAGGTTTGCAGAGTTCGGTGTAGAACCGAGGAATATAAGGTTTGGATTGAGTACAGATGGCATGAATCTTTTCAGTAACATGAGCAGCCAACATAGCACTTAGCCTGTGACTCTCTGCATCTATAATCTTCTTACTTGAATGTGTATGAATCAAAAGTATATTTTGCTGTCGATACTTATTCAAGGTCCAAAACAACCTAAGAATAATATTAATGTGTATCTATCACCATTGGTGGAAGATCTAAAAGTACTGTGGAACAAAAGGGTACAAGTATGGGATGCATAAAAACAAGAGAAGCTCACTTTGCACTCCTTGTTGTTCTACACCTTAAATGATTATCCTGCCCTTGCTAACCTATCGAGCTAGAGTACAAAAGGTGCCAAAGTGTGTGGCTGAAACACTCACACAAAACTGTGTACATGTGTCATTGCAGGTTCTTTCGGATGGTTCACCCGTACCGCAAGATGAAGAAACAATTTGACAGAGAAAAGAAGGACAGTTCAGCTCCAAGGTATTTAAGCAGAAAAGAGGTTTATAATATGGTTAAGGATTTAGATGTTATCCTTGAAAAGGGATGTAAATTGAGGACTCACAAGAAGAACATCTGGAAGAAGAGATCAATATTTTGGGACTTATCTTATTAGGCGTACCTAAATGTTTAGCACTGCATCGACGTCATGCACATAGACAAGAATGTATGTGACAGTTTGATTGGTCTCTTGCTAAACATTCATGATAAAACAAAAGACGGTGTCAACGCATGGCTTGACTTGGTTGATATGGACATCAAGCCTGAGTTAGCACCGACAAAACCGATAATAGATGAACGTACCTTTCCCCTGCGTGTTACACTCTGTCCAAGGTTGAGAAAACTGAAATGTGCCAGTGCCTGCATGGTGTCAAAGTTCTGTCTGGTTACTCTGGCAACATAAAGAAACTTATTTGGATGCAAGATTTGAAGTTAAATGGCACAATGTCTCATGATTGTCATATACTGATGATACAGATGCTCTCTATTGCAATTAGAAATATTTTACCGATCAAAGTTCGAGAGACAATCATGAGGCTGTGTTATTTTTTTAACACAATTGCTCAGAAGGTCATCGATCTCGAAGGACTAAAAACTCTACAAGCATTAGATGTATTTCCCTCCTTCGTTGTTCAATATCATGGTCCATCTCATTGTTCATATTGTGTGGGAGATAAAAATATGCGGGCCCGTATTCTGACAAACCATGTACCCATTTGAGAGGTTCACGGGAATTCTCTAGTCTTATGTACGGAATTGATCTCGACCGAAGGCAGCATCGTCAAAGGTTATGCAAGTGAAGATGTTATCGAGTTTTGTGTCGATTAGATGGCTCAGTGTGAACTGATAGGTGTGTCTCAATCTCATCATAAGGGGAGGCTCAAGGGTATCGGAACCATCGGAAAGAAAGAAATCACTCTAGATATGGACATGTATACTCAAGCCTATTTCATGGTCTTACAACACATGACTGATGTATCCCTGTATGTCAAGCAACACAAGGATGTGCTTCGGCAACATAATCCATAGCGGCCGGATGTTTGGATCATAAGACAACACAATAGTCGGTTCAACCAATGGTTGAAGGAGCAAATCGCTAGGAGATCATCAAGTAAGATGCTGACATGGTTGGCAAAAGGGCAAACATTTATAGTTGTGACATGGCAAGGATATGACATAAATGGGTACACGTTCTATACACAGGCTCAGGATGTAAAGAGCACTAACCAGAACAGCGGTGTCTGCATAGATGTGATCAATACCGATGGGTTAAGAAACACATACCATGGGTTCATAGAAGAGATTTGGGAGCTCGACTACGTGGTTTTCAAGGTCCCCTTATTTCGGTGTCGTTGGGTCCATCTCCCACAGGTGAAGGTTGACAAGTACGGTGTCACTACCGTTGACCTCAAACGTGTTAGATACAAAGATGAACCATCCGTACTCGATAACCAAGTTATTCAAGTTTTCTATGTAATCGACCAGGCAAATAAGAAGTGCCATGTAGTTCTTCATTATCACATATATTTCTATTTTAAAACCATCTGTAATAAAAATATTCACAGATGGTTCCAAAATAGAACCATCTATGATAAGAAATATTCAGAGACGGTTCTATTTTAGAACCGCCTGTGATAATGAATATCACACACGGTTCTAAAATAGAATACTCTGACACTTCTATATATATATATATATATATATATATATATATATATATATATATATATATATATATATATATATATATATATATATATCTCCAACCGCTTCCCCCGACTTCTCGCATCCTCCTCCCCCGCGAGCCCGGCGCCCTTCTCCCCCAACTCCGGGGCCCTGCAACTCTGGCGCCCTCCTCCTCCCCCGAGCTTTGTGAGTGCCATTTTGTCGTCTTCTCCTAGACCTAGTGCCATGGCCTCACACTGCCCCCTAGCCATTTTTTCCATCACGGTGGCTTGAAGTGCCGCCACTCTATGAGATCTCTCTACTTCTTTTACTGTATATAATGATATGCAAGTACATTTGATTTATTGACTGCATGTATTATAGGACATCTATTCTGGAATGGAGATAGTAATCAGCAACATAGATTTGTTTTGAACAAATAACAACATAAAATAAAATAGAAATGCACATTTGCTTCTTAATCAGCAAGTTTCCTTCTAATCTACAAGCCAAGTTTCTAATTACTTGTACTTTCATGTCATTTTCATATATATATATATATATATATATATATATATATATATATATATATATATATATATGAGAGCATATCTAGTGCTAAATGCCTATTAGTGCTAAAATACTAAAACTTCTACAGAGCCATCTGATCTGGCCTGTATGGCTCGGATCAAGGAGGGTGGAACCCCTACCTCATAAAAAATAATCTATGTGGGGGGTTTTATGAAAGATTGATTAAATGAATTAAATGAGGTGGGGGTTTCACTCTCCTTGATCAGATCAGATGGCTCTGTAGAAATTTTAGTATTTTAGCACTGAATAGGCCTTTAGCACTAGATATCATTTTCATGTTGATACATATATATGCTACATTGTGCTTAATTTTCATATATGAGAAAGCCAACATGTCATCAATGCATTTTTCAACATTGTCGCCGGATGCGTCCGCTGGAAAATCCAAACGCCAAGGAAGAGGATTACCGAAAAAGCCTGAGGGCCGATTTACCATCATGGAGGTCGAAGCATCTCGGACATCTCTCAATCCTCGCCAAGCAGCGTCCGCATTCTGAAGAATAGTCATAATAATTGCATGAGAACAAATTGAGATCACATTCAATTCGTGGAAGACCGTGACCAAAACTCGGAAACGTGAGCTGCTGATAGAAATTTTTGCATCATTCGAGATCCCAGAAGAACACTATGACTTCGTGCAACAACATGCCTTGCAAGCGGCATGCAAAGCATGGAAAAACTTCAAGAGCGTGTTTGTCAAGCAGTACGTGGAGAAGAATCTAATGTTGTTTCATAAGTATCCATTCCTAGAACCATAATGGGAAGAGTTTACGGTGAGGATGATGACAGAAAATTTTAGGAGTGCAAGTGCGCTGACTCCACAACTTCGTAGGAAGTGAAATGACATGTTGGGCTCTTGCAGGAAGCACTGAGTATAGAATCTTCCCAAGGATCATTCCAGGCAATTAGGGAGAGAGATATACTCTTTGCTGTCCTGGGAAACAAGGAGCACCCGAATCGCACGAGAGGCCTTGGTTTGTATGTTCCTTGGAAATAGGGTTTCGTAGATGATTCCGAATCGTATTGGAGTAGGAAAAGAGCTAAAGCCGAGCGTGAGGCATGGCTATGAGAGGAGATCAAGGCATCTCTTAGAGAGGAGCTCGCTGATTATGTTAGAGATAGATGCGAAGATATAGAGAAAATCAATAGAATGCCGTCGCTGCTCCTGTCCTAGCAAGCCCCCCAACCGTCGGAGTAGCTGTGTGTCCAACCCTACCACGAAAAACGAGCAAAGATTTCCTGTCAATGACATCCTGGTAATAATTATTATCTCTGGAATGCTTGATCCGTTGATAGGCTTGTTGGAGTAGCTTATTTTGTATCATTATGTAGGTGGCTACGAAGTGGAAGCTCCAAGTGAGATATGTCTCTGTTGCTTTGTGCGCTGTTTGGGGTCAGGCATATCCGTCCGATCTCGAGGCCTTGGTGCACGGTGCACCTTTAGTGCCATACTTCAAAAAAGTTAATATGGATGGTGTTCATGCCAATTTCGAGGTCGTCCCGCTACAGAAGCCCTCGAACGACGATGTTGTGACTCTAGGGCAAGCTATTGGAACATTCAACCAGTGGCCCAAAAGCGACATTTGTCTGGAGGCTTGTACACCGGTGCTAGGTCCACGGGGGCAATCCAAACCAGAGCTACCTGTAACGGTGCCATGTCCACGAGGGCTATCTGCACCAGAGTTACTTGCACCGATGCCATGTCCACAGGTGCTATTCCCACCGAAGCAACCCGCACCGAAACTACCTTTATAGTCGACTACCATAAAGTCAACCTACAGACGAGATAGCAGGGGCAAATAAAAGAAGACCGATGATGTATCCCCTACCTACCGTTGGCCTGCAAATTCATGCTAGGTGAGCCGATGATCATCCCGATAAAGCGCCTCCTAATCCTAGGACTTAGTTACTAGATATTACATTCATGATATATAGAACAGGCCAATCAGCCAGCAGAATAATGGTGCTCAGGTCTCACCGTCAAATTTAGGCCGCATCATTTGCAGCACAATGTTCATGATTGTGTATTCGCGGTGACCATCAAGGATTTATTTAATCTCTTCACAGTCAACGCTCTCGACGCCTCACTCGTTCGATGCTGGACACTGTAGGTGTGTACAATTACTGTCTCCGTTCATATAATACTGATAAATGTCATATATAATTGTTGCTTTTATTTGTATATATATAGATACATGGTGACTGAAGCCAGATTATTGAAAGCACCAATTGGTTTCCTGGACCCATGCTTGGTCGCCATAGATACTATCAATGAGGATGTATCATTCATCGAGAGTTACATTACAACAGCACTGGTGGCTCACCGCAATAAGGAATTTGTACTTATGTCGTACAACCAGGGGTACGTGCTGCACTAGTGGCTATACTTGTTGATTTCTAGTTTCTAAGCAACACAAGATTAGGTTTAATGACAGCAGCTGACATATCTATGTAGGTTCCACTAGATTTTAATTGTAATTATACCAAAATGGAACAAGATAATATACCTTGATTCCCTAAGGAAGAACAAAACCAACTTCATAGTTATTGCCCGATTAATCGATAGGTAAATACATTTTCTTCATACATAACTGTATTGTACTATTTCTTTCTTTCCAAATGACTAAATGTAACTTTTCGGAATTACATAGGTTGTTCGCCACATATGTTGCAGAGGTACGTGGCTCGAAAGAAAGGGCCAACGCCTTGCGACATGTTTGAAATCTTTTGGTATTCGCTAGTACACATTAATCATATATAACACTTGGTAGTAATACCTCTCGAATTAACAAATTCTATTTTTGTTGTGCCACCAGCAGCCGGTGGGCAACACCTATGGATTCTACGTTTGCCGCCATATGCAACTACTACTCGATTCCTTGAAGATCTTGCAATAATTATTTCATACTTATCAAGTTATATATGTACTAATGACATTGATATTCCTATCGATAGTGTGCGCCCATCCCTACAACTGCGTTGGAATAGGCCGACCTTGCACAAATTTGAGGAGAGTGCACATTTTTTTGGTGTCTAAAGTCATAAAATTAGATAGAGAATTCCACAATGTTGAATGAATTTGTTTAGGATAACATTAACCTTAATTGTACATATGTATTTGTTAATGGATATTTTATTTTATTTTAATTAATTGATTTGTGAAATGGATGTTTTTGTTTCTGAAATGAATTGAGATGTGAATTGGATGTATACATGTGTTGATCTACTTGTTTCAGAGGGTATGACTAACAATTCCTAAGGCTAGCTGTTGTAGGGGTGGCCCCCACCTAAGCCCAGCTAGCCTGTTAGCGAGTTATGAACCTGTGTATGACGACAAGACGGCTTCGGGAAGAATACTCGAGTGTAAGGGCACTATTGTAAAGACACTCCCTCGGGATATATATATGTACATGACGAAGCCTCGAAAGAGGAAGAGGTCATTTGTTCACCTAACTCTCCACTACCATACTCTCTCTCTGTTTGGTCTGTAGCCACAACAGTTGGCGCCGTCCGTGGGGACAACGGAAGCAAGAAGACCTCAAGAAGGATGGCACCAACATCGTCGGCGGCAAAGAGAAAAGGGGTCGCGGAGGCGGCACCTCGCGTCAGCGGCGGCACCGCGGTGTCGGCATTGGCGGCTGTAGGAGTGAACGATAACGCTCACGACACAGCCGTCGATTCCAACCCCGCCTCCACCGACGTAGCCGTCGACTCCAACCCCGCCTCCACCGATGTAGCCGTCGACTCCAACCCCGCCTCCACCGACGTAGCCGTTGACTCCAACCCCGCCTCCGCCGACGTAGCCGTCGACTCCAACCCCGCCAGCTATCACAGCACCGTCGAGGCAGTACACGGCACTGACGTCGGCAACCAAGGAGACACAGAAATGTCCAACGGCCCCGCAATATCGCGACTCGCGCGCGCTGCTTTGGATCGCGCCGCAGATAAAGATCCCCGCCGCCGCCTCCATGCGCTCGGCCGAGCCGGTAGATCTCCACGACACTATGAGCGCCATGCAAGAGGCTTCGAGCCTGCAAATCCCGATGGCCGTCGTGCCAGGGGCCCGTCCACAGCACCCGCAACAAGCGCCCCCGCAGATTCAGGCCGTCAACGTCATCTCCGGAGGTTCATCATCGGGAGTCTCGTAGCAGCCACAGCCGGGAGTAGCTCAGGGTGAAGTCACCTTCGCGCCCGCCGATGCCCGGGGCGTTGAGTTTCCTCACCACGACCCCCTGCTCGTCCGGGTCGACATTGCAGATGCGACGTCAGCGCGCCCTCATCGACGGAGGCGCTTCGCGAATGTGTTTTCGCGAGGCCCTCGGCCGCATGGGAATCCTCACCGCCGATTGCAACCATCGAGGACCCCATTATGTGGCCTCGCGCCAACCCCTAAGTACATTAGGCCAAGTACACCTCCAAGTCTCCTTCTATCAAGGCGATAATATCGGGACCGAGGGCGCTGCCTTTGATGTCGCGAACACCCTAAGCCCGCATAATGCCATTCGGGCCACCCGCCTCATATCCTTCGGGCGGTCCCACATCATGGCTTCCTCGTGCCTAAAGCTCCCGGCCCGCGAGGCGCCATCACTATCTTCGCGACCGTGACCTCGCCCGACGCATGGAGTTCACAAGTCCCGCCATAGGGTGCACGCCGCAGTGCAAGCCTAAGGCGGACACACCATCCGCCCGGTGGACCCCTAAGCCTCGATCGAGGGCGAAGTCAAGAGGGTCCCCCTGCCGACGGCCGAGTCGCTCCATAGGCGACAGTTTCCCCTGAGATGGAGCGAGAGCTCCTCCAAGTCCTCCGGAACAACGCAGACGTCTTCGCCTGGTCCCCGGAGGACCTCACGGGTGTGGACCGCTCCCTCATCGAGCACAACCTCACGGTCCGTCAGGACGCCAAGCCGGTCAAGCAAAGGCTTCGACGCATGTTCATGGACCGGCAGCAGCAGTCGCCAAGGTGGAAGTGGTGAAGCTCCCGCACGCCGCGCCATTCGCGGTGTTCAACACCGGATTGGCTCGCCAATCCGTGCTAGTGAAGAATGCCGGTGCGCGCATGTGCATCGATTTCACCGCCCTCAACAAGGCATGCCCGAAGGATGACTACCCCCTCCCGCGCGTCGACCAACTAGTCGACGCTACGGCCGGCTGCGAGCTCATGAGCTTCTTGGACGCTTATTCCGGTTATCATCAAATCTACATGGCCATGGATGATGAAGACAAAACCAGCTTTATCACTCCGGTAGGAACATGCTGCTTTGTCAGAATGCCCTTTGGCCTGAAGAATGCCGACGCAACTTTCACCCGCCTCATTGCGCTGGCGCTGGCCTCCCAGTTAGGGAGGAATGTCGAGGCGTACGTTGACGACGTGGTCGTCAAAACCAAGCAATTGGCGACTCACGGCCACGATCTCCAAGAGACCTTTGACAATCTCCGGAAGGCGGGCATCAAGCTCAACCCGGACAAGTGCGTTTTCGGTGTACGGGCGGGCAAGCTTTTGGGCTTCTTGGTGTCGGGGCGCGGTATCCAAGCCAACCCCGACAAAGTCGACGCAATCCTTGCCATGGAACCGCCCAAAACGACACGGGAGGTCCAAAGGCTCGCCGGCCGTATGGCCGCACTTAGCGGCTTTTTGTCCAGGGCAGCAGAGCGCGGCCTGCCCTTCTTCAAAACCCTGCGCGGTTGCGACGGGTTTCGTTGGGGACGCCGATCGCGCCAAATACGCCGACGACCTCAAGAAGCACCTTGCAAGCCTACCCACACTGGTCGCCCCGGCACCAGAGGCTCCCCTTTTACTTTACCTTGCCACCTCCGCGACAGCCGTCAGCGCCGTCCTCATCCTCGAGGAGGGCGTTCACCAACGCCCAGTTTACTTTGTCTCTGAAGCCCTCCAAGGTGCCAAGACGCGGTACACGGAGCTTGAGAAGTTGCCTCGAGAAAGCTCCGACATTACTTCCTCGCCCACCCAATCACTGTGCCGTCCTCGTTCCCTCTGGCAGAGATGTTGCACAATAAAAGAGGCCACGGGACGCATCGGCAAGTGGGCAGCCGAACTCGCCCCTTTTTCCCTGACATATGCTTCGCGCACAGCAATTAAGTCCCAAATCCTTGCGGACTTCCTCGCGGAGTGGACCCCAGCGGTCCAGCACGCCGAGCAGCCAGAGGACCCGGTACGGACGCGGGCGTGGGGGCGGTGGTCACTACGCCGGAGCAACGCCGCCTGTTATACTCAGCGTGCCTCACATTTCCTACCACCAACAACACCGCGGAGTACGAGGCGCTGCTCTTCGGCCTAGCAAAGCTCAAAGATCTGGGGGCGCGGCGAGTCCTCGCCCGCACGGACTCCAGGCTGGTGGCGGGGCAAGTCGACAAGTCTTACCAGGCCAAGGACCCTGACCTGGCCAAGTAATTGGCAGCTGTGCGAGCCAAGGAGCGACATTTCTTGGGTGTCACGGTCAAGGCCATCCCCCGCGCCGAAAATGAGCAAGCGAACATTCTTGGAAAGGCCGCCAGCCAACAACTCCCCGCCCCCGAAGGCTCATTTGCAGCGAGGAGCTTATCACCTTGCCACGCTGGAAGGGCAGACGTATTATGTCTAAGCCAATAAGGGTTGTCTCACGGCAACCAGTCCAGCGGTTAGTCCCTGATTTCTTGTACTCGCTCACTCAAGCAAACGAGAATTTAATAAAGTTCACCATTTGCGAGGCTATTCATGCCCCCACCGAAAGTGTGCGGAGGCTTGCCCCTGCACGCACTCCACGGAGTATAAATAACATGCGGATGTTTTTCCTGCGCACTCTACCGAGTATAAACAAGACGCGGGATTCCGCGCACGCGCTGGTGTTGTCACCGCGCGTACTCCCCGGAGTATAAAGACGTGGTTGATGTTCCCGCGCACAACACGGAGATTCACCTCCGCACGTGCACCACATGGAGACTCACCTCCGCACACGTAGGCATAGAGACTCACCTCCGCACGCGCACCACATGGAGACTCACCTCCGCACACGCACTCCATGGAGGTCCGCCTCCGCATGCACTCTACGGAGTATAAATAAGACGTGGCGTCGAGGTCCACCTTCGCACGCACTCTACGGAGTATAAATAAGACGTGGCGTCGAGGTCCACCTCCGCACGCACTATACGGAGTATAAATAAGACGTGGTGTCAAGGTCCGCCTCCGCACGCACTCTACGGAGTATAAATAAGACGTGGCGTCGAGGTCCGCCTCCGCACGCACTCTACGGACTATAAATAAGATGTAGCGTCGAGGTCCACCTCCGCACGCACTCTACGGAGTATAAATAAGACACAGTGGGGGGACGCCCTCGCGCGCACTCCACGGAGTATAAATAAGACGCGGATGTTTTCCCTGCGCACTCTACTGAGTCTAAACATGACGCGGATGTCCCGCGCATGCGTTGGAGTACCCTCCGGAGCCTAACTAAGCCGTGGTTGATAGTCCCACGCACGCTCCGGAGTATAAACTAGATGTGGATGTTTTCCCTGCGCACTCTACTGAGTCTAAACAAGACGCGGATGTCCCGTGCATGCGTTGGCGTACCCTCCGGGCCCAACTAAGCCGTGGTTGATAGTCCCACGCCTGCTCCGGAGTATAAACTAGACGCGGACATCCCGCGCACGCGTCGGCGTACCCTCCGGAGCCTAGCTAAGCTGTGGTTGGCAGTTCCACGCGTGCTGCGGAGGGTACGGGACAGAGCGCGATCACGTCTACTCCAACTAGGCGCCAGCTCCGCTGTCACCACTTCGAAGGGTAGGGGACGGAGCGCGATCGCGTCTACCCCAACTAGGCGCCACTCACGCCACCACTTCAAGGTAGGGGCGGGCGCGATCGCGTCTACCCCAACTAGGCGCCAGCTCCGCTGCCACCACTTCGAAGGGTAGGGGACGGAGCGCGATCGCGTCTACCCCAACTAGGCGCCAGCCGCGCCACCACTCGGCGGTAGGGGACGGGCGCGATCGCGTCTACCCCAACTAGGCGCCACCCGTGCCACCACTTGGCGGGGTAGGGGACGAGCGCGATCGCGTCATCTCAATCGGGCGCCACCTCGCGCCACCACTTCGAAGGGTAGAGGACGGAGCGCGATCGCGTCTACTCCTACTAGGCGCATCGCATATGCGTCGGCCCCGTTGCCACCACTCTTCGCCCACAGGGCACCGTTGCCTCTACAACAAGTGAACGCGGTGGGGAGGTGCCAACCTCCGCCATGTTAACAATCAACCGTACAAGCAGCATGCAGTTGTGCAGTACTTGACATAATGGTACTCTTTTCCATTAGCAAGCAAAAGAAAACAATAACAAAAGCAAAAGTTACATCACACCACCAGTTCCCGGACGACACTAGGAGTCAGCGCCGTCTTTGGTGCGCTGACGAGCCTCCTCCAACCACTCGAGGAAGTTGCCTTCCCGGTGTAGCATCTGCCGCAACAACACCTTGGCCGCTTCCTCTCCAAAGTGGCGCCAGATCCCCTCGTAGAAGCTCTGTACAGCGGGCAGGGTGGTGCGAACTACGCCGGACCATACCCCAGCCCCGGTCGGAGCGCTCAAGCTCGGAGCCACCAGCCCCTCCACGTGCTCGCACCCCCGGGCATGGAGCATGGCAAAGGCGAGGCACGCGCTGGCGTAGCCGCAGTGATCGCCGAAAGCTCGAGCCCTCCTCAATCCGCGCCAGCGACTGCTTCACGTCCGCGGCGTCATGGGTGAGGTCCGGCACGATGACGGAAAGGCCCCGCAGGGCCCCCTCCAAAGACCCCATGGCCCTCCAAGCTGCCGCGGACACGTCGCTCAGAGCCTAGCTCTTCTCCTCCAGGGCCATGGTAAGCTGGGCCCTCTCCTCCTCCAACGCGCTGATTCGCCCGAGTAAGCCGGCACGATCCTCTACCGTGACACGTTGGGCCTCTTTGGCAGCGCGTTGTGACGCCCCCGCTACGCGAACTTCCGCCTCTAACACACAGATGCGGTCGTCCTTCGTGGCATGAGCCTCATCGGCAGCATGAAGCTGCTCCTCCAGCGCCCTCCATTTGCGGAGGCGCGCCTCATCCAGAGCCCGGCCGATGGCGACCGCCTGACAACAGAAGGACATGGCTGCTTAGCATGCACGCGGTTGGTGATGTTAATGGCGGGCTCAGGAGCTTACCTTCATCCCCGCGCACCAATGCGGCGCAAGCGTCCGCCCGCATGACGCAGCGGCGCTCGCCGATCCAGCCTGCTGTCACCACATTCTGCGGCTCCGTTGAGGGCATGGAGTGCCTCCGGTTGCGGCACGAAGTCAGACACGGTGAGCCGTGCGGGCCTCGCGGCAAGATCAGTGTCCGCTGCGCGTTCGCGCAGCGTCTGCCACCACCTCGCGCAGACACCACCGCCGCCGATCCTTGCCCGCGCCCAGGCGACTTCCCCTCTCCTGACGTCGACGATGGCATAAGCGAACAAATCGGAGAGAGCTTCGCGAAGTCATGGGGAGAAAAGGAGTTACGCCTACCTCCGCTACCCCCCACTATGGCGTGGGGAGGTGTCGGCTCAGTCCCTGCCTGGGAAGTAATAACCCCCTCAGTCGGGGTGGCCTCACGGTCGGATCCTAGGCCACCACCGACCGCGTCCGCCACATGGAATTGCCCCGCCCGCGAAGGCGATTGCACCCGATGGCGTTTCGCTGCTGGAGAGCCAGAGGATGCACCCCCAACCGCTCTAGTACCTGCACCTTCCGGCGTGGGCGGCATGCCCGCGGCGGCTACAGCAGGTGACGACGACGAGTGCTCCGCTGCTCCAGTTGTCGCCAGGCCTGGCGCCGACGGAAGGCTTATGGCAGCCACCACGGGCGACGGAGGCACGGGAGGCAGGTCCTCGCCGACTGGCATCGGCGACAAGGTGTCATCTCCAACGACGTCACCGCCAAGGCCCACCTCGCCACCTAGGTCTTCGCTGGCCGCAGCGTGACCCTCTGCGCTGTCATGCTCAGACCCACCCCCTGACACGTCATCCGGATCAGCGACCTCTGCCGCTAAGCCGGCGGACGGGTCAGAAATAGCAGCTTGGGACCGGGACCTTTGCCGCCGGGAAGACGCCCGTGCCCCGCCGGGACCATCACGGCGACGGGGTGAACTCCGCACTGGCACTGGGCGCTCGGGCACAGCGAGGCCTAGGACCTCGCACACCCGGTTTATCCGCCCTAACATCGCAGGCCTGATTGCGGCTTCACGTAGGGTGTGCTCTTTCCACGTGTACGACCCCAAGAAGGCATCGACGGTGCGCTCAGCGTCCCACAACGAAAGCACTGCACACCCGGTGGGCTGCTGCAGCGGTGACACCGAGGGGCGGACGCCATCCCTCTGCGTATCACGCCGTTCATATTTCCACAGGCCGGAGAGCGGAGACACCCCGTACATGGTAAATTCTTCAGCAAGATCACGCATGTTGAACCGAAGGGTCACGCCGCCAAGTCTTCGCGCCAGCCACTAATCCTCGCTGACCGGCTTTAGCCCCGGGCAGTAGTCGAAGGCTATCGGCTGACCCCGGCACCGCAGATTGCTGGTCGGTGTCACGCGGTAGTAGAACCACTGCCGCATCCACCCCTCCCACTTCTCCTTCGTCGCCAGCGGGCACCGATGCGCCAGAGTCCCGACCGTACCACGAAGTGAACGCTGCCAAAATTAGACAGTGCCCCTCCGCTGACTCTCTTTGGCTGGCAGCGCGCATCATGAAGAAGGGCGAATAAGCTCGCGCGGGGATGACCGCCTTCCACTCGGATCGCCCAGGCAAACACCGCCAAGCGGACCATTGCATTTGGGGTCAACTACGCCAACTCCAATCCATAAGCCTTCAAGACCTCACCGACAAAGAGCGTTGACGGCATCCGGAGTCCCGCCTCGAAGAATGCGGCGAAGACAATCACCTCTGACTCCTCAGGATGAGGCTCTACTTCGTCGCGAGCGGGCAGGCGGGCTCCGTAACGGTCGTCTATCTTCTTCTCCCGCAGGAAAGCTTCGATCGTCTCCTTGGTGGCATGGCTTCGCCCTAGCACCGCAGAGCACCGCCCCTGCGAGCTCTGCCGCGCGTTGTACACCTTCCGGATCTGCACCGACTCACGAGCCACCACCGAATATTCCACCTCAGGCGGTGTCGAGCCGCGCTGGCCCGACGAAGCGCTACCACTAAGCCGGCGGCCGGAATCTCCGTGGCTTGCCATCTTTCTTTCCGCACGACGGATTGCTGGAGCAGAGGCGAGTGGATTTCGCGTAGCAACGAGGAATAACCAACTGGGCGCACGTGAACGGGATGCATGCCCGTGTGCCAATAAAGCACCTTTTATACAGCCCGTTCATGTCCCGCCATCGGGAGGGCAACCGGCGGGAGCCGTCGATTCACCCCGCCCACGGTCGGGAACTGTAACTGACCACGGGATGGCTCACTGTGTGTCTCGCCTCCCTTGGGAATAGACGCAGGCGCGCGGTCGCAAGGCTCCTGACATCCCACGGCGCACCAACCAGGCAACGCCGCGTGTACCCTCACCTCGGGACCGTGCGTACGACGGTCGCAGACCGCCCCATCCTTTCCAACGCGCGGCACAGCGACTCCGGATCGACCGCGGGACCGCCCCACGCCAAACAAAGTTTTTCGGCTCCGCAGCATGGCCCCAGCAACAGCTGTAGCGCCGTGGAGGGAAGATCCGGTGACTTCCCCGAAGCCATCACCTCTGCGGGACCAGCCCGTGTCTGCTCTCGACCACAGCACTACAGCAGGCAGCCGTGCGTGCGTGAGCCACGCCCGAAGGCGTCCCTTCCACTCCACTGGCTCAGGACAACCCGGCGTTTGCTGCACATTATACCCCTTCGCTCTTACCACAGACATTTTTGTACTCTGACGTGTCCCGTGCCTTTCTATGGATGCTAGGTCACAGAAAGCACTAGTGTAACGGGTCAGCTGGCGGGGCAACTACAGCTTCACTCTTGACGCAGTTCCTACCTCCACGCCTTCGATGAGGTCCCCACCTCCGCAGGCCGACTTCGAGCCTGACCTCGGCTTCATCCCCTACAAAAAGACACCTCGCCACGCACCCGCGCGACGGCGCCGTGCGCCCGCAGATGCCCCCACTTCAGTGCCTTTGGGCAGCCTAGCCACCCACTGCATCCCATATTCCCTTACCTTTGGCACAAGGTACTATTTCCGCACCTTGACCCTCATACTTCCACCGTTTTTTCTTTGGCCGCTAGGTCCCAGATACTGTCAGCAGGGCCAGTCACTCGGTCAAAACATGCGCCGGTTACGGCACGGCCAACCGGCGGCCGATGATGCGTCACGGGCAAAATGCGCACGCGGTGCACTCATCAGGATGCGGGACAACACAGGACACGTCGGAGTAGACTCCCCAGGCTGCGCAACCGACGGAAGTCGAACCGACGCGGTCATTTGCGCGTGCGCCGTTTCAACTTGCCGCCCCTACGTATCTGACCCACATCGGCGAGATCTTCGCCTCCGTGGAGCAGCTCAGCTCTGCCTTCCGCAAGGTCTTCGCCCCCGCGCAGCAGCTCGGCTCCAACGTCACCCTCGCCCAATATCACACAACTCACAGGCCGCCGGGTCGGAGGGGGCCAAAGGGCTCAGCGGCATGGCGTCGGCCTGTGAAGGCCTTCACCATGAGAGGCTCCTGTTGTAGGGGTGGCCCCCACCTAAGCCCAGCTAGCCTGTTAGCGAGTTATGAACCCGTGTACGACAACAAGACGGCTTCGGGAAGAATACTCGAGTGTAAGGGCACTATTGTAAAGACACTCCCTCGGGATATATGCATGTACATGACGAAGCCTCGAAAGAGGAAGAGGTCATTTGTTCACCTAACTCTCCACTACCATACTCTCTCTCTGTTTGGTCTATAGCCACAACACTAGCCAATAAACAGAAATAGATTTAGGAAAAGAAAAAAATATCACACACGGTTTTCAATGAAAACCATCTGTGATATGTAAGTGTCTTACATCACAGACGGTTCGAAAGCCGTCAGTAATGACCTCATATCATTACTGACCCATCAATTCAGATGGCTCACGAAACCGTCTATGATGATATTTTTCAACTGTCTGTGATAACGATTTCTATAGTAGTGTCTAATATTGTAATACTGCTATGAATTGTATTGTGTATGAGATGATTCAGTCATGTACCTGTGAGCACTATCTACTGATATAAGGAATGGTGCAGAGTTTCTTCAAAGGATTCAGATTGGCTAAATCTAGGTCCGACAAATGGCACACCACAATCCATGATGCGTAATGCCTTGCCACAAAGATCGTACGCTGCTATTGATCTTCCCTTTGTTTTCCAATGGTTAACGCTATTAATTAACCTGACTGTTTACATGCTCAAAGGAATGAAAAGAAAGAAAACTCGTATCATATGTATTGAAAATTTGCACTCATTTTGAAAAGTAACAGTCAAAAATAAGATATTTACAATGATCACTCTTATTTTTCCTACTTCCGGCAAACGTACCAACTATCTGTATCTGTACTAATTAAGGGCTTCTTCACAAGGCCCTGCATTAATTCTAAGAAATAAAAAACTAGAAATTCTTACAGTATTCAGATAAAATACTAGAAATTCTCATGTTAATTTGAGAAAAAGAAAACATCCAATCGAACCACACTACTACAGAAATTATCATCACAGACGGTTCAAAAACGTCATCACAGACAGTTTTCTGAACCGTCAGAATTTATGGCTCAGTGATAATTGAAGGTTGTCACAGACGGTTCGAAAACCGTCTGTAGTGTAAATATCACAGACGGTTTTTAAGTAAAAACCGTCTGTGATAGCTGATAATCACAGACGGTTTTTAACTAAAAATCGTCTGTGATATATAAATATCACAGATAGTTTTTAGTTTAGAACCGTCTATGATATTTATATATCACCGACGGTTTTTAGTTTAGAACTGTCTGTGATGTGTGAGTATCACAGACGGTTCTAGTTTAGAACCGTCTGTGATGTGTGAGTCACAGACAGTTATACTACAAAATCATCTATGATAGTTCATTCTATACCTATTTTTTTTCTATTTTTCAGTTAGCCTCAGGAAATGTTAGCTATGCTTTTTGAAAACAAGCAAAAACAAGTAAATACGATATCAAACATAGCAGAGAATATTTTATTTCCATTACAATCCACCATTACAACATCACAAGATTACAATCCACCATTACAACATTACAAGATTACAATCCACCATTACAATAGCAGAGAACATTCCATTTCCATTATAAATCGAGCAACAGAGAAGAAAGAAAATAGAAGATGCAGCTCGGGAGACCTTCTTAGCAGCCGCCTCACTGTAAGCTCCCAGGCAGCCCTAAACCCAACAAAGTAAGTAGAAACAATGGAAACTATATACGATGGAGACCTAAAGCCCACAGAATGAAATACTAGAAGAAACAATGGAGGGAGGAAGCTTACGATGCATTTGAAGGGAGGGGGCGGATGAGTTCGGGTGAGTATTTATAGAGGAGAGAGAGCTATGATCCGTAGGGTATAGGTTAGTTGATTTCTATTGGCTGGAACTGGGTTGAGGAGGATTGACGGGCCCAGTGGTCAGAGAAAAAAATTATCACAGACGGTTCTTTATTAAAAACCGTCTGTGATATTAGCTATACATATACCGATACAATATAAACAACTAGTCTCAAAATATAAAATAATAAAGTTCTATATTGTAACAGCCCAACTGTTTATTTCAAAAAAACAATTTAATTTAATTTAAAAGAAAAAAATTTACTTTTGGTTGTTTAAATTTAATTGCTTGATTTTCGGCTTAAAAAAAGTTATGAAAAGGTGATTTAAAAAAACATAAAATAATAAAATAATAATTAAGTTAGTTTAAAATAAAAATTAAAGTTATTTGGTCGCTTGAATTTTTTTTGTAAAATTCTAGTTGACCTGATTTTCAACTTTAAAGAAAAGAGCCTTTCTGTTAAATAAAAAAAATATTTTATAAAGAAAAATATGAAAATTTGAGTTGGAATTTTTTTATAAGTTCCAAATAGCCTAATAAACTTCTATGAATTTTTCTAAGATTTTTAGCCTTTATTTGTTATTTATTGTATTATTTAAAGCTAGAAAAAGAAAAACATTTTTAAAAATTAAAATAAACGTCAAAAAATTCCGAAATAATTTTTTTTAATCTTTTCAGGTTCCAAGGATTCTAAAAATATTTTTTTAGAATTTTTCTAAATTTTTTTTTTCTTTTTTTTTCTTTTTCTCTCTTTTCTCTCTTTTCCTTTTTCCTTCTTCTTCCTCCAGACCAAACCGTGCGTGTGTGTGCAGGGGCAGCAGCCATGGCCACATTTTTGGAGCTCCTTCAAACCGTCATAACTCTTGATTTCCTCCACCATTTCGCAAATAAATTACATTGAATTCCCCTCATCAAGCTCTTTCATTCCCCTACCGTTTCCCTCTCATTCATGAGCTATTTTCGCGGGATTTAAACCATGCCATTCAAAGACATGCCCCGTTGATCTCCTTCCTCGGGCCTCCTCAACCCCTATAAAAGGGAGCCCCGTGAGCCTCTCCTCACCCTCACTCAACCCCGAAAATCTCAAGTCCCCTCTCCCACTCGTTTAGTCGCAATCGGAGTTTTAGTTTTGTAGTTCAAGCGGCGTTCTCCGACCTTTTGTGCCTCGTCCGGTGGAGCCCCGCCGCGTTTGACCACACCGTTGGCTTCACCTCGCTGCGTTTTACGCGGTGCTCACCTCGCCTTCGCCGGAACCTCGCCGGAGCACCGTCGCCACCGTGGGCCAAAACGGGTCGCCGTTCTTCACGTCGCCACCGGCCGACCGTGCATGCCCGACCAAAACCAAGGTGAGCATCACGATCCCCATGCTCTACTCTTCGTTTCGCCGCAACTCTCGCATGTTAATTCCTCTCCGTTTGCCCGGAACGCCGATGTCAGCCTGTAGGCCGCATAAAGTCTTGTCCACCGTGTTTCGCTTGTCCGTTGGCCGAGCCGTCTGCGGCGTTGAGTTCGTCTCGACACGTTCTACGCCGTGCTCCCCTCCGTTCATCCAAAAACCTTCCACAAATATTTGCGCCCGACACCTCGCCATGGCCGCAAATGGCACTTCGCGTCCCCGCCTGTCCGGGAATGCTTTCAACGATCCGTTCGCGTCAAAACGTGCCAAACTATCCCAGGAGGCTACATTTCAGACGGTTTTGGATTCGCCTAACCGAGCGCGAAGATATTGAATTTTTCGTGTTTCGGTACCGTCGTCGTTCAAACGACGATTGCGTCGCCTCCGGTGAGTTTCGGCTTAGCCGATATTTTTTTCTAGACTCGTCTTACCGCGTTCTACGCCATGGTTACCTTACTTCTCCATATTCCCTACCCGAAAAATATTCTTCTCTCCACACCCTATGTCATTGTCGCCGTACACGTCGTCACTGTGCTCCGTTTGACGTACCGTCACTTCCTACATGTGCCTCGGGTCATTAGCAACCCATTGGCTTCACCTTCCATGCCTTTCCTCACTGACGACACGGCCAAAAACAGTGAACAGGGCTGCTGCCCGTTACTGTTCATGCGGGAATATTCCTGATTTTTCTTTTTCCAGAATTTTCTGATCCGCCAATCTTCCAATCGCTCGTTCTCCTCCGTCCGAACTCCGGATCAGGTGATTCAAGTTTCTAAATTTATATAAATTCATAATCTATTTTTCAGTATATATTTCATAATTTTTGGATTTTCTCGACCGCCCTTGGTTGAGTATCCTTACCACCGGAACACCGTCGACACCACCGCCCGAGTTACGCCACTGCTTCACCTCGCCGTCGACCACCTTCCAACCACTTCTGGTATTGCACGAGAGCACCAATGCACTCCTCGCAATCCCCTCTCTCTTTTCTTTACCTCGCCACCCCTCCGTCAAGCAATCCCGCAACCGGAGTGTCTCTTCCGCCGACGTCGATGCTACCACCACTAAATCTTCGACGGGACCGTGCACACCTCATTCACCCTTTTTCCTGAGCCAAAGCATGACCGGAGTACCCCATCACCGGTAATCTTCCTCAGGCCCGCGCAAACCTTCGACGCCCTTCTCCGAGCAAGCTATCGTCGGAGAGTCCCCGCCGTCGATAATTGTACCCCACCTCCACTACACCCTCGCCGCCAGCCAACTTTGTGCAGCCTGAACCTTGCGCCAAGGTAAAACATGACCCATACTCTTCTCCCTCTTTTGTGCATCTCACTACTCTTCGCCGCCATTGGATCACTCGGATCTTATCACGCTAAGTCGTCCGACTTCTCCCAGCCCTCCGATTCTTAGACTCTGACTGCTCGGAGCCTTCAACTTCGACTTCGATCTTCATCCCCAGAGACTTTGACCTTCGGAAACTTTGACTTTAGCCTTTGACCTTCGACCTCGAAGACTTAGACTTCGATCTTCAATCTCGGAACCTTCGACTTCCACCTCCGCCTTCAAACCGACCATGGTTGTTTGACCGTTTTAACCTCCGTACCATCCGACCTTTCTGAACCCTCCGATCTCTCCAACCACTCGAAGCTGTCCGACCTCTCCAAGACGTCCGATTCTCTAGACCACTCTGTATAAATCCAATTCTTTCGACCACTGTACAATTCCAACCAGGTCTTCAACTGAATCTTTGACTTCGACTTCACTCGTACTTGGAGTCTTCGTCTTCGGCTTAGACCTCCGCATCTTCAGCATTGATTCGACTATGGTTTTGACCATGTCTTCGACTCCGCCTTTGATCATGGCTTCGACCATACACAAATATTGTAGTTTCCAACCACTTTTCCTTCACAAAGAAAAAGATTCTAAGAATTCCTTTTGTTCATTTCTTTGGAATTCAAAAGTCGTCCTCCTGTATCCTAACTCCTTTCGGACCAATTCAAATTCCAAAATTCATATTCTATCTTCCAGCATTTATTAAAATTTGGATTTTATTTGAGTTTAGTTTGTTCTGGCTTTTCACGTGTAGACTACGACTAATCCGGAGAGTATAACTTCAGCGAACCTCGGCAAACTTCAAAGAAAGGCAAGTTACACCTTTGACCATGTTGAACCTAATATTTCAAATGTATTTATATTGTTTTACTGTATATGCATGCGTATCTTTACTCAAATATAATTCAAATTTGTTTTAAATTTAGTTATACCCATAATCCTTTGATTATAGCCCAATTTGAATCTCGAATTCCTATACCTTGTCACCCTAGCTAACAACTAGTTAGTACTGTAGTATTGACTAGAAATTTTTATAGCAATACTTAGCCTGGCTTAGTATAACTTTAGGTGGGATCAAATCTTTCTCATGAAATGACGATTTGAAAATGAGTTCTTGACTTCGGTGAGTCAAGGATGGTTTGTGAAAATCATTTAAAAACAAAAATAGAAACTTATGATTTGGAGTTAGGCTAATGGATAGGTGGTGGGTGCTGGCATGCCTCGTGTTTGGTGACACCTGGTTGATTGTCGTGCATGTGGGTATGTGGATTGAGCCTAAGTCAAATTAAGGACCACCTGTGAGCTCTTGTTGCAAAGCCACATCGTACTACCACAAGGCGGTATGGGACAATCTTGGTGACTAATTTGTGAGGTCCCAACTTTGGTCTCGCTATAGGTTGAATGTGAGCGTGGCATAGGCCATGGGAAGTCTCACACGGCACAAGAGGGGGCTCCAACTTGTGGATTCAAGTTGTGGTGAAACCTTAGCGGCGGCATGACCAAGTTGAAGGCTTAGCATTGTAAAGGCCTTGTTATGGTTTTCTCGATGCACGCCTTGAGCGTGTAGTGTCCGACAATATGAGATAATCATATCTTGTGGGTAAAGCTGTACAACCTCTGCAGAGTGTATGACCTATCCTGGATAGCCATGCCCACGGTTATGGGCAAGCTGGGTAAAGTTTTTCATGGATTAGACTTTGGTTTTTAAAATGGTTTCTGAAAAAGCTTATGGATGGATGGATGGAATCTATGACCAGGTGGGATACCTGTGAATAAGTTGGTGTATGGTCGGAGCCTACACTAACGATATGAATCCACAAGAGATTTTGAAAAACATATGGATAGATGGAATCCATGTGAAAACTTTTGAAAAGATGGACCAGGTGGGATACCTGTGACTAGGTTAGTGTTTGGTTGGAGCCTGCACTAACGATATTATTTTGTTAAATTATTATTTCTATCTACTGTATAAAATTCAGCTTTTGCACTTATGTTATTGTATTTAAATTCAGTACTACTTTTCGCACAAATAAACTTAATAAGCCTTCTTTTGTTATCCCTATGTATGCATTCACTCTGTTAAAACTCCTGGTGTAACTTGCGTAAGTACTTTATGTGCTTACCTTGGGAGTACTTTATGTGCTCACCTTGCTAAAACCTGTTGCCAGAGGATGACGTCAACAACTTCGGTGAGGATGGTGACGACTAGACCGCGTCTTCTGATCATTCGCTGTGGGCGGCGGGATGAAATTCTTTGCTTCATTGGTTTTCTTCCGCTGCTTATATTTAATTTTGGTTTATGAACCATTGATGTAAACTTTGGTCATCAGACCCATATTTAGTTAATGAATAAATGTCATTGTGCATGATATGAATCTTTGTTATCCACTGTGTGCACTAGCTTGATCCTGGACTAGTGCGATTTACACAGAGGATCCAGGAGTCGTTGCTCCGGGGTCTGACATATATGGCTTATATATACTCATCTGAAAGGTTTTGATGAGATCTACAACTTTGCAGTTGAGACAAACCCCAAATTTCGAAAAGAAGATTAAAAATTTTGGCAAAAACAGAAATCAAAAACTTATGATTAAAATTTAAGGCTAAAGATGGCCAATTTTGGGGGTCTTTGAGGGCGACTAACACATGCCAGTAATTTTTTTGGATCGGGCTCGTCGTTAGCTTTCTAACGAGTACAAGAACGTCGAAAACGGACACCGTATGCAAAAGTTATGACCGTTTTACTGAAGGTATGTCAAAACGGAATCCTACTCAAACTCAGACGGAAAATTATAAAATTTCAGAGATGTGAGAGGCGGGAAACATATCACAGATGGTTTTTGATCAAGAACCGTCTGTGATATGTCATTATCACAGATGGTTCTTGATCAAGAACCGTCTGTGATATTCCACAATATCACAAACGGTTCTTAATCAAGAACCGTCTGTGATATTGCGGAATATTATAGACGGTTCTTGTTTAGAATCGTCTGTGATAATATAACAGACGGTTCTTATCAAGAATCGTTTGTGATTGCATTGAACACAGATGGTTTTTATGAACCATCTGTGATAAGATGTCTAATATAAATATTTTTGTAGTAGTGCCAAGTGGTAGATCCAACCGATGTGATAGCTGTAATTTAATGGATACACGAAGCATTGTTTTATTATTGTCGTCCGTAACAAACATGCTTTTTTAGTCCGTAGCAAACACGGAATCCTCATGTTTCTCTCCATATAGTCTGCACATGGAAAGGGACAAAGAAACTCGATCAGTCGTGCATTTGTACAGCCTGTATGCGCTCAGAAGCGTACCCGGAAGGTCCTCCATGTTCGGTGATAATTGTTTTCTTTCCTTCTCTCCGCTGTTTTGGTATTAAGGGGTGTTCGAAATAGTGATGATTTTTAGTTTTTGCTAAAATTTTACTATAGCTGGATTTTTTTACTGTAGCTGAGTTGGCTTTTTAAGCATAATTAAATTTAAAAAATATAAAAATAAAAGCGGCATGCTAACTTAGAGCGAACAATGCAAAGGAATACGGAAAAAAAACAAAATACAAAAATACTAAAAAAAAGAAGAATAAAGACAAATTGCTACAGTAACTTGAACGCATGCTACAGTGCATTTGGTCGCCCAACGCCATCGCCCGTCGCTCAGTTGAGCGGGGCCTAAAGATTCAACTGACTACTTTGACCAATGTAGATTCTTTGGCACACAT
The DNA here is from genome assembly GCA_036346265.1 of Melocanna baccifera. Taxonomy (NCBI): domain Eukaryota; kingdom Viridiplantae; phylum Streptophyta; class Magnoliopsida; order Poales; family Poaceae; genus Melocanna; species Melocanna baccifera. The sequence goes on along the minus strand of CM070700.1, from coordinate 8,738,263 downwards.
GAACATTTATGTGTAACCCTGTTAAAATTTCTACTTCGATAATCGATGTCTACAAAACTAAACTTTCTTTGTTTCGAAGGTAAAAAGAGTATATATTAATCTAGATTATCAGGCTAGAGCACACTTCAAAAATTTTGTGCGCTACTTTTGGGTATTTAGATGCGCTAAGTTATGATGATGTATGATGATTGTACTTTGCTAGTTTTATTTCGTATGTTGCTTGCTTCATGTTTTAAATAAGGATTATGTAAACTATGTAAAACTTAAACTTTATGTTAAAGTTTCATGCATGGTGTCCTAGTGTCACAAATTTTCACGAATCTTAGTTTTAAATGAAGTAATTTAGCATGGGGGTACCTTTACTTCCTGATCCACTTAACTTGTACTCATTCCTCTTGTTTTTCATGTAAGTCCGTAAATCCATGTTGCATCGATAGGATCAGATGTCGTAACCCACTCCATGAATCAAATCATAGCGGGTGGTGAGGCCACTGGTTCTCGATAACTAGGAGGCGAGAAAACCAATCATTCACAAACCAATCCGCTGCACTCGTCCTCGAGTGTGCCCTCATCACAGCAAACCGGTACTCCTCAAGGTGCGCAGTAAGCTTAAAATCAGCACGTAGAATAGGAAGTGCTCACAAATATTGAGATCCATAAATTTTGGAACACACAAAAAAAATGGTATTCAAATTGTATCTGCGTAGGAAGTTCCAGTAGACTCTTCTCCAAATTAACAAAAATATTAATGGAAATATTTAGCAATTTTTTCATGCATGCAAATTATGATTATACAAATATATTATAATCCTTTGGATTTACGTCGGCACATTTTTATTTTTTTGCTTTCGATCGACGCAGTTGCTGCTGGCTCTGGGAGTCATCCAGGAGTATAATCAAACCACAAAAGCTGCTGCCAACAAGGACAAAGAACCAGTTGGTAAGTATAGTAAGTGGATCAAATGGTGAAATGGACTTCAATTTCTTGCTTGCCATAATGGACTTCAATTTCTTGCTTGCCATATGATATCAACAAAAGGCCGTCTGCTGGCTTACTGCAGATTGGTTACAGATTAAAGTATAGGGAATCGATGGAACTGAGCTTCTTTTGTTGATGCCTGCCTGGTCGATATGTGATTTCATGGTGTTTTTCTCGTGTTTGTTAATCCTTTTCTTTTTTTCTTTTAAGAGCGAGGGACGTTCACCCCATTCCTAGTAACACCTTACAATCACAATTTGGTGTACACAAATTTCTGGTTTAAGAAAGAAATTACCATAAAGAATTCCTAAGCAATTCTAGATGCAACCTGCAATGTGTTTTGCCTCTCTTCAAAATTCGAAATTCAAACTCAAATTGTGTTAAAATAAATAAAAAGAAAAAGATTGCTGTGAATAGTAAGATTGGCTTTTTTTCATTTTCATCTTTCATTTATCACTTGTCATAATTTTTTCTCATTTTTGTTACTCTCAACGGGGAAAACGAATTTAAACATGAAATTTTGTATATCAATCAAGTAATTTGGACGGAACAATAGATTGGATCTACGTAGTCCAATGTGATTTGCATGGATGGAACAGTACATCGGGTCTACGTAGTCCAATGCGATTTGCATGGATGGAACAGTAGATTGGACCTACGTAGCCCAAATATTTCGCAACAGGGGCTATCGCCCCTGCTGAATAGGACCTTAGTGACTAGGATAATTACATAGTATGTTAGATAGAATGTGACTCTATAAATATTTGTTTTGCAGGATTGCTGTGAATAGTATGGCCCATTATGCATGTGATACACGTGAATGATGTATGAAATGCATATATGTATGTAATATTCATGGCCTGCGTGTCATGCTTATTGCAACCCAAGGCTGTCTATATTTGTATAACAACCTACGTGTCGACTTGTGATGCTTCTTTGCTCCTTGTAACTTTTACTAGTGTGCTATGGAGTAATGGCTTAGTGGGAGTACTTGGAGGTTTTGGCCACTTGGAGACATAACGAACAGGAAGAGCAGCGATAGAGATCACCATGTGGGAGGGCCATACTATATCACGATAAAAATGTGATTGTTTATTAATGGCTTTACATTTCTCTTCATTTATTTCTATGCATGTTATTTAATTGCTTTGAATGCTTTTAACATGGTAGAAATAAAATTCACTCACATAATATTATGCTGAATTAATCCCTCCTAATTAGCTGCACCATCCAAAGCCTTATATTTTAATGGTAGGTGTTGCTAAAGCAAAGTGCCATTAATTTTCCTTGACTAGACGGGTTTGTGTTGGACACTCACATGCAAAGCATTGGTTAAACTTGACAAGGTCATCATAACGGTTATGGACCTTAGGGCATAGGGTTGGGTCTCGGAGCATAGAGATGCTACCCAACAACAAGAGTTATATACATATATGATTAGCAAATTGTTGCTTACCAAATTCACTAATCTTCTAGTAGTGATGCAAATGGTTGCTTACCAAATTCACTAATCTTCTAGTAGTGATGCCAAAGCTTGCTAGTAGATAAGTTGATTATGGGTCTTGAATTACTAAATATCATAAAAGGGATGTGGTATTTAGTCATAGTGCCTTTATTAAATTGTCTAATAGAAGTTACTTTTCTTGAACATATGTCTTAGTTTTGCATATTTTATGTTGTAGATCATGGCACCAATTGTTGTACCTACCTCCAGTTTTGATTTACGTTTGACACTTGATAAAGAAAAACTGAATGGAATAAATTTTGTGGATTGGTCCCACAACATAAGAATTGTTTTTAGGCAAGATAAAAAGAAACATGTTCTAGATGAACCAATTCCAGAAGTGCTTGCTGAAAATGCTACTGCTACTCTTAAAAATGTCTATAAAAATGCATGTGGTGAGTCCCTTGATATTAGTTGTCTCATACTTTCTGCCATGGACTCAAACCTTCAATAGTAGTTTGAGAACATAGAGGCCTACAATATGATCATGGTGCTCAAAGACATGTTTGAGACACAAGCAAGAACTGAGTGATAGTAGATCTCAAAGAAATTGTTTGGGTGTAAACTAGCTAAGGGCAGTCAAATTAGCCCTCATGTGATCAAGATGGTTGGTTACACACAAAGCTTACAAAAACTTGGTTTTCTCCTTAGCCAAGAGTTGGCTACTGATTTGAGTCTTGTTTTGCTTCCAGCAAGCTATGGGCAATTCATTCTGAATTTCCATATGAATGGCTTAGATAACAATCTCACCAAGCTATATATGATGCTTAAGACTGTGGTGGACAACATTAAGAAAAGCTCAAAACATGTGATGATGGTTTAGAAGACTACTAACTTCAAAAATCACAAGTCTAAGGTTTTGAGCAAAAGAAAGAGCATTGGCAAAACTTAGGATGAGATCTCGAGTATCAAATCTAAGCTTCAAAAGCTCAATATTGGTGCTACACCTGATACTATTTGCTACCAAGCCAAGGAACTGGATATTGAAAGAGAAACTACAAGAAGTATTTGGCAGAACTAGAAAAGAAGTTAAGTAAGATTTCCAAATCAGATATAAATGTTATATAAATAAATCTTGCTACTTCTCATATTGGTTCTTGGGTATTTGATACCAGACTGGTTGTTTGTATTTTGTAACATCCTAAAAATTTATTTTCTACGTTAAGTTATTTTCTGGAATTTAATTGCTTTTGTGGTTTTTATTTCAAATCTTGAAGTGAAGGAAGCTAAAATTCTCATTTTTATAAAAGCCAAAATAAATTATTTCATTTTAGCAGAGCCAAAATAAGTGAATTATATTTTCCAAAGTCAAATATGGAATTTTAGTAATTTATAGAGCTTCAAAACTCTCCTTTTAAAGTCAATTTGTGTTTTTGCAAAATCTAACTACCAATTTGGATGGAAAATATTTTTATTAAGTCTAAAAAGGTTCTAGATGATTCTTTGAATTTTTTTGGAATTTGTAAAGTTTATTTGATATTTTTTTAAGTAATTTAAAGCCTCCAAATCATTTCTGAAAATTAAAAAGAAAATAAAATCCAAAACCCTCCCCGACGCTGACACTTGTCACCCATCGGAGCAGCCCCCACCGCCGGTCTTAACCTCAGCCGTCCGATCCCACATACCTCTTCACCCCGCCTTACCCTTCTCTCTGGCCGACACGCGGCGTGATCGAGACCATCCGCCATTACCGGATTAAATCCTTGCCACCCGCAGCCACTTAACCCTTCGTCCAAAGTCCCGATGGTTCAGATTGAATCTCCTTTGCTGGATGGAATCTCAGCCGCATCCTTTCACTTACCCCTTCACTTAACATCTAACGGCCCCAATCGTTCCCCTTGCCAGTTGTCACCCATCCGACCATCGGCCGCACCCCTTTCCTTTTCCCTTCTCTCGCTGACTGGTGGAGCCCCCTTGTGTCGGACCCCAGAGCAACGACTCCTGGATCCTCTGTGTAAATCGCACTAGTCCAGGATCAAACTAGTGCACATAGTGGATAACAAAGATTCATATCATACATAATAACATTTATTCATTAACTAAATATGGGCCTGATGGCCAAAGTTTACATCAATGGTTCATAAACCAAAATTAAATATAAGCAGAGGAAAAAGAACCATAAAGCAGCAGCCCATCCTGCCTGCCCACAGGCGAATGACTGTAAGACGTGGCCTACTCGTCATTATTATCACCGAAGTTGATGAAGTCTTTCTCTGAAAAATAGAGAATGAAACAACATGAGTACATAAAGTACTCCACAAGTTACACCAGGAGGTTTAACAGAGTTCATGCATGCATAAGTATTAACAATGGAAGGTATAATGGGTTATTTGTGTGTACAAGCAAAATTAAAGTAAATACAGTAAATAGATTCAAAAGCTGAATTTGATACAATAGATAGAAATAGCAATTTAACAAAATAATATCGTTAGTGCAGGCTCCGACTAAACACTAACTATCCATAGGTATCCCACCTGGTCCATCTTTCCAAAAGATTTCATACGGATTCCATCCATCCATATTGATTTTTAATATCCCATGGATTCCATCTATCCATAGGCCTTTTCAAAAATCATTTTAAAAACCAAAGTCTAATCCATAAAAAACTTTACTCAGCTTGCCCGTGACTGTAGGCACGGCTATCCAGGATAGATTATACACTCTGCAGAGGTTGTACAGCTTTACCCACAAGATATGATCATCTCATGTTGTCGGCCATTACACGCTTCCATAGGTGTGCGACTGAGAAAATCATAACAACGCCTTTACAATGCTAAGCCTTCAACCTGGTCACGCCGCCACTAAGGTTTCACCACAAATTGAATCCATAAGTTGGAACCCCCTCTTGTGCCGTGTGAGACTTTTCATGGCCTACGCTACGCTCACATTCAACCTATAGTGAGACCATAGTTGAGACCTCACAAATTAGTCAGCCAGAACTGTCCCATACCAGTCTTGTGGTAGTACGATATGGCTTTGCAACAGTAGCTCACAGACCGGTCCTTAACTTGACTTAAGCTCAAACCACATACCCCTTGTGCCTAACAATCAATATTATGTCACCGAACAACAATGCATACCAGCACCCATCACCTAACCATTAGCCTAGGTCCAAACCAAGTTGTATAATTTATTTTGAAACATTTCATACACCTTCTTGACTCACCGAAGTCAAGAATACATTTTGGAAAATCATTGTTCTGAAGTGAAACAAGTATTCCCACTTAAATCATTCTAAGCATAGCTAAGCAATTTTATAAAATTTGTAGTCAATACTATTGTACTAACTAGATTTTCATCTAAGGTGACAAGGTATAAGAAAGTTCAATGTCAAATTTGGCCATACACAAAGGATTTGGGTGTAACTAGAATTTAAATTGAATTTAAACTAGATTTGAATAAAAGTACGTATGCATAATAATTTTTAAAACAACATAAATAATTTAAATTACTGGGAGCAACATAATCAAAGCTGTAACTTGCCTTGCTTCAAAGTTTGCTAAGGTTCGTAGAAGTTATACTCTCTGGATTAGTCGTAGTCTACACGTAAAAAGCCAGAACAAACTAAACTCAAATAAAATTCAAAAATTATAAAATATGTACTAGGAGATAGAATATGAAATTAGATGGATTTTGGAATTGAAATGGGTCCAATCGGAGTTAGGATGAAGGAGAGCGACTTCTGGAAGTTTGAATTCCGAAGAAATGAATAAAAAGAATTATTGAAATTCTTTTCTTTGTGAAAGAAAAGTGGTCGGAAGCTACAATATTTGTGTATGGTTCAAACCATGATCAAAGGCTTAGTCGAAGCCGTGGTCGAAACCATGGTCGAATCAACGGTTGAAGTTACTAAGGCCAAAGGCGAAGATAGTGACTCCAAGTACGGGTGCAGTTGAAGTTGAAGACGAAGATTCGGTCGAAGACCTGGTTGGAACTGTACAGTGGTCAAAGAACATTATAACAGTCGAGAACCAAGGGTAGTCAGAGTCAAGCGGTCGGAGAGATCGGAAGGTTCAGAGAGATCGGAGGGTGCGGAAGTTAAAATGATCCAACAGCCATGGTCGGAAAAAGTCAAAGGATGAAGTCGCAGGTCGAAGGCTGGAGTCGAAGTCTCTGAAGGTCAAAGTCAAAATTGGAGTTTCCGAAGGTCGAAGTCGAAGGCTCCGACCAGTCGAGTCTAAGAAGCCTCCGAATCAGCGGAGTCTAAAGAAGTCTCTGAACCGTCGGTGTCTAAGGAACCTCCGAACGGTCAGAGTGTAAGGAACCTCTGGACATCGGAATCTTAAGAGCCTCCAGACATCGGAGTCTTATGAGCCTCCGAATGTCAGAGTCTAAGAATCGAATGGCTGGGAGAAGTCGAACAGCTTCACGTGACGAGATCTGAGTGATCCAACGGGGGCAAAGACCGATGAGATGTACAAAAGATGGAGAAGAGTATGAGTCCGGTTTTACCTTGGCGCAAGGTTCGGACTGCACAGACTTGGCTGGTGGCGAGGGTGTAGCGAAGGCGGGACACGATTATCAACGGCGGAGACTCTCCGACGATGGCTTGCTTAGACAAGGGGCGTTGAAGGTTCGTGCAGGCCTGAGAAAGGTTACCGGCGGCGGGGTACTCCGGTCATGCTCTGGCTCGGGAAAAAGGGTGAAGGAGGTGCGCGCGGTCCCGTCGAAGATTTGGCGGTGGTGGCGTGGACGTCAGCGGAAGAGACACCCGGTGGCGGGATTGCTTGGCGGAGGGGTGGCGAGGTAAAGAAAAGATAGAGGGGATTGCGAGGAGTGCATTGGTACTCTTGTGCATAACCAAAAGTGGCTGGAAGGTGGTTGTTGGCGAGGCGAAGTGGTGGCGCAACTTGGCGGCGGTGAAGAGACTCAACCAAGGGTGGTCGAGAAAATCCAAAAATTATAAAATATATATTGAAAAATAGATTATGAGTTTAGATGAATTTAGAAACTTGAATCACTTGATTTGAAGTTCGGACGGAGGAGAACGAGCGATTGGAATATTGGCGGATTCAAAAATTCTGGAAAAAGAAAAATTAGGAATATTCCGAAGGAATATTCCTACGCAGAGAGTAGCCTTTTCACTGTTTTGGTCGCGGTGCTGGTGAGAAAAGGCACAGAGGTGAAGCTAACTAGTAAAATGGGTTGCTAAGGACCCAAGGCACATGTAGAAAGTGACGGCACGTCAAACGGAGCACGATGATGACGTGTACGGCGACAACGACATAGGGTTGGAGAATAGAATATTGTTCAGGCACAAAATATGAAGAAGTAAGATAAGCACGGCCTAGAACGCGACGAGGCAAGATTAGGAAAAATATCGGCTAAGCTAAAAACTCACCGGAGGCGACGCAATCGTCGTTTGAACGACGTCGGTACCGAAAAACAAAAAACTCAATATCTTCGTGCTCGATGCGGTGAATCCAAAACTGTCTGAAACGTAGCCTCCTGGGATGGTTTGGCACGTTTTGACGCGAACGGATTGTTGAAAGCATTCCCGGATAGACGGGGATGCGAAGTGCCATTTGCGGCCATGGTTAGGTGTCAGCGCAAAAATTTGGGGAAAAGTTTTTGGACAAACGGAGGGGAGCACGATAGAACGCGTTGAGACAAACTCAACGGTGCAGACGGCTGAGCCAACGAACTAGCAAAACGTGATGGACAAGACTTTAAGTAGCCGACAGGCTGACATCGGCGTTCCGGGCAAACGGAGTGGAATTAACAAGCGAGAGTTGCGGCGAAACGAAGAGTAGAACGTGGGGAACGGGATGCTCACCTTGGTTTTGGTCGGGCATGCATGGTCGGCTGGTGGCGACGCGAGGAACGACGATGCGATATGGCCCACGGTGGCGACGAGGCTCCGGCGAAGGCGAGGTGAGCACCGCGTAGAACGCGGCGAGGCAAAGCCAATGGTGTGGTCAAACGCGGTGGCGCTCCACCGAACGATGCACAAAAGGCCGGAGAACGACGCTTGTACAAGAAAATTAAAACTCCGATTGCGGCCAAACGAGTGGGAGAGGGGACTTGAGATTTTCGGGGTTGAGTGAGGATGAGGATGGGCTCACGGGGCTCCCTTTTATAGGGGTTGAGGTGGACCGAGGAGAGAGATCAACCATCCATGTCTTTGAATGGCATGGTTTAAATCCCGCAAAAATGGGCATCAATGGGAGGGGAAACGGTAGGGGAATGAAAGAGCTTGATGAGGGGAATTGATTGCAATTTATTTTGTGCGCAATGGTGGAGGAAATCAAGAGTTATGGGAGTTGAAAAGCTTCAAAAAAACGTTCATGGCTGCTTCCCTGACTGTGCACGCACGGTTGAACGCTTGGAGAAGAGAGGAAAAAGGAGGAGAGAGAAAAGAGAAAAAAAAGAAAAAGAAAAAGAAAAAGAAAAAGAAAATTCAGAAAAATTTCAAGAAAATTTTCTAAAGATCCTTGGAACCTGAAAAGAATAAAACAAATTATTTCGGAATTTTTTGAACATTATTTTAATTTTTAAAAATGTTTTCCTTTTGCTTAAAAACAAAGCTTTAAATAATACAATAAATAACAAATAAAGCTTAAAAATCTTAGGAAAATTCATGGAAGTTTCTAAAGCTATTTGGAACTTATAAAAAAATTCCAACTCAAATTTTCATATTTTTCTTTATAAAATATTTTTTTTGTTTAACAGAAAGGCTCTTTTCTTCTCTTTTCTTTTTAGCAGAAAATTAAGCTAGCTAAAAAATTTTAAAATTTTAAGAAACCAAATAACTTCGATTTCTGCTTTAAACTAAATTATTTAATACCTTATTTATTTATTTATTTTTATTTTTTTCTTAAATCACCTTTTCCTAACCTTTTTTTTGCCGAAAACCAGGCAATTAATTTTTTTTAACTTAAGAAACCAAAAGTAAATATTTTATTTTATATTAAATCAAATATTTTAAATAAACAGCTGGGCTGTTACACCCTAACTCTTGCCTCCCATCTCCCTTTTATAGACTCACACACAGACCAAAGTTTACATCATGCACAATGACACTAACATTTATTCATTAACTAAATATGAGCCTGATGGCCAAAGTTTACATCAATGGATTATAAACCAAAATAAATATAAGCAGCGAAAAAAGAACCATAAAGCTGCAGCCCATCCTGCCTACCCACAGGCGAATGACTGTAAGACGTGGCCTAGTCGTCGTTATTCTCACCGAAGTTGATGAAGTCCTCTGAAAATGGTGAATGAAGCAACATGAGCACATAAAGTACTCCACAAGCTACACCAGGAGGTTTAACAGAGTGAATGCATGCATAAGGATAACAAAGGAAGGCTTAATAAGGTTATTTGTGCGTAAAAGTAGAATTAAGGTAAATACAATAAATAGATTCAAAAGCCGAATTTCATACAGTAGATAGAAATAACAATTTAACAAAATAATATCGTTAGTGCAGGCTCCGACCTAACACTAACCTAGTCACAGGTATCCCACCTGGTCCATCTTTTTAAAAGATTTCACATGGATTCCATCTATCCATATGTTTTTCAAAATCTCTTATGGATTCATATCATTAGTGTAGGCTCCGACCAAACACCGACTTATTCACACGTATCCCTCCTGGTCATGAATTCCATCCATCCATCCATAAGCTTTTTCAGAAACCATTTTAAAAACCAAAGTCTAATCCATGAAAAACTTTACTCAGCTTACCCATAACCGTGGGCACGGCTATCCAGGATAGATTATACACTCTGCAGAGGTTGTACAGCTTTACCCACAAGATATGATTATCTCATATTGTCGGCCACTACACGCTTCCATAGGCGTGTGACTGAGAAAATCATAACAAGGCCATTACAATGCTAAGTCATCAACTTAATCATACCGCCGCTAAGGTTTCACCACAACTTGAATCCACAAGTTGGAACCCCCTCTTGTGTCGTGTGAGACTTCTCATGGTCTATGCCACGCTCATATTTAACCTATAGCGAGACCAAAGTTGGGACCTCACAAATTAGTCAGCCAGGACTGTCCCATACCAGCCTTGTGGTAGTACGATATGGCTTAGCAATAGTAGCTCACAGACCGGTCCTTAATTTGACTTAGGCTCAATTCACATACCCCTTGTGCCTGACAATCAACATTATATCACCGAACAACAATGCATACCAGCACCCACCACCTAACCATTAGCCTAGGTCCAAACCAAGTTTTATATTTTCCTTTGAAACATTCGTATACCTTCTTGACTCACCGAAGTCAAGAATAGAGTTTACTAAATCATTGTTTTTAAGGGAAACAAGTATTCCCACTTAAATCATTTTAAGCATGGCTAAGCAATTCTATAAAAGTTCTAGTCAATACTATTGTACCAACTAGGTTTTCATCTAAGGTGACAAGGCATAAAGAAGTTCAATATCAAATTTGGCCATACACAAAGGATTTGGGTATAACTAGAATTTAAATCAAATTTAAACTAGGTTTGAATAAAAATATGTATGCATAATAATTTAAAATCAACATAAATAATTTAAATTACTAGGAGCAACATGATCAAAGGTGTAACTTGCCTTACTTCGAAGTTTGCTGAGGTTCGCCGAAGTTATACTCTCCGGATTAGTCGTAGTCTACACGCGAAAAGCCAGAACAAACTAAACTCAAATAAAATCCAAATAAAATTATGAAATAAATACTGGGAGATAGAATATGAATTTAGGAATTTGAACGGGTCCAATCGGAGTTAGGACGAAGGAGAACGGCTTTTGGTAGCTTGAATTCCAAAGAAATGAATAAAAGAAATTATTGGAATTCTTTTCTTTGTGAAGGAGAAGTGGTTGGAAGCTACAATATTTATGTATGGTCGAAGCCATGATCGAAGGCATAGTCGAAGCTATGGTCTAAACCATAGTCGAATCAACGGTTGAAGATGCGGAGGTCTAAGTTGAAGACAAAAACTCCAAGTACGGGTGCAGTCGAAGTCGAAGATCGGGTTGGACTATACAGTGGTTGAAATAATTGGATTGTACAGAGTGGTCGAAAGAATCAGACGGCTTGGAGAGATCGAACGACTTTGAGTGGTCGGAGAGATTGGAGGGTTCAGCAAGGTCGAAGGGCATGGAGGTTAAAATGGTCCAACAGCTATGGTCGGTTTGAAGACGAAGGTCAAAGTCGAAGGCTTCGAAATCGAAAGCTGAAGTCAAAGTCTTCGAGGTCCAAGGCTGGAGTTGAAGTTTTCGAGGGTCAGGGTCAAAATCGAAGTCTTCGAAGGTCGAAGTCTTTAGGTTTGAAGGTTGAAGTCGAAGTCGAAGGCTTCGAGCAGTCGGAGTCTAAGAAGTCTTCGAATCAGCGGAGTCTACGGAAGTCTCCGAACCGTCAGTGTCTAAGGAACCTCCGAACGGTCAGAGTCTAAAGAACCTCTAGATGGCGGAGTATAAAGAGCCTCCAGACATTGGAGTCTTATGAGCCTCCGAATGTCGGAGTCTAAGAATCGGATGGCTAGGAGAAGTCGGACGGCTTCACGTGACGAGATCCAAGTGATCCAACGGCAGCGAAGACCAGGGAGATGTACAAAAGAGGGAGAGAGTGTGAGTCCAGTTTTACCCTGGGAACAAGGTTTAGGCTGCACAGAGTTGGCTGGCGACGAGGGTGTAGCAGAGGCGGGGTACGATTATCGACGGCGGAGACTCTCCAACGACGGCTTGCTCGGAGAAGGGGCGTCGAAGGTTCACGCGGGCCTAAGGAAGGTTACCAGCGGAGAGGTACTCCGGTCATGCTCTGGATCGGGAAAAAGGGTGAAGGAGGTGCGCGCGATCCCATCAAAGATTTGGCGGTGGTGGCGTCGGCGTCGGCGGGAGAGACACTCCGATGGGGGATTGCTTGGCGGAGGGGTGGTGAGGTGAAGAAAAGAGAGAAGGGATTGCGAGGAGTGCATTGGTGCTCTCGTGCAATAGCAGAAGTGGTTGGAAGGTAGTCGGCGGCGAGGTGAAGCAGTGGCGTAACTCGGGCGGCGGTGCGGACGGTGTTCCAGCGATGAGGAGATTCAACCAAAGGCGGTCGAGAAAATCTAAAAATTATGAAATATATACTGAAAAATAGATTATGAATTTAGATGAATTTAGAAACTTGAATCACTTGATTCAGAGTTCGGACGAAAAAGAACGAGCGATTGGAAGATTGTCGGATCAGAAAATCTTGAAAAAAGAAAAATCAGGAATATTCCAAAGGAATATTCCTGCGCAGAGAACAGCCCTTCTATTGTTTTGGTCGTGGCGCCGGTGAAAAAAGCACGGGAGGTGGGCCAACTAGCAAAATAGGTTGCTAAGGACCCGAGGCACATGTAGGAACTGACGGCACGTCGAACGGAGCATGGTGACGACGTGTACAGCGACAACGGCATAGGGTGTGGAGAGAAGAATAATTTTCAGACAAAGAACAAGGAGAAGTAAGGTGAGCACGGCCTAGAACGTGGCGAGGTGAGTCTAGGAAAAAATATCGGCTAAGCCGAAGACTTACCAGAGGCGACGCAATCGTCGTTTGAACGACGTCGGTACCGAAAAACGAAAAACTTAATATCTTCGCGCTCGGTGCGGCAAATCCAAAACCATCTAAAACGTAGCCTCCTGAGATGGTTTGGCACGTTTTGACGCAAACGGCTTGTTGAAAGCATTCCCGGACAAGCGGGGACACGCGGTACAAATTGCGGCCATGGCTAGGTGTCGGACGCGAAAATTTGGGAAAGGTTTTTGGACAAACGGAGGGGAGCAAGGCGTAGAACACGTCGAGATGAACTCAACGCTGCAGATGGCTCGGCCAACGGACTAGCGAAACACGGTGGACAAGACTTTATGCAGCCTACAGGCTGACATCGGCATTCCGGTCAAACGGAGAGGAATTAACATGTGAGAGTTGCGGCGAATCGAAGAGTAGAGCGTGGGGATCGTGATGCTCACCTTGGTTTTGGTCAGGCATGCACGGTCGGCCGGTGGCGACGCGAAGAATGCGAACCCGATTTGGCCTACGATGGCGACGGTTCTCCGGCGAAGTTCCAGCGAAGGGGAGGTGAGCACCGCGTAGAACGCGACGAGGCGAAGCCAACGGTGTGGTCAAACACGGCGGGGCTTCACCGGACGAGGCGCAAAAGGCCGAAGAACGCCGCTTGTACAACGAAACAAGAACTTCGATTGCGGCCAATAGAGAGGGAGTGGGGACTTGAGATTTTCGGGATTGAGTGAGGATGAGGAGAGGCTCACGGGGCTCCCTTTTATAGGGTTGAGGAGGTCCGAGGAGGGAGATCAAAGGACCATGTCTTTGAATGGTGTGAGTTAAATCCCGCAAAAATGGTCATCAATGGGAGGGGAAACGGTGGGGGAATGAAAGAGTTTGATGAGAGGAGTTAAATGCAATTTATTTCACGTGAATCCGTTGAGAAAATCAAGAGATATGGAGGTTTAAAGAAGCTTTAAACGTTTTCCTGGCTGCTGAATATGAACGCAGCGAACGGTTTGGAGGTTGAAGAAATAGAGAGGAGAGAGAAAAGAGAGAAAAAGAAAAAAAATATAAAACTAATTCGGAAAAATTTCAAGAAAATTTTCTAAAGATCCTTAGAACCTGAAAAGATTTAAAAAAATACTTTCGGAATTTATTGAAGTATATTTTAATTTTTAAAAAGTGTTTATCTTTTTCTAGCTTAAAATAATACAATAAATAACAAATAAAGCTTAAAAGTCATAAAAAAATTCATAGAAGTTTCTAAAGCTATTTTGAACTTATAAAAAAATTTCAACTAAAATTTGCATATTTTTTTATAAAAATATTTTTTATTTAAAAGAAAGGCTCTTTTCTTTAAAGCAGAAAATCAGGTCAACTCAAATTTTAAAAATTCAAGTGACCAAATAACTTTGATTTTTATTTTAAATTAAATTATTTAATATTTTATTTATTTTATTTATTTTTTTATTTTTATTACTTTTCATAAAAATAGCCTCTTTTTTGTAGAAAAATAGGCAATTAAATTTTTAAAAACTGAAGAAACCAAAAGTAAATGTTTTATTTTAAATTAAAGCAAATATTTTGAGCAAACATAGCACATTTGGTATTTTCTGAAAATCATTTTTGGTTTTATCTTAGCAAAGCAAGTTCTGGACTAGGAGCCAACCACAACTGCCTCCTAAGCTTCAACCATTTTCACAGATTTTATTTTCTTAGCCATGTGCTAGATCTCAAGTCTTATGTGACCACTCCAAGCAATAAGCTTAAGGAAGTGATCTTGGTCATCCAAAATACCCCTTGAGTTCATGCCTAGTGCAATGGCAAGCCGTCTCATGAGAAAGAATTGGTAAGATTAGTTTTTTCACACAAAGGAGATTATTTTGTATTTTCATGACTTAGTTTAAGAACAAAGAGCTAATACTAACTCATACTTCAATAAAAAAACTAGCATAGCTCAATCTAAAGCTCAATTCAGATTCAAGACCTAACTTAGCTTATTTGACATGGCATGAATCATAAGAGGATCACTAGAGTAAAACTAGTTACAAGATCCAACAAGACATGATTTAAATTAAAATTTTCACATTTAATCAAGCTAGCATGGCAAAAAGCTAAGCTACATATAGAAAGACATGATAAATCTAGCAAGTTAGCCCAAGACATGGCAAGATATAAAGCATGATATCATGTCAAATAAGGATAATAGTTAGGGCTCCAAAAATTTATACAATCATTCATGTAAATTTTATGCAATATGACACAACAGAATGCACAACAAGTAAACCCCCTGAAAAATAGCCCAAAAAGAAAAAGAAGCTTCAACTTCACCTAAAGAAGGCAAATTGAGAAGAACCACGAATTAGGCATAAAATCTAGAAAATGAAGGTTCTAACTCAAAGAGGTGATTCCCAAGCACACCCTATCCTCATGGTCTCTAGCCTATATCCTCATACCACGGAGCAAAAGCACACTATGTCAGTGCACAAGACACTAGTGGCCAAGAAGAAGGTTTAAACTAGGTAAAAGAGAATCCTAGAGAACCACAGCCCAAACTAGGTAGTAAATAATCGTAGAGAACCATTTGGAAGAGAGGTGTGACTGAGACAACATCACCTAGAGTTGGCTCCTATCTAACTAATCAGACCCTTCCTACCACTAGAATAAATATACTATGTAAAGCCAAGTGGTGGGAAGCAAAACACTAAAGATCACAAGGGAGCAAACATCTGTTATAGTCGCTCGGTGGGTAGTCGTGATCGTAGACCTGATCGTGTTCAAGTAGTCAAAGTTGTGTGCAAGTTTGGCCGCGGTCATATATGAGTCCAAACCATGGTCGTAGTCGCATCCTGGCCGTGGTTGTAAAACGAATCCTGGCTATGGTCGTAGTCGAGTCGCTCCACAATCGTAGTCGGGTTCTGTATCATAGCCATAGCCACTACGACGTGGTCGTAAAGACCATGGAGCGGTCGTAAAGGCTATACCAGTCTCCCCCCTCATTCACAACCTGCAGTTCAAACATAGGGACGACTGGTGTCCTAGTACTAGGGTAAATGATATACAAGCATGGATCCAGTACTGAGACATATGACAACAAAAGTAGCGTCGCAAGTACTAATGACAGAACACATGAGAACACATACCCACACAAGCTCAATCTAGCCCTCATCAAAGCATCTAGAACAATAAGCCTAGTGCAACCCAATACTAGAAGAAGCTTGTGACCTAACCACAGTTCTCATGAAATCTAAGCATAAGCACAGACTAAAGCTACTAAGATGTCATACAGTTTATTTCATACCAGAACTAAAATGAATGAGTTCAAAATATACATGCATCTTAATGAATCACAACCATACATACATAGCAAGTGACAAAGAAAAGTCATAAAAACATATGCTAGCATGGATACAAGCATAAACATGTATACATGAACCAAAAATAATAAGAATGCATGAATAAATGTAGCATCATGATATAGAAGTCTATCCAGAATGTAATCAAGCTCATAATGTCTATAATCAAACACACATCATGTAGGCATACATCATGACAAACAAAAATCATGGAAAGTATGCTAACATGTATAAATAATGGTGAATAGACATAAAGAGCAAGATGTAAACAATAAAACAGGATAGATACCATAAAGTACAAAATCATGATGATACTTGACTCCTAATAAATACAATCTACAAGTAACTTATGCTCAAGAAGTCAAGTCAAAACTTAAGCATCCAATAGGTTAATACATACGAACTTGATACATGGATGCAAAAGAGTCAAACTCCCCCCATGATAGGTCAAAAGGATTAATAACGCCTGAATCATCAGAAAAGAATTTGTTTGCGCCTTTGAACTGGGATTAGTGAAGATTAACATGCAAATCCACTTTCAAGACACATGACAGGCTAAAATGCTATAATCCAAGATGAGAGAAGGCATTAACAACTCAATGCTCACATAAGTATAAGCAAGTAATTTTGTGTATGAACAAGATTGTACAAGGCATAGCAATGAGCAAAATAAGTACACTACATGCTAGAGAGATAAATCAGGCTCTGTTTATATCCATGGCAAAGAATGAAGTAAATGAGCAACAAAACACATTGCAGAGCACTCAAACAATCAAGATTAAAGAATGCAAGAAAAACTATGGCAAAGCTCACCTATCCATAATTAGCAATACCATATGTATTATCAATACCATGTAAGCATAAAACATGTCAAGAACCAAAACATGCTTATGCTAACAATGGTCAAGAGAAAGATATGCTAACATAGATATCTAATAGATATAAGGATACCTAGAGCAAGATATCTCAAAAGCATGATAGTGAAAGCATCTATATAATATATGCTCATAATGAAAAGCCAAGCTCAAGCAAACAAGAAAATCATGATCAAAATTCTAGCCTATGAGCATATGAGCAAGCTAAAAGCATAACAAATGATGAAACTAGAACATGCTAATAGTAATAAAAGAAATCTCATTATCCACAATTGTTATATTACAATACCAAGTATGCAAAAGAAATATGACATGGGCAAATCATGCAAATACATTGTATGATGACATCAAACAAGCATATGAATACATGGAATACAAGCAGGAGCATTATACAAAATATTACAAAAATAATGCATGTTCATAAAGATAAAACTCATATATCCACAAAGGATGAATAATTAACCAGCACCAAGATATACAAGCAAAATACACATAAAGACATTATAAGGATGTAGCATGAATAACACATATCAATATGGTACAATTGAGTCCATGGTCAACCACAACATGCCAAATATGATCAGACATGAATATAAAGGCATGAAGGTATAGGACAGCTCACAAAGTAGGTGGAAACGCCAAACGTGAAAGCATATGCCTCTAGGAGGCCCTCAAAAAGGAGTACAGAACCATTAAGTATTTCAATCATATGATGAAGCAAAAGACCAGAACTGAAACAATCATTAGTTCTCCATTCAGCGTCTCGATACCTACACATAAGAAGAACAAGGTGCCCGAGTCTTATATCCCAAAAGGTTAGTAAGTAAGTATTTGGGAACCCAAAACTTGACACACCCACGCTAGAAGTATGCAAGTTAGCATGATGCAAGGAATGGTTCATGCAAGAAAATCTAATCTTGGAGGCATGCCGCAAGCGAACAACTCGATGAGAAAAACGAGTGCCATCTCTGAAAAGCGGTGATACCTTACATGAAAGCACTAAGAAAAGAATCACCAAGAGCACCAAAAGAACTTACAACTACTCCTCACAATAGGTGTGCACCTCGATTGAGAAAACAAGGTCCACCACTTGAGAAATGGTGGAAATCCTTCCTTGGGACAGCACGTGGACAAAAACAAAATCATGAGAGCCAAGTCCACGATGCCGTCAAAAAGTACTGAAAAGGTGTCAAGAAAGCTACCAACAAAACAAGTTTTCATGCTAGACTCATGAGTGGTCATGCCATGAAAAAAGCTATCGACACTTAGAGATTTAGAAGCATGAACTCGATGCATGCATTTGGCATGCCAAAAGAAAGAGTCTATATGATATCCATCATTCTCACAAAATGAGTAATGGTGCAATGGTCTACTAAGAGACATGGTCTGGAAGGACAAAACACCATCCTTACTCAAAAGAGAAGTGTCTTGGAACAAGCATAAAGATCTCGTGTCGGCACTAGGTCAACACATGCCATGAGATGGGCGATGTGTGTCCCTAAAAGCTCGACACTTGTGCTTGACACGGTGAAAGGAAAAACTCAACAAGGTGTCCATCCTTCTTAAAAAAGTGCAATGATACTTCGTTTTAAGAGATGTAGAATTATGTGAAATAGAAGTACCCTTATCTTTAAAAATCCTTTGGACAACACTGGAAAAGCCAACAAGAGTTGCACTAGCCAAATAGGAGCATACAAAGTTATGACACAAATATCAACAACGATAGAAGCATGCTCAAGAGTTTTCCTACTAGTTGCCATGCTCAAGATCGGTTAAGATCAAACAAAGAGCAAACATGGCTCTGATACCAATTGTAGAACCGAATATGGCAACAGAGAGGGGGTGAATGGTGCCAACTCAAATCAACAAAACTTGGAAGCAAACCCTTCCTGGCGGTCTGACCGGCGTTCAAAGGGCGGTCTGACTGCTCCGGGCGGTCTGACCGACATTATAATGGCGGTCTGACCTCTGCTACAGTAAAATCAGGCGTTGAATAGTGTTTTCAGCCCGATTTCAAAATCAAAAACCAAGAGAACTTTTGATCCGTAGATCCAAATGATATGAAATTTTGTGTGGATGTTCTCTAGATTATTGTGAACCTATTCCAACAAACGATCATGAAAAACATAGCCAAAGATGGGACTTTTTTAGTTTGTTGGGAGGTTGCACAAAAACCGAGCCAAAATCCCAATTTGAGAAAACAGCTTGCTCATGGGTAGAGGATGCTGAGATGGTTCTAGATGTATTCCCACATGTCATAGTAAGCTAGAACACCAAGGATCACTACCCAAAAATCCTTAAAACAAGAAGTCACTTGATGAGACCAAAATCAAGCAAAATCTGGTTTTCTCGTGAATCCTGTTATCAAAGTGCCTAGATGGATGAAAATGGATTCCTGAGGATTATCTCCACCTCTTACACATCCTTGGCACAGCAAGATCACAAGGGGAGAAAGAGAAGATCCAAAACCAACTAAATCAAGAGCAAATCAATCAAATCGCAAAATAGACAAAAAGATCGTCAAAGATCGATGAATGATTACTTGAAGAGGTGGGTTTAACAGCCACTCCACCTAGGAGGACAGAGCTCTAAACTTAGAGCACGCACACACACTCTCTAACCTATCTCCCATGGTAGGGAGGAGGAGCTAGCCACCAAAAGGCTTAGCCATCCTTCTCAACCCTAACTCTTGCCTCCCATCTCCCTTTTATAGACTCACATACAGACCCTTAGTCCGAACCGGGGATGACTCGTTAACCCCAACTAACACCGGGTTTTACACACGCACACACTAACGACAACCCATTAACACCGACAAGACACAGCTGCTTTAATAGACCAGCTCCCCTTTTGCAGGCCTTGAGTCAATTCACCGAATTGCCCCTCAAGCACCTTCCCGGAAGCTTCATGTTCTCGCACGAGCGCACTTGTCTTCCGACCGACTGGACCTCAACTGCTCCCTGAGCCTAGTCCCGGTCCACTCATTGCACACGACCGCACCCAGCATCCTGACCGTCTGAACCTTGACTCCTCCCTAAGCCTAGTCCCGGTCCACCTTGCCGTTGCCCATCATGTTCACCTCTGGCAGCTCCAGCCCCGGTTCCTCATCGTCCCGGCTTGCAACCACCTCACCAGCCTTGATCATCTTCGGCGTCTCCTAACCGTTTGGACCTCACCACCTCCTGTGCCTAGTCCCAGTTCTCCTATGCCTCACCATGACCTAGCTCTGAAGTCCTGCAACCAACACAGACAAGCAAACTATCACATAACACTGCACAAAACACTAAGATCATAAATCTGCATCAGAAGAATGTACTCGAAGATCTACCCAGCTGGTCGTAAACCACTTACGACCGGACAAAACCATAGATCATGGAATGCATAAGACCTACGACCGCTCTCCAGGTCAAGACGACCAGCCCAGAAGTCGTTACGACTGATTCCCAGAAGATTCGACCGCCTCAGGAGCTCATACGACCGATTCCTAGACGTTACGACTGCTACCAAGTGATTACGACCGCTACTGACCACAACCGACCACGTACAAGCCCTTCCGACCACAACCGACCGAGTACCAAGCCAGTCTGACTGCGTTCAACTGCATCCGACTACGACGACCTCACTCCGACCACGTTCAATCGCCTCACAACATGATCGAAGTTTGTCGACTTTCCACGTGGTCGAAAGTCCGAGCGCTGACTTCCAACCGCGGCGGTCGAAGCCTCGACCTCCCACTTCATCTCATGTTAACGTGGTCGTAAACTACTGACTACTCAATGTGATCATAGTCGTAAACCACTGACGACCACTCGAATGCACAAGACATGATGTGCCAACAGTCTACGACCACACACGAGACTGCTAAGACCACCACGTAGCTTGCTACGACCAAGCAGCACAAGCTATGACTACCGTAGACAGTGGCTATGACTACCGCAACCGATAGCTACGATCACCGATCACACAGACTTCGACTTCTGCACCCGATCACTGTGACGACCAAACCTGGTCGCTATGACTTACGACTACATCAGCAAAATGCTACGACCATCGAATACCAGTCTACGACTATCAAGTCGTAGTGCTGACCATCAAGTCGTAAGGGACCTACAATTACCAAGTCGTAGTGCTGACAACCAAGTCGTAAGGGCCTCTGCCAACAACCAAGTCGTAAGCCATCTATGACTACCAAGTCATGGTGCCGACCACAAAGTCGTGAGGACACCTACGACTACCAAGCCGTAGCACTAGTTACGACTACCAAGTCGTAAGAGCTTTTACGACCACCACTCGATCGCCTACGACCACCAAGTTGATCCCCTTTGACCATAAAGTCGTAGACCCCGAGAATGACATCCTCAGATCGAAGGATCACCTACGACCATCAAGTCGTAAATCCTCTACTGAACACCAAGTCCTAAATGCCACTACCGACCACATGGTCATAAGACTGACTGCCGACCACACACAGAAGTAAGTCGAAGGCCAAGGTCGTAGACAGAACAGCAAGGGCTCTAGAACTCAGATAGAGAGCCAACAGCTGCTCAAACCTCAAAAACCAAACTCAAACTCTCTAGATCAAGAGTCAATTACTCATCACAACCATGAGGCGACCTCCACATGGTCTCACAATTTAATATTTGTATGATAATTAAGTCTAGAACTTGATTGATCCATCCGATGGTGTAAAAACTATTGTGTGCAAGTGGCTATTTAAGAAAATGATAGACATAGATGGAAATATTCATATCCATAAGTGCCTTAAGCCCAATGGATCTCTATTGTGATAATAATAGGGCCATTGCACTGGCTAAGGAGCCTAGATCCCACCAAAAGTCCAAGCATATACTCAAACGTTATCATCTTATTCATGATATTGTGGATAGAGCACATGTAAAGATATGCAAAGTACACACAGATTTAAATGTTGCTAATTCGTTGATAAAACCTCTCCCGCAAACAAAGCATGAGGTGCACACAAGAATTATCGATATTAGATACTTAAATGATTCACTCTAGTGCAAGTGGAAAACTGATGGAAATATGCCTAGAGGCAATCATAGAGATGATTATATTTCGTTATGTTCATGATTTATTGGATAATATGTTATCTTGTTCGTTAAATAATATCATTAATATTTATTAGCAAATATGTGACTTGATTGTGAAACTCTATATTTCTGCGATGATTATTCTTAAACGATCCCTAGTCGGACACATATGAATAGACTAGCATATGTATTAGCTGATGACCATGTTTCACAGGTCATAGATATGGAGATATCAAATCAATAATATGAACACATGTTAGCAAACATGGGGTTAGATCGACCCACAATGAGACATTGCGAGAACGTTGCATTCTTACATGTTATCAGTTGGTCTCATTTACAATGTGTATGCTATGTCCTTAGACCTGAGGTCATCGCACGTACTCGAGATGCATAATGGCTGACTTAGGGGTGCCAAACACTACTCCATAATTGGGTAGTTATAAATGTAGCTTTCAAATTTTGTCATGATGCATGCATCGAGGCATGGTCAATCAAGATAGGATTTGCCTCTCCATGTAGCAGGAGAGATATCTCCAGGCCTCTCGAGTGATTGGATTCTAGAAATGTATGGCCATGCTACTTGCGGTTAAAGAGTTAACCATAGTCGGGTTATTTGAGTCACGTAATCCAGAAAGAGTGGTCAAATTAACCAACAAGGATGGTACAAACTTGCCTTGAGCTTGATCGATATTGTGAGGCAAAGAGAAATGCATATAAGTTTTGTTGAGGTTCGTCCGATACGATCTTTATGTATACTTGGGAGTCAGCATGCCTTGATAGGGGCCGCTACTGATTAATGGATGAGTAGGAGTACTCGACCCATGTGCAAGTGTGTGTGAACCTAGAGGGTTGCATGCTTAAAAGGCTAGGATATAATTTGGATGGTAATTTAAATTCATGTGGGCCACGAGTTCCTAATGGGCCTCAAGCCTGAGACCAATCGTAGATACCTATATATAGAGGGGGTGGCAAAGGGTTCGTTAGAGAGAATTTAGAATTCCTGAAACCCTAGTCACCACACTTTGCTCATCCAATACCATGCGGTTGACGCTTGCACTCCAATGCGCGGTGTTGCTGCCCCATACGTGTGGATACCTTGGAGGTGTTGATGTGAAGCTTCAGCACTAGGACGATCCGCAACTTGTGATGATCACAAGGAGCTAGAGGAGGAGACGTGTGGCTAGTATGATAACTACCGCACCGACACTCTACATCGACTCTATTTCCGCTACGAGTTTGCGTGTCTAATGGTAATCCTGTAATCTATTACTAGCGGAGGTTCCTTATTTATGCGGTAGATTTTTGAAATTATGCTACTATAGCCTACCGGTGATGCTCGATGCCTCGCCACAAAGATTGTAAGCCTGCTATTAATGTTCCTTTTGTTTCCCAATGGTTAACGCTATTAATTAACCTGACTGTTGATATGCTTAAAGTAATGAGAAGAAAGAAAACTCATTTGCCAATTTGCACTCATTTTGAAAAGTAACAGTCAAAAATAAGATATTTAAAATCATCACTCTTATTTTTCCTACTTCCTGCTAACATACCAGGTATCTATATATCTATACTAATTGGAGGCTGCTTCACAAGCCCTGCATTAATTTTAGGAGATAAAAGACTATAAATTCTTACAGTAATCAGATAAAAAATCTGGAAATTCTTACATTAATTAGAGGAAAAGAAAACATACAATCGATCCAAGTGGTAAATCCAACCGAAGTGATAGCTGTAATTTAATGGATGCACGAAGCATTGTTTTATTATTGTCGTCCATAACAAACATGCTTTTTTAATCCGTAACAAACAAGGATTCCTCATGTTTGTCTCCATGTAGTCTGCACATGGAAAGGGACAAAGAAACAGTCGTGCATGTGTACAGCCTGTACGTGCTCAGAAACGTACCCGGGAAGGTCCACCATGTTCGGTGACAATTGTTTTCTCTCTGCGGTTTCGGTACTAAAGATTCAACTGACTACATTGACCATTGTAGATTCTTTGGCACACATGAACATTTGTGTAACCCTGATAAAGTTTCTACTTCAATAATTGATGTCTACAAAACTAAACTTTCTTTGTTTCCAAGGTAAAAAGAATTTTAATGTAGATTATTGGGCTAGAGCACACTTTAAAAATTTATGTGCGCTACTTTTGGGTATTTAGATGTGCTAAGTTATGTGAGACGATGATGCATGAAGATTGTACTTTACTACTTTTGTTTCGTATGTTGCTTGCTTCATGTTTTAAATAAGGATTATACAAACTATGTAAAACTTAAACTTTATGTTAAAGTTTCATGCATGCTATCCTTATGTCACAAATTTTTGCAAATCTTAGTATTAAGTGAACTAATTTAGCATGGGATATGCATACTTCCTGACCCACTTAACTTGCGCTCATTCCATCTTGTCTTTCATATAAGTCGTTAAATCTATGTTGCATCGATAGGATCGGATGTCGTAACCCACTCCATGAATCAAATCATAGCGGGTGGTGAGGCCACTGGTTCTCGATAACTAGGAGAAAAGAAAACCAATCCTTCACAACCCAATCCGCTGCACTCATCCTCGAGTGCGCCGCTATTGGGATATGGGTAGGATACACTAGCGCAAATTAAAATTTTTCTACTACGTAAATCAGAAAGTCATACGAGTAAGAGATCATAGATCATTACCACTAGACGCGCAATGCAGCGGAAGTAGAGTTGAAGCAGATAATTCAACGAAGAGCGTGTCGGTGCAGTGGAGGCAATCGATTGTCCTCCGGTCAACCGTCTCCTCCTTGTGATCGTCTCGATCAGTGCTACAGTCGTAGCAGTGCCTCTACCGAGAATTCTTAAACAATTCTAGATGCAACTTGTAATGTGTTCTGCCTCTCTTCAAAATTAAAAATTCAAACTCAAATTGTGTTAAAATAAATAAAAAGAAAAAGATTGTTGTGAATAGTAACATTGGTTTTTTTCCTTTTCATCTTTGATTTATCACTTGCTACTCCGCGTACCAGCTACACCCATCGAGCCAACCGCCCCTGGATTCATCAAGCCGCCCAGTCTTCCGTCACCTCCACAGCAGCTAGCCTACCACCGGCCTCGCCTGCTCGCCTACAAGCGCCGTACGCGCCGCCACCGCCCAGCATTACTCCACAGCAATGCCTTCGTGCGCATGCCTTCAATGCCTCAACGGCCATCCACCTCCCACCGTGTATAAGTAATCCCCACCTCCTCACTCCCTTTAGATATCCTTTTCTTTCCCCTGCTCCATCCCGGACGAGCCACCCCCGCACCCCCACTGGCCGCCGCCACTCAGCATCATCCCGCCCCTCTGACGAAGCTCTCTCCGAACCAACTGCGCCACAGGGAGCTCCCGGAAGTCTTCTGCCTCCCTCTTCATCTAATTGGAACCTCGTTAGCAAAATTCGCCGAGGCAGCCATTCTCCTTGAAGATGGGCCGATGCCGCCACTTTCGCCACCAATTCCCCATTGACCGATCTCCTTTCGATTCTTTGTGATGGGAGAAGCTCCTCTTCACCCCAACCTTCCTCCACTACCGGCTGGGTTGCCCGTCGGCCCTAGCTCGCCGCCCACATGAGCCTCCCCACGCCACCCCAGAGCCTCCGTTGCTAGCCCACCATGATTCTCCTCCGACTTTGACGACCCCCTCGTGCATACACCATTTGACCCTCCCCTCTCTCCAGTCGCCGGCGCCCCATTCGATTCCCTTCGTCGACCAATCTTCACCACTGACGAGCCCCTTGCTCCACCCTGAGCCCGACGCCACTTCCCTGAGCCCCAACTTCCCCCAAGGATCTCATTTTGCTGGCCATTGCCGTTGCCCCCCTTGACCATCTCTCGCCGACGCCCACCGCCTGGCCTTGTGCCCCTTGCCCCTCGTTTCGGTGCCTCTCTAGCCGAAAGTTCTTTCCCCCGCTCTACTTTCTTTTCTGCATCTCTCTCTCTCCCTTTCTATGACCCGTGGGCCCCAGATAAGTTAAGGAGTAAAACTAAAATTGCATGCCTCCTGTATCTTTTCAAATACTTAGGAATTGTGCAAGGAAGCAACATGATGAATATATATATATGATGTATAGATAACAAAAGGAATAGGAATTTGAACATGAAATTATGACAAAGGTTCATACTATTAAATTAAAAATTTTAACTTTGATTAATTGCATGCCAATAAATATTATTAAGTTAACCCTCTTATAAAATTTGTGGAGCAAGAGTTATACCATGAATGGTGAATTACTAGTAGTTATCATAACTCCAGTAAAAAGAACGTAACGACAAAAAGATCTAATTTTGAAGCATAATACGAAGATTTATACACAATTAATTTTGCATAAAGTTCATGATGACCAAGAAATTAGAAAGATAATAAGAATAATGCAGGAGTTTGCATTTGTAAATTACCTCCAACTAAAGTAAGAAACTTTACAAGATAACTCCCAAATGATCTCAAGCAGGATACTAAAAACTCTAAGGTTAATCTTAAGGTCCTACCCTACCCTTTCTCCCCCAAATATAAGTCTAACAATACAAATTAAAGCCCTATGATATGACAAGATTGAGCCACACAAAATAATAGCCCTGACTCTACTCCACTCTGGAAGTCAGGAGGCTTTTCTTTTAATTAATGCTTAAATACATTTTACTAAACTATTTAAGTCTCCGAAAATCACCTGTAAAATGCCTAGGACTAAATCAAGGATCATCCTATAATTATTTAAAAACCTCTGGAGACATCAACAATCCTCTCAGCACCTATCACTAATCAAGTGATTCTCAAAATTAATCATGGCCCACCGATGATTATCTTGAACCTAACTTTTACACAAAGATGCATTAAGTAATGGCTTCTCCTGTGCGAAGATAAACCCTACCAGACTAATAATCACCCCATATCTTAATTAAATCCATTTTATGCAATGATTTAATTAATTTAGAGGATGCCAATCAAAGATAATACTACATCTCAAATTAAACAGTTAATTTGACCAACTAAACACAACCCAGTGTTCCCAATTACGCTCTCCCATCCATCCATAAATCCTGCCTAACTCATGAAACTTTCTTGATAAATGCAAATTAATAAAAAAATAAGTTATTAAGTAAAAGCTCGAGCCTTAACACTTCCTAATTGGCTATGGCTGGTCACCTTCCTTTCCAAAGTAAAATATTTCTATGGGTAATCCTTTACTCTTGATTCTTCCTTATCATAAAATTTTCCCTCACGGTAAAGCTGCTCAGCCACCTCCTTTTTCCTAATCCCATTGGCTCAGTGCCTACCTCGCACTAGCTCCAACCATCTCTCTACTCTCAACAAAAATGAATAAGCTCAAATAAATTGAACTGGACTCTTGCCGCTATTTGGATTTATTTGATTTTTTGTTCGTTTGCTGCATATTAGAAGCTACAGTCTCGGAAGGCGACAAGCTCCAGCAGGATCAAAGTGCAAGCAGAGAAAAGCCCAAGGATCCAATACGATTAATTGATTAAGCCGACTTTGAGCTAAATCAGGGCTGTGGTAAACAAGCAAGGTAAGTCATCACTTTGATCATGTTGATCCTACATTTTACAAAAATTATGTTCTTTCAAAATATCAAAATGCATGCTTAATTTGTTATGCAAACTTATGTCAAAACATAAGGTAGTTACTTGACTTATGCAAACTGATCCTTATCACCCTAGATATTAATAATAGCTTTACTAGCTAAGTCATCCTTAAAGCCAAGCAAGTCTAAGTCTAGGGCAGTAAATTGCCCTACTCATTACTCTTCAAACAGGCAAAATTATTTCTAGGCAGTCATTGGATGTAAATGACTGATAATTTGGTATAGCTCATCTTATGCTTCTCAAAACTCTAACACTTGCTTTACTTGTCTGGGCGGTTAGTAAGAGAGGTTGGTGTGAATGTAACACGAGAACTTGTGGATTGCGGTATGCATTGCCTGGACAAATTAAGGACTTAATCCTATGTTGACCTCACCATGTAAAACAATACAAACCACAAGCTAGCAAAGTGTATGTATGACTAACTAATTTGCATCGCCAGTAAAGAAAATCACTTCGAAGTGACCCACGGGTCATGGTGATGGTTTAAGCCATCATGGACACGGGTTGTGTCGCTAGGTTTAAACCACCATGTGGCGCAAGAGGGGGTCTAGGGGAGGCAAAAATAGCTTTCCCGCAGACGAAACTTTAGCGAGTGTAATCCTCAACTAGATGCATTGTAAAGGTTATGTGGTAATCCTTTTTATATGCATGTCTAAGAAAACAAGTGGAATACAGCAATGGGGTTATCTCTTGTGGGTAAAGATGTACAATCTCTACAGAGAATAAACTATTCGAATAGCCGTACCCACGGTCAAGGGTGGACATGGAAACTTCCTCAAGTTAGTTCTATTTCAAAAACCTTTTTCGGACGGGGAAAAAATCTATCAGAGCAAAGTACTCTGACTTTAGCTTTTCCTGGAGGGATGTTGTCTAGACCCGAATATGCAAATCCGGACTCTCTGTGTATACTGCACTAGTCCAGGATCACACTAGCGCACACAGTCAAACATAGATGTAACCACAACCATATACACGCTAAAATAAAGAAAAAACTCAAATATTAATAAATATCAAAGGTACGACCTTATGGTCAAGCTTACAATAGCACTAGCCTGAAGGGCTTAACAAAAACTAGTAGCGGAAATCCAAAATAAAGCATAGTAGTCATTCGACATGTCCACAGCCATTCGACAAGGGAGCGAAGTCCTAATCCGCGAAGTCGCTGAAGTACTCTACTTCTGGTACCTCCTGCTGGTAGTACTCCTCAACTGAGCAACATGGGCGTAAAACTGTGAGTACATTGGTACTTAGCAAGTCATTTGCAACAAATGAATGCAATATAGTATGCAAGGCTTACCAATGGATGGCTGAAAGGTTAATTTGCATAAAATGATATTTGAAAGTAAATACAAATAATAGATTGAGAGCGGACTTTAGAGAAAACAATAATAAATAAAAAAACAAAGGAATTGAAATAAAACACTTGTGACCCTCCCATCCACAAGCTAGATCTAACAGTGAACTTCCTGTTCACTTTCCAAACATAAACCACCAAGTTTTCATGAAATCACTATACCTCGTGTGAAATCACCGAGCATTATTCATGACCGAGGACGTGGCTATTTGAATAGTTTTATACTCTGCAAAGGTTGCACAACTGTACCCACACCATGTGATTAGCCTCGGCCTAAGGAAATCACAACAAGGCTTTTTACAAAATTCAATCTCAACTCAATCCCGCCCGCTAGGGTTTCGCATCACACCCCCCCTTTGCACCTCATGGAAATCAACAACCATGGTCATCACAATGGCGAGATTGAAATTAAAATATCACAAATTAATCAGCTAGGTCTATCCCATACTAGACATGTGGTTTGCACGATAAAGCTCAGATTAATGACGCACAAAGTTAAGTCCTTAAGAGTACCCGGGCGAGACTACCACATTCCATGAAGTGAATCCACACTTCTCTCTTTACTACACGATCACTCGCCTGAGTGGAAATTAAGTTTGCATAACCACCGCCAATGACACACCAATGTCACAGCACAAATTTTATAATTGTGGCACCAACCACGATTCCATATATCATTAAGTCAAATGCATTATTCACATGCGATGATAACCCCAATCGTAAAATAAGCAAGGCTAAGCATTCTAATCGTACCACCCATGTGACATTAAGCATAGCATCACTATTAAATTGTCCTACCTAAGGTGACAATGACATCATAGTATTCCAAATTATCAAGGAAGGATTTAATCAAATGGGGTAATAACGACCAAGTACGAAGGTTGTATTCAAAATAGTGATGCAAGATAATTTAAAATAAAGTAATTAAATAATAGATTGTAAATTAGGTTCAACATGATCAAAAGGACACGACTTGCCTTGGTTATGCTCAGCGAGGTACTTGGGTCCTTCTGGCGTTGCTCCAGCTCCTCCGGAATCGGAATCTAACGAGAGAGAAAACGACTGAAACAACAAAATTACATAAAATAATAAACAAATGAACTCCAAAAACTTTAAAACTAGAACCAACAGATAGGGCTCAATTTTAAATTAATTTAGAAAAAAGAACGGGATCAATTGGAGCTAGGACGGAGGAGAACGGGCTCTTAAAAAATTAAATCTAAAGAAAATACTAGAAAATCAGAAAAGTTACTGTGCTGTGGACTGGGTTCACAGGAGAGAGGGGTTCACAGTGGACCGGGTCCATAGAACAATGAGCGGGCTGCTAACGTGGCAAACAGTGGTGCTGACATGTGGTAGGGTTGATGTGGCATGCTAACGTGGCACCGGGGTCGGTTTTGTGCTGGCGTGGCGCTGACGTGGTGGCGACACGTGGCGCTGATGTGGCACTAGGGCTGACGTGGCTCAGTCAGGTGTGGCGGTGGCAACGGGATCGGGCGGTCGAGGTTTTGACGCGTGGCGAGATCTGAACCGTTGATCCAAATCTGGATCAACGGTGAGGATTGGGGGCAGCGGCTGATAGATGGGCGACGTGTGGCTCGCACAGCGCGCAAAGCGACGCGGGCACGCAGCGTGAGGTGGCACGGATGTGGGTGGGCACGCGGATCAAGGGACGGACGGGCGGCTGCGTCCGGCGACTACGCGGGTGACGCTCGACGACTGCGCGGGTGACATCCGGCGATGCAGGCGGGGAGAGAGTGCAGCGGGCGGGGTCGACGCGGACGCGGTGGCGCGGGGGACATGGAGAGACGGCGGCGCTCACCGGCGGGGCGACAGGAGCGGCGGCGGGGTTCCGGCGACGTGAACGGCGGTGGAGGTGAGTGTCCTTGGGAGGCAGCAGTGACGTGGGCTCCAGCAGTGTTGACGCTTGGCGGAGGTCAGCGGCACATGGTGACAGCGGTGAAGATGACGGCGCGAGGACGGCGGAGCTTGGTGAGAGGAGGCGGTGAGGGCGGCGGCGCTACTTAAGCACACGAACCGAGGGACAAAATCGGGAAGAACACGTCATGCGGAATCCGCATCGGAGACGATGCATGGATGACTGACGCGTGGCACGTGGGCATGATCGAACGGCTGTGAGCGAGTCCACGACGCGGGCGCGGGTAGAGTCGCGGGATGCACAACGCGTGGGCGGATCAGATGGGCGGAAAGCGAAGCGGGCGGCAGTGCGCGGTGCGGCTAGCTAGGGCAAGCACTGGCGGGGGCGGACACGCGGGCAAAGGGACGGATGGGTGACACGTGGATGGTGGGGAGATTAGGCGGTGTGGCGTGAGCTGGAGCGGTGGGCGCAGACGCATGGGCGTGGGCCGGGCCGGGGCGAAGGCGACGCGTGACGCGTGGAGTGGGCTGAGGGGATTCGGCCCAAAGGCTTGTAGGGTTTTCCCCGAATTTTTCTTTTATAAATCCAAATAAAATCCAACAATCCCTAGAAAATAGCAAATAAATCCCAAAAAATATCACAAAAATACCAGAAAATTCCTTGAGACCTGAAGAACTCAAATAAAATATTTTCAGCTTATGTTAGTGTTCATTTTGATCAGATTAAATCCTTTTTGCTTTCTGAAAATCCAAATTAAGCTTTATTAATTCCAGAAAATTTCACAAAAATTCAATTTTATTTTAAAACTTTAAAATCCACTAGAAATCAGGATGTTGCAGATGTACTCTAGTGGTGCTGAAAACTAGCATTGGTGGAGGTAACCATGCACTGTAAATATGGATGTAACCTGTGCTACTATTACTATCGCATTCTCATAATCAATTTTATAAAAATTTGATTTGGTTAAAACTGCTATGTCTCAAGAGTTTTCCTATTTATTGTATCTTTGAACAATGCTTTAGCAACTAAAAGAACCTCAAGCCTCCCATTCATAGCCTTGCATATATTATTATTGCATCCTGTGTGGTGGTTTGGGGAGTACGATTGTACTCACTCTTGCTTAATTACCATCATCCAATCAGTTAGGAAAAGAAGATTAAGCCTACGATGTTTCAAAAAGGGTCGACGGATCTGATATCCAAGGAGACCAAGAACTAGGTCGCGAAACCCCAGTTGGCTGCCTGTGGGAAAGTCCTGAGGGTCCCACCTATGTGAAGTTTCCACTGCTGCATTCTTTGTTTTCGGTCCAACTGGCCCATGTGTAAGTTATTACCGTAGAAACTACGCTTCCGCATAATGTGTTTTTGATATACAGTGATGTATCTGTGAGCACTATCTACTGATCTACTGAATAGTATGGTAGAATCACAGAGGATCTGGGTTGCTAACCCGAGGTTCGACAGATAGCTAGGTTTAGATCTAGCTTAATTGGTAGTTTGCTCCAATTTAAGAATGTGCCACTACTCCTAGTTTACTTCAATATATTCTTGCTTGATATATACATTGTTTCATGAATAGTACATAGCTAGCTACTTAATTTAGATATGGATAATTTATTATATGGTGAATGTCAATTATGTGTAAGATTAGGCAGGCTAACTACAGTAGCATTAATAATCCAATTTAACACTAATTTGTTACATGTGTAGCGTAGATGGGCTGAAGCTGGATATACGTTGAGAACCGTGTGAGTGAAGAGTGCATTGATGGCGTGTCTACTTTTAGAAGAGTGGTTGAGCAAGATATGTTGAAGAAGGGAATTGAATATATGTACTATCTATGCATTGATTGTAATAATTTGAAGATGTTTACCAACTCATCGCAGATCAAAGATCACTTGAATCGAAGGGTTTCAAAAAGGGGTATACATGTTGGACCAGTCACGGTGAAGAAAAGATTATATAAGAAGGAAATTATAATATCATCGAGAGAGACAAGGATATATCGGTTGTGGACTGTGCTTTCGATGAGAATAGGTCGCATGATGACAATCTAGATCAGATGTTACACGATGCAGAAGGGAACTATAGTGAGAGAGTTTGGTAAAATCAAGGGCTTAATGGAGAACTCAGAGAAACCTTTGTTCCTAGGCTGCAACCCATAATATATAAGGTTGTCATCTATTCTTGAACTACTAAAATTGAAGACAAGCAATGGTTGCTCCGATAAGAGTTTCACGGCGTTGTTAGGTCTCCTAGCGAACATCCTTCCAGAGAAAAATGTGTTGCTAAGAACTACCTATCAAGTCAAGAAGGTTCTTTGTCCATTGGGAATGGAAGTAGAAAGAATACATTTATATCCAAATGATTGTATCCTCTACCATAAATAGTATGCAAAAGTACATGATTGTCTGGTGTGCAAAGCATCCGATACAAGGGTAAGAATCACTCCAATGACAGCAAGGGCATCGAGATGAAGCAAGGATCTCCTGCTAAGATGTTGTGGTATCTGGTATCTACCTATAATTCCCTGTTTGAAGCATTATTTGCGAACCAAAACGATGCAAGATTACTACGTTGGCACTCGGAGGAGCGTAAGAAAGATAGAATGCTAAGACACGTTGTTGATTTTGCCCAGTGGAGGAACATCGATATGATGTTTGCAGACTTTGGTGCAAAATTGAGAAATATAAGGTTTGGGTTGAGTAGAGATGGAATGAATCCTTTTGGTAACATGAGCAGCCGACATAGCACCTGCCCGTGAATGTATGCATGTATAACCTTCCTCCTTGGCTGTGTATGAAGTGGAAGTACATTTTCATGTCATTACTTATCTAAGGGCCGAAGCAACCTAGAAACCATATTGATGTGTACCTAGTACCATTGGTGGAAGATCTTGTGACACTATGGAATAAAGGGGTACAGGTATGGGATGTGGACAGATAAGAAAACTTCACTCTACGCGCCATATTATTCTGCACTATTAATGATTTTTTTGCCCTTGGTAACCTAACAGGGTTGATTACAAAAAGAGCCAAAGCATGTCCATACTACTTAGATTATACCAAGAGTGTATAGTTGAACAACTCGTGCAAAACTGTGCATATGCATCACCATATGTTCCTTCTAAGGTATCACCCATACCGCAAGATGAAAAAATAATTTGACAAAAATAAAGAGGATGACTCAACACCAAGGCCTTTTAGCAGAAAAGAGGTCTACAATATGGTCAAGGATATCGATATTGTTCTTGGAAAGGGATATAAGTTGAGGACTCATCAAAAAAACATGTGAAAGAAGAGGTCAGTATTTTGGGACTTGTCTTATTGGGAGCACTTAGAAGTTTGCAATTGCATCTATGTCATTCTTATAGAAAAGAATGTATGTGATAGCTTAATTGGTCTCTTATTGAACATTTATGACAAAACAAAGGATGGTGTCAATGCATGGTGTGACTTGGTCGTTATGAACATCAAGACTGAGTTAACACCGATAGAGACCGATAAAGGCCGCACGTACCTTCCCCCAGCTTGCTACACTCTACCTAAGTCTGAGAGAACTGAACTATATCAGTGTTTGCATATTGCAAAAGTTCTGTCCGGTCACTCCGCCAGCATGAAGAAACTTATTTCCATGAAAGATTTAAAATTAATTGACATGAAGTCTCATGACTGTCATGTGCTAATGACATAATTGATTCCTGTTGCAATTAGAAGTATTTTACCGAGCAAGATTAGAGTGACAATCATGAGGCTATGTTATTTTTTTAATACAATTGCTTAGAAGGTTATCGATCCCGACGGACTAGATGCTCTATATACCAAGGTGGTGATGACTCTATGTCATCGTAAAATGTATTTTCCTCTGTCGTTTTTCAATATCATGGTCCTTCTCAATGTCCACCTTGTAAAAGAGATAAAGATATGTGGTCCCGTGTTTCTATGTCATATGTACCCGTTCAAGAGGTACATAGAATTCTCAAGTCATACGTACGCAATCGATCTCAGCTGGAGGGCAGTATCATCGAAGGTTGTGCAACCGAAGAGATCATTAAGTTATGTGTCGATTACATGGCTCAGGTTGAATTGATAGGTGTGCCTCTATCTTGTCACAAGGGGAGGCCAGAGGGTATCGGGACCATCAGAAAGAAATCAATAACTCTCTGATCTGTATGCGTACACTCAAGCCCATTTCACGGTGTTGCAATATATGACTGAAGTTTCCCCATATATTGAAGAGCAAAAAGGTGTGTGTCGAGACCCAAATATGCAAATTCGGACTCTCTGTGTATACCACACTAGTCCAAGATCACGCTAGTACACACAGTCAAACATAGATGTAATCATGACCATACACACGCTAAAATAAAGGGAAAACTCAAATATTAATAAATATCGAAAGTACGACCTTATGGTCAAGCTTACAATCTCACTATCCTGAAGGGCTTTACAAAGATCCAAAAAAGTCCAAATCGACATGCCCACAGGCAATCGAGTGGGGAGCGAAGTCCTAATCCGTGAAGTCATTGAAGTACTCTCCTTCTAGAACCTCCTGCTGGTAATACTCCTTCTCCTCAATTGAACAACATGGGCATAAAGCCATGAGTATATTGGTACTCAGCAAGTCATTTGTAACAAATGAATGTAATATAGTATGCAAGGCTTACCAATGGATGGCTGAAAGGTTAATTTTTGCATAAAATGATATTTGAAAGTAAATACAAGTAATAGATTAAAAGTGAAATTTAAACAAAACAATAATAAATAAGTAATCAAAGGAATTGAAATAACCACTTGCAGACCTCCCATCCACAAGTTCAACCAACAGGGAACTACCTTTTCACTTCCAACATAAACCATCAAGTTTTCATGAAATCACTATACCTCGTGTGAAATCACCGAGCATTGTCCATGACCCAGTACGCGGCTATTCAAATAGTTTTACACTCTGTAGAGGTTGCACAACTATACTGACATGATGTGATTAGCCTCGCGCTAAGGAAATCACAACAAGGCCTTCACAAAGATCAATCCCAACTCAATCCCGCTCGCTAGGGTTTCGCATCACACCCCCCTTGCGCCTCATGGAAATCAGCAACCATGGTCCTCACAATGGCGAGATTGAAATTGAAATATCACAAATTAATCAGCCAGGTCTATCCCATACTAGATATGTGGTTTGCACGATAAAGCTCAGATCAATGGTGCACAAAGTTAAGTCCTTAAGAGTACTCGGGCGAAACTACCTCATCTCACGAAGTGAATCCACATTTCACCCTTTACTACACGATCACTCGCTCGAGTGGAAACCAAGTTTGCATAACCACCGCCAATAACACACCAATGTCATGGCACAAATTTTATAATTGTGGCACCAACCACGATTCTATTTATCATTAAGTCAAATTAATTATTCATATGTGATGATAAACCCAATCATAATATAAGCAAGGCTAAGCATTCTAACCGTACAACCCATGTAACATTTAAGCATAGCATCACTATTAAGTTTCCCAACCTAAGTTGACAATGACATCAAGGTATTCAAATCTAACAAGGAGGGATTAATCAAACTAGGACAATAGCTACCATAATCAAAGGTTTGTAATAAATAGCGATGCATGATCATTTAAAACAAAATAATTAAATAATAGATTTCAAATTGGGTTCAACATGATCAAAGGACATGACTTGGCTTGGTTAAGCTCAGCGAGGTACTTGGGTTCTTCTGGCGTCGCTTCTGCTCCTCCGGAATCGAAATCTAACGAGAGATAAAGCGACCAAAATAACAAAACAAATCAAAATAAAATTCAAATGAACTCCAAAAACCTTGAAACCAGAACTAACAGATAGAGCTCGATTTTAGATGAATTTAGAAAAAGGAACGGGGTCAATCGAAGCTAGGACGGAGGAGAACAGGCTCTCAGAAAATTACATCTAAAGAAAATACTGGAAATCGGAAGGGTTACTATGCTGTGGACTCGGTGCACAGTAGAGGGGGTTCACTGTGGACTCGGTCCATGAAACATTGCACGCGGGGTTGCTAACGCGGAGGCTAGGGCTAACGTGGCACTAACACGTGGCACGGCTACTGACGTGGCAATGACACGTGGTAGCTGACGTGGCACCGGAGTCGGGTCTTGCTGATGTGGCACTAACATCGCATGACACGTGGTGCTGATGTGGCTAGGGCTGGCGTGGCACAGCTCGGGAGCGGCGGCAGCGGCGAGAACATTCGGACGATTCGGCTAATAGGAAAATCGTACGGTCCAACGTCGATTGGATGGCTGTGGAGGTGCGGGGACGTTCGGACCATCCGAACTGAGTGGCGCATCTCGGCCATTGGGAGAGATCAGACGGCTTGAATAGATGGGTTCGTTTGGACTATCCAAACGATTGTGGAGATCGGACCGTCGGATGGCCGACGCATGACGACTCGTCGCGCGAAGCGTCACGGGCGCACAGCGTGAGGCGGCGCGGGCTCGAGGACCGAGGGCGGGGTGAGGGGCGACGCGGGTGCGGTCGAGGGCAGGGGACGACGGAGACAGCGGGGCGACTCACCGGTGAAACAAAGATAGCAGCGGGGCTTCGATTGACGGCGAGGGCAACTCGGCGCCGAGAGGCGGTGGTGCTTCGGGGAAGACGACGGCGAGCACGGGGTGGCGAGGAACAGCGATGGCGGTGCACAGCGGGGACGACAAGGATGGCGGCGCTTGGTTGAGAGGAGGCGACGCGGGCGGCGGTGCTATGATGCACGCAGATTGAGGAGAGACCGACGGCGATACGGCGTGGCGAGGAGTTCGGCTCAGAGACGAAGAGCACGATTGTGACACATCGCCAGGCTGGATGAGCAACGCTCGGCCACGAGCGAGATCAGATGGCTACGAGCGGAGCGGGAGGCGGCGGTGTGTTGGACACGCGGAGAGATGGGCCGAGGGGATTCGGCTCAAAAGGCTTTTACGGTTTTCCCGATTTCCTCTTTTCAGAAAACTAAATAAATCCAAAAGAGCTCCAGAAAGTAGCAGATAAATCCCAAAAATTCACCAAAAATACTAGAAAATTCCTTGAGACCTGAGGAACTCAAATAAAATATTTTCAACTCATGCTAATGTTTATTTTAATCATATTAAATCATTTTAATTTCTAAAAATTCAAATTAAGTTTTATTAAATTCTAGAAAATTCAAAAATTCATTTGTAATGCAAAAGCTTTAAAAACTTTGGAAAATAGGATGTTACAACGTGCTACGCCAAGAAAATCCAGGTAGTTCAAAGGATTGGATCACGAGACAGCACAACTGTCGGTTCAACAAATGGTTGAGGGCGTGATACTTGGAGGTCGTCAAGTGAAATATTGCAATGATTGGAAAGAGGCCCAAAATTTACAATTGTGACATGTCAAGGATACGACATTAATGGGTACAAATTTAACACAACAAATCATGAT
The DNA here is from genome assembly GCA_036346265.1 of Melocanna baccifera. Classification (NCBI taxonomy): domain Eukaryota; kingdom Viridiplantae; phylum Streptophyta; class Magnoliopsida; order Poales; family Poaceae; genus Melocanna; species Melocanna baccifera. The sequence continues at coordinate 8,699,739 of CM070700.1, read as the reverse complement.
AGAAAGAGCATAGTCCAGAACTCAGGTGTCCGCATAGATACATTTCATGAGCAGTTCAGTACCACTGCCCCCAAGCTCCTACTACGGGCTTGTAGAGAAGATTTGGGAGCTCAACTACATAATTTTTAAGATCCCTCTCTTTCGGTGCTGTTGGGTCTAACTCCTACAGGGTGTGAAGGTCAATAAGTATGACGTCAGCACCGTGGATCTCGAATATGTAGGATACAAAGATGAACCATTTGACTTGCAAGGCAAGTTGTTCAAGTTTTTTATGTAACCGACCTAGCAAATAAGAAGCGCCACATAATTCTTCATGGAAAAAAGAGGGATTGTCGGAGTTGAGAATGTCATGGATGAGGAACAGTACAATCAATTTAACGAGTTGCATCTATTCAGAGATGGCATCAAGCTCAAGGAAGAACCAAGGGATGAAGCAAGCTATATGCATATCAATCATTATGAAGGGCTTTATTTAAATGGAAATGGCCAAGTGGAATGATCCCACACAGTGAACACCTATTTGGAAATTATTCCAATGTAATTAATAAACTCGACATGTAATTAAAGAATTATTCCATTGTAATTGATTCAGTAATTTAGAAATAATTACATCTGCGATTGTATGTGCTTGCTTATTTTTTGGAGGGCATGGCTAGGATTTCCTGAGGCTAGCTGAAAAATCTGGTAAAATAACTATCACAAGCAGTTTAATAGCACAAACCGTCTGTGATATATGTATCACAGATAGTTCCATAATATAACCGTCTGTGATAATTTTAATATCACAGATAGTTCCATAATAGAACCGTCTATGATAAGGATCAATATCACAGACGGTTTCATTATAGAACTGTCTATGATAATTACAATATCATAGATAGATGTTTACATAATCGAACCATCTGTGATATTAATATCACAGATGGTTATACAATAGAATCGTCTGTGATAGTTCTTCTATAAATACGGCCCCTACTAGGTTTTGCGCTCTTACTCCTCATTCGTGCACCCCTCTGTCTCCTCGTCCCCCGACAGCCACCGTCGCCACAACAAAACTTGATGTCTCTGTCCTCTCCTTCCTTACCTAGCGTGGTGGCCCCATTGCCTCTCCTCTCGATGCCACCTCTCCTCCCGATGCTGCTTCTTCTTCCCGTTGCCTCTTGTCCTAACGCCACCTCTCCTCCCTATCGCCTCTCCTCTCGACGCTGCTTCTTCTTCCCGTTGCCTCTCATCATGATGCCGCCTCTCCTCCCTATCGCCTATCCTCCCAAAGGCATGGATCCCATAACCCACTTTTTTTACCTCATGTGTGATAGATCCATCCATATCTGTTAATGTGTGTTCATGAGTTCTCTCCTCCCCGTCACCTCTCCTCCCGAAGGTATGGATCCCAAATCCCACTTTTTACCTCATGTGTGATAGATCTGTCCATATCTGTTAATATGTGTTCATGAGTTCTCTCCTCCCCGTCGCCTCTCCTCCCAAATGTATAGATCCCAAATCCCACTTTTTAGCTCATATGTGTTACATCCATCCATATCTTTTAGTGTCTTTTTTATGTGGAACCCAAAAAAGGAATGGGGGAAATGGATGTGGGAGGGAAGGTGGGCCTACTTGTGTCGGGCTGGTAGTGATAAGGTTGTTGGGGGTGGTCTCGGTGTGGTCCTCATGTGGATGAAGATGTGGATGGTGGTCCTTTGTCTTTGCTGAAAATGTCGCCTTCATGTGGTCCTCACAGTCAGCTTTCTAGGTGTCCGGTGGTCCACACTCTCCTTTGGCTTCCACTACGTTATTGTCTCCCCATCTCCGACTCTTCTCTTCTTACTTCTATTAGTAGGCTACTAGTTCAAGTAAAAAAGTGCATGAAACACTGTGAGTTGATGTAGTAGTTGTGCAAGAGGAACATTACATCGCTATACATGTGAGCTTAAAAAGGGCTGAAGCTTTAATGCTCGTCTTACAGTTGTTGAGAAATACATGTCCCCTCCTCCAACTCTCCTCTCCTTACTTCTATGGGTGGGCTGCTGGTTCAAGTAAAAAAGGCATGAAACACTGTGAGTTGGAGTAGTAGTTGTACAAGAGAAATATTATAGCACTGTACATATGAGCTTGAAAGGGCATGAAGCAATATACACATGAATTTGTTTCATGCCCTTTCAAGCTCAAGTGTATGGTGCTTTAATCATCATCTTGTAGTTGTTGAGAAATACATGTCCCCTCACAGTTGAGACACTAGGCTGTGTTATTTGGGATGTTAGTATTGCAAAGAGATCTTGTAGTAGTATTATACATCACCGAATGTTCTTATTTCTTGTAAGATCAATGATGTGCCAATGTTTATGCTCACAACTCACTATAATTAGTTTTTTCTTCTAAGAGAGATGATATCATCATCGTCATCGACGTCGCCGAATGTGTCTCACGCTCCAGAGACAGGAGGAACTAAGCATGGCAAAAGAGTATCAAAAATGCCAACGGCCCTAATGACCATTATGGAGGTCTCTCTAGATGGGGTCCCTCTGCAACCGAAAAAAGCAGCGATAGCATATTGGACTACCTATGGGATAATTGGAAGGGAACGGGTCATCGTCATCATAGCAAACTGGAAAGGTTTGACAAGAGACGAGAAAGCACGCTGTGGATGAAAATTTCAAACATGTTCAAGATCCCAGCAGAAGTCGAGGGACTCGTGCGATGGCAGACGCTCCTCACGATGCGAAAAGCATGGAAGACCTTGAAGAGAACACTTGTCATGAAGTACATGACCAAGGATTGCACGTCCCTCACAAGGTATCCTTTCATGTCACTGAAAACATGGGAGGCCTTTGTGTAGATGACGACGACGACCAAATTTCAACAGGAAAGTGTGGCGAACAAGGAAGTGTCCCAATGCTTGGTAAGATATGTTAAACTACCTAGTTTTTAATAGGTCTGTAACACCCCAGGACCCACATTACCCTGGGATGCTACTAAACAACTCCACAACTAGCCAAAATACAAGATAAAATAAACTGGTAACAATTTTAAAATATGGTAAACTAAGTGGAAGCATATCAAAACAAAAGGTAAAGATTAATTAAGAGCAACCACTATCAATTTAACCAAACAAAACATTTCACAATCTAGCACTATTAATTTGAAGTAACCATCAACGAGGTAGATAGATGTTTAGCTAGATCTTCCCATTTTATTACAGCATGAATCATAGAATGAAGTGCATTTGTGTTGTGCCGCTCTACCCTTCCCATGCATGTTCAAGGATCACTAGTTGGGGGGAAAACAAGAGTGAGATAAAAATCTCAGCATGCAAACTGATTAACAAGCTAATTAAACTACAAATGTTTAATCATCAACATTTAATTACCACAATTACCACAACTAAATCCTCTACCACAATTATTAAACCACCGATGACACCCACGAGTCAAGCCTCAAAGATTTCAGCAAATAACATATGTATGCAGTTGTTCTATCCAGAAGTAAATGCATATGCATGCATATCATGCACTACACCCCTACCCAACATCGTAAGAGTGTGCATCGTACTACGGCAATGTACGATGCTGTATTGGTACGGTCGTGGCGATGTGCAGCGACATTCACAATGCAAATTGACATGTTATGATATGAATGATATGATTCACATGATTCACAATAATATAACCGTAAAGATCAACAATATATTCATTAAGTATTCTACCTTATCATCCACACACGTTTCATTAAGAACACCACCACTAACCATAAGTAATCCATCAAGGTATAAACAAATGATTCTTAAATTGCTATCACATAGATCACATTAAGAAATCATATAGCAATGGCAAAGCATCTCAGATTAAGAGAAATATTTAGTGTGAAGGTAGTATGATTAACGAGTTAAACGGTAGCACATCCGCTACGTTTACTTGCCTCTATCGATGAAGTGAAGCGCTCACACACGGTCAAGAGCGAAGCCACCTGTCTAAAATTACTTTTTAGCACAAGTCTACAGTAAGGTATCATCAACTTAAGAAAATAAAAATGTCGTTATACCCCCAACCCGACAATACCCTCTCCGCTCAACGATCCTACGCCCAGCCCACTGCAGCAGCACTACTTGTTTTTTTGTATCTTTAAAACTACCAAGCCAGGCACAGCAAAAGAGATATTTTTGGAAACTACAATGAAATACCTACAATTTTCAAGTAGACAACTTATTTTTATTTTTCTGCTAAAAGGGTGTAAATTATCGCACAAAACAGAGGACAAACTCTGTTTCGGCAATCTGGCCAGTAATGTTCTAACGAACCCCACCTTCTGTAATATGCTCTAAAATTCATAATTTTTTACAGTGGCTAGTTTACAAGATTTCTTACAACTTTTGTTATTGTGAGCAAAATCATAAAAATCATCTACACCTCTGAAACTACACCCAAACAGCAACTAGTTTCAAACTACCCCTCTACTACACAGCAAAGTTCCAGACTCTGCTGCACCCAAACCCCACGGCCAAAAAATCTAAAACAATTATAGAAGCTAGTTTTTGTCATCGTCTACAACTTTCATGTGACTAGACCTGCAGTAAAAATCGTTTTGATACTTTAATCTAAAGTAACAGTCGCGCTGTACGAATCAGCCTACGCGCAGATAGTAGAAAATACTAATCGGCTAATTACCTTGCTAGAACCCTACTAAACCCATTTCAAGAACCCTAATTACACCTAAAACAGAGATAATTGGGAGGGAGGAAAGTTACCTAGGTGATCCTTCAAGATCACCCCTCTTCTCTTTTCCTCTTCCTCTTTCTCCCTTCCTTCTCTTCTCCCTTCTCTTGATTGATTTCTTCTTTGCAGCAAACAGCAGGACAGCAGCTTAGGGAAGAGATGGAGGCGTAGGGGAGAAGTGGGGGGTGGTGGCCAAGGGGTGGGGAAGAGGGTTTGGCCAAAGGGGGGCTTTTAGGGTGGAGGCGCTAGGATTTGGGTGGGCGGCGGCTCCACTTTGGGCTGCTTGGCCCAAAGTGGCTAGCCCACCCCTCCAAACAGCCCACTAATTGGATTTTAATTAATTTAATTTATTTTTATATTCTGGACTATTCCACAATTTTATTTTCACCTCCCACGATTCATCGAAAAAACCCCGAGTGACTCCGCGTTTTCGCTAAACCTTCCCAGTTACGTCGTAACGATGTTCTAGGCATTACATTCTCCCCACCTAAAAAGGATTCATCCTCGAATCTAACTCCTCAACCACAAAGCAAGAGAACAACAAGAAAAGAGCAAACAAAGGAAACCAAAACTACGAGTACTCACCAGCCTCGAAGAGCTCGGGGTACTTCTTTCACATTTGATCCTCAAGCTCCCACGTTGCCTCCCTCTTAGACTGATTCGTCCAGAAGACCTTCACATACTTGATGGTCTTCCTTCTCAAGATCCGCTTTGATGTATCCAAGATATGCACTGGGCGACTCTCCACAGTGAGGTCCTGATCCACCGTGACGTGCTCTAGGTCAATCTTGTGCTTGGGGTTCCGCAGATATTTCCTTAGCATAGACACATGGAAGATATTGTGCACTCCACTCAACGAGCTCGGCAACTCCAATCGGTAAGCCAGGCTGCCCACACGAACAACCACTGGAAAAGGGCCGATGTACCACGGGCTAAGCTTCCCAGTGGTACCAAACCGAACGATGCCGTTGGTTGATGACACCCGAAGGAGTACAAGGTCACCAACCGCAAACTCCAACTCTCGACGCTGAACGTCCGCATAACTCTTTTGTTGGCTCTGCGCAACCAAAAGGTTCTGATGAACCTCCCGGACCTTCTCTGCAGTCTGTTGAACAACGTCTGGGCTAAGCAAAGACCTCTCACCCACCGCATCCCAACAAAGAGGGGAAACACACCTCCGACAATACAAAGCCTCAAAAGGAGCCATCTTGATACTCGCCTGGTAACTATTGTTATAAGTGAACTCTGCCAAAGCCAGATGGTCCTCCCAGCTGCCCTTCCAAGACAGAACACAAGCCCAAAGCATATTCTCCAATGTCTTAATGGTCCGCTCTGACTGACCATCCGTCTGAGCATGAAAAGCCGTACTGAAGGAAACTATCATGCCCAATGCAGCCTCAAGACTCTGCCAGAACTTGGAGACGAACTTGGTGTCCCGGTCAAAAATAATCGACTTATTCACACCATGCAATCTCACCACCTCTTGGATATACAACAGGGCCAGGTCCTACGCTGTGTTGGTCGACTTCATCGAAATAAAGTGTACAGACTTGGTAAGTCTATCCACCACAACCCAAACTGCATCTCACCCTCGAGGTAAGCACGGTAAACCAACCACAAAGTCGATAGTAATATGCTCCCACTTCCACTCAGGTACCACCAAAGGCTGCAACAAACCAACAGGCCGCTTACGCTCGGCCTTCACCTGCTGACATACGCCACAAGATGCAACATATTTAGCAATGTCCACTCTCATCCTCTTCCACCAGAATACCTGCTTTAGATCACGATACATCTTGGTCTCTCCCGGATGTACCGAATACGGAGTCCGGTGCGCCTCACAAAGAATATCATCCTTCACCTCTGATTTCTTGGGTACACATAGCCAGCCTCTAAAACGAACCGCGCCACTCTCATCCACACAAAAGTCTCAGGAATGCCCCTCCAAGATCCTCTTCCGCACCTTCGAAAGGAGCCGATCGTGGTGCTGAGCCTCACAAACATGCTCAAGAATGGCGGACTGGATGATCAACTGCGTCTCTACCTATGCAACTCCAGTGAAGCAGAAGGAGATACACATCCTCTCAAACTCTGAGATCAAGGACATTACTGTCTGAAGAACTCATGTCCTGCTCAAGGCATCAACCACCATGTTAGCCTTGCCAGGATGATACTGGATCATTAGATCATAATCTTTGATCAATTTCAACCACCTCCGCTGCCTCAAATTCAGCTCTCGCTGAGTGAATATGTATTTAAGGCTCTTGTGATCGGTAAAGATATCACATTGCTCCCCATACAAGTAATGCCTCCATGACTTCAAAGCAAAGACAACAGCTGCCAACTCGAGATCATGAGTAGGATAGTTCTGCTCATGAGTCTTCAACTGTCTGGAAGCATAAGCAATAACTCGGCCTTCCTGCATCAGCACACATCCAAGACCAATCCGCGAAGCATCTGTGTACACCGTGAAATGCTTCCCACTCTCGAGCAAGGATAAGATGGGTGCAATCCTAGCTTGTTCTTCAGAGTCTGAAAACTGGCCTCACAATCATCCGTCCACACAAAAGGAACCCCCTTTTGGGTGAGTCTGGTCATTGGCTTGGCGATGATGGAGAAGTCCTGCACAAAGTGTCGATAATAACCGACAAAACCAAGGAAACTCTGGATCTCTAACACATTAGTTGGCCTCTGCCACTGCACTACAGCAGCCACATTCTTCGGATGCACTGTGATACCAAGCTGACTAATGGTATGACCAAGAAATCCCACCTCGGACAGCCAGAAAGCATATTTCTTCAACTTCACATAGTACTTATTCTTCCGAAGGGCATCCAGGACCAGACTGAGATGTAACTCATGATCCTCCTCCGTCTTAGAATAAACCAAGATATCATCGATGAAAACCACCATAAAGGCATCCAGGTACTCGTGGAGCATCCTATTCATGGCTTCCATAAAGACAGCAGGGGCATTTGTCAGTCCAAAAGACACAATGACAAACTCAAAATGCCCATACCTTGTGCTGAAAGTTGTCTTCTCTATATCCTCCTCCCTGATCCGCGGTTGATGATACTCAGACTGCAAATCAATCTTCGAGAATACCTTGGCACCCCTCAGCTGATCGAAGAGATCTTCAATACGAGGCAAAGGGTATTTGTTCTTGATCGTTACTTGATTAAGTGCTCGATAATCCACACATAGCCTCTTGGTGACATCCTTCTTTCCCACAAACAAAACCGGAGTAGCCCAGGGCGACGTGCTCAGTCTAATAAACCCCTTAGCTAGGAGTTCATCCAACTGCTTCTTCAACTCCACCTACTCAATAGGTGCCATCCGATACGGGGACTTATAAATAGGCCGCGTACCCGGGACAAGCTCAATGCGGAAGATCGGCTCCCGCTCTGGTGGCAAGCCTAGGAGTTCACCAAGAAAAACATCCGAGTACCTGCAAACCACCGGTACGTCCTCTATCCTCAAGACTACCTCGTGACCCTCAACCATGGCCCATAGCAATCCTGACTTCTGCATCCGCCGATTGGGAAACAGCTGGCATAGCAACGAGAGAGAGTACCGTGGGGCACTCCCATGGAAGACAACCTCATGCCCAGATGGAGACCGCAAGGTGACCGTCTTCCAGAAATAAGAGATAACAGCCTAATACCGAGTGAGCCAATCCATGCCAAGGATCACATCAAAAGGCTCCAAAGGGATAACTACCAGATTTGCCACAAACTCCTCATCCGCTAGAACCACCACACAACTAGGACAAATTGGAGAACTGGAGATAAGCCCACTAGGAGAACGAACAACCACTGCACTCCCAATCAACTACACTGAGAGACCTACCTGCTCGACGAAAACCTCCGAGACGAAAGAGAAACTAGCTCTCGAATCAAAAAGTACACAGGCATCAAAAGAATCAACAGATATGGTACCTGTCACCACGTCTCCACAATCCCTACCATCTGACGCAGGCATGGAATACGCCGCAGGAACAGTTGAAGAAGAAGAACCTCCCACGCCCTAGTAAGTCAATGTAGAAATCCACTGAGGTGTAGGCATCGAAGGACTAGCAAGCTGCTGAACCTAGTATCCTCTAGGTGGGGGCGCCGGAACAGTTGACAAGGGTGCTGAAGGCGCCAGCTGGTAATGCAGTGTAGGAATCGCAAGCAAGAACTGCGGAACAGGAGCCGCAGCCTTCATCTGCACGGTGCCGTCAGGGCGGGTAGATCCCGCTGAAGCTGTAGGCACCAACTCCCACTACAGCTTCCCCTTGGGATTATGCCTGCACACCACATCTTTGTGGTTATAGCCACAAATAGCACACAGCCCCTTCCAAGGGCAGTCACTCCGCTTGTGGGATCACCACAGTGAAAGCACACCAAACCCAGCCCGAGCTTCATCGTGGCACGGTACTGATGAGAATTCCCTCCGGTGGAGCTGGACTACCCCGAACTACCACGGTAGGGATGGTGACGGCGGCTCTTTGCCTTCTTGTGCACAGGGCCACCAGAAAGGCCCTTCCTCTCGCTCTGACATTGAGGCTGATCTCCTCCAAAGGCCTTATGAATGTCCTCTATGTACGCCTATTGCATCTCGATCCCCAAGGCCTGCTCCACTAGGGTACGAAAGTCCGTGATCGGAAAAGCACCCACCAAGTGGCGGATCGAAGTTTTAAGCCCCATGACTGCCTGGCCTTCTCCGCATCATCCCGAGCCACATGTGGGACAAAGCGGACTATCTGGTTGAAGCCTACCTCGTACTCTACCACTAACTGCTTGTCCTGAGTGTACTTGCTCAGGTCGATCTTCATCTTGTCCAGAAAGGTCTCTGGGTAGAACCTCCTCTCGAACTGTCAGACAAACTCCGCCCACAAAAGCGGTCCATGTGCAGTCGTGCGAGCAGACTACACCCCATTTCACTAGATCTGAGCCTCTCCCTTCACAAGTTGAGCCGAATAGCGCACGCAATCGGAGACAGCTACCTCGAACGCCTCCATTTTGTCCTCCACGTAGGACAGCCAGTCAGCAGCCTGAACAGGAGCGGCCGCCCCGTGAAAGCTGTCCAGCCTCAACCCCACCCACTCACGAAGCGAGATGTCGCTATCTGCTCCAGTTACCACAACCTCAGGCACCAGAGCAGCACTAGCACCAGGGGCAGACTGCCCCTGCTTCAACGTCCTCAGCTCTTGCTGCATGGCCCTCACAACGGCCAATAGCTCCTCTTGATTACCACACGTTGGTTGAGTAAACTCAGCCGCCGTCTGCGCCTCCAGCGTAGTTGCACAGCTATGGCCTCTACCCTTAAGCGCATTCCTACAACCACCACAGCCCATAATCAAACAACAACATCAACCCAATCAATTATGGCACAAGCATTGGTTCAACAAATTTATCAAGGTATATGCAAGTTAAAGCCCTTCCCCATCCTACATGTGCAAGTGTGTCAATTTTCTTATTTCTCCTAGAATCTAAAGCCTAAGCTCTTATACCAACTGTAACACCCCAGAACCCATATTACCCTGGGATGCCACTAAACAACTCCACAACTAGCCAAAATACAAGATAAAATAAACTGGTAACAATTTTAAAACATGGTAAACTAAGCGAAAGCATAACAAAACAAAAGGTAAAGATTAATTAAGAACAACCACTATCAATTTAACCAAAGAAAACAGTTCACAATATAGCATTATTAGTTTGAAGTAACCATCAACAAGGTAGATAGATGTTTAGCTAGAGTCTTCCCATTTTATTACACCATGAATCATAGAATGAAGTGCATTTGTGTTGTGCCGCTCTACCCTTCCCATGCATGTTCAAGGATCACCTGTAGGGGGAAAACAAGAGTGAGATAAAAATCTCAGCTAGCAAACTGATTAATAAGCTAATTAAACTACAAATGTTTAATCATCGACATTTAATTACCACAATGACCACAACTAAATCCTGTACCACAATTATTAAACCACCGATGACTCCCACGAGTCAAGCCTCAAAGATTTCAACTAATAACATATGTATGCAGTTATTCTACTCACAAGTAAATGCATATGCATGCATATGATGCATTGCACCCTTACCTAAAAAGGTAAGAGTGTGCATCGTACTACGACAATGTACAATGTTATACCGGTACGGTCGTGGCGATGTGCGGCGACATCCACAATGCAAATTGACATGTTATGATATGAATGATATGATTCACATGATTCACAATAATATAACCGTAAAGATCATCAATATATTTATCAAGTATTCTACCTTATGATCCACACACGTTTCATCAAGAACACCACCACTAACCATAAGTAATCCATCAAGGTATAAACAAATGATTCTTAAATTGTTATCACATAGATCACATTAAGAAATCATGTAGCAACCGGAAAGCATCTCATATTAAGAGAAATATTTAATGTGAAGGTAGTATGATTAACGAGTTAAACGGTAGCACATCTGCTACATTTACTTGTCTCTACCGATGAAGCAAAGCGCTCATACACAGTTAGGAGCGAAGCCACCTGTCCAAAATTACTTCTCAACACAAGTCTACAGTAAGGTATCCTCAACTTAAGAAAATAAAAACGCCGTTATACCCCAAACCCGACAATACCCTCTCCGCTCAACGATCCTACACTAAGCCTATTGCAGCAGCGCTGCTTGTTTTTTTTATCTTTAAAACTACCAGGTCAGGCATAGAAAAAGAGATATTTCTAGAAACTACAGTGAAATACCAACAATTTTCAAGTGGACAACTTATTTTTATTTTGCCGCTACAAGGGTGTAAATTATCACGCAAAATAGAGGACAGACTCTGTTTCGGCAATCTGGCCAGTAATCTTCTAACGAACCCCACCTTCTGTAATATGCTCTAATATTCATCATATTTTCATAGTGGCTAGTTTACAAGATTTCCTACAACTTTTGTTATTGTGAGCAAAATCATAAAAATCATCTACCCCTCTGAAACTACACCCGAACAACAACCAGTTTCAGACTACCCCTCTACTACACAGCGAAGTTCCCAACTCTACTGCACCGAAAATTCGTTGCCAAAAAATCAAAAAAAATATTGAACCTAGGTTTCGTCGTCTTCTACAACTTTCATGTTAGCCATACCCATAGGAAAAATCATTTTCATACTCTAATCTATATAAACAGTCGTGCTGCACGAATCAGCCTATGCGTAGACAGTAGAAAACACTAATCACCTAATTACCTTACTAAAATCCTACTAATCCTGTGCCAAGAACCCTAATTACACCTAAAATAGAGAGAATTGGGAGGGAGGAAAGTTACCTAGGTGATCCCTCAAGATCACCCCTTTTCTCTTTTCCTCTTCCTCTTTCTTTCCATCTCTTCTCCCTTCTCTTCCTTCTCTTCTCCCTTCTCTTGATTGATTCCTCCTTTGCAGCAAACAGTAGGGCAGCAGCTTGGGGGAAGAGGTGGAGGCGCAGGGGAGAAGTGGGGGTGGCCGCCAAGGGGTGGGGAAGAGGGTTCGGCCAAAGGGGGGCTTTTAGGGCGAAGGCGATAGGGTTTGGGGCGGCTCCACTTTGGGCTAGCTGGCCCAAAAGTGGCTAGCTCACCTGTCCAGGCAGCACACTAATTGAATTTTAATTAATTAATTTTATTTTTTTATTCTGAACTATTCTGTAATTTTATTTTCACCTCCCGCGATTCACCGAAAAAAACCCTAGGTGACTCTGCGTTTTCGCTAAACCTTCCTAGTGACGCCATAACGATGTTCAGGACATTACAAAGTCCATACTTCATGGGGTCTAAAATAATATGATTGCCTCTTGTAGCAAACATTGACTACCAAATCTTCTGAATGCACCTTCCAAGTAGTCAGTGAGAGGGATATATTATCCACGGCCCTGGGAAACAAAGAGCACCCTGGTTGCATGCTAGGCCTAGGGGTTTACGTATCTTGGGGGCACAGATTCCCAAACAACTCCGAGGAGTATAAGAGTAGGAAGAGATCTAAGGCCGATCACAAGGAATGTATTAAACAGGACTTTGATGCAAAACTTGCAGACATAACTACCTCACTTTGAGGAAAGATAGATGTATTGAGGGAAGAATTGAGAGAAATACGCAACCAGTCGCAAGCCACCCCCGTTATTGCAGTACCCAGTCCCCCTCAATGTCGGAGAAGCTATGCATCCACACTACTTTCTGAACAAAGCGACACTCACTTACCTATCGACGACATCCAGATAATGTACATCTCTAGAATGCTACATAGATAGATCTGATGTACACATTAGCTCATCGTGTATCGTTATATAGGCGGCCACACCATGCTCCTCAGAATCTAGGTTGTTGGCTCCATTCCCGTTGAGGCTAGGCAAGGGTTGGCATATCAATGCCTACCAGGAACGTTGGTGCATGGTGCCCAGCTAGGGACCGATTTCACGAAGGTCCAGGTGGACAAGATTAATGATATTTTTAGGGTCGTCCCGCTAGAGAGGCCCCCGAACAGAGAAATCATGACACTAGGGATGCCATCCACACATTCGTCCAATGGCCCAAGGGGGACATCACCCTAGACCCTTCCGTGCTGCGATCTCCACATAACCATGCCTATCAAACAGAACTCTCTATGACTCCACCTCAAGCTCTACTTCAGAAGTCCATCGCATCGGCTTCCATGGAGACGACACCGAAGATTTGTCACAAGCAAGGCACTAAGACCCAACCAAAGAAGACTAAGCCACCTCTCAAATCCTGGAAGTACCAGCTCGGACTATTGTTGGCCCCCGAGTCACAATTACTCAGCCTTGGACTAGCTTGCAGGTCTTTATATACCTAGCACATGCAAAGGTCCAACAGGAAACCAAACCAACAAAGTGGATTCACCGTCAAATACACAGAGACACATTTCCTCCACAACTCAGGCTATATTGTCGTGACCTTCAAAGACTTATTTTTATTATTTAACCTCAACGAACTCGATGCCTCACTTCTACGATGCTGGACACTATAAGTGTACTATATAATGAAGTTCTACATTCACATAATACCGATAAATGTCATAACTCATTACTTATGTATAGATCCATGATGCAACGAATTTGACGACGGTGACAACCGGTGGGTTTCCTCAACCCACATTTGGTCTCTGAGCAATCCATCAACACAAACACATCCTTTGTCGAAGAATACATAATGATTGGATTGCTTGCTCACACTAATAAGGAGTACATCCTACTACTCTTGAACCAGGGATAAGTGCTTCACTAGTTGCCATACAGGTTTCATTTGTACTTTATACGCAACATGAACTTAGGATTAATCACTATGGTGACACACATGACTAGGTCTCATTGGATTCTGATTATGATTGTACCAAAGTGGAGCAAGGTAATATACCTTGATTCTCTACTTAGGAGCAACCACCACTTCACCTGTGTGTAGTAAACAATTGATAGGTAAACTCATTTCCTTTATACATAACTCTTTCCTTCATTTGCAATAGCCAAGGCTAACTTTTTGTAATCACGTAGGTCGTTCAACGCTTACGTTTCCTAGGGAAGGAGACATAAGGAATCCAGCGCTACACTGTGACACAAGACGTGATTTCTGGTACTAGCTACAACACAACAATCCTGCTATATCACACTTCATAATAATGCCTCTAGAACTAACAATACCTATGTATATAATTCTATTTGCAATGCCACCAGCAGCTATAGGGCAACGTATGTAGATTCTACATTTGTTGCCATATGCAGAAAATCATGGATGCTAAGACGAATGATCCAGAGGTTTGTCAACCTGCCAATAAATATTTCATTATTATCAATTTTTATATATATATATATATATATATATATATATATATATATATATATATATATATATATATATATATATATATATATATATATATATATATATATATATGCTAATGACTTTAACTCTATAGCGACAGCATGTGGAATTTGATGAAAGTACATTCGATCTTGACAAACTCGACGAAGTTTGAGGACAGCTCTCTAAATTCTTGATGGTGAAGGCCATACACATGATTGGAGGGTTCCATGCCGACGATGATGATTAGATGTTCAAACATTTGATACAATTATAAGAACTCAATTGTGCTTACTCAAATTATTTATTCAATTGTACTTCCTTCAGTCATTTAATTCATTTGTGAGATATGTGTAATGATTGTCGTGTGCTATATATGTGATATGTTTGCTTATTTTCAGAGGGCATGGCTAGTATTTTCTAAGGCTAACTAGAAAACAGGAAATAATTTAGGTATTAAAATAGCTATCACAGATATTTTGTAACAACAAACCGTCTGTGATATATCATATATCATAGACGGTTTTTATATTAGTCATCTATGATACATAAGATATCACAGATGGTTTGTGGTATTAGTCATCTGTGATATATCAGATATCACAGACGACTATATTTAAGAACTGTTTGTGCTATATCACAGACGATTTTTAGTATTAGCTATCTATGATATGTGAGATATCACATATGACTATGTTTAAGAACCGTCTGTGATATTTGATATCACAGATTGGTCCTGCAACCTAAGAATTGTTCGTAAGCAAGATAAAAAGGAACATGTTCTAGAGGAACCAATTCTAGAAGTGCCTATAGAAAATGCTACTGCTACTCTTAAAACACCTATAAAAAGGCATGTGATGTGTCCCTTGATGTTAGCTATCTCATGCTTGCTGCCATGGACTTAGACCTTCAAAACTAGTTTGACAACATAGAGCCCTATGATATGATCGTGGCGCTCAAAGGTATGGTTGAGACACAAGCAACAACTAAGAGATATGAGATCTCAAAGAAATTATTTGGGTGTAAGCTAGCCGAGGGCAGTCCAGTGAGCCCTTATGTGATGAAGATGTTTGGTTACACACAGAGCTTGAAAAACTTGGTTTTCCCATTAGCCAAGAGTTAGCTACTTCTCATATTGATTCTTGGGTATTTGGTATCGAATCAGTTATTTATATTTGCAATTCGATGTAAGGACTATAAGGAGTAGGAGCTTAGCAAGGGACGAGGTTGATCTTCGCATGGGCAATGGAGAAAAATTTGCTACGTTGGTTGTTGGCACTTTACCATTATCTTTACCCTCATGATTAGTTTTGAAATTAAATAATTGTTATTATGTTCCTGCCTTAAGCAAAAATATTATTTCTGCTTCATGTTTGGGAACAGAAGGTTATGAGTTCAGAATAAAGAACAATTGTTGTTCAATTTATTTGAATGATATGATCTATGGTTGTAACATCCAAAAAATATGTGACTATTGTATTTAAGAAAATCAAAAATCTTTTGTTACTTTCCCTATGCTATTTAAAATCTTCAGAGCTCATACTGAATTCTTCTGTAATTTTGTGCTAGTAATTCAAGCAATCAAACTAAATAATTATTTGGAAAATTAATGTGAGCCAAAAACTTGAGTACAACATTCAAATTAAAACCTCGTTCACGACAAAAATTGAAATACAAATTTAATATCAGATTTCTTCCATATCGTATCCACAAATTCAAATCCCAGAAACACAAAACTTTTGAGGCTTAACCAAACTTAAGCTTCAAATTTTAAATCCGAGATTTGAACTAAGAGTCCCAACTCAAAACCCAAGTGCAAAATTAAGGCTTAACTTCAAAATTTAGAAAGCCTCAAATCCTCAGCCCATTTTCCAACCGGCCCCTTTTCCCCTCCTTTTTCTTTCCCTGCTCCTTTCCTTCGCTAAGCCCAACTGGCCACCTCCTCTTTCTTTCTTCCCCTCTCTCCCGGTCTCATCATTCCTCTTTGTTTTTCCCTTCTCCTCTCCATTTCAGTAGCCACCATGTCCGGCGCATTCGGCCGTCTCCTTCTTCCCTCCTCCTCCCGATGGCCGTGCTCCTAGCGCCCGCTTGCCACGCCCGACCTAGCCTTGTGCCCTTGAGCCAACAGCCTGAGCCCCAGCCCAGCGCCCCACTTCCTCCTTCCTCTGGCCTGGCTCTGTGCGCTGCGCACGTCTACCGGCATCTCTCCCTCCTCTCCTCGCTCTGGTCCCAGTGGCATTCGCCCCACCCAAGCCATGGCCTCCGGCCCAACTCTACAGACTAGCTACGCCCGCCGGCGCCATGCCCTGGTTTCATGCATCACCCCTGGTTCCCCCGTTGAATCCATGCTAGCTATGCCTACCATCAGCCTCGCTCTCCCGCTACCCCACTCTGTGCCAAACTAGTCATCCTAGCTCTGCCCCTTTTCTCTACACCGTGCCAGCCTAGCTCCACCCTCCCCCACTGGCCTAACCCCGGCGTTACTCCCCGACGCCAGCACCCCTGCCGCAGCCAGCATTAGAACCGCATCGCTTGCCCTGCGCCACGCCCTCCGCGCTCGTCACAATCAAGGTGCCAATGGCAACCTCCCCTCCATCGCCTATAAAGAGGCCCGAGCCTCCTAGCGCCTCTCCGGGCCCCTCTTCTTCTCTTCCCCACAAACTGAGCATCACTGAGTCACCACTGCGCTCACGCTGGCCACCATGCCACGCCATCCCACCTCTCTAGTGAAGTTCTCTCCAATCCACCAGCGTCACGGTGATCCGCCGGCCACCCTCTATCTCCCCACACAGTCAATTGAAAATCCATCGCCCGAAGCACTCCGTGTCCACTGCTTCCGTATTTCTGGCTGGCCACCGCCATTTCCTCTACCATCCCCTTTTCGACTAACCTTCCCTCGATTCATCGTTGTGGAAGCATCTGCACGCTGCCCCAAAGCTTTGCCAACCACTGGCTGGAGTATTCCCCCGCCAGAGTATCCTCGCCACGGTGACCACTTGCTGCCGCCCACGGCTCCCGTCGTCGGCTCGCCTCGCCACTTTCCCGGCCAAGTTGCCACCGCCGGTATGTTTCCCTTGCCGCACTCCTGCTCATGCCACCCTAAATTTCCTGTCCCTCCTCTCTGGTCGCGGTCGCCCCAGAGCCCCTCGTTCTGGTCATCGACAGCTATCCTGAGCTAATTTTTGCCCCACCGAGAGCCGCACTGCCACCGTCTCTTGCTCCCTCGACACCCAGGGTCTCATTTTGCTGGTCACCGACACCTCCCCGACCGTTCCCCGCTAGCAACACCGCCGCCCACCATATGCCGAACCCCCCTGTTTCTGCTCCTACATCCGCCAACACCCCCTTCCTCTCTGCCTCCCTCTGTGGCTCTCCCTCTCTCTGTCTACGATAGGTGGGCCCGACTGGGCTGTATGGTCAACTATTGCATGTTTATCACTAATATCCATTGCTCTTGTGTTCAATCTTTAAATTGTATGCCCAAGATTATTCTGATGACCAATCAAGGTTATAAAATTAATCCTCATGTAAGAATTTACCAAATCTAGGTCATGCATGACTATCTTCAAATGGCAAGAAACTAGTTTGGATCTAATAAATGTGAATTTTAAAGTTTATTACGAGACACTAATTAAAGGATGTTATAAACTGAACGTATGGAGAAATTAGTGCTAAATATTTGTTAGGCAAGAATTCACAAGACAATTACTCAGGAATTAAATAATACCAGAAGCTAAAAGTGCATGTCATCCTAAATCGGGTTTTGAAGCTCCATAAAGATACTTTCAGTACTCTCAAAGACTACTCCGAAAAATGTAATACTAAAACCAAAGCCTACCAGGAACTCGAATGGTCTACATAATGTCTATCGTGTCTTTACCCCTGGATCTATATCCACTAATGAAAATCAAGTTTATGAAATTCAACTACATTTGGATGCATAAAATAATAATAATAATAATAATAATAATAATAATAATAATAATAATAATTTGCTCACCTCTAAAATCATAAAGACACCCTTACAATTTAAGGCTTAAAATAAATGTTGGTACAATCTTCAGTATTTACCTATGAAATACAAAGATTTGCGAAACAAAGATTTCCTTATTCATAATCAAGAAACTCTTAAGCCCAATTAGGAAATCCTTAATCTTTATCCAACTCTAGTCGATTGGCCTCAAGGATGAGTGTTGGTCCTTAATCTTTATCCTAAGTTCGAATCTTGCAAAAGGAACCTGAAATGAGAAATCCTATGTGAGTAGCACCCTTAACCACGGAAACTTGCTAAAACACAATCTCGCCTCAATAGTAATCATCCAACCATTACCTCAGTACTTAATGAATGAGAATAATTGATAACCCAAAGTCCAACCTTATCCAAAGGACCCCGAGGAGTCCTAACTCCCATTTTCATCCATCGGTCGTTTATAATAGGCTGATAGTCATCAAAATAATCAACTTTGCTCCTAACCCTAATTGGTTAAATAGCTAACTCCATACTTTAATTAAAACTATAAAACATACGGATTCAATTATCTGGCTGTTGAAGCTCTTAGGTAATCTCTTTAAGCTATCCATAAGTCCTACATGACTCATGGAACTTCCTTGATATATATAATTCAATGTGAAGAAAGTTATAAATTAAAAGACCAAGCCTTAGCGTTCCCCACTCGGCTATGTCTGACCACCTCCCTTTGTCACAACAAAAGGACCCTATGGGTATTCTTTTACTCATAATCCTTCCTTATCCTAAAATTTTCCCTCACGGTAAAGCTACTCAGTCTCCTCCCTCTTTTTCCCAATACTATTGATTCCGCACCTACTTCGCACTAACTCCAACCCTCTCTCTACTCTCGACTTATAACAAAAATAAATAAGCTCAATTAAATTGAACTAGACTCTTACCGCTACTTGGATTTATTTGGTCTTTTATTCATTTGCCGTATACTAGAAGCTGCCATCCTAGAAGGCGACAAGCGCAAGTAGGATCAAAATTCAAGTGGAGAAAAAGCTCAAGGATCCAATACTACTGACTGATTAAGTCGCTTTAAGCTAAATCAAGGCCGTGGTAAACAAGCAAGGCAAGTTATCACATTGATCATATTGCTCCTACATTTTTTTGGCAAAATTATGTTCTTTCAAATTATCAAAGTGCATGCTTAATTTGTTATGCAAAGGTATTACAAAACTTAAGGTAAGTACATGCCTACATGATGTTGTAAATACTATTATGACTCTCCTTGTCGCTTGAACTAACAGGTCCTTGTCACCCTAGATATCCATAGAACTTTACTGGTTATAAATCATATTTAATGCCACGCGAGTCTGGTCAAGTCCAAGGCATTAAATTGCCCTGCTCATTACTCTTTAAATATGCAAATCTATTTCTGGGCAGTCATTGGATGTAAATGACTGATAATTTGGTACAATTTATCTTATGCTTCTCAAAACCCTAAAAACTTGCTTTACCTGCTTGGACGGTTGGTAAGAGAGGTTGGTGTGGATGTAACACGAGAACTTGTGGTTTGCGGTATGCACTGCCTGGAAAAGTTAAGGACTTAATCATGTGTTGATATCTTCATGTAAAATAGTACAAACCATAAGCTGGCAAAGTGTAGGTATGACTAACTAATTTGCATCGCTAGTAAAGGAAAGCACTTCGGAGTGACCCACGGGTCGTCGTGCTGGTTTAAACCGTCATGGACACAGGTCGTGACGCTGGTTTAAGCTGCCGTGTGGCACAAGAGGGGGTCTGGGTGAGGCAAAAATAGCTTTCCCTCAAATCAAACCTTAGCGAGTGTAATCCTTTACTAGGTGCATTGTAAAGGTCATGTCATAATCCTCTTGATCTGCATGTCTAAGGAAACATGTGGAATATAGCAACGGGGTTATCTCTTGTGGGTAAAGATATACGATCTCTGCAGAGTATAAACTATTCGAATAGCCAAGCCCACGGTCAAGGGCGAACATGGGAGCTTTCTCGAGTTAGTTCTATTTTGAAAACCTTTGTGGGCGGGATAAAAACCTATCAGATGGAAGAACTCTGACTTTAACTTTTCCTGGAGGGACGTACTTTGGTGGTGATAAAAACTAGCACTGGTGGAGGTAACAATGCACTGTAAAAGGTGGATGTAACCTGTACTACTATTACTATTGCATTCTCATAACCAACTTTATAAAATTTGATTTGGTTAAAACTGCTAAGTCTTAGGAGATTTCCTATTTATCGTACTTTCAAAGCAACGCTTTAGCAACTAAAAGAACCTCAAGCCTTCCTTTCACAGCCTTGCATTCCAGCCAGCCAGCCATTTCAAGCCTTATTATTGCATTCCATGTGGTGGCTTCTTGAGTATGTATGTACTCACTCTTGCTTAATTACCATCATCCAGCCAGTCAGGAAAAGAAAATCAAACCCTGCAATGCTTCCAAAAGGGTCGACAAAGCTGGAATTCAATGAGGCCAACAACTAGGTCATGAACCCCAGTTGGCTACCTGTGGACAAGTCCTGAGGGTCCCACTTGTGTGAAGTTTCCGCTGCGGCATTCTTTGTTTTCGGCCCAATCGGCTAATGTGCAAGTTATTACTGTATAAACAATGCTTCCGCATAATATGTTTTGATATACAATAATATATCTGTGAGCACTATCTACTAATCTAGGGAATAGTGTGGTGGAATCCCAGAGGATCTGGGTTGCTAACCCGGAGTCCGACAATGGTCAAGCTCCATTGATGAATGGATTAAATATTTTAAATCTTGAGGATGTACCTATCTATAACATTAATGCTAAGAAGCTTTGGCTGAATGATTTGAATCCACTTATATTTAGCATTTTCATTTGGGTCACATAAATGAGAAACGCATGGTGAAGCTCCACAAAGATGGTCTTTTAAACTCATTTGATTATGAATCATTTGAACGATGCAAGTACAATTTACTTGGCAAAATGACTAAGACATCTTTCACTGGTCTAGGTGAGAGGGCAAATGACTTGTTAGCCTTAATACATTCGGATGTATGTCGACCAATGAGCTCAATAGCCAGAGGTGGTTTTTAGTACTTCATAAGTTTTATCAGTGACCTTAGTAGATATGGTTACATCTACCTAATATGGCATAAGTCTGAATCATTTGAAAAGTTTAAGGAATTCTAGAATGAGATACAAAATCAACTTGGCAAAACAATTAAAGCATTGCAATCAGATCGTAGATGTGAATATTTGAGCCATGAGTTTGGTAATCATCTAAAGTATTGTGAAATTGTTCCACAGCTAACTCCATCAAGAATGCCTCAATGGAATGGGGTGTCTGAATGACGGAATCAAACCTTATTAGATATGGTTCGGTCCATAATGAGCCAATCTGATCTGCCATTATCTTATTGGGGTTACGCTCTAGAAATTGTTACTTTTACTTTAAATAGGGTACCATCTAAATTAGTGGATAAGACATCATATGAGATGTGGACTGGAAAGATTCCTATTTTGTCTATTCTCAAATTATGGGGATGTGAAGTATATGTAAAATATTTGACGTCTAACAAGCTCACACCTAAATCTAATAAATGCTTGAGTGATCAGAAAATGTTTCAACTCCTACTGAACCTCTATAGAACCGATGGAAGAGAGACCAGCCTCACATAATTTTGAAAGGCCACGTCAGTTGCTGATAAGGTATCGACATGATATTTTTATTGTTAGATAATGATAAGCCTAAGATTTATAAGGAAGCGATGATAGGCCTGAACTCTGAGAAATGGCTTGGAGCCATGAGATCGAAAATTCAATCCGTGTATGATAATTAAGTCTGAAACTTGATTGATCCACCCAATAGTGTAAAAACCATTGAGTGCAAGTGGATATTTAAGAAAAAGATAAACATGGATAGAAATATTCATATCCATAAGGCAAAATTAGTGGTGAAGAGTTTCAAACAAATTCAAGGTATTAACTATGATAAAACATTCTCGCCTGTCACTATTGCTGCGTATTTTGATTATGAGATACGACAAATGGATGTCAAAATAGCTTTTCTTCAAGGAAATCTAAGTGAGGATATATACATAACATAGCCTAAGGGTTTTGTCGTTCCAAAGATTTCTACTAAAGTGTGCAAACTTTAGAATTCGATATATAGGTTGAAGCAAGCATCTCGGAGTTGGAATATACATTTTGATGAGGTCAAAAGGTTTGGTTTTATCAAGAACAAAAAAGAACCTTGTTTTCACATGAAGGTTAGTGGAACCGCACTTGTAATCCTAACCTTATATGTAGATGAGATATTCATGATTGGGAATGACATTCCTATGTTGGAATCCATTAAGGCCACATTGAAAAAAAGTTTTTCTATGAAGGGCCTAGAAGTGGCAGCATGTAACACCCCAGGAATCACATTACCCTGGAATGTTACCAAACTACACCATGACTAGCTAGGATACAAGAAAAAATTTGGCAGCATCTTCCCAAATAATGAAAACTACGCGGAAGCAAAACAATACATTAATCAATGGAAGATATTAGATAAGGAACAACTACTAAATTTTTTTAAAAAATTAAATCCAATCCACAGTCTAGCATTATTAAATAATAGTGCTCACAATGAGGTGATAGGAAGACGACTAAAGTCCCCTCATAGTTATTACAGCAAAAAGCATGAAATAATGTGTAAAAGTGTCATGCCGCTCTACTATTCCCATGCATGCTCAAGGATCACCTGGAGGGGGAAAAACAAGAGTGAGATAAAATCTTAGCAAGCAAACTATTTAACAAGTTAATTAAACTACGATAGTTTAAGCATCAACAATTATTTTTCACAATGACCGCATTTATAGCCTCAACCACAATTCACATACCACAGATGACTCCCACGAGTCAAATCCACATGAGATATAAGAAAATAGCATATGTATGCAATTATTCCATCCACAAGTAAATGCACATGTATGCATATGATCCACGGTACCCTTACCCAACAAGGTAAGAGTGTGCATCATAATACGGCAATGTACGATGCTATACCGGTACGGTCGCGGCTAAGTACGGCGATAGCCACGATGCAAACGACATACTATAATATGCATGATATGACATAAAGAATATTACTACATAGTCCACAAATGATTCATAAGAATACTACCTCATAAACCGTATTTGTTTCAATAAGACTATTACTACGTAAACCACAGTAGATTCATCAAGAACATAAAGAATGCTACCACATAGACCACAATATAAAAGGAGCATGTAGCACAGCAAAGCATCTTGATTTAATAGAAATTAATTAAAGTAGAGGTAGTAAAATTAACAAGTTAAACTGTAGTATCAACCGCTACGTTTACTTGCCTTTACCGAAGGGAAGAAGCCACAAGCACGGTCGGGAGCAAAAACACATGTTCATAAACTACCACTCAGCACAAATCTACAACATAACATCCACAACTGATAAATAAAGTGTCGCTATGCCCAAAACCTGACAATTCCCTCTCAACCCGTCGTTCCCATACTTAGCCTCCTGCAACAGCGTTGCTTGCCTTTTTCGTATCTTTTAATCCACTAGGCAAACCACAACAAACAATAATATTTTTGAAATCTACAGAATGAAGGCTACCACTTTCATGAAGATACAATAATTTTATTCTATTGTTAAAGCGATGTAAATCACTACGAAAAACAGAGGACAGACTCTGTAATGGAGTTCTGACTAGCAAGCTTCTATCGATCACCACCCACTGTACACTAGTCTAAAAATCATAAAATTTTACCAGAAGCTAGATTACCTAATTATATACAACTTTTGTTGTAAAAATCGCTAGATCCTCTGAATCTGCCCACGATCAAAAACTAAATTCTGAATTCTCCCCGGCTAGACAGCAGAGTTCCAATCCCTATAGCGCCCAAACCCCACAACCAAAAATTCTGAAAAAAATTATAGGATCTAGATCTCCGCATCCTCTACAACTGTAGTGTTCATAGTTCCCTTAGGAAAATTCATCTTGACCTCCTAAACTTCACGAACAGACGATCTGCCCAGACAGCCCATGCGCAGAACAACGATTAAGCGCTAATCGATGGTTTACCCTATATGAACACCTCCAATCACGAGCCAAAAACATAAAATCACTCTAAAACAGAGGAAAAATATAGAAATTTCTTACTTAGGTTGTCCACGCAAGAACCCATTTTCTCCTTCCTCCTTCCTTCCTCTTCTTCCTCTCCTTCTTCCCCGGTTGTCCCTGCCACGGAAGCAGAAACCTTACTACAGCAGCCAGAATCCTTGCCGTGGCAGCCAAAATCATTGCCACGGCAGAGGTGGCGGCTGCAGGGAGGAAAAGGGGAGAGGGGTGAGGCGGCTAGGGTTGGGAGGGAAGAAAAAGAGGGCGGCTGGGCCATGTTGCACCTAGCCTAGGCCCAAGGTGGGAGGCCTCTCCCTCTCTAGATAGCCCACAATCTTTTTCTTTATATTATTATTATTATTTATTTATTTCTTAGACAAATCCCGCAGCTCTCTCCCACCTCCCGTGATTCACCGAAAAAAAAGATTCCACGAATCCGCTAAATATTTCCAGGAACACCAAAACGACATTTAGAGATTACATTCTCCCCTCCTAAAAAGGATTCGTTCTCGAATCTAACACCTTGGAACACCAGAATAGGGGAACAACAAAGGAAAGAGCAACCAAAGAAATAACAACTATGAGTACTCACCAGCCTCGAAGAGCTCGGGGTACTTCTTTCGCATTTGATCTTCAAGCTCCCACATTGCCTCTCTCTCAGACTGATTCGTCCAGAGGACCTTCACATACTTGATGGTCCTCCTCCTCATGACTCCCAATGAGTCCAAGATACGCACTGATCGACTCTCCACAGTGAGATCATGTTCCACTGTGACCTGCTCCAGGTCAATCTTATACTCGGGTCCTGCAGATACTTCCTCAACATAGACACATAAAGGCATTGTGCACTCCACTAAACGAGCTCGGCAACTCCAATTGATAGGCCAGACTGCCCATGCATGCAACCACTGGAAATGGGCTGGTGTACCGTGGGCTAAGCTTCCCGGTGGTATCAAACCGAACGATGTCCTTGGTTGGTAATACCATGAAGAGCACAAGGTCTCCAACAGCAAACCCCAACTCGCGACGTCGAACATCCGCATAACTTTTCTTTGGCTCTAAGCGGCCAACAGGTTCTGCCATTAACACAAAATTTTCCTCGACACAACTGTTAAAACCATTTTCTCAATCCATCCTCCCCCTTAAACACTTTCCTCTATTAAATATAATCGAGATATTATATTCCACCCCTCTTAAAATAATTTGACCACATCTTTCACTCTTATCATTCTACTCGAAAAACCACCAAAATCTTTTACAAACAGAATCCAACTGAATGCAAAGGATTTTCAAGCAACCCACTCGCAACCAACTTCCCTTCAAAGGACCCCAATTCTAAAACAAAGGATTCATCACGAAACTTTTTCCACTCTCCAAGCAAACAGTTGGAGAGAAGAAAAAAACACCACATAAGCCAAGAGTGAAAACACTCGAATGATCTAAACAATCATTTTCTTTCCTTAACCAGAAAAGGCTATGCCTCAACATAAAGCAACTCAATTTGCAAATGACCTCTATCATAAACATGCAGCCTAAACAAGAATCAAGAGGGCATTTCACTACCCGTGATAACAATCTTTTCTCAAACATTTTTTTAAGAATTTAACTTCCCTCCACCGAGAAATTCTAGATCATTGCCCAACACACCAACTCGTTTATCTTAACTTGGCAACCTCAACAATAAGCTCAAACTGAGTACATCATCTACACCCTTGTAGAGAGACTCTACTGACCCCACAAATCATATTCTAGTCAAGTCGTTTGACCAACGGAATTATTTTGATAGATAGTTCTTAATGCACCTCAATCCCTTAAGGATAAACAACTCAAAATTCACATCACACCCATACATACTCATTTACTACACCCCAAGGATGCTATCTACGTTCAACATGCTATTTGGAACCTACTTTGTTCCACTATTCCTACATAGAAACACCGGGCCTCCAAGGTTCTAGCATAGCAAAATCTAAAGCCCAGACTCAACCTTCAAGACTTCTACAACAAACTTCTTATATAAAGATAAGAAAATTCTCAGATGAAATCCCTAAAATTCCCACAATTCAAACATACTCAATCCTTAACATCAACAAATCATTTAGCTCCAAGACAAACATTCTATTTAAATCAGATCCTTTCTAAGGATTATTCCAAGAAACAATATATCATCCAATGTATCTCAAACATCGTGATATTTAAGGTTTCCACCAAATCTCTACTAGACCACCATTGTCCAGTTGCCATCACACAACATAAAAGACTTTGCAACCCACATCGGTTAC
The DNA here is from genome assembly GCA_036346265.1 of Melocanna baccifera. NCBI lineage: Eukaryota > Viridiplantae > Streptophyta > Magnoliopsida > Poales > Poaceae > Melocanna > Melocanna baccifera. The sequence goes on along the minus strand of CM070700.1, from coordinate 8,672,819 downwards.
CCCTTTCTTAGAAGAGGTAACAAGAAATAAATTTTAGCACACAGGAAGACGCTACCATTCACAATAGTCACAAGACCAGGGGAAAATAAATAGCAATGAGGTTGGAAAACAAAAGATGAGATCACCTGCACCTCAAATATTTCTAGTACACTCTTTCTTTTAACAAGAAACAATTTTCTTTGATTACAGCATCCTGTGCCAATTCCAACAACAAAAGATTTGAAGACCACACACATGAATCACTTAAAAACTAATAAAATCATTCAACACGTCACTTTGTAGGATCAAATATGGCAACAGAGGGGGGGTGAATGATGCCTTTTAAAAAATAGCCCCCAAAGTATCCACAAAAATTCACAACTCTCTGATAGCTAGAAAAGCTACAAAGAAGTTGATTAGGCTCTCTGGAAATTGCAATTGGATTGTCAAGGGATTTAACAACATCACTTGGCTAATATAAGTAACTGGCAGCAAGCTAGTCTTTACTAAAAGCAAGATTTCTTCACTTAAACAAGGCAACCTGAAGTTACACACTAGATGAAACAAAGTTCTCAATTTACTGGTCAAGAATTACAAAACAGGCGAGAACTACACATCTGCAAGGCAACCCGAAACCGCAGACTGAAAACTAGAGAGCTGAAACTGACAACTGAAAACTGCACTTAATGAAATCTGAGACAGGGAGTTGCAGTTTAAGAGAAAATAGCAGCCAAGAAAGGAAATAAACAATAAATACTTTGCTGCTGGAAATAGGAGCCAGAGAACACAAAAGTCAGCAAAACTTTGTTGCACCCGAACAGCAAACTGGAATTTAATGTACTGTGCATTGCCGAGATAAGCTACAGTTCGGCTAGCTAAAAGAATGCTGCAGTCTGCCGAGCACAAGGAGTTGAAACGAAACTTGCTGCAGGCTCCAGCCGAATCAATTGCTAATTGCAAGAATCTGCAGACTACAACATCTTGGCAACAATTCAGAATATGTTGTATACTGAAAAGGCTGGTTAACTCCCGAAACAATCTGAAAAACTAAAAATACAGAGCAACCAACCGAACACAAGATGCAGCACAAAACCGACAGCAGCTGATTCACACATAAGGTTTGTTGCTGACCGAAACATGCAGTATTCACAGGGATTGCAGACAACTGGAAAGACCGAATGCATGCGACCTATTGCATTGCCAGCTGCGGATGACCAAGGAAGCGGGGCTGCATTTCAGCTCTCAGCCGAACCAAATAAGAGATTCAGTACTGCTCCATATCACCCCTCTCTAAACCACACTGCTCACAGCCGAAGAGCTCTCTGGCCGAAATGCACAGCAGCAGCAGCCACCACCGAACACACAAGTTGAAGAAACTACAGACACTCGAGAGAGGAACCGAAGGGCAGCCGAACAAGAAAAGATTCAAACTGACAAGAAAAAGCAATACTGCAGCATTTCAACCCTTTCTACTCTATACTGCTCTCAAACCAAGGGTCACAGCAGCAGTAAAAACTGCCGAACTGACTGCCTGGAACTCCCGAGCAGTACATACTGCAGATAACCGAAAACTGAGAAATTGGCAAATGATTGTTTGTTATTTTCGGGTCAATTGATCTAGACTAAGAGCTAAATAGCACTAAGACCTCACGAGAAGAAATTTTAGACCCAGAATGAGATAAATTCAATGAATCCTGTTTTTGTCAAGAGAGTTTAGCAGGAAAGCACAATAACTAAAATTTCTCTTGATTCTTGGAGACCTTGCACAGGAGACTTTGTAAGTAGCAGGGAAATGAACTCAGAAGGAGTAACCATACTCCTAAAACAAGATCTCACCTAGAAAATCAGAGGGGTAGGGATCCCCTGGCTACAAACCCTAGAAAAGAGAAACAGAGGAAACCAAAATGGCTCACATCCAGACTTCCTCAAATGAATTCATTGCAAATAGATGACTGATTACATTGAGGAGTCCCGATACACATGAACATTGAAACAAGAAGATTGATTACATGGATTCTCAATTCACTCTCTCCCTCTCCTAACACAAGAACACACGCACTAGCTCAAACACACACCCTAAGCACATCTCCTCTATCTCTCCTCTGGAATGCTACACCATGCTCACTAAACAGCACACCAAAGGAAGAGAGAGCACTCTAGAACATACACCCAGGAGGGACACTCTACCTCAGAACACTCCACTATGCGTACAGACCAAGAGGAATGAGCTACCACCCTCCTGTTCTCCTCACATGCCTGAATAGAGAAGCTCACCTCCTCAATTAGCAAATCAAGAAATGGCATACACCTCCCACTCCATTGCCCCATACACACAAAAGGCAAGGGTCAAAGTCAACAACCAGAATTTTTGGAGGGAAACCACCCACTCCTCTTATTTGCTTGAGTCAAATTACCAAATTGCCCTCAAGCACATTCCTGGAAGTTTCCGCATCCGATACCCTGACTGTCTGAACCTCGACTCCTCCCTGAGTCTAGTCCTGGTCCACTCGTATCGCCCGTCGTGTTCGTCACAGGTAGCTCCGGTTCCTCGTCTCTCGACTCGCAACCACCTCAGCAGTCTCGATCATCTCCGGCATCTTTGACCGTCTGGACCTCGACACCTCCTGTGCCTAGTCCCGGTCCACCTCGCCTCACCATGACCTAGCTCCGAAGTCCTGTAGTCACACAGACAAGCAAACCATCACATAGCACCACACGAAACAGTATATTCCACATTAGCACAGATAAAAGTACTCAACCCTAGAATACCCAAAACAACCTCTAACTCACTAAACCAACTGTCAATATCTCATCACAAACATGGGGACACCTCCACATGGTCTCTCAATCTCCCCCTTGATGAGTATATTGACAAACACAAAAAGAGTGTAAGTTGAGTTTGTTTGAAAGTCATACATGGTCCAAGAGAAAAAATTGATGCTAATGACCATGTTGACGCAAGGAGCAAAAGAAAGAGCAAGTTTTCCTCAAACGCTCCCAAAACTCCCAAAATTGATGACTTTTTCTCCAAAATTCTCCCCCTTTTGGCAATAGAGTCATCAAGATGCAAAGGAGAGAGAATAAGGCATGGTGTGACTGTGTGTTATGCGATGCTAAGCAAGTAGAGCCATGAAGATTATCCAAAATGACTATTTGAGTATTACACCAAGCCATAATAGATATAAATGCTATCAAGATCATGACAAAATATGCATAATCAAGCCAAGCCAAGTAGGTAGCAATATGAAGATTAGATGAATTTCTTAGCATGTCAAGCCGCTCAAGAGTATAGTCTAGCTAGAGATATTCAAAGATGATGCAAGCCATGTCAATAATCTAAGTGGAACCAAGAAGCTAGAATTGAGTCAATTTAGAGTGCTATAAGTTCAAGAATGAATCATTTGCACAAGTACTTAATTCTTTTGGTAGTTAAGCAAATTTAGCATAATTCACATGTTTTTCATTTGAAACTCATAATTTTGAGGATGTGCTAGATCTCAAGCCTTATGCGACCATTCCAAGCGAGAAGCTTAAGGAGATGATCTTGGTCATCCAAAACTCCCTCTGAGTTCATGCCTAGTGCAATGGCAAGCAGTCTCATGGGAAAGAATTGGTGAGATCAGTTCTTTCTCACATAAAAGAGATCTTTTACTTTCTTAAATAGTTGTACTAACTCATGCTTCATCAAGAAACTAGCATAGCTCAATCTAAAGCTCAATTAAAGATTCAAGACTCAACTCAGCCTATTTGACATGGCACGAATCATAAAAGGATAACTAAAGACAGACTAGTCTCAAGAGCTAACATGACATATCTTAATTCAAATTGTGCAATTTTAATTAACTTATCAATGGCAAAGGCTTGACGACACATATGAAGCAATGATAAATCTAGCAATTAAGCATAATCATGGCAAGATGTAATGCATTGTGAACATGTCAACTATGGATAATAGTCAAGGCTCCATGTAGTTATATTACAATGAAATGCAGAAAATCCAGCTCCCCCTCAACATGTGAAGCACTTTTTAGTTCAAGTTGAGTTATATCAATATTAAGCTCCAGAAGTTCCCAAATGAACTCCCCCTAAACCAAAGCTATAAAACGAGAAGGTGGCAAAGAAATCAGAAACAGGCAGTCCTTAAAGCATAGACGAGATATAGAGAGTACTATGGCTCTGACTGACTCTCATCTACCCCATATGACACTAGGACTATCAACTACCCAACTAACACACTAAGGAGCAAACACGTTCCCTGTCTACCCAAGAGTGGCCCAACCCTTGCTAGAACCTATAAGGAGTAAGCTCAACCTAGTGAGAAGAGAAACAGCTAACAAAGCATCCTAGAACCACAAGATGAGAGGAAGAAGTCTGACCATCTAGACACGAGAAACACTCTAATCTATGCTAGAAAGACTAACCCGAATGCACCCAAATGCAATGCAACAGTAAGGAGCAACAGCATAATATACAAGATAAAACAGTAAAGCACAAAGCTCCCCCTCACTACAGTCCATAAGGACAAACCACCCCAAGCTCTCCCCGCAAGGCTGAAAACCTAGAGCTATCCAAAGGCTTGGTAAAGATATCAGCCAACTGGCGGTCACTCTCCACAAACTGAAGCACTATATCACCCTTCTCCACATGGTCTCTAAGGAAGTGATATCGGATATCAATATGCTTGGTCCGAGAGTGCTGCACTGGGTTCTTAGCAATGTTAATAGTAGAAGTGTTATCACAAAAGAGTGAAACACTTTCTATAACTAACCCAAAGTCTCGCAGGGTCGAAGCCATCCAAAGTATCTGGCTGCAGCAACTGGCGGCAGCAACATACTCAGCCTCTGCGGTGGACTGCGCAACACCGGACTGCTTCCTAGAAGACCAAGAAACGAAAGAAGTGCCAATGAATTGGCAGGTGCCAGAAGTGCTCTTCCTATCTATCCTACAGCCAGCAAAGTCTGCGTCCGAGTAGGCTCTAAGGAAAAGACAGGATGAGGAAGAGTACCAGATACCATAGTCAATGGTAGCTCGAAGGTACCGAAGAATGCGCTTCACCGTCTGGTGGTGAGATACGCGAGGAGAAGCCTGAAATCGAGCACACAGACACACCGAGAAGTGTATGTCCGGTCTAGAGGCAGTGAGGTACAAGAGGGATCCAATCATGCTGCGATACTCCTTCTGATCAACTGGCTCACCGTCCTCATCTGGGTCGAGTGAAGCTGAAGAAGCCATCGGAGTGGACACTGGCTTGCCATCACTCATATCAAAGCGTTTCAGGAGGTCACGAGTGTACTTGCCCTGATGCAAGAAAGTACCCTCCCGAGTCTGCTTGATCTGAAAGCCAAGGAAGAAACTCAACTCGCCCATCATGCTCATCTCAAACTCTGAGCTCATGACATCGGAGAACTGAGAAACAAGAGTATGAGAAGAGCCACCAAAGATGATATCATCCACATAAATCTGGACGAGTAGAAGGTCATTGCCATGCCTGCGAATGAACAAAGTCTTGTCCACCTTACCCATCTCAAATCCATGACTCAACAGATAAGACTTAAGCCTCTCATACCAAGCTCTAGGGGCCTGCTTAAGTCCATACAAGGCTTTGCAAAGCTTGTAGACATGGTGTGGGTATTTGGGGTTCTCGAAACCTAGAGGCGATCTAACATAGACTTCTTCCTCAATAAACCCATTGAGGAAGACACTCTTGACATCTATCTGGTAAAGCTTGAAACCCTTAGAAGCTGCAAAAGCGAGCAGGATTCTAATGGCCTCAAGTCTAGCAACAGGGGCAAAGGTCTCCTCAAAATCTAAACCCTCAACCTGGGAGAAACCCTGAGCTACCAGTCTAGCCTTGTTTCGAATGACTACCCCATCCTCACTTTGCTTGTTTTTGCACACCCACTTAGTCCCAATAACATTGTGACCTCGAGGGGGCTCAACAAGCGACCAGACCTTGTTTCTCTCAAAGTTCTCCAACTCCTCATGCATGGCATTGACCCAAGACTCGTCAGAAAGAGCATGATCAACATCCTTGGGTTCGAAAGAGGCAACGAAAGCAGAATGGAGACAGAAAAGAGAAGTGCCAGATTTTGAGCGTGTGACACGCTCAAAAAGATCTCCAATTATCTACTCTGAAGGATGATGTTCTCGGACTCTACGAGGAGGTCCTTGATGAGAAGAAGGAGAAGTGGCCTCTACCTCGTGAGCTGACGAGGTAGAAACAGAGCCACTAGCTCCAGAAGAAGCGGAAGGTATAGGCTGATCTCCTTGAGGTGCGGTGGTAGAGGCAGGCACCTCAGGGGGAGGAGGAACTGGATCAGGTAGACAACCCTCATCTCCATCCTCCTGATCATCCACAAATATGGTCTCGGACTGCTCTACAGAACCTGAGATATCGGGCCTAGTCCCTGGACTGGCCTCATCGAAGGTCACCTCACAGGTTTCTACCAATTTACTAGACTCGCAGTTCCAGACCCTATAAGCCCGCGAAGAGGTCGAGTAACCTAGAAAGATCCCATCACAAGATCGTGACTCGAACTTATCTAGGTTTCCAGACTTCAGAATAAAACACTTGCAACCAAACACGCGAAAATGAGATATACTGGGCTTTCGCCCATATCTCAACTCATAAGAGGTGCGATGCAAGTGTGCCCTGAGAAAAACTCGATTTGAAACATGGCACGCGGTGGCTATCACCTTAGCCCAAAACTTCCTCGGTGTAGAGTACTCATCAAGCATCGTCCTGGCCATCTCGACCAAGGTACGGTTCTTCCTCTCCACAACGCCATTTTGCTGAGGGACGTATGGAGAGGAGAACTGGTGCTCTACACTGCCTCATCACGAAACTCTTAAAGTAGGAATTCTTGAACTCCGTGCCATTGTCACTGCGGATCGCTCGTAAGGCACCCAGAAGCTCAACAGAAATCCTACGAAAGAGACCTCGAAAATGTGTAAATGTCTCATCCTTCGAGGCTAAGAAAAGCACCCAAGAGTACCTCGAGAAGTCATCGACCACGACAAGAACATACCACTTCCCTCCTGCTGACTGCACTCGAGCTGGTCCAATTGTGTCCATGTGGAGCACCTGTCCTGGTGCATCAGTCATAGTCACTGTGACCGAAGGATGAGAAGCGGCAACCATCTTGCCGTGCCGGCAAGGAGCGCAAACAAGATCTTTGACCATCTTGAGTTTCGGCAGACCACGAATGAGATCGTGGCCGCTAACTCGAGTCAAATGGTCAAATCCAATATGACCAAGTCTCCTATGCCAGAAGGTAAGGTCACGGGACTCAGAAGCAACTAAACACCTGAGAGGATCACCAGAAGACTCAGCAAAATCAGCACGAAAGATCCTCCCATAACGAGAAATCCCGCAAACCAGACTCCCCGAAGAATCAAGAATTTTGCAATTGTTTTTCTTGAAGCTCACCTCGAAACCGTCATCGGTAAGCTGAGAAACCGAAAGCAAATTGTACTGCAGCTTACTCACTAAGGCAACATCTCTTAAAATGAATGAATCATTAACATGCACTGTACCTTTTACGATGGCGCGCCTGCACGAGCGTCTCAAAGGTGATCGTCTCATCACCGGAGCACGGGCTAGGGAAGAGAACCAACGAGTCTCCGGTCATATGACGAGAACAACCGAGTCCACAAGCCAAACCTCTCTTCCCACCGCGAACTGAGTCAAGCAGAGTAAAGGCTCGATCTTGGGATAAATCAAAAGAGATTTTGGCACCCAATACTGAGTCACACGCCGAGCAGAGGAAGTAGCCACACACGACTGACCTCTAGCTACCCTACGCTCTCTGTCGCTCAAAGAGCCAGAAGGTCTACTAGCAGACCTGAAGCTGTTATTAGGTCCGACTGCTACGAGGGAGCGAGTCAGAGCACCAACAACACGTTGATCACGCCGCGGATAGCCATCTCGATGGGGGAAACAAGAACTACCCTCAGAACGGCGGAAGTCATAACCAGGAGCAGCATGAGAACGAAAAACAGAAAACTCAGAAAAACCAAGTCCTCGATGCTGCCCAAACCCATCAACAGCAGTAATCCTAGACCTCGTGCTGGTCCTAGGTGCACTCGAGTGCAGGGCTGACCCTGAATACGCCTAAGTGCTACTGCACGGTCTCTACGCGTAATCTTGGCGCGTCTGAAGCATCGATCGACTGTGTGTCCATCCTTCTAACAGAAGGTGCAGTGATACTTCACCTTCTGAGAGGTAGAAGTGGCAGGTGGAATCACCTTGCTGTCAGAGATCCCCTGGACATAGCCCGCTGACTTAAATTGGACTTTCTCGGTCCTGTGCTCAGTCTCGATCACACCTGGTGCTATGGGTCTGAGCACGGCAGGTGGATGCTTCCTTATGTCCTCATAGAAATCGTATCCTAGACCCTGATTAAATCTGCAGATCTTAGATTGGTCTAGAATAAGATTGAGCTTCTTATTGCCTCCAACAAACCTCTCAAGAGTGTTCATAATATACTAACACTCTCGAAAGAGAGAGATGCAAGAAGAGCAGGGGGAAGAAGAGACAGCAGAAGGTAAGGGAGTAGAAGAAGAACCAATAGCAGAGGAACGAATGGCATGTGCACGCACAGCCGACTTAGAAGGGACAGTCCTACTGCTAGCAATTTGGTTCACGTCGCTAGTCGTCTCTACCTTACCCTTGGGCTTCTTCTTAACCCCAGCACACACATTACAAGCAGATGGTTGCTTCTCTAGAAGGTCCTTAGTTAGCTTCACACATTTTTCATCCAATGCAACGAGTTCAAGTTTTAGTTTTTCACAACTATTGCATGGTGAGCTAACAGGATCCTTAGTCGCATACTTAGCCAACTTGTTGTTATGATCAATCATTTCTTGAAACTGTTTTGAGACAGATTCAAGTTCAGCGGTTAATTTAGGACATTTCAAACAAGAAGCAATGGGCTCAAGTAGAAAAGCTTGTAATTCATCAATTTTATGATCTGCCCTTTTTAGGTTCATTTTTAAATTATTACAACTTCTACAAGTCTCGGGCAGATCGAGAAGCATGGCATAAGGTCCTCTAACAGCAATGTCCTTAACCTCACATGAGGTGGAAGAAGTAGTCTCATCAGTAGTAAGTAGGGTAACAGCCATCCTACTCAATTCTAACTCGGCAAGCAGACTAGCATTCTCCATCTTAACAATATCAAGCTCGGAGGACAAACTATCATGCGAGGTCCTTAATTTCTCCATATCACCCAACAGAGCACAGCATGTATCACACTCATCACAGGAAGGACCAGATGTAAGAGCAATAATATCTAGTGACAATCTATCTACTTCCTTCTCTAACTCAGTACACCTAGCCCTAGCTCTAGCATGAAAACCACCTAGCTTAAGAAAAGCATGATTGAGTTGGTCGTAGGTGGGGTATAACTCGTCGGAGTCGGAGTAAAGCTCGCTGTCGCTCAGTTCGCCCACGAGGGCCATGAAACACATGCCGGAGAAGTCGTCACCGCCATCCTTGAGCTCTTGGTCACCCGTCCCGTCGTCGTTGCTCCATCCTTCCACCTCGCTGAGGTCGAGGTCGTCGAAGGCGGTGAGGACGCGATGGAAGAGCTTCTTGGCTTTGCCAAAGTTGCGGAACTTCTTCTTGCCTTGTGCAGGAGCTGGAGGCTTCTTGTTGCGGTTCTTGTCGGTGAAGTCGTTCTTGCCCGAACCACCGTAGTCGTTCTTGCCCTTCTCCAGCTTGGGGCAGTTTGCCCGAATGTGGTTGGGGCCGCCACACTCGAAGCAAATCACAGGTCCTCCCCTCTTTCTGTCCCTCCTCCTCTTGTAAGCATGGGAAAACTTCCGAGCTAGGAGGGCAGCTGCTCATCCTCGAGCTGCTCTAACGATCATCGATTCGTCACGAGAGCAGCAAGGAGAAACCACACAACAAATCAGCGAAGAACCGAAACCAAATCGATCGGTGACTAGGGTCATCGACTGTGACTTCGACTTTCGAGAGACAATGTCAATCTCGTGAGTCTTGAGATGCGAGTACAGCGCATCAAGAGTCAAAGTCGAGAGGTCCGTGGTGTTCTTGATGGTAGTCACCTTCATTTCCCAAACACGAAGATCAAGTGCAGCAAGCATCTGTCGAGCGTTATCCGAGTCGGGGTATGTGAGACCGACCACTCGGAGGTTGCTCAGAATCTTGTGAAAACGCGCAAAGCACTCATCCAGGGACTCTCCAGCGAGCATTTCAAACTTGTTGTAATCTTGCTTGAACTGGTCCTGTCGAACCGTCTTAATTTGGGTCGTGCCCTCATGGTATGCATTGAGAGTCGTCCAAATATCGAAGGCCGATGAAAGATGCGAAATGCGATCAAACTCGTTTCGGCTCAAACCTTGGATGATAATGTTCCTTGCCTTAGCATTCGCCTCAACATCAGTCATGTTATTCACATTGATGTCTTCATCGGCAGGAACGGCAAAGTGAGTTTTAACCTTTCGCCAAACCGCATAGCCCTGAGCCTGAATGTTGGACTCCATCCGACTCTTCTAGAAGGGATAGTCGATCCCATCGAAGATCGGGGGTTTGGTGGAATACTTATCCGTTGCCATGGCTCACAGACCGGTTAAGGATCTATCAAGAAGAGCTAACCGTCTCTGATACCAATTGTAGGATCGAATATGGCAACAGAGGGGGGGTGAATGATGCCTTTTAAAAAATAGCCCCCAAAGTATCCACAAAAATTCACAACTCTCTGATAGCTAGAAAAGCTACAAAGAAGTTGATTAGGCTCTCTGGAAATTGCAATTGGATTGTCAAGGGATTTAACAACATCACTTGGCTAATATAAGTAACTGGCAGCAAGCTAGTCTTTACTAAAAGCAAGATTTCTTCACTTAAACAAGGCAACCTGAAGTTACACACTAGATGAAACAAAGTTCTCAATTTACTGGTCAAGAATTACAAAACGAACTGAGAACTACACATCTGCAAGGCAACCCGAAACCGCAGACTGAAAACTAGAGAGCTGAAACTAACAACTGAAAACTGCACTTAATGAAATCTGAGACAGGGAGTTGCAGTTTAAGAGAAAATAGCAGCCAAGAAAGGAAATAAACAATAAATACTTTGCTGCTGGAAATAGGAGCCAGAGAACACAAAAGTCAGCAATACTTTGTTGCACCCGAGCAGCAAACTGGAATTTAATATACTGTGCATTGCCGAGATAAGCTACAGTTCGGCTAGCTAAAAGAATACTACAGTCTGCCGAGCACAAGGAGTTGAACCGAAACTTGCTGCAGGCTCCAGCCGAATCAATTGCTAATTGCAAGAATTTGCAGACTACAACAGCTTGGCAACAATTTAGAATATGCTGTAGACTGAAAAGGCTGGTTAACTCCCGAAACAATCTGAAAAACTGAAAATACAGAGCAACCAACCGAACACAAGATGCAGCACAAAACCGACAGCAGCTGATTCATCACATAAGGTTTGTTGCTGACCGAAACATGCAGTATTCACAGGGATTGCAGACAACTGGAAAGACCGAACTGCTGTGCAGCCTATTGCAGCTGCCAACTGCAGATGACCAAGGAAGCAGGGGCTGCATTTCAGCTCTCAGCCGAACCAAATAAGAGATTCAGTACTGCTCCATATCACCCCTCTCTAAACCACACTGCTCACAGCCGAAGAGCTCTCTGGCCGAAATGCACAGCAGCAGCAGCCACCACCGAACACACAAGTTGAAGAAACTACAGACACTCGAGAGAGGAACCGAAGGGCAGCCGAACAAGAAAAGATTCAAACTGACAAGAAAAAGCAATACTGCAGCATTTCAACCCTTTCTACTCTATACTGCTCTCAAATCAAGGGTCACAGCAACAGTAAAAACTGCCGAACTGACTGCCTGGAACTCCCGAGCAGTACATACTGCAGATAACCGAAAACTGAGAAATTGGCAAATGATTGTTTGTTATTTTCGGGTCAATTGATCTGGACTAAGATCTAAATAGCACTCAGACCTCACGAGAAGAAATTTTAGACCCAGAATGAGAGAAATTCAATGAATCCTGTTTTTGTCAAGAGAGTTTAGCAGGAAAGCACAATAACCAAAATTTCTCTTGATTCTTGGAGACCTTGCACAGGAGACTTTGTAAGTAGCAGGGAAATGAACTCAGAAGGAGTAACCATACTCCTAAAACAAGATCTCACCTAGAAAATCAGAGGGGTAGGGATCCCCTGGCTACAAACCCTAGAAAAGAGAAACAGAGGAAACCAAAATGGCTCACATTCAGACTTCCTCAAATGAATTCATTGCAAATAGATGACTGATTACATTGAGGAGTCCCGATACACATGAACATTGAAACAAGAAGATTGATTACATGGATTCTCAATTCACTCTCTCCCTCTCCTAACACAAGAACACACGCACTAGCTCAAACACACACCCTAAGCACATCTCCTCTATCTCTCCTCTGGAATGCTACACCATGCTCACTAAACAGCACACCAAAGGAAGAGAGAGCACTCTAGAACATACACCCAGGAGGGACACTCTACCTCAAAACACTCCACTATGCGTACAGACCAAGAGGAATGAGCTACCACCCTCCTGTTCTCCTCACATGCCTAAATAGAGAAGCTCACCTCCTCAATTAGCAAATCAAGAAATGGCATACACCTCCCACTCCATTGCCCCATACACACAAAAGGCAAGGGTCAAAGTCAACAACCAGAATTTTTGGAGGGAAACCACCCACTCCTCTCATTTGCTTGAGTCAAATTACCAAATTGCCCTCAAGCACTTTCCTGGAAGTTTCCGCATCCGATACCCTGACCGTCTGAACCTCGACTCCTCCCTGAGTCCAGTCCCGGTCCACTCGTATCGTCCGTCGTGTTCGTCACGGGTAGCTCCGGTTCCTCGTCTCCCGACTCGCAACCACCTCAGTAGTCTCGATCATCTCCGACATCTTTGACCGTCTGGACCTCGACACCTCCTGTGCCTAGTCCCGGTCCACCTCACCTCACCATGACCTAGCTCCGAAGTCCTACAGTCACACAGACAAGCAAACCATCACATAGCACCGCACGAAACAGTATATTCCACATTAGCACAGATAAAAGTACTCAACCCTAGAATACCCAAAACAACCTCTAACTCACTAAACCAACTGTCAATATCTCATCACAAACATGGGGACACCTCCACATGGTCTCTCACACTTTGCTCCAAAACAATTTCAGCTACCACTTAAGTCATGAGGTCCAAAAGATCACGACTACAAATCTCAAAACCTTTAATTCAATTAGTACCATGAAATTATTAAATTTCTTTATTTATAGAACATTCAACATTATCATCACAACCACATACTGACAATCGTACAAACCACAAGATAAAACACTCTTAACAATAATCATCATATCCTCTTATCACTTCATAAACTTGTCCAAAAGAAACACAATAAATCGCTTCATCATGTTCTTATTATCTAAATAATATTTCAACTATTTAATCTAGGAAAAGCCTAGTGCACAAGCCACAATATTGAAGCAAAACTTTTTTAACAAGATGATACTAGAACATGATAACCTCACAAAACATGCTAGTATAAATCTCTTATTAGATTTCATACATTTAACTCTTACTGACGCACAACACTAATTTAGCACACGTTGATTGCACTCCAGCCATTACTGTTAATAGTTGATTATTATTTTTGTCTTTGTAGCATCCATGATCCTATCTCTGTTTTGCAATCACAAAAACAATTATGAGCAGAGATTCAACATTCTATTTTATGTTCAGAAATTAGAACAAAATAACTTTAAATTTCAATAATATAAGCTCTATAAGACAAGATTCCATAAGTCAACACATCAACCTTTATCTATTTCGTTATACATGTTTCAACAATTTAGCATGGAAAAAGTTAAATGAATTTAGCAGCAGTTATACATGCTCATCAAGCATGTATTGTAAATAGAGGACATATTAAAGGTTAATATTACTAAGGCAATATTCCAACACCTCCTTACTTAACCATCCCGAATGATTAGATTAATTACTTAAGACCGACTAATCCAATCTACCCAACAAGTTAGAAATTTAAACAATCTTAATAATCAAACCAATTCTTTTTTCATATTCCTCAATAACTGCATGAGTTCCAAACATGTATCGACAAATTCTTAACCACAATTCTTCAAGAAACTACAACAGGACAACATCATATTAATCAACTACACTTCCAAGGATGTTAGTAGAATTTAATTATGCACTACGCTAACCTCTCAACTTGATAATTCATACCTTATCAATTATTTATATGATTGCCACATCCTACTTAAACACAACAAAACACCACAAAAGGGTTTTACCAATTCCTTTCTAGAAAAGAGAGGAATTAAATTTCAACACTCAAAATAACCCCAAAGAAGTACATAGAGCCAAGGCTTCCACAAGTTAACAAACTTCCAACATAAAGCTTTGACTTTTTTTCAAAATATCAAACAAATAAATGAGTCATGTTTTTCAGTAAGAAAGATGGAACAAACATGAAAAATATCAATCTCGCCAATTAACAACGCTCACGAGTAGCATAAGCAACTCAACAATCACTAAAAACAATATTTGCCTCAAGAACAATTAAAGACCTATTGGCACCCATCAACTGAAATGAACCGCTATTCCCAAGAGAAATTCATCAACTGCAATAGGACAAGATTTGACCAAATTCAACTCAAGGAAGAGAACAAGTTTTCTAAGAAACTCTCCCACAACATCTGTAACTAGGTTACCCGAAGTAACCGCATCACTATCCCCAAACCACGAATGGTGGTATAACTTGGCAATGCCCAAGGCGACAACTGTGACCTCTACATCTTATCATTGACTATCCTCACTCAAACCGGTCATAAAACCAAATCATAAACATACAAGATCATCTCATAACATAAATCATCAATACCACATATCGGAAGCACAAATGTAATGCTTGACCTATCCCATCCTACTGTGCAAGTGTGTCATTTTAATAATTCAATTACCACGGACCTAAAATCGGACTTTGATACCAACTGTAATACCCCAGGAACCACATTAACCTGGAATGCTACTAAACTACACCACGAGTAGTCAGGATACAAGAAAAAATCTGGCAGCATTTTCCCAAATAATGAAACCTACGTAGAAGCAAAACAATACATTAATCAATGGAAGATATTAGATAAGGAACAACTGCTAAAATTTTTTAAATAATTAAAGCCAATCCACAGTCTAGCATTATTAAATAATAGTGCTCACAATGAGGTGATAGGAAGACGACTAAAGTCCCCTCATAGTTATTACAACATAAATCATGAAATGATGTGTAAAAGTATCGTGTTGCTCTACCCTTCCCATGCATGCTCAAGGATCACCTGGAGGGGTAAAAACAAGAGTGAGATAAAATCTCAGCAAGCAAACTGCTTAAGAAGTTAATTAAACTACGATAGTTTAAGCATCAACAATTATTTTCCACAATGACTGCATTTATAGCATCAACCACAATTCACATACCACAGATGACTCCCACGAGTCAAATCCACATGAGATCTAAGAAAATAGCATATGTATACAATTATTCCATCCACAAGTAAATGCACATGTATGCATATGATCCACTACGCCTTTACCTAACAAGGTAAGAGTGTGCATCGTACTATGGCAATGTACGATGTTGTACCGGTACGGTCATGGATAAGTGCGGCGACATCCACGATGCAAATGACATGTTATAATATACATGATATGACATAAAGAATATTATTACATAGTCCATAAATGATTCATAAGAACACTACCTCATAAACCGTATTTGTTTTATTAAGAGTATTACCACATAAGCTATAGTCGATTAATCAAGAACATAAACAATTGATTCATAAAGAATGCTACCACATAGACCACAATATAAAACGAGCATGTATCATAGCAAAGTATCTTGATTTAACAAAAATTAATTAAATTAGAGGTAGTAAAATTAACAAGTTAAACTATAGCATCAACCGCTACGTTTACTTGTCTTTACCGAAGGGACGGAAACCACAAGCATGGTTAGGAGCAAAAACACCTATTCATAAACCACCACTCAGCACAAATCTACAAAATAACATCCACAACTGATAAATAAAGCGCCGCTATGCCCAAAACTCGGTAATTCCCTCTCAACCCGTCGTTCCCAAACTTAGCCTCCTACAGCAGCGTTGCTTGCCTTTTTCGTATCTTTTAATCCACTAGGAAAACCATAGCAAACAATAATATTTTTGAAATATACAAAACGAAGGCTACCAATTTCATGAAGATACAATAATTTTATTCTATTGTTAAAGGGATGTAAATCACCACAGAAAATAGAGGACAGACTCTGTAACAAAGTTCTGACAAGCAATCTTCTACCGATCACCACCCACTGTAAATTGGTCTAATAATCATGAAATTTACCAGAAGCTAGATTACCTAATTATGTACAACTTTTTTATTATGAGATAATTCATAAAAATCGCTAGATCCTCCGAATCTGCCCACGATCAGAAACTAAATTCTGAACTCTCCCCTGCTAGACAGCAGAGTTCCAATCACTATAGCTTCCAAACCCCATGGCCAAAAATTCTAAAACAATTATAAGGTCTAGATCTCCGCGCCCTCTACAACTCTAGTGTTCATAGTTCCCTCAGAAAAATTCATCTTGACCTCCTAAACTTCACGAACAGACGATTTGCCCAGACAGCCTATGCGTAGGACAATGATTAAGTGCTAATTGATGGTTTACCCTATATGAACTCCTCTAATCACGAGCCGAAAACCTCAAATCACTCTAAAGCAGAGGAGAAAATATGGAAATTTCTTACCTAGGTTGTCCACGCGAGAACCCCTTTTCTCCTTCCTCTCCTTCCTTCTTCCCCAGTTGTCCCTGCCACGACAGCAGAAACCTTGCCGCGGAAGCCAGAATCCTTGCTGCGATAGCCAAAATCATTGCCATAGTAGCCAAAATCCTACCGCGGCAGAGGTGGCGACTGCAGGGAGGAAAAGGGGAGAGGGGTGAGGCGGCTAGGGTTGGGGGGAAAGAAAAAGGGGGGCGGCTGGGCCTTGTTGGGCCTAGCCTAGGCCCAAGGTGGGAGGCCTCTCCCTCTCTAGATAGCCTACAACCCTTTTCTTTATATTATTATTATTATTTTGTTTTTTTAGACAAATCCCACAGCTCTCTCTCTCGCCTCCTACGATTCACTGAAAAAAAAATTTCGTGAATCCGCTAAATATTTCCAAGAACACCGAAACAACATTTAGGGAATTACACAGCATATATCTTATGGATAAAGATCTATAGAGGTAGATCAAGAAGGCTAATTGAATTAAGCTAAAGTACATATATTGACTAGGTGTTGAAATTGTTCAACATGCAGGATGCCAAGAAGGGGTTCTTGCCTATGTCACATGACATAAGTCTTAGCAAGAGTCAATTTCCTTCGACGACTGAAGAATAAGACCGTATGAATGGTATTCCATATGCTTAAGCTATTGGATCTATCATGTGCGCCATGATATGTACTCGACCAGATGTATCATATGCTCTAAGTGTTATAAGCAAATACCTTACAAGCAAATACCAAGCTGATCCCCATGAAGGTCACTAGACAGCTGTGAAAAACATTCTTAAATACTTGAGAAGGACTAAGGATGCATTCCTAGTTTATGGCAGTGATGAAGAACTCATTATAACTGGTTACACTGATGCAAACTAACAAAACAACAAAGATGATTATCATTCGTAATCTGGCTTTGTATTCATTTTGAATGGAGAAGCAGTAAGCTAGAAAAGTTCCAAGCAAGAGATGGTTCCTGATTCTACAACAAAGGCCAAGTACATTGCAGCTTCTGAAGCTGCGAAGGAAGATGTTTGGATAAGGAATTTCATTGCTTAGTTGGGTATGGTCCCGAGTGCCTTGAGCCCAATAGATCTCCATTATGATAATAATAGAGCCATTGCATAGACTAAGGAGCCTAGATCCTACCAGAAGTCCAAGCATATACTCCAATGTTATCATCTTATTCGCGATATTGTGGTTAGACTATATGTAAAGATATGCAAAGTACACACAAATTTAAATGTTGCTAAAGTATACTCCAATGTTATCATCTTACTCCAATGTTAAAGCATGAGGGACATACAAGAGCTATTGGTATTAGATACTCAAATTATTCACTCTAGTGCAAGTGGGAAACTGTTGGAAATATGCCCTAGAGGCAATCATAGAGATGATTATATTTCATTATATTCATGATTTATTGGATAATATGTTAACTTGTTCATTGAATAATAACATTGATATTTATTAGCAAGCATGTGACTTGATTGTGAAACTCTATATTTCTGCGATGAGGAAACATGTGAATAGACTAGCATATGTATTAGTTGATAACTATATTTCATAGGTCATAGATATGGAGATATCAAACAAACAATATGGACACATGTTAGTGAACATAGGGTTGGATCGACCCACCATGAGAACTACATGAAAGTTGCATTCTTACATGTCATAAGTTGGTCTCATTTACAATGTGTATGCTATGTTCTTAGACTTGTGGTCGTCGCATGTACTCGAGATGCATAATGGCTGATTTAGGGGTTGCCAAGTGCTACTCCATAACTGGGTAGTTATAAAGGTGGCTTGCAGGTTTTGTCATGATGCATGCATCGAAGCATGGTCAATCAAGATAGGATTTTCTCCTCCATGCAGCAGGAGAGATATCTCTAGGCCTCTCGAGTGATTGGATTCCAGAAATGTATAACCATGCTACTTGCGGTTAAAGATTTAACCGTAGTCAGGTTATTCGAGTCACATGATCGAGAAAGAGTGGTCAAGCTAACCAACAAGGATGGCACGAACTCACATTGAGCTTGACTGATATCGTGAGGCAAAGGAAAATGCATATAAGTTTTGTTGAGGTTTGTCTAATATGATCTTTACGTATACTTGGGAGTCGGCATATCTTGCTAGGGGCTGCTATCGATTAATGGATGAGTAGCAGTACTTGGCCCATGTCAAAGTGTATGTGAACCTATAGGGTAGCACGCTTAAAGGGCTAGAATATAATTTGGATAGTGATCTAAATTCATGTGGGCCACGAGTTCCTAATGGGCCTTAAGCTCGAGGCCCATCATAGATGCCTATATATAGAGGGGTAGTGGTATTGGTCGTTAGAGAGAATTCAAAATTTCTGAAACCCTAGTCACCACACCTTGCTCATCCAATACAAGCTCAAAGGAATGAAAAGAAAGAAAACTCATTTGCCAATTTGCACTCATTTTGAAAAGTAACAGTCAAAATAAGATATTTAAAATCATCACTCTTATTTTTCCTACTTCCTGCTAACATACCAGCTATCTGTATCTATACTAATTGGAGGCTGCTTCAGAAGCCCCAGTATTAATTCTAGGAGATAAAAAACTAGAAATTCTTACAGTATTCAGATAAAAAGCTAGAAATTCTCACGTTAATTGGAGGAAAAGAAAACATCCAATCGATCCAGGCTGTAAACCCAACCAAAGTGATAGGTGTAATTTAATGGATGCACGAAGCATTGTTTTATTGTTGTCGTCCAAAACAAATAATGATTCCTCATGTTTGTCTCCATGTAGTCTGCACATGGAAAGGGACAAAGAAATTGAGTCGTGCATGTGTACAGCCTGTATGTTCGCTGGCAATTGTTTTCTTTCCTTCTCTCTGCTGTTTCGATGCTAAAGATTCAACTACTTTGGCCAATGTAGATTCTTTGGCACACATGAGCATTTATGTGTAACCCTGTTAAAATTTCTACTTCGATAATCGATGTCTATAAAACTAAACATTCTTTGTTTCCAAGGTAAAAAGAATATTAATCTAGATTATCGGGCTAGAGCACACTTTAAAAATTTATGTGTGCTACTTTTGGTTATTTAGATGCGCTAAGTTATGTAAGATGATGATGTATAATGATTGTACTTTGCTACTTTTATTTCGTATGTTGCTTGCTTCATGTTTTAAGTAAGGATTATGCAAACCATGTAAAACTTAACCTTATGTTAAAGTTTCATGCATGCTGTCCTTTTGTCACACATTTTCACAAATCTTAGTTTTAAATGAAGTAATTTGATATGGGATACCCTTACTTCCTGACCCACTTAACTTGTGCTCATTCCCTCTTATATTTCATATAAGTCAGTAAATCCGTGTTGCATTGATAGGATCGGATATCGTAACTCACTCTATGAATCAAATTATAGCGGGTGGTGAGGCCACTGGTTCTCGATAACTAGGAGGCGAGGCAACCAATCCTTCACAACCCAATCCGCTGCACTAATTCTCGAGTGCGTCCGCATCACAGCAAACCGGTACTTCTCAGGGTGCACAGTAAGCTAAAAATCAGCATGTAGAAGAGGAGTGCTCCCAAATATTGAGATTCATAAATTTTGGAACACACAAAAAAAGTTTTGAAATTATATCTGCTAAAAATCAGCATGTAGAATAGGAGTGCTCCCAAATATTGAGATCCATAAATTTTGGAACACACAAAAAAATGTTTTGAAATTATATCTGCGTAGGAAGTTCCAGTAGACTATTCTCCAAATTAACTAAAATATCAATGGAAATATTTAGCAATTTTTTTCATGCATGCAAATTATGATTATACAAATGTATTATAATCCTTTGGATTTACGTCGGCACATTTTATTTTCTTTGCTTTCGATCGACGCAGTTGCAGCTGGATCTGGGAGTCATCCGGGAGTAGAATCAAACCCCAAAAGCTGCTGCCAACAATGACAAAGAACCAGTTGGTTAGTATAGTAAGTGGATCAAATGGGCTTCAATTTCTTACTTGCCATATGATATCAACAAAAGGACGTCTTCTGGTTTACTGTAGATTGGTTACAGATTAAAGTATTCAGTTTGAGATGCATCAAATCGACATGATAAAAATATAGGGAATCGATGGAACTGCGCTTCTTTTGTTGATGCCTGCCTGGTCGATATGTGATTTCATGGTGTTTTTCTCGTGTTTGTTAATGCTTTTCTTTTTTTTTCTTTTAAGAGTGAGGGACGTTCACCCATTCCTAGTAACACCTTACAATCACAATTGGTAAGCACACTACTACAAAAACGTATATATTAGATGCCTCATTACAGATAGTTCATAAAAACCGTCTGTGTTAAATACAATCACAGACGGTTCTTGATAAGAACCATCTGTTATATTATCACAGGCGGTTCTAAACTAGAACCGTCTATGATATTGCGAAATATCATAGACGGTTTGTAATTAAGAACCGTCTGTGATATTGGCATATCACAGACAGTTCTTAATTAAGAAGGCATGGAAATGGGATGTTCTCTACTAGTATTTGATTCTTCTCGATTTGTAATGGAAATGAAATGTTCTCTACTATGTTCTCTGCTATTGTAATGGTGGATTATAATCTTGTGATGTTGTAATGGTGGATTGTAATCTTGCGATGTTGTAATGATGAATTGTAATCTTGTGATGTTGTAATGATGAATTGTAATGGAAATAAAATGTTTTCTGCTATATTTGATATCGTATTTGCTTGTTTTCACTTGTTTTCAAAAAGCATAGCTAACATTTCTTGAGACTAACTGAAAAATAGAAAAAAATTTAGGTATGGAATGAACTATCACAGACGGTTTTGAGGTACAAACCGTCTGTAAAGAACATCACAGACGGTTCTATATATAGGATCGTCTATGATACTCACCCATCACAGACGGTTCTATATATAAAACCGTATGTGATATGTGAGTATCACAAACGATTCTAGTTTAGAACGTCTGTGATAGTATTTTTCACAGACGGTTCTAGTTACAAACCGTCTGTATTGTATTTATCATAGATGGCTCACAAACCGTCTATGATAACATTCGATTATCACTGACCCATAAATTCAGACGGTTTAAAAAACTGTCTGTGATGACGTTTTAGAACCGTCCGTGATGATGATTTCTGTAGTAATGGTAGATATAGGAGAATCCGGATGGTTATGTTGGTAAGCAGATATAGGACTCATGCATGGTTAGGACTAATTCGTCTTAAAATTTGTATGCAGTGATTATCGTAAGCATTTACATCATCTAGTCCTAACCTTGCATGAGTCCGATGAATGACAAACCCTCACCTTAACGGATATATACCCTCCCTTTAGTGTGGCATTCACTATTGTAATGTCAAACTTTGATCCCCAACACATTAGTGAAGGTAGCCCCTATGAGCATCCTGTTAGTGATATGCCCTAGAGGCAACATGGAGATGTTGTATATATCACATACTATGTTTATGATACATTACTTTGTTCCTTGGAATAGACATCATCATTATTGATCAATGAGTATGTGACTTATTCATGAGACTCTTAAATACTAAGATGTTGCTATTTCTAAATGATCCCTGATCGTATATCATATGAGGAACAAATATGATTCAAAGACAAAGATCAGCATATGTATTGATTGATGATCATGTCTCATGGATCATGGTATGGTGATACCAAATCAATAATATGGACATGTGTTAGTGAACATATGTTGGATAGACTGCCATGAGACAACTGCAGAGATTCCATGTGTCATCGCTTGGTCTCGAGTAGTGTTTATGTAGAATCCTTAGACTTGAGATCATCATGGTTCCCAACATGAATAGTAGCTTATTTTGGGACTACTAAACACTACTCCGTGCTGGGTAGTCATAAAAGTAGTCTTCGGATTTGCCATGAAACATGTAGTGGGATGTGAATGATCAAGATAGAATTTGCCCCTCCTTATGGGAGAGATATCTCGGGCCTCGATGTAATGGATTATGAAAGTGTATGGCCATGCCAAGGTGATTGAGGAGTCAATCACGAGTTTATAATCCATCACGGAATCGAGAGAGTGATTGAGCTATTAAGAGGATGACACAGTCTCGCTTGAGCTCAATCTATATCGTGAGGCAAAGGGATTCGTACATGAGAGAACATTACAGGTTCAGCCGATATGATCTTTACATATACTTTGGGGTTAATATGTCTTACTAGAGACCGCTATTAACATGGTAACCGGAAAGGCGTTTCCGGGTCACGACCAAGTATACGTGAACCTACAGGGTCACACGCTTAACGGGTTGGAACACTAATTCGAATATGATTCGGATATGGGCTCAATTCGGATAGAGATCCGAATAGACTCCTATTGGGCCTCGGTCCACGAGGCCCACGTGAGGAGGTCTATATATATGGAGGCGAGGGGCGGAGGGGATTCGTGCCTATTAGCATCTAGCAAAACCCTAGCCGCCACCTCCCGAGCCAAACCCTAGCTGCTCACGAGTGCTAGTACACTCGCGATCGGCGTTCCAGCCCCGGACGTGTGGATACCGGTGGAGGCGCTGCTCGTTGCGATCTTGATCGGCGTGCGTGGAGGAGACGATCTGTTCAGACGATCGGCTACTTCCACTACTACCTCGACGCGAGATTGGATCGGTTTCCAATTCTTCTTCATTGCACAAGGCGTCTAAGTGGTAACGATCCATGATCCTTCCTTAGCATGATGTTCTTGGGTGCGCGGTAGAAAAGTTTTGTTTTCTGCTTCCGTAGCCTACGCGTATTCCTTTACATCCTACTCGGTATGTTCTCACTACTTCGGCCTGCTAAAATGTAGGGCTAGTCCTAAATAACTTAGTCAGCTAAAGCCAGAGCCTATATAGTACATATGCTGTATGGCTTAGATTTAGATGTGTGGCAATAGAGTTTGGTCCTTAATTGATTTGGGCAAGAATCTCCCCTGATCTACATCTGAGATCCCTTCTCACATTTTTCAGTTTATCATATAGCTTGTCCGTGTCGAAAACTAGATTTTTCATTTTATTTTTATTCCAAACTAACAGAGATTCCTCCTTGGGTCCAACGTTTCAAAAACACCTGTTTCCACATGCAAGTTTTTTCGAATTTTTAAACTTAGTGAAAACTAGTGGGTGGCTAAGCATCTAGACATTATACGTGAATTTAATATACCTAAATTGACACTAATTACTGCATAACACATGTTCTAAAGGCTACAACTATAAGGATATGAATGTCGCAAGGAGGATCAATGCATACAAGTAGATATAACTACGGTTACCCACAAATATAGCGATTTTACAATAATTAAAAAATAAGGATCAATATAACAAAAGGCGGTGCATGCCTTGATCTGGTTTTTTTAGAGAATTGCTCGGGATGGTTCTGGTAGACTTCTGGCATGACAGTATCTAATCGGTAAAACCAAATGAGTACAAATAAGAGACAAATAAATTCCAATAGAGACCAAATTGAAATTATTTTGCATACTCAGATAGAGCATATTTTAGAAAAAATTTAGGGGCAAATCTCAGGAGACTTGCCCTCACTCTAAAGCTAGTTGATATGGGCTCAGGGTGCCATCACAAAGCTATTGGGGATGGACTCGGGGACCAATGGTCACCAGAGTGACAACGAGGTTCCCTATGGTGGCGCCATGGTCAGCCATGGCAACAACCAGGTAAACTATGGCCCATGGCCAAATTGACTATCACGTGAGCATTAGTGAGTCTCTAGGGTACTCACCGAGGGCTTGGATGGCACTGAGGCGGTGAGTTGAGGAGAATTGACAAGGAAGGGAGCTTAAATACTGAAGGGAAAGCACAAGATGGCGACGAGAAAGCGACGGTAGTGGTGAGAAATGGTGAGCTCATGGATTGCTCCGCCGTGCAGACAAAAGGAAGGCGACAAGGGGGAGCTGCAAGTGCGATGATGGCACTAAGGCGATGAGATAGGACGGGGCCAATCGCAGGGCTTGCATGCAGTGGTGACTCAGTCAAGAGTGGCGTGGCACGGAGCAACGTGTGGCAAACAGTGCCAAGAGCAGCTAGGTGGAGTGTAGGGCCTACGGCGTGGGTCCTAGGCCCAGGGCGTAGTGAAGGAGAGAGGGAGGAGCGAGAAGGGGCTTCACGAGCGTTGGCACATAGGAAATGCGGTGATAGGTGGAATAAACACCCTGCAGGTGGGCCCCACATGGTAGTAGGAGAGGGAGATAAGGTGAGCTGAGAGGTTTGAGGAATTTTTAGATATAGTAAATCAGCTCTAAATATTATGAAATTTTTTTGAATGGTCCTATCATAGTGTAGAGTCTTGTCACTACTACAGAAAGCCTAATACTAGACGCCAAATCACAGACGGTTTAAGAAAACCGTCTGTGACCGACATTAACACAGACGGTTTTCATTTGGACACCGTCTGTGTTGATCGTGTCGGAGAAAACGAGTGTCATAGACCGTTCTTACCAATGAACCGTCTGTGATATAAAATCATCTGTGATAATCTGGAATTATCACAGACGATTTTTTATTTAAAACCGTCTGTGATAAGCTGCTTATCACAGACGGTTTGTAATACAAACCCGTCTGTGATGTTGTCTGTCCGATGTTAATATATAACTACAGAACGGTTTGTATTACATGCACGTTGCTTCTAATAACTTATAACCTACAGAACTACTGAGACAAGAGATTATAAATTAAAGAGAAATTTATTACAAAAGTCACACATAAAGAGATTCTCAGATTCTAATCTTCAGGGCTTTGTACGCTTCTTCTTCGACTTTGGGAGTTGGATCAGCCGCTGAGTTCTCGAACGCCGTTAAGATTGTCCTTGCCCTCAGCACTTCCTCCTCCAGCCTAGGCAAATGATCAGTAGCATAGCCTATAATCTCGTAGAGGATTGCATTGTAAGTTTCCTCAGAATTTGCCGTTTTTGCTTGATCAGCAATGCTATCCATCAGTCTATCCAATGCCACAAGAGCTTCTTCCGCTCTATGCACATTGTTGAGAAGAACCAGGGTGAGGGCTGTTTCCCTTTCTTGAGCGGCAGCGACACGCCTCCGTCGACAGCGGATGATCAGGTCGAGCTAACGGATGCAAGAAAGTTGGGGAAGGAGAGTAGGGTGTGTGCGGAGAAGCTGCTCCAGATGTAAATTGCTGGCCGCCTATGTAAGGTTCCGACCGAACAACTCTTGATGAACAAATGAGAGGAAGGAGATGATCACTAAAGCCATATTGCATGTACTGCGTGAGAATTAGGCCGGCGCGCATATTTAACCTTTAGCAGAGATGGTTCGTATACCAAACAGTAATGATCGAGACGGTTCGTATGCCGAGACGCTTCGTATAACGATAGTCACTACCGAGTCCCGATGGAGCTATCATAGACGGTTTTATTTTGGAGACCGTCTGTGCTGAGTATCACAGACGGTTCTTACAAATGAACCGTCTGTGATAATCAACCATCACAGACGGTTCTTACTAATAAACCATCTGTGATAATTGGGAATATCACAGACGGTTTTTAACTAAAAATCGTCTGTGATGGTTGATATCACAGACGGTTCTTTAGTAAAAACTGTCTGTGATATCACAGACGGTTTTTAACTACAAACCATCTGTGATAGTCAAGTATCACAGACGGGTTTGTTTTAAAAACTGTCTGTGATAATGCTGCTATGTATTTATTGCGCCGCTCAGACCGCATCTGTCTTCATTTCGATCCAGATCTAGCTGATGTTGCAGGTGGAGGCGGCAAGGCTTTCAGGCCTTTTTTTGTGGAAGGAGGCTTATTTGGCAGGAGATTCATTGAGTTCTTGGTTGCCCTAGATATGGTTAGTAATGAAATTTTTTTTGGTTGCAATATCAAAATAAGTTAATACTCAGTTGTTATATATATGCATAATATAGGACCGAAGCTGGATGTATACCGCAAACCGTGTGAGTGAAGAGTACATTAATGGCGTGTCTGCTTTTACAAGAGCTGCCGAGGAGGATATGTTGAATAAGGGGGTGGAATATATGTATTGTCCATGCACTAACTGCGAGAATTTAAAGATGTTTAAGAATCGAGAGCAGATTGAAGCGCACTTGATTCGGAGGGGTTTCATAAAGGGGTATACGTGTTGGACCAATCATGGCGAAGTCAATGATATGCCGCCGGATGATATCACCGGTGAAGTCAATGATATGTTGCCGGATGATGATTGTGGTTCGGATTCGGATAGGCTGCGCGATGACAATCTGGATCAGATACTTCGTGATGTAGAAGAGAACTATGATGAGAGAGAGTATATTAAATTCCGAGGCTTGATGGAGGACTCAGAGAAACCTTTGTTCACGTGCTGCAGGTCAAAGTACACGAAGTTGTCAGCTGTGCTTGAACTGTTGAAATTGAAGGCAAGCAACGGTTGGTCCGACAAGAGTTTCACGGCGCTGCTAGGTCTTTTAGCGGACTTGCTTTCGGAGGGAAATGAGTTGACTAGAACCATGTATAAAGCCAAGAAGGTTCTTTGTCCATTGAGAATGGAAGTAGAAAGAATACATGCATATCCGAACGACTGTATCCTCTACCGTAAAGAGTATGCAAACATGCATGTCTGTCTGGTGTGCAACGCACCTCGATACAAACGTAACAATCAATCAGATAATGATGGCGAGGGAACAGAGGTGAAGAGAGAACCTCCTAGAAAGGAGGCATGGTATCTTCCTATAATTCCCCGTTTAAAGCGGTTTTTTGCGAATCCAAAGGAGCTAAAACTGCTGCGATGGCACTCAGAGGAGCGCAAGAAGGATGGAATGCTGAGACACCTTGCTGATTCCACCCAGTGGAAAAACATCGATAGGTGCTTTGCAGATTTTGGTGCAGAACCGAGGAATATAAGGTTTGAATTGAGTACAGATGGAATGAATCCTTTCAGTAGCATGAGCAGCCGACATAGCACTTGGCATGTGACTCTTTGCATCTATAATATTCCTCCTTGGTTGTGTATGAAGCGAAAGTATATTTTGCTGTCGATACTTATCCAAAGGCCAAAGCAACCTGGGAATGATATTGATGTGTACCTAGCGCCGTTGGTGGAAGATCTAAAAGTACTGTGGGACGAAGGGGTACAGGTATGAGATGCATACAAACGAGAGAAGTTCACTTTGCGCTCCTTATTGTTCTGTACCATAAATGATTATCCTACCCTTACTAACCTGTCGGGCCAGAGTACAAAAGGTGCCAAAGCTTGTACTCACTGCTTAGATAGTACCGAGAGTGTGTGGCAAAAACACTCACGCAAAACCATGTACATGCGTCACCGCCGATTCCTTCGGAGGGCTCACCCATACCGCAAGATAAAAAAACAATTTGACGGAGAGAAGGAGGACGGTTCAGCTCCAAGGCATTTAAGCGGAAAAGAGGCTTATAATATGGTTAAGGATTTAGATGTTGTCCTCAGATAGGGACGTAAATTGAGGGGTCGTCAGAAGAACATCTGGAAGAATAGATCAATATTTTGGGACTTACCTTATTGGGAGTACCTAGATATTCGACACTGCATCGACATCATGCACGTAGAAAAGAATGTATGTGACAGCTTGATTGGTCTCTTACTAAACATTCGTGATAAAATAAAGGACGGCGTCAACGCACGGCTTGACTTGGCTGATATGGACATCAGGCGTGAGTTAGCACTGAGAACAATAGATAATGGACAAACGTACCTTCCCCTTGCGTGTTACACTCTGTCCAAGGCCGAGAAAATAGAACTGTGCCTATGCTTGCATAGTGTCAAAGTTCCGTCTGGTTACTCCGGTAATGTGAAGAAACTTGTTTCGATGCAAGATTTGAAGTTAAACAGAATGAAGTCTCATGATTGTCATGTGTTGATGACACAGATGCTCCCTATTGCAATTCGGAATATTTTACCGATCAAAGTCCGAGAGACAATCACGAGGCTATGTTATTTCTTTAACACAATTGCTCAGAAGGTCATCGATCCTGAAGAACTAGATGCTCTGCAGGACGAGGTGGTGATGACTCTATGTCATCTTAAGATGTATTTTCCTCCTTCATTTTTTGATATCATGGTTCATCTCATTGTTCACGTTGTGTGGTAGATAAAAATATACGGGCCCGTATTCCTACGTAGCATGTACCCGTTTGAGAGGTTCATAGGAATTCTCAAGTCCTATGTATGAAATCGATCTCGGCCGGAGGGCAGTATCGTCGAAGGTTATGCAAGCGAAGAGGTCATTGAGTTTTGTGTCGATTATATGGCTCAGATTCAACCGATAGGTGTGCCTCAATCTCGTCATGAGGGGAGGCTCAAGGGTATCGGAACTATAGGAAGGAAAGCAATCACTCCAGATATGGATGCGTATGCGCAAGCCTATTTCATGGTCTTGCAACACAAGACTGAAGTGGCCCCTTATGTCGACCAGCACAAGGATGTGCTTCGGCAACAGAATCCAGAGCGGCCCGATATTTGGATCATGAGACAACACAACAGTCGGTTCAACCAATGGTTGAAGGAGCAAATCGCTAGGAGCTCGTCAAGTGAGATGCTGACATGGTTCGCAAAAGGGCCAACACTTACAGTTGTGACATGGCAAGGATATGACATAAATGGGTACACATTCTACACACAGGCTCAGGATGTAAAGAGCACTAACCAGAACAGTGATGTCCACATAGATGCGTTCAGTACTGATGGGGTGAGAAACTCATACTATGGGTTCATAGAAGAGATTTGGGAGCTCGACTATGTGGTTTTCAAGATCCCCTTATTTTGCTGTCGTTGGGTACATCTCCCACAGGTGAAGATTGACAAGTACGGTGTTACTACCGTGGATCTCCAACGTGTCGGGTACAAAGACGAACCATTCGTACTCGCCAACCAAGTTGTTCAAGTTTTCTATGTAACCGACCCGACAAATAAGAAACGCCATGTAATTCTTCATGGAAAAAGGAGAATTATCGGAGTAGAGAATGTAGTGGATGAAAAAGAATACAATCAATTTGACGAGTTACCTCCTTTTGGAAATGGCATAAGGGTCGCCGATGAACAACGTGACGAAACTAATTACGTACGCATTGATCATCATGAAGGGTTAATTTTTAAAGGAAATAAGCAAGTGGAATGAGAATGGTGACATATATGTGGACATTTCCATTAATGTATATAACAATGCATGTATGGGATGTAATTATGTGAATTGGCATTTATGTATAAGTGAAAACGTGTGATATATAGGTGAATTTTGAGAATGTATGAGTCATACAAATGTATCTCTATGTTCATTGGGCTGTTGTAAAGAAATATACTAGGTTGTTATAAAGAAATAACTACAGCTGGGCAAAGGCTTATTGAATGCTGGTTGGTGCAGTTATATTAATGTTTAACTACAACCGGGCAAAGGCTTATTACAGACCGTTGTAAGTTTAAAACCGTCTGTGATATCATATATATTACAGACGGTTCTGATCTCAGAAGCATCTGTGATATCATAGATATCACAGATGGTTCTTCTCTCATAACCGTCTGTGATATTTATTATCACAGACGGTTCTAAACTTAGAACCGTCTGTAATAAGGCTTTATTTAAAACCACAGCTAGGGTTTTGCGCGTACACTGCCAGTTATTAGCAATACCAACCAATTGACTTAGTCGCTCTCCCGATCCCCCGAGCGTGTCGCCGCCGCTGTCCCCCGAGCCCGTCGCCGGCCGCCTCCGGTCCCCGAGCCCGTCACCGGCCGCCTCCATCCCCCCGAGGCCATCATTGTCTGCGAGCCCGTCGCGAGCCGCCTCCATCGAGTTAAGCCCGTCGCCGTCCCCCGAGCCGGTCGCCCTCCTCCTCCTTCGGGCCCGTCCCCGGCCGCCTCCGTCACTCCGAGCCCATCGCCGGCCGCCTGCGTCACCCCGAGCCCGTCGCCGCCTGCCTCCGTCACCCCG
The DNA here is from genome assembly GCA_036346265.1 of Melocanna baccifera. Taxonomy (NCBI): domain Eukaryota; kingdom Viridiplantae; phylum Streptophyta; class Magnoliopsida; order Poales; family Poaceae; genus Melocanna; species Melocanna baccifera. The sequence goes on along the minus strand of CM070700.1, from coordinate 8,642,022 downwards.
AGCCCGTTGCCGTCCGCCTCCGTCGACGGTCGAGCCCATTGGCCGCCTCCGTCCACGCTCGAGCTCCTCTCACATCGCCAGAATCCCCTCGGTGAGTCCATCTTCAATTCTACGTATTGATCTTTTCTGTTATAATCAATATTGTTCATATCAAATGAATGTTAGATTGATTATGGTGATCTTTTCTGTTGTCCAGTAAGTTATATTCATGATCTGTTAGTTTCTTTTAATATAAAATTTTGATTTAACCTCAAGATCTAATATATAGTTGTCATATAACTGTTGCATAGCATTATGCTGATTTTATATACATGATATTTATGTTGGGCATAAATTTCTACTTGAATAACTTAAAATGTTTATATGTGTATATGTTGATTAAGTCATTTTTATGCCTCTGGTATCATGCATGTTGTATATCTAGGAAAGAATAGGCACTTGAACATATATTCTTGTTATTTCATAAATCTTATTGTTGTTAAATCTTATTGTTATGCATATGCATATGTATATGTATACATATGTTGCTAATGAACTTAGATATGTATATGTATACTTGAATATATGTATACATATATTGGAATTAAATTTAAGTATGTGCTTATACCGCACTATTTACGTATATATGAGAAGGCCAACATGTCATCCGCGCATTCTTCAACATCATCGTCGGAAGCGTCTGCTCCAAAATTAACACACAAAGCAAGAGGACTATCGAAAAAGCCCGAGAGCCGATTTACCATCACAGATGTCGATAGATCTGGGACCCCTCTCCTTCCTCACAAAGCAGCAAGGGCATTTCAAAAAATGATCGGAATAGTTGCACGAGAACGAATTGAGATCACATTCGATTCGTGGAAGAACGTGAGTGAGACTCGAAAATGTGAGCCGCTGACAAAGATTTTTACATCGTTCGAGATCCCAGAAGAACACTACGACTCCATGCAATGACATGCGTTGGCAGCGGCGTGCTAAGCATGGAAGAACTTCAAGAGCGTGCTTGTCAAGGACTATGTGCAGAAGGATCTAACGCCCTTTGACAGGTATCCATTCCTGGAACCACAATGGGACGAGTTTAAGGCAATGAAGACGACCGAAGCTTTCAGAAGTGCAAGCACGGCGCACAAGGCCCTCCAAGCAAAAAACACACATCCCCACAGACTCGGCACAGCTGGGTATGCGGGTAAAATCCCGCAGTGGAGGTAGGAGGATGAACAGGCAATCCTGCGAAACACCGCCCCGCCATTTGCCACGATCCCGGATGAGCGCGCTCGAAATTGGATTAGAGCGAGGTCATCAACCACGTCGTTGGGGGACATCTCCTTCCGAAACCCTGCAGACCAGGAAGTGTCCCACCGCCTGGTAAGATATCGAACTACGTAGCTTGTAATTACTCCACTACTTCCCTGAAAACTAAATGACATGTCGGACTCTTGCAGGATGCACTGAGTGTCGAATCTTCCCAGGGATCATTCCAGTCAATTAGGGAGAAATATATACTCTCCGCAGCACTGGAAAACAAGGAGCACCTGGGTCGTACGAGAGGCCTTGAGTTTTATGTTCCTTGGAATCAAGGTTTCTCAGATAATCCCGAATTGTATCGGAGTAGGAAGAGAAACAAAGCCGAGTGTGACGCACGGCTACGAGAGGAGATCAAGGCATCTCTTATAGAGGAGCTTGATGATTACGTCAGAGATGAGGTGCAAAGACAAACAGAAGAAAATCAGCAGGTCGCCGCCGCTCCTGTGCTAGCCAGCCCCCCAACCGTCGGAGTAGCTGCGCGTCCAATCCTACGACGGAAAGTGAGGGTAGATTCCTGTGGACGACATCTTGCAAGCTACGAAGTGCAAGCTCCAAGTGAGATATGTCTCCATTGCCTTGTGCACTGCTCGGGGCCTGGCATATCCGTCCGATGAAGGGGCCATGGTGCACCATGCACCTTTAGCCCCAGGCTTCGGAAAAGTGTCTGTGGATGATGTGCATGCCAATTTCGATGTCGTCTCGCTACCGAAGCCCCCCAACGATGAGATCGTGACTCTAGGGCAAGCCATTGGAGCCTTCATCCAGTGGCCCAAAAGCGACATCTGCCTGGAGGCTTCTTCACCGGTGGTAGGTTCACAAGGGCAAGGTGAACCAGAGCGACTTGCACTAGTGCTATCTCCACAAGGTCTACCTCCACCACCGCTACCTGCACCGGTGATAAGTCCACAGGAGCTATTCCCAGTGCAACAACTTCCACCGGTGCTACCTTTACAGTCGACCTACAGCCGAGGCAGCAAGGGCAAAGCAAAGAAGACCGATGATGATATCCCATACCTGCCATTGGCCCGCAAATTCGTGCTTGGTGAGCCGATGATCGACCCGGTGAAGCGCCTCCCACTCCTATCAGTAAGTTGCAACAAATTACACAGTTGGTATATGGAACAATCCAATAAGCCAAAAAAAGAACGGTGCACATGTATCACTGTCAAATTTAGGTATCATCATTTCCAGCACGAATTTTAAGATGGTGTCTTCATGGTGACCTTCGACGATTTATTTGATCTTTTCACGCTCAACGCTCTCGACGCCTCACTCGTTCGATGGTAGACGCTGTAAGTGTGTACAATCACAGTCTCTGTTCATGTCATACCGATAAATGTCATCTATAATTTATTGCTTTCGTGTGTGTATATATATAGATACATGGTGACTGAAGCTAGATTATCCAAATCATCAGTTGGTTTCTTGGACCCACACATGTGCGCCAGTTATACCATCAACGAGGATGTTGGCGTCGTCGAGAGGTACATTGCAGCATCACTGCTGGCTTACCACGATAAGGAATATGTACTGATGCTCTACAATCAGGAGTTTCATTGGATTTTAATAGTAATTGTACCAAAGTGGAAAAGGGCAATATACCTTGATTCCCTAAGTAAAAATAAAACCGACTACACAGTTGTCGGCAAAGTAATCGATAGGTAAGTACATTTTCTCCATACATACCTATATTGTACTCTTTCTTTCCTTCCGAATGACTAAGGTCAACTTTTTCGAATCACGTAGGGCGTTCACGACGTACGTTGAAATGGCACAGCTCTCGACGCAAGGGGCCAAACCCCTAACACATGATCAAAACTTTAAGGTATTCGCTAGTACATATTAATTAATCCTATGCAACAGTTGGTAGTATTAATACCTCTTGAATTAACACATTCTATTTTTTACAGTGCCACCAGCAGAAGCCGGGCAACACGTGTGGATTCTACGTTTGCCACCATATGAGACTACTCCTCGATTCCTCGAAGATCACCAATCCCAATTCTAAGGTTTGTTAATATTCCCATAATTACTTCATACTTATCAAGTTATATATATACGCACATTGATATTCCTATCGACAGACTGCGCCCATCCCGAAAACTGCATTGTCACAGGCCAACCTTGAAGGAATTCTAGGAGAGTCCGCATACTTTTTGGTGGCTCAAGTCCTAAATCCAAAGGGAGAGTTCCATAACCCACAATAATTTTTTTATTGCTCTTATCACAATGCAATCTATACATGGACATGTTGATCTGCGAATGCAATGTAGATCTTTTGTAATTGTGTATTTGTTAATGGATATTTTACTTTATTTCAATTAATTGATTTGCGAATGGATGTTTTATGTTTGTCAAATGAATTGAGATGTGAATTGGATGTTATATGTTTCTGAAATGAATTGAGATGTCAATTGTCTGTATACATGTACATGTTGATCTGCTTGTTTCAGAGGGCATGGCTAGCATTTCCTGAGGCTAGCCAATTAACAGAAATAGATTTAGGGGCAGGAAAGAATATCACAGACGGTTTGTAACTAAAAACTATCTGTGATAGCTATCATCGCAGACGGTTTGTATGAAAAAATCGTCTGTGATATAGGTATATCACAGACGGTTTTTGTTTACAAACCGTCTGTGATATGCCTATATCACAGACGATTTTTTCATACAAACCGTCTGCGATGATAGCTATTACAGACGGTTTTTAGTTACAAACCATCTGTGATATTTACTTCACAGACGGTTCGAAAATCGTCTGTGATAACCTTCGATTATCACTAATCTATAAATTCAGACGGTTTAGAAAACCATCTGTGATGATGTTTTTGAACCGTCTGTGATGACGTTTTCTGTAGTAGTGTGTGTAATTTTTTAGGATTTTTCTGCTTTATATTTTTCTCAACAATTCCTTGAAGTTCACTGTTTTATTAAAAAGGTACTATTTTGATTTGTAAAATTTTAGAAATGTGCTAAAAAAATGTTCCAACATCATGAACTTACTTTTGAGTTTTTAATATGGTTTTTACTCTGAATTCTTCTATGCTACTTTGTGGATCATCTTTTCATATTTGAATTTTATTTCGAATTGAATTTCATCAATTGTATATTCCTTTCCAAAAATTTATGTTTACAAGTCATTTTTGCAAAGAAACTCTAATCAAAAGGTAGGGAAACAAGAAACAAGCAAAATTTTTAAATTTTACTAATTTTTAAACTTCCTAACTTTGGGATGTTACAATAAGCCTTTCATCTATATGTTGCAATCTGTGTGCACAACATGATCATGAGTACTCTAGAAACTCACCCTTGATGTAAACAATGCTGCTCAGTTGCTAAAGACATCATCAAAATTTCGGCGCTCAATGAGGGCTGCTAATTCAAGATTAAGGAGAACTAGGTCGCGCTATCCCAGTCGATTGCCTGTGGGTATATGAATGGGCTACACTTAAAGATTATTTTATTTCTTTCCACATCTAGGTTCGCATGGCCGATGATCAAAGGAGAGATATATTGATCCATGAAAATGATTTACAAAATTAAACTCGCCAGTAGAAGGTCGAATTCAACGACATACTGTGGCTTGTAGAGTAGTTATGCTAATAATGTGTTGAATAACTAGTGTCGCTGATTGATCCATTAGCCAATCAACAAAACTAAAAATCAAGAATAACACAAGTAATTAGCAATAACAAAAGTAGATAAACAATAGACAAGGATGTGAGAAAGAGCAATCCGGTGATATTCTTTATTCATATGACTTGATGTATTTACAATAGATAGCCTCTCTCCTCTATATTTATAGTTTAGAGTCATTTTGATATACTCCACATCTCCCACTTCGAAAAGAAGAAAGAAACGGACGGGCCCAGCTGGGCCGGCCGCACCCCCCTTAGGGGAGTCTACGTCTGACACGAAATTAATTACATCAGCGTACGCGTCGGGGATTTGGCATGTGCTTCACCAGTAATTGTATTGCGTACTAAACATCCAGACGTGTATTAATTAACTGTGTCTCTTTGTCGGCAGCTCACTGGGTGATGGTAACTAGCTCCCAGCTTTTGTATAAAACGGGGCCATGGGGCAAGACATCCCCTCACACCATCCCAAGCTTTCTCACGTACTAGCTAGACCACGTACGTACGTACACCCTAGCGCACACGAAATGGCCCTGCACAACCCGGGTTATATAAACTGCAAGATCTCCGTAGGCGGACTCTTCCTCACCAGGAATGGTAATAGTGTTGTCCTGGCGGCCGCCAACGCCGACCAAGAGCCCAACCAGAGATGGACGATCACCATTGCCTGTGACTGCCAAGCGCCCAATATACCTATGAGTGGTACACTTATACTCCTTCCGTTCTATTTCAAACGACCTTTAACTTTAGAGTCAATGCAATCAAACATTCTAAAATCTAATCGTATCATTAGTATAAACTATCCAGATTAGTTGGCTATATGAAAGCAATAACACTAGAATACAAGATTTGCTGTTAAAATTAGTACTTTCGTATGATTATAGTTTTACTAACTTAAACAAATGTACCAAGTTATAAATTAAATGTACAAGTGGAATCTCGTGGACCTTGATAAGTCAACAACGTCATTTAGAAAAACAACATTTCGGAGTATATCATACTATCTTAGAACGCCAACTATATATGGATGCATACAGAGTATTCGATTCGGCTTTTTACATATGCATGCCGCTGGGATCAATGGCACCGCTTCTTCGAGGGGAACTGCAACAACAATTCGTAATTAAGCATCTCTCTCTCTCTCTCTCTCTCTCTCTCTCTTTCTGTGCGCGCGCGCAAATTAGTTGCCCTCGTCCCCGGGACCGACAGAAACATGGATGTGGGTCATGGATCACCTTCCTCGACCACGAGACACCGTGTATACGCTTGCAGGTTAATATACTTCCAAAAGAACACTAAACAAGTATACAAATCCAACAAAGTTTACCCGAGCTAGCTACGAGTAACTATATCGACCGCGCTTGCCCAAATATGCATGCAACAATGTTGCTGCCGAGGTGGCCAAAACTAACCTATATGTGCGTACAAATGCTTGTGGTTGACAGTATGCATGTGTGCATCTGGCTTATAGAGATTAGAGAGAGATCCTTTATATTTCAATCAGTTTTCTCTTATGCAGGGAGTAGACCTCAATCGCGGAACACCTCGACCAGACCATCTGAAAGCGAATCTCGTCCGCCAGGTAATTTAATTCGTATATACTTGAGACGAACTTCATGCTTCATGTGAACACTAATAGGGGTGCAATCAGGTCGGATTTAGACGAATATTGTTCATACCGTATCCTAACCCATATTTTTTTTTCCGGATTTGAAGTCGGATACTGTAAAGCCGGATATAAATACGAAGTCGGATTATTTGGAGTTTCGAATATGATATCATTGAGATGGATACATAACGGTTTCGAATCAGAAACGGATAATATAGACGGATAGTATATGTATACATAAAGGAATATACACTGAACCATACCATCATCATTTCAAATCTTCAACTAGCAATAAATTCTTCTAGATTACTTAAGTATAATAGCCAATACAATACAAATTCAACATAAGTGATAAATTCATACATAAGTTTGAAGACTGATAAATTCATACATTAGTTCAAAAACTATTAAATTGATACATTAGTTTGAAAACCAATAAATTCATACGCAAGTTCAACATAAGCGTGAAGCATTGGTGGCGACTGGTTAGAGTAGCTGGACTGTAGAGTTATGTTATGACTTTGATAAAATATAGACCGGTTGTTGTCAATAATAGTTGATGGGTTGGGCCAGTTGGAGTATTAACTTACTTATTCGGATATTCGGTCAGATAGTATCCAATTTACCATTTATCGATGCTATTCGGTCGGATTTTAGCCCTACTGTTTTCGTTACCATACCCGGCAACAATTATACGGTACAGATTGAATTCGATACCGGATGCTAAATTATCTTCCCATATTTGGTACCAATCGGATTCGGTACCGGATCAGTCGGGATTAATCTATACCGTTTGCACCCCTAAACACTAAACAAGTATACAACTTCATGCTTCGTCTGCCAGGTAATTCAATTCGTATGTCTCCCTAAGATTGTGTGTCAAATGTAGTACTTTATCCTTTAATGCTTCTTGTGAACACTAAACAAGTATACAAATTCAACAAAGTTTACCCGAGCTTGCTCATATATGCATGCAATATTTGTAGCTGACGAGGTGGCCAAAACTAACCTATGTGCGCATACAAACATTTGTGGCTAATAGTATGCATGTGTGCATCTGGTTTATAGAGAGAGATCCTTTATATTTCAATCTGTTTTCTCTTATGCAGGGAGTACATTTCCATCGCGGGAAGCCCCTAGACCATCTGATGGCGCATTTCGTCCGTCAGGTAATTTAATTCGTATATACTTGAGACGAACTTCATGCTTCATGTGAACACTAAACAAGTGTACAAATTCAACAAATTAAACAAGTATACAACTTCATGCTTCGTCTGCCAGGTAATTCAATTCGTATGTCTCCCTAAGATTGTGTGTCAAATGTAGTACTTCATCCTTTAATGTTTCTTGTGAACACTAAACAAGTATACAAATTCAACAAAGTTTACCCGAGCTTGCTCATATATGCATGCAATATTTGTAGCTGACGAGGTGGCCAAAACTAACCTATGTGCGCATACAAACGTTTGTGGCTAATAGTATGCATGTGTGCATCTGGTTTATAGAGAAAGATCCTTTATATTCCAATCTGTTTTCTCTTATGCAGGGAGTGGAGCTCCATCGCAGCGAGTCCGTGAGACCAATCTACAGAACGTGAACCAGCAAGCAGCCAATCTGGAGAACGTCCATGGCGCAGCCGATCTGGAGGACGTCCATCGCGCAGCCGATCTGGAGGACGTCCATCGCGCAGCCGATCTGGAGGACGTCCATGGCGCAGCCGATCTGGAGGACGTCCATGGCGCAGCCAAGCTGGAGGACGTCCATGGCGCAGCCAATCTAGAGGACGTCCATGGCGCAGCCAATCTAGAGGACGTCCCGCAGCCAATCTGGAAAACGTCCAGCGTGCAGCCATGGATCATGTTGAATAATCCAGCATGCTCATCATAGTCGAAGAGTCAGTCGTGGGGACCGTGGTCGGAGAGTTAGTGGTAAACTCGTAGCGGCCATAGTCGTAGTCAGAGTCGCAGCAGTCGTGGTCGAAGTCGTAGAGTTACTATAGCGTCATGGTCGTGGAGTTACTGTTGTTAGTGTTAATCTTGTTATTTTGTAGTTGTCCGTAGTTGAGGTCGTGTCATTGTTTGGTTTTAGCTTGTCGGACTGAAGTCAAGTACCAGCTGAATGTTCAGAATTCTGGTTCTGAAGTTTCAGAGCATGGTTCAGTGTTTTCAGTCCGTGTGTGCTGTTGTCAGTTTGTTCCATCGTGGCGTTGTGTTTCGTGTTTTGTATTCTGGTCCATGATCCTACTAGTCTGGGATATGGCCGAGTCTTTAGGAAGTACGTGGCACAGGAACCGGGCTAGTTAGTTAGCCTGGAGAAAGTGTTTTGCAGTTGTCGAATAAGCTTCAGAATTGTAGCCCGTGTTGGCAATATTCAGTAAGCAATAAAAACCAAAAAAGGTGCAGAGTATTGGCACCGCAAAACAGAGTATCTCTGCTCCATTGTCCAGTGCGTGTGTTCGATAGTGTCTAATGTGTGTTTTTTGAAATCTCTAACCAACAATTGGTATCAGAGCGATTCGTCGACCCTGAGGAGATGTCCGATGACTGATTGAAGTCCCCTCCTCGACCACAGATTCTAGGTGAAGGAATCGGCCGTGATGGCAATGAAGCCCACAAGGAAAGCTCTGGTGGCAGCGGCAGCTGGTAGCTTGTGCTGCAGCAGGTCAAGTAGGCAGGGGTGGCAGTGCGCTATCCGATGCTTATATGCACAAACTACGCTGACTGGGCCATTCTGATGAGGGTTAACATGCAAGCACTAGGGGTCTGGGAGGCCATCCAACCTGGAGACGCCGAGTATTGCATCGATAGGATGGCACTAGCTGCCATTCTTCAGGCAGTGCCATCAGAGATGTTTGCGACCTTGGCGGTGAAGGATACGGCAAAGTAGGCATGGGAAACGGTGAAAACAATGCGCGTCGGCGTTCAGCGTGTCAGAGAAGTGAAGATGCAGACCATGTACAAGTAGTTTGAAGGGATTCGCATGAGTGAATCTAAAACAGTGGAGGACTTTGCAATGCATCTGATAGGCCTTGTCAACAACATTGAATGTTGGGTGATTCGATGGAGGAAGAGAAGGTGGTCAAGAAGTTCCTTTGCATCATCCCGTCCAGATCAATTGAGCAATTGCTTGATCAGAAGACTCTATCCATGGAAGAACTCACTGGGCGCCTCAAGTCTATTGAGGAACGATGGGAGTAGGATCGAAGGGCTGTTGTGTTAGAAATTAATCTTGGTTTGGTATTTGCTTTGAGTTAGTGCTTGCAGTTTCTAGTGAGTTAGTGCTTGCAGTTTTTGATCTTTAGTGTTTGTAGTTTTTTCTTGGTCATTAGTACTTCAGTTTTTGTTCTTGTATTTGCTATAAAAGGAGAAGAAGTAAACCAGAAAATGCTGCCAAGTTCTCCAGCGCCAAATCCTATGTGAGTTCATCGTGTTCTTGCGTTGTGTTCCTTAGGCGTTAGCAAGAGTTTGGCCAACATTTGGTATTAGAGTGAGGTGCGAGGAGAAGCTGCATGGCAATGACTCGTTGGTCGGCATAATAGGTGTGCAACGACATGCATCAGGTGGAGGCCGTAGCTGGCAACGGCAGTCTCCACCAGAGGTACGTGGAGGCTGGCGGCGGCGCGGGTGGGATGCAAGGCATAAGCAACGTTGACGGCGAATGATGTTCTTCCACCATCAACAACGTCATGGTGTAAGGTGTTGCGAACACGGCGATGTCTAAATCGGCGGCGGTATCGTCTAAGTGTTGTGGTGCATGTAGTTGAGTCCGTGTACAAATAGGAGTGCATGATTGCATTTTGAGTCATTTGACATAATAGGAGTGTTGCATGTGTCGTTTATTTGGTCGTGCACGTAGAAGATGTGTTACATACGTGCGCATAGTCATATCATGGTTGTACATGTAGGAGTGTCAGTGCGTGATGCATGTGTGTGTAAGTTCTTGTAGTTGTGTCCAAGTTCTCATGTGTGTATGCTCGCCATTAAGTTGTGCCATCGGCGAAAGACAATTGGAGCTGAGAAAGAAGTCAAAGTCGTCGGTAAGGTGTGTCACCGACGGTGAAGAAGTGAAAGACGCCAGCAAGTTGTGTCATTGACGGCATGGTCAACAAGAAGAAGGCAAAACTCCTTAGAGATGTGTCAGGAGATCGGATTTCATATTGTGAGGTTTAGCAAGTCAAGATTAGGGGAGATTGTTAGAAATTAATCTTGATTTGGTATTTGCTTTGAGTTAATGCTTGCAGTTTCTAGTGAGTTAATGCTTGCAGTTTTTGGTCTTTAGTGTTTGGAGTTTTTTCTTGGTCATTAGTACTTCAGTTTTTGTTCTTATATTTGCTATAAAATGAGAAGAAGTAAACCAAAAAATGCTGCCAAGTTCTGCAGCGCCAAATCCTATGTGAGTTCGTCGTGTTCTTACGTTATGTTCCTTAGGTGTTAGCAAGAGTTTGGCCAACATGCTGGAGGCGGGCAACTGCTCCTTACAGAAGAGGAGTGGTAAGCTCGCACGACGAAAATGGGGCAGGGTGACGGCTCTTCTGGCTGCAGTAAGACCAACGGCAACAGCGGTGGTCGTGGTCGTGGCAGATATGCCGGCCATGGGCAAGGACATGGCAGAAACAACCGTGAAGACAAAGATGGTGGCAGATTTGGAGGTGGCCATGATAAAAGCAAAGTGCAATAATTGTGGCATTTTTGGACACTTCTCATCGAAGTGCTGAAGGCCACGCCGAGGGCACAAGGAAGAGGCGAATTTGGTGCAGGTGCAGAATGAAGAGCTGGCTTTACTCCTGGCTGAGAATTATGAGATCGTCTAGTTCACAGGGGATACACCTCAAACCATATTCTTGAATGAGGAGAAGGTATTTCCAGTGGATGCCGGTGATGAAGTTTGGTACCTTGACGCAGGTGCTAGTAATCACATGACCAGATCAAAGGAGATGTTCACTTCGCTTGATGATTCAGTGAAGGGAACAGTGAAATTTGGAGATGGATCACTAGTGGAGATATGTGGTAAGGGAAATGTGTTGTTTTGGTGCCACAATGAATAGCACAGAATTCTCACCGATGTGTATTACATACCTCGCTTCTAGAGTAATATTGTCAGCCTTGGCCAATTGGATGAGCATGGCTACAAGGTTGTCATTCAACATTGAGAGCTGTGCATTTTTGATCGGGAGAGGAAGCTTCTAGAATGTGTTATTAGAAATAGGCCCACAAAATAAGGCCTATTTTATTAATTCCAAAGCATACAAGGTTTAGTATCATATTGCTAAGGCAAGGTGGGGGAGATCAATTTATAAGCTGAAGTCCATGCCACTCCTTAAATTATGGATGTGAATGGCATGAGGATGGTTTTGGCTAATCACACACGTGCGCACGCATGCGCGCGTGTATTCGCGTATTTTTGCGTGAAAATCACGTGACTTGTGACGCGCGACTATGCCATGACGTGGTACGCCACTTGGCAGACTAAGTCCACCTTTATTTTTGCTGAACCATATATCTCTCTCTGTTTGAATGAAATTCAAATGTTTGGATTGGAGCTTTATTGGGTTTGATGACAGGCAGTTACCAGTGGGTAAATAGTTGGTTAAATATATCAGTTACCAGTGGGTAAATGATTATTTTAATCATATCAGTTATCAGTCTGTCTGTATATATGCCTGGAGACGCCCAGAAAAAACACCTAAGAATCTCTCTACCTCCATTCTCTTCCTTCTTGTGCTGTTGTGCTGCGCCATCTGAATCTCGTCGACTCTTCTTCCTGGCGTGCACCGTGAAGAAGGGGAGTGGTATCTCCAAACCGTTGCTACCGTGAAGACCTACACAGGAGCGACAATAAGGTTTCTGGGCAGCGCACATCTACGCAACTACTCACTGCACTGCATCATCTACGTCCTGCACTGCATCGAGCCTGCGCTGCTTCTTGTTCTTCATCAAGCCCAACACTAAATCTTTCTCACGTTTGAGCAACTTTGATATTGTAATATCTTTTTGTTTTCTTTTCTAAAGTACAATGAGTAGCCTGCTATTAGTTATATGTTTTGCATCACTAGTTTACAATGAGTAGCTCGGTCGAGCGACCAACTTATATTCACGTCCAGTCGCTCAACCAACGGTAGGGCAGTCGCTCCTAGTCACTCAACTAGGATGACTGCAATTATGTCACCTAACGGTCCACAGACTGCCTACGTGTCGCGCAGCCATTGGACGAGAGGTTCCAGTCGCCCAACGGTTGGGTGACTGGAGGCCATTCTTGTAAAAAAATTTCCACAGGTATATTTCTATTATTTTGAATAAAAAGGATTATTTAAAAATAAATTCATCACCCTCAAGTTCTCTGCTTCATGCCAAAGAGGAACAGCATGAGAAAACACGAGTAAGAAATCAGACAAAGGAAAAGAGATATGAAACCAACAAATAAAGCTTAGGGAAAAAATCTAACAACACAGGCCGCTAACCTCTAACCTCGTCATCCAGAGTTGCCGCTTAGCACCGGGGAATCACCGAGACACCAATGAAATGTTAGGACTAAATATTACAATTAATAAAAATTCAGCATCTCTATTTATAAGAAACTAATAAGGATACCTTTAACCAATAAATAAGCAGTGAAACAGTAAACCAATCTTGACATCATTATTTTCAGTAATGACTACCATTAGGTCTCCAACCACTGAAGTAATGAGACCAACATTACTGTCGCTGTCTTATTTTTGTGCCTTTTATTTTTTTTTCTTCTTATTCTCCCACTTGAGCTTCCACCAAAACCTTTTGATGTGTCCCTTCTTATGGCAGTGATGGCACTCAACATCTGACAATGTTTCTCTTAACTTCTACTTTCAGCTAAGGTGACTCGGTGAACAACACCTCATGTTGTGAGGAGGAACTCTCTCGTGACTCGGCTCTTGCTTCTCCCCTGTGACTCGGTGAACAACACCTCATATTGTGAGGAGGAACTCTCTTTTTCAGCAAATCTTCTTGACTTTTCATTTATCACTTTGGTTTTCACAAGATTCCAAGAGATAGTACCATTTGGAGCTGAATTGTACAAAGTGACTTTGAAAGTCTTCCAAGTATCTGACAAAAAATCAAGTAGTAGCAAAGTACATATATTAAGTACATGACACTAACCAACATCATTCGAGAGATAAGGTAACCATCAACTAATGGATTATATACGTTACAAGCTTCGCATGGGCTTTGGTTTGAAGTATATTAATAAAATATCACATGGGACTCTAGATGAAATTGTTGTCCGATATTAATTGGTCTTTAGAATGAGAAAACAACACAATAGAGTGATTTTTTGGTGGCTCTTCACACTGTTTGCGATTCAAGGAATTATATATCAACTTCTCTCGTACTTCAAATAGAGGGTGAGAGAACCAAAGAGAGAATTTTTTTTTCCTTGAACAATGGAAAAGCATTTCCATATATATGCTCCCTGTTATTGGAAACACTTCGTGTAGTAATATACCAAGAATCCCATACATATTGACATATGTCCACATTATATCCAGGCATATAGCTGTATTGACGATCTCCTCATTGGCACATATAAATAATGATTTGTCGAAGGGAGTGTAAAGAAAAAAGGAACACATACCAATCTCATGAAATACCTTTAATAATCTACTACACGTTGCAACTCTTGAGATATTTGTTACTAGGTATTTTACAAGTTGGCCATTAAAATTTAGGGATTAAAAGTAGCATACATATATTCATGAAGCCTCCAAACATTTCTAGTGTTAACTATAAAGCTATTACAAAAGGGATTCAGAAAGTTCTTGCTATTTAAAACAGGATTTTTTTTTTTGGGTTGTTGTGGTTGGAGTCAGCATCCTATACAAATTAATGTTTAGATGCAATCTTTTTCATGCAATGTTTAGATGCAATCTAGTGCGAAGTAAATCATAACCATCTGATTGAAAGTAACGGATCAGATTGGTGACCGACCCTTAGACGAAATCCCATCCCTCGGAACATTTCGTCACCCATATAAAAATGATCCCAAATTCTACATCGCATCCTCAAGCGAGCTCCTCTCAAACTTGATGGATTTCCACAGTTGCACGACCAAACCACAAGGCGCTACGGGCCGTTTGCTTTGGGGTTCAGAAGTGGAATAGGAGTTCAACTCGTCAAGTACTATTGGATTGGGAGGATTAACTTAATCCAGTCAACATTTTAACCCTGCTAATCTAGAATTAAATTAATCCATCAAACTGATGGGATAAATTAACCCAACAAACTAATTCTCCTAAATTTTATTTTTCTAATGCTAAACTAGTTAACCCACCTAATATAAACAAACAATAATTTATATTAACAAAATTTATTGCAAAACATAAATTTTGAATTAAGCTAATCTAGTTGGGTTAAAGAGCTTAAGTTTCTGACTTATGGTTTTGGCTGTTAACTTTTAGTTGAAATTGTACTATAACGGTTGTTAGCTTTTTCTGAGTTATTCAATTAAAAAACTATTATATCGTCACGGACGGTACAAAGAAATACGGGGGGAAAGAATAGGTAAAAAATAAAAAAACAAAAATAAGTCAAAATTAAAAATTAACCTGTTTCAAGTAATTTCCGATTTAAATAAACTAAAAATTAAAAAAAACAGAGACCGTTTAAAACAGACCTTTGCCGTCTCCTGACTTATCCGGCCAAGAACAACAATCACGATCTTACCCATCGCTTGTACACAGCAATAGGTGAAAAATGGATCGACTAATCTAGGCTGAATTTTTGTGACGTTTGTTTTATAACATAATTTTTTATGTTTTTATTCAAACACGGTTAACTTTTATGTTTTTATTCAAACACAGTAAATTTTTATGGTTTTATTGTTGGCGAACACTCTATTAAAAAAATATGCGACTACGAGAGGAAATGTTAGGTGAATAAAAGGCATGTTTTGCCCATGTCAGCCCATCTTCCTCTTCCTACACAAGCCCGAGCAAGGCTGCGCTCAGCTCGCCACCGGCTGCCACTTGTCGGCCCTCGCCACTAGCCATCGCAATCCACCACCGTCCACCGCCCTTCACTAGATCGAACCGCCCCCATCCATCTTCAGCCTCGCCACCTGCATCACCAAGCCACCCCGCTGCAAGAAAACGCCGCCGGCGAGTGCCACCACCGCGCCATGACGGCCGCTGCCTCCAGCCTCCTCGGGGCATCCATGGAGCAATCCAAGGTCACCCGCAGATTCCCCTGTGGCGAGGCCGTGATTGTGCGCACGGCCATTGCCCGCCCCGCACCCATACTGCACCTCCCATGAGTTCCCTCGCCCGCTATCCACCGTGCCATGGCCGCCACATCGTCGCGTCATTCCGGTCTTCTCCGCTCTCCTCGGCGCACAGCATCGCAAGCGCACAGCACCGCAAGGGGGAGAGGAAGCTGAGGTTGTGATCGTAGCAGAAAGGGGCCGACCTCCAATGTGCCATACCTACCACTGCGAAGCTTTTCCAACCAGATCCGTCAGAGGCACATGCGTAGGTCGCAACACCTGGAAGCGGCGGACGAGGATGAGCAGCAGCGGACATGAAGGGGAGGCAAATCCAGCGGTTGGCGCGGCGGCAGCGAGCTGGGCTTGGGTGGCGGTGGAGGAGGGAGTCCTGCATGGCCGTGAGCTTACAAGGAAGAAGAGCAAGGGACAATTTGGTCATATTTGAGATATTCTCTCCCCAGCTCATAGAGAAATAATATTTTAATGGGTCAATCATCTTCTCGTAAATACCTATTGTTGTAGGGGTGACCCCTACTTAAACCCAACAGGCCTGTTAGAAGATTATAAGGCTCAAGATGGGACATGTACACTGACATAAGTAGCCCTTGAGAGGGGTACTCATACGTAATGGTAAAAGCACTCATCATGTGGATATATATATGCAATACAGGCCATAGGGGGCATATTGCTCACCCAACTCTCCACTACGATACTCTCTCTCTGTTTGGTCAGTAACCACAACAGTTGGCGTCGTCCGTAAGGACGACAAGAGCAAGCCTCAGGATCTCGAGAAGGATAGCACCGAAGAAAGCTTCATCCTTGGCGGCGAAGAAAAAAGAAGGGGACGCGGCGAAGTCCCGCGTCAACACCAAGGCTTCAGCATCGGCGATCACAGGTGTGAACGACGACGCGGGGGCGGCAACCACGAACGTCGATGCTCACCGCGAGACGATCGACCCCACCACCGCCGACGCAACGATCGACCCCACCGCCGATGCAACGGCTAACCCCGCCCTGCGAGTGACGCCCAACTTTACCGCCGGCATAACGGTCAACCCCGGCAGTACCGATCGAGTGGCAGGGAGCGGTAACATCGGCGCCCGTGGTGGCGCGACCGCCGTCCCTACACCCGGTGCGGGAGCGCCGAGCGGTTCCGGCGGTAACACGGGCCTTGTCATCGACACCGGAGTCCACCACGCTGACACGGCAGGCAACTCAGGACCGCAAGCTGTGGTCACTGCTATCCTGGTAGCACGTCCAGGTGCGTCAATCGCCTCGGCTACGCCGGCGGTGGAGAACGCCATGCTAGCGGCCCTCGGCACGCTCCAGAGGGAGTTAACGGATCTCCACAAAGCCGTGTAGAGTATGCAAGAGGCTCGGGGTCAGCAGACCCCACCGGTGGTCGCGCTGGAGCCCACGCCAGAACAGGCAGATAGCCGCGACGCCCCCACATCTAGCCGCGCCTCGCTGTGACGCGTGGACCCGAAGTCCCCACTATCTGCGGCCTGTAGCAGGCGGTATGGCCGGAGGACTTCAAATTCCCCAGCGCCATTGCGTTGTACAAGGGCGACACAGACCCCCAGGAGTTCATGCGCGTATACGAGACCGTCATCGAAGCTGCAAGCGGAGACAACACCACGAAGGCAAATGGACTCCCCCTCGCATTGCAGGGAGTGGTGCTCTCTTGGTTCTTCACCATAGAGTCAAACTCCATCTACGCATGGGAGCAGATTCGCGACCGCCTCTACAACAACTTCCAAGGGAACTACGTCGAGCGCATCGATGCGGATCAGCTCTTCGCAGTCAAGCAAAAACCATCGAAAAAGCTTTGAGAATACTTCAAGCGCTTCGCGAAGGTCCACTGCCAGGTCAAGAATGTCAACGAGACGACCACATCAACGCAGCCACACAGGGTCTCCGCCCGGGGCCGCTAGCTGAATACAATGCGCGGAAGCCAATCAAGATAGTGGCGAAGCTTTTCAACAAGATGGAAGAGTACGCCAAAGCGGAAGAAGACGCGCAGCGGCGTCAAGGCAATGACGCCGACGCCAATCCGGCGGAGGGCACGGCGAGGAGCGAAGACTCGCCAAAGGAAGGCTCCTCGAAGGGCAAGTGCAGGCAGGAGCCATCGAGGGACGCCTCCCAGCACAAGAACTCATCGGGTGACAAGCCTAAGCGCGGCCACCAGAAGTCTCGGAGGGCCCGTTATGTCTTTTATATTATGGGCGGCTCCGAAGACAACGCCCCTGTTGGCCGCGGTGCTAGGACTCGCCGGGGTCGGGGCGCGGCCGAGGCCGGGGCCGCGATGATAGGGCCCACGCAAAATATGATGACCACCACCACCATTGGCGCGAGGTACATGGCCGAGACAACCATGACACGCACGCATGCACCACCATTGCGGCACTTCGGCAAAGTGTCGCCAGGGATAGAAACCTTGAGATGCGGCTGCCCGTCGTGGCACACGTCCAACGACCCCTAGACAGCCCAATGAGAATCCAGGATCAGAGGATGCAGCCACAGGAGGGCCTCCAGCAGATGCAAGCCCATGTGCAGCAGCCTTAGGAGAGCCTCCTGCGGATCCACACCCTGGAGGGAGCCAGCGTATAAACAAGACGTAGCGTCAAGGTCCACCTCCGCATGCACTCTACGGAGTATAAACAAGACGTAGCGTCGATGTCTGCCTCCGCACGCATTCTACGGAGTATAAATAAGACACAGCGGGGGGACACCTTCGCGCGCACTCTACGGAGTATAAATAAGACGTAGCGTCAAGGTTCACCTCCGCACGCACTCTACGGAGTATAAATAAGACGTAGTATTGAGATCCACCTCCGCACGCACTCTGCGGAGTATAAATAAGACGCGGATGTTCTCCCTGCGCACTCTACTGAGTATAAACAAGATGCGGATGTCCCGCGCACGTGTCAGTGTTGTCACTACGCGTACTCTTCGGAGTATAACTAAGACGTGGTCGATATTTTCACGCACTCTACGGAGTACAAATAAGCCGCGGATGTTGTCCCTACGCACTCTACTGAGTATAAACAAGATGCGGATGTCCCGCGCACGCGTCGGTGGCATCACTACGCGTACTCTCCGGAGTATAAATAAGACGTGGTTGATATTCCCACACACTCTACGGAGTATAAATAAGGCGCAATAGAGGCTTGCCACCGTGCGCATTCTACAGGGCGTAAAGAAGGCGCAGCAGAGGCTTGCCTCCGTGCGCATCCTACAGGGTGCACATAGGGCGCAGCAGAGGTTTGTCTCCGTGCGCATCCTGCGGGACGCAGATAAGGCGCAGCAGAGGCTTACCTCTGTGCGCATCCTGCAAGGCGCAGATAAGGCGCAGCAGAGGCCAGCCCATCCCCGTGCGCACCCCAGGGAGTGCGTACAAGACGTGTAGGCATTGTCCCCGCGCGCGTATGGCCCGACGATAGAAGCAATGGACGTCGCCCGAGTTAGAGCGCTCATGCGTCTACTTCGACTAGGCGCTAGCTCTGCTGTCACCCCTTCAAAGGGTAGGGGACGGAGCACTCGCGCGTCTACTTCGACTAGACGCCAGCTCCGCTGCTACCCCTTCGAACGGTAGGGGACGGAGTGCTCGCGCATCTACTTCGACTAAGCGCCAGCTCCGCTGCTACCACTTCGAAGGGTAGGGGATGGAGCGCTCGCACGTCTACTTCGACTAGGCGCCAGCTCCGCTACCACCACTTTGAAGGGTAGAGGACGGAGCGCTCGCACGTCTACTTCGACTAGACGCCAGATCCGCTGCCACCCCTTCGAAGGGTAGGGGACGGAGCGCTCGCGCATCTATTTCGACTAGGCGCCAGCTTCGCTGCCACCCCTTCGAAGGGTAGAGGACGGAACGCACGCGTGTCTACTTTGAATAGGCATCAGCTCCGCTACCACCCCTTTGAAGGGTAGGGGATAGAGCACTCGCGCGTCTACTTCGACTAGGCGCCAGCTCTGCTGCCACCACTTCGAAGGGTAGGGGACAGAGCGCTCGCACGTCTACTTTGACTAGGCGCCAGCTCCGCTGCCACAACTTCGAAGGGGTAGTGATACGGGCAGCCTTGATCTTCTCGATGTAGGATCACAACAACTAGTGCTTCTCAACCAATCTCTATAGCTGTACACCCGTGCCAATGTATGAACTCACAGCTCTTTGAATATTCGCCAAGATATACCGAGCTTTCTCCACGAGACCACGAGTGGAGAAACGTCGTGCCCTCAATCCCCAATGGAAAAATAAACATGACCTTGATTCAAGAACGATCGCTCAATTCCTCTCAAGTAATCCTCGCGTGGACACTTTGGTGAAAAAAACAAGCAATATGTTGTTCTAATTTCAATTTGAAAAAGTGGTCTTAGCCCTAAGGCTGCTAATACATTACTTATATATCCTCTTGGGACATCCACAGAGTCCACAAACCTAGTATAACTCAACCCTATATGGTTTTAGATACGAACTCTCATAAAAAGGAAACTAGATTTTACAGCTATCATATTGTTTTGGTCATAACTTTTGATATATGATGTATTTGATGCTAGGACTAGATCCATTGCGTAGCATTTGAAATTATCTTTCCAACGAGTACAAGAACGTCCGAATCAAACTCCGTTTGTGAAAGTTATGACCTTTTTAATAACTACCTGACAGGCTGTCCCGAACCGAATCCGATTTGAATTTTGAGCTGAATCCGAGTTTGAATCCAATTGGCCTTGTGGGAGATACGAATTGGGCTTAAAAATCTTATCTAAAATGTGTAATTTAAGTCATTGGGCTTCTCTCTTTTGCTCTCCTACTGTATAGGCTTTCTTTCTTCATGTCCTTGGCACCGAATGTGGTTATCCTCTTCCTTTTGTCTTTCCATTGCTTTGCCATTGACAAACCTAAGAATGCATCATTTCATAACATCAGGTAGTATGCCATTTTTATGAATAACAACATTATATTTAATTTTGAATGAGTTCACCTAGCAATATTTCATGCGGCTCAATAATTCTTTCCAGTTAAATAATATATTTAACTGAAAAGTACAAGACACGTGCGTATCCGCATCATCCTCCCCTTCTTCAAGAAAAGCCGTCCTCGGCTTTTGATAACCTAGAATTATACTAAACAAAGAATACAACGTGTATGCATGGTATATATATTTGTCATCAATACTTCTTCGTCTTATCTCATCGTGAACATCTAAAGGTGTAGTAAACGAAAAGAACAACACATACGCATGGTATATGTAAGAGTCAATTGTTGTGGTATTCTTATTATTTTGCATAAATCGATGAATATAGTAGTGATCAAAAGATGTATGCATTGCAATATTATTTTTCACATTATTCTCCCTCCCATAAAAAAATTATCCTCAACTTTTCTAGGAACATGGACGGATCATTAACGGGTAAAATCAGATTTAGTTGTTCAAATATAGGGAAGAAAATCTTTAGTACCTTCCATGCTTCAACTGCGCTGCTCTGATTACTTGTACAAAATTGCTTATCAAAGGGTAAACAAATAGGCTTAGAAAATCTTTTAAAATAGCAAGCTTTATTGTTGACACTTATCTCATTGCGATCATGACATGACACAAAAAGTTGTTTATCTATAATATGCCATTTCAAACTAGCAAGCTTATCACATGTAATACAAATTCTTTGAACATAAAATTTGTCATCTACACCATACACTCCAATCAAATTGAACTTATATGTATAGACATAGGTACTAACTAGTGATTTTGAACATGAAATTTCAGCAATATTATCAATCAACCTAGATAGCTCTCTAGAATTATCAAACATGATACAGTACAAAGAATCATTAGGAGATATTCTAGTAAGAACTTCCTTATGAGTAATCAATTTCACATTATGTAAATTAAGTATAGAAATTTCAGAACATAGAGTTTTCGGTTGATCATATGAGTTCTCACAATTACTCACCTTTGCACATTTAAATTCAGCAGCACTATTGTTACCTTTATCATTCTTCCAGATGATGTAGTTGTCGGGAGTTTAAAATTATTAGGATGTACCCACGGGGCAGCAACCTCTTCATCCCCTTCTGTGGTCATCTCTTCTTTCTTACTTACTGTTCGATATGAAGAATTGCCTCCGGTGGTGTTACTCTTACTTGGTTGCGCCCGAGGAATGAATTTGCTACGTGTAGGGGTGGTGCGAGCAGCAAACCTAGCATGTTCGGCCACTTGTTGTTCAACTCCTCTTGCTTAATGGAGCAACTCATTCATGTTCTCATATGGATGATGGTTGACGATGCGCTTGATGTGGTGGTTGAAACCAGTAAGAAAACGGGCTATGGTTTGCTCTTCATGTTCACGTACACCAGCATGAATCATAGCTTGTTCCATCTCCTTGTAGTATTCCTCTACCAACTGTGTTCCCTGTTTCAAATAATGCAATTTTTCATATAGTGAACGTTTGTAATGATGAGGAACAAACCTGCCACGCATTTCTTGTTTCATCTCATTCCATGTGACGATGGGGGGTTCATGCCTCTCCATACGTGTTCGTACAACTTATTCCCACCAATGCAAAGCATACCCGCCAAAGCCTATTGACGCAAATTTCAACTTCTTGTCTTCAGTGTAATGGTTCAGACGGAACAGCTTGTCAACCTTGAGTTCCCAAGTGAGATAATCCTCTACATCAATACCTCCTGTGAAATTAGGCATGTTGAATTTTGGCTTGGTCAAAGCTTCGTCGTCGTCGTTGTTACGTCGAACACCGTGACCCCCATGGCTGAAATCACTCCTGAGATAGGGAGGGCGTCCTCTATGGCCAACAGCAGGTGGGGCTCGGTGCCGTGGTCCCTCACGCCACATGGCAGCTAACTTCTCATCAGTTTCATCCTCATCCAAACGGACGCTTGGCTGATTTAAATTATCACTCCTTGCGCCTTGTCGCACCAAATTGGTAAGGGTGTTGATGGAGTCTTGCAACGCACGAACATTGTCATCCAATCGTACTCCCATGTCTTGGATGTCCCTTCCTAGATTGTCTTGCACCAGCTCTAACTGACGATCAAAGTGCTGTTTCAATGCTCGTTATTGAAAACGAGTAGCAGGTGCTTCAAGATTTCCTTCAAAATCCGCTAGAACTTCATCACCATCTGCAGCCATGGTTAGATCGCGAATAGCAAGTATGTGTATGAATGTATATTAAATCACTAAACTCACTATCTCGAATCAATGAAGGTTTACCGTTCCAAAAGCAATTGAAAACAGCAGAATCTTACCTCGTGGCCACAGAAACTAGCAGTGGTGATATACTTAGCGAATTTCGAGAGTGAGAAAAATGCACAACACAAGGTGTTTGAATAGAGATTGGAGGGTTTAATGCTTATGCTATCCGAAATTCAGATTGTTGTAAAGCTAAGAAATAATCCAAGCTAGAATATTTTGCCTATGTGCTAATCCAATAGGTTTAAGTGAAGGATATGAACGCACACGCAACGATAAATGGGACTTAATGCAAACAAAAAGAATGAGCTAGAAAGAGGCAATCTGAAATTGAGATGAATAACTAGCTCGTTTTGCACTAAGTATAAGGAGAGACGCTAGCCAATTATAATAGTTATGAATGTAAGGGCACAAGATTACTCTATGAGAATAAGTGAACAAGCTGAAAATATGAACTAGGGTTTTTCCACAGAGTTTCGGCCAACATTTTCTATTTTCACTTGTAGGATCGAAAACGACAACAGAGGGGGAGTGAATGGTGCCTTTTAGATATCGCCCTCATGAGTATTCACAAACATCTCAACTCTCCGATAGCTATAAAAGCTACGAAGAAGATGATTCAAGCCCTCTGGAAATCGCAATTAGCACCACAAAAGATTTAACAACAAACTTGGCAAAAACCAGTGAAAGGCAGCATGCTTTAGTTGTTGTTTTTTATTTTACTAGAGACAAGAGAAGAGAAGTCTAACTGAAAAAGAACACTATTGTGGCTACAGACCAAACAGAGATAGAGGTGTATGGTAGTGGAGAGTTAGGTGAGCAAATGTCCTCTTGGTCTTTCCCAAGGGCTCTGTATGACATATGTATGTGTTCCCTCGTAAGGAGCGTCTTTACAATCGTAACCTTACACCGAGCCTCTGACCGAGGGCAACTACGTCCTTGTACATGGTTACAACCCTCTAAACAGGCTAGCCGGGTTTAGGTGGAGGCCACCCCTACAACAAACACTGATCGGCAAAGTAAACTGCAGTATAAGATCAGTTCGGCAGCTAAACTAGGGAGCTGAAAACTGGAGCTGCTGCCGAATGTTGCTGCTGCCCAAAGGGGTTACAGGCAACGGACTGAAAGAAGAAAACTGAAATTTCAGAGATGGAACAGCTAGCAGTGATACACCCGAGCAGCAAGAACTGAAAATAGAGAAAAAGTTCTAACCGAAATGCAGACTAGAATCTGCAGAAAAACTGAAAATAACTAACTGAAAACAGTGAGAACAGGGCTCACAACTGCCAGCTGAAATCTGAAATTGGGCTGTCTGCCGACAGCAACAGTCTACAAAAAATATCAGGTTCGGTTATCACTGCAGCCAGTAAAAAGGCAGTGAGTTTGAATATTAATCTCTGTTTTTTCTTAGATCAAATGGCCAAGACTACAATCCAAACAGTAGATGGACCTCAGGAAACAAGGGGAAAACATCATAGAACAAAGAATCAAGATTTTGGCTAGAATCTGAAGAATACCCTAAGATATGAGACCAAAAGCTGGATGTCAAATCATTCTTATGTCTATTGACTATAAACCTTTGTATTTCAGCTAGAGAAAGTCTCACAACTAGAAATCATAGTCCTAGAGCTAACATTTCTTAGAGAAACCAAGAATCCAAGCATGCCTTGACATCAAACCCTAGAAATACAAGAACAGGGGAAACCTGCAGAAATGCATTCAGGAGAAATACTTTGATTCGAACCTTTTCTCTCGGGAATGAACTAGCTTAGGGTGATATGAGGTGAATCTCATTTCAGAGAAAAGATTTGCAGCTACAAACTCAAGAAATCAACCCAAAGAAAAGAAATGGAGAACACAGAGCATAAACACATCACAAAGGACATCTGGAAATAAATGCGGCTCAACAACTCTCCTCATATTGATTCAATACCATGAATGCTTACAAGAGAGTGATTCTACAGCTAGCACACTATGTCCCAATACGCAATTAAAAAAGAAGAGCACACGCTGGAGCCTCAGCTCACAACCCTCAACTCAATACTCACACAGACCTCACTCCCTGCTCACTACATGCTTCTCAGAATGAACTCTCGCATACACACCCTGAGAATGAATTAACCAAAAGAACACGCACAGAGCACAGTCCAAAAAAATGCTACACCACTACTGCTCTCCTCTCTTGCCTAAGTAGAGAAGCTCACTTCCTCAACTAGCAAATCAAGAAGTGCAGGCCATCATCCACTCCAACCTCACACACACACATGTGGCAAGGGTCAAAGTCAACACAAAAAAATGGAGGGAAACCACACATTTCACTCTAAACCCTAACTAATCTACTGCCATCCACTAATGGGTCTCCAACCCGTTGTCTTCAACCGAATCCACTTCTGTTTTGCAGCCTCACGTATTTTACCGAAATGCCCCTACTACACCTTCATGGAAGCTTCCTGTCCTTGCTGTCAACACCTCGCAACCACTTCGAGTCCTCGCCGTCTTCGGCATCTCCTGACCGCTTTGACCTCAGCACCGCCCGTGCCTAATCCGGCCATCCATGCCTCACCATAACCTCGCCTCAAAGTCTTGCAGCCATCACAAACAAGAAACTATCTCATAGCACCGCATGAGACAACATAAACCATATTAGCACAAGTAAAGGTACTTAACCCTAGAGTACCCAAAACAAACTCAAACTCACTAAACCAACCGTCAATTACTCATCACAAATATGAGGATACCTCCACATGGTCTCTCAATCTCCCCCTTGATGAGTATATTGACAAACATAGAAAAAGCATAAAATTGAGTTTGTTTGAAGAGTCATACATGGTCCAAGAGAAAGAAAATGATGCTAATGACTATGTTGACACAAAGAGCAAAAGAAAGAGCAAGTTTTCCTCAAACTTTCAGGCTTTCTTCTATTTTATTAACTTATTCCTTTTTTTTGTTTGGCCGAACTAGTGTTGTCTTCCCTTTGCACAAATTCAAGAACTCAGCAAGCGTAAATAGTACTCAAGAACAGCCCTAACGGCAATATCAAAAGCTAGTCTCAATTGATGAAAAGATATAAGTGAAGCTCAACTGTAGCAATTCTTTCTTTTCGGCCAGCTAGAGTTTGGCACAAGTAGTGATTTTTTTTGAAGCCAAACCACAGCTAACTCTCGGTTTTGAAGGAAGTGAATACTATCACAAACTCTCCCCCAAAGAAAATTCGGATGGATCTCTTAAGAGCAATTCGGACAGCAAGGAATTTAGGATTTAAAAGTAAATGCATTTACTTTTTTTAGTTGCTAATGGAGGGATTCAATCAACAATTTTCTAGGGTTTATGTGGACACAAAGATCAACCTACGCGAAGGAGCACAAAGATCAGCATGTAAAGAAAATTTCTAATGGACGAAAACTTAACAAAACTCACGAGAAATAACAAATTGAACTAAGGTTTCAGAATTGATTTTTTTGTGCAATTTTTGGTTTTTTTGGACTATAGGATAGAAAGAAATCAATCTAAAGAACAAGATGAAGGATCCTACCAAGTCAACCGTGCTCTGATACCAAGATGATACGGGTAGCCCTGATCTTCTCGATGTAGGATCACGATAACTAGTGCTTCTCAACCAATCTCTCTAGCTGTACACCCGTGCTAA
This sequence comes from Melocanna baccifera, assembly GCA_036346265.1. Classification (NCBI taxonomy): domain Eukaryota; kingdom Viridiplantae; phylum Streptophyta; class Magnoliopsida; order Poales; family Poaceae; genus Melocanna; species Melocanna baccifera. The sequence continues at coordinate 8,615,388 of CM070700.1, read as the reverse complement.
TGCATGAACTCACAGCTCTTTGCAAATTTGCCAAGATACACCGAGATTTCTCCACGAGACCACGAGTGGAGAAACACCGTGCCCTCAATCCCCAATGGAAAAGCAAACACGACCTTGATTCAAGAACGATCGCTCAATTCCTCTTAAGTAATCCTCGCATGGACACTTTGGTGAAAAGAAATAAGCAATATGTTGTTCTAGTTTCAATATGAAAAAGTGGTCTCGGCCCTAAGGCTGCTAATACATGGCTTATATAGCCTCTTAGAATGTCCATAGAGTTTACAAACCTATTATAACTCAACCCTATATGGTTTTAGATACGAACTCTCACAAAAAGGAAACTAGATTTTATAGTCATCATATTGTTTTGATTATAGCTTTTGATCCGTGATGAATTTGATATTGGGACTAGATCCATTGCGTAGCCCTTGAAATTATCTTTCCAACGAGTATAAAAACGCCTGAATTGGACTCTGTTTATAAAAGTTATGACCTTTTTAGTAACTGCTTGACAAGCTGTCCCGAATCGAATCCGAATTGAATTATGAGTTGAATCCGAGTTTGAATCCAATTGGCCTTGTGGGAGGTACGAATTGGGCTTAAAAATCTTATCCAAAACTTGTAATTTAAGTCCTTGGGCTCCTCTCTTTTGCTCTCCCACTGTATAGGCTTTCTTTCTTCATGTCTTTGGCACCTAATGTTATTATCCTCTTCCTTTTGCCACTCCATTGCTTTGCCATTGACAAACCTAAGAATACACCATTTGATAACATGAGGTAGTATTCTGTTTTTATGAATTACAACATTATATTTAATTTAGAATAAGTTCACCTGGTAATATTTCATGCCGCTCAATAATTCTTTCCAGTTGAATAATATATTTAATTGAAAAGTACATGACACGTGCGTATCCGCATCAAGTAGGGGACGAAGCACTTGCGCGTCTACTTCGACTAGGCACTAGCTTCGCTGTCACCCCTTCGAAGGGTAGGGGACGGAGCACTTGCGCGTCTACTTCGACTAGGCACCAGCTCCGCTGCCACCCCTTCGAAGGGTAGGGGACAGAGCGCTCGCGCGTCTACTTCGAATAGGCGCCAGCGAAGCTCGTGCGTCTATTTCGACTAAGCGCCAGCTCCGCTGCCACCCCTTCGAATGGTAGGATACGGAGCACTCACGCGTCTACTTCGACTAGGCGCCAGCTCCGCTGCCACCCCTTCGAAGGGTAGAGGACGGAGCACTCGCGCGTCTACTTCTACTAGACGCCAGCTCCGCTGCCACCCCTTCGAATGGTAGGGGACGAAGCGCTCACGCGTCTACTTCGACTAGGCACCAACAGCCACCGGTGTACCTGGTCTGGCTGCAGAGGACCGAGCACCCCAGCGATACGGTAATCATTTCCCCTTGGCACCGCGGCGAGGTTGGCTCGGGGCCAGAGTAGCGCGCTTTGGCACTCTAATGCTCAAGGCCTCGCACACACGGTTTATCCGCCCCAGACCTGCCTCCGCGGTCGCAGCTACACGCAGGGTGTGTTCCCTGACCGTATACGGTCCGAGGAACGCGCCCACCGCATGCTCCACGTCCTCCAGGAGAGTACCTGTGGGCGGCAAGGGACGAGATTTAAAACAAAAGGCCCGATGGACAGTCGGGGAAAACTAAGGCTCCACCAAAACCTACGTGGATCAGAGGGTCTCGGCAGCGAAGACACGAACGGGCGGACGTTGTCGCGACGAAGCCCCCTAGGTGCAACACACCACCCAGCAGCAAGCGGTGTTACATCATACATGACGAACTCCTCGACGAGATCGTGCATGTTGAAGCGGGCGGCGATCCCCACAAGCCTCCGTGCTCTTCACCAGTCCTCGGCATCTATTGGCGTGCCGGGTGTGGGGTTGAACGCCACCGGCCGCCCCGAACAGTCGAGGCCGCTACCGCTCACCACACGATGGTACAACCACTGTCTCATCCAGTTCGGCTCCTACTTCGCCCGAGTCAAGTTCGCAGGGAAGATCTTCCCACACCGTGAAGGCAGGACGAAGTTGACGCTGCCGAAGTTGGAAAACGTCCCGTCTCTCCGCTCCTTTGGCTGACACCGTGCGTCATGGAGAAATGCGAATGGCGACGCACTGGGCTAGCAGGCTTCCGTGCGCAATGCCCAGCTGTACACGATGAGACGGGCTATCGCGCTCAGTGTCATCTGTGCCAGCTCAAGCCCAAAGGTCTATAAGACGTCCCCGACAATCATGGTGGTTGGGATGCGCAGCCCAACTTCGAAATAAGTGATGAAGACGATCACCTTCGACTTCTCGAGGTACGGTTCGGTCTCATCGCTCGCAAGCAGTCGCATCTCCCGGCGGTCCGACAGCTTCCCTTCGTGTAGTAGGCCGCGAATCGTCTCCTCCATCGCGAGCGTTGAGCACAAGACACGGGAGGACGGACCTTCTATTTTCTCCGTCGCCACCCACCATTTGTCCACCAGCGTGGAGTCGCACCCCTCGAGTGTGTATTCTACCTCAAGCGGCGACGACCACCGGGAGAAGGCGTTGCTGCCGGCTTGCTGAGCACGTTCTTCGCCGCGTGTCATCCTTCTCCGCGAGCTAGACGACGACGGGGGCATTAAGGGGGCATTAAGGGGGCAAATGGGCCTGACAGCACACGACGTGCCAATCGCGCTCCGCCACGTGTCCACTCCCTCGGGAATAAAGGCAGTTCGCACGGCATGCCGTATCCTCTCACCGCGCAACAACAGGATTCTCGGGGCCATTGACGCAATAACAGCAGATCACGGACCGGTCAATCTCGACAGCAACTTCGGCGGGGTTTCTGTCTTCGCAGGGCAACTCCGGCTCTGACTTCGGCTCCGTCCCCAAGAAGAGACATGGCCACAAACCTACACGCCTGCGCAGCAAGCCCCAACATGCCTGCCAAGGTGACCCTCCGACCTCAGGCTCACACGAAGACTCCAGAGTTGGACCAGTGGGAGGTGAGGCATCGCGGTCAAAGTAGGCACGCGGCGCGTCTGCCAGGCTGCCGGGCAATGCACGACGCGCCAGTAACATCCCGCCACGCGTCCCGCCTTGTTCGGGAAGGGAAGCGTGATCACGGCCGTGCGACCGCTGACAGCCCACGACACACCAATCGCGTCGCGCCACGTGTACCTTCCTACGCAGCAGCCCACCCCTGGCTTTTCGGGGGTCAGCGCACTTCGTGCCGCCATTACCACACCACCTCCGGCCCGCGGAGCTGTCGGGACATGACGATTCCGGATCAGGGGAGTCCCGGTGTCGCGCCCAAAGTGTGGAACACCTTCGGCTAAGTAAGGCGACTCTGCCAGTAACGGTGGCGCCGCGAAGGATGGCCAAGACTGGGGACGACTTCGGCAGCTCGCCTAACTCTGCATCTTCGGCACAAAGCGGGGACACACTACCAACTACATTTCCATCTAAATAGCTCACAGGCCGCAGGGACGGAGGGAGCCAAAGGGCTCGGCAACATGGCTTCGACCCGTGAAGCCCTTCACCATGAGAGACTGCTGTTGTAGGGGTGGCCCCCACTTAAGCCCAGCAGGCCTATTAGAAGGTTATAATGCCCAAGATGGGACATATACAATGACATAAGTACCCCTTGAGAGGGGTACTCATATGTAATGGTAAAAGCACTCTCATGCGGATATATATATATATATATATATATATATATATATATATATATATATATATATATATATATATATATATATGCAATACATGAGCCATAGCGGGCACATTGCTCACCCAACTCTCCACTACGACACACTCTCTCTCTCTGTTTGGTCAGTAACCACAACACCTACCATTTTGCAGTGTGTTTAGGCGAAGGCATAAAAAAACCGGTGTCTAGAGCGAACCTTACAAAAGTTCAATGTCTAATTTTGCCCGTAACTTATAGGTGCTATATATGTTTGGCATTTCAAGTAGACCTATTGATGATAACCAGGCTTGGGCCGGGCATGGGCCTTGAATTTCAGTCCGTAGGCCTGGGCCTTAAGCCTAAAAATACCCAAGACAACCTATTAAATAATTAATAATAATAATTTATTCTAAAAATGGAAATTCGGGCTTTTTGAACTTTGCCTATGTCGGCTGGGAAGAGATCGGGCGTACCCATTCCAGACTGGGCTTTTCTAGGCCCAACCCTACGTTTGAATGGGTCTACTTTGAAGGCTACTTTGTTCTCTTTGCTTTGCCATTTGTCTGAGTTTAGTCAGACACCAATCTGATCCTTTGCTTCGAAATCAGATGGTTGTGGTTTACTTATATTTTTCTTATATAACGCTTCTATCATATGAAGATATTCAGCCTGAACATGTTCTATTCTATTTCGTTTCACTATAGCAGCAGCTTCTTTTTTTCAAGACTTGTAGCTTCATATTGTAGCTATGATCACAAAATAAATACACAATCATTCTACTATTTTTCAACTTTTCTTCCCAAGCATGCATGCATTCAGTAGTGTGAAGTGCAACATGAGGCTAGCAAACACCTCACCAAAAAATAACGCAAGGCTACCAGATCTGCCGAGTGCTGACCCTTCACATTTTGTTGCCAACATATCCCATGTGCACGATTACTAATGTACTTCAATTATCAGTAGAAAAATGTTTGCAGATGCTAGAAAGTATATAGAAGAAGTCATAGGTTTTCCTATTTCTGGTCCAAGAAGTCAGGTCCAACAACACATGGACCACCTAAATCTGCATGCCTTATAATTAATTGAAGTGTCTAGTTAGAAGGACAGAATAAGTACGTTTAATTATCAGGTAGGAGTAGGCGAGCAGCAATGTGATCCACCAACTGATGTGGGACCAATCACTGCCGAAAGCTAAGAACAGACATCTTCTCACAAAGAGCTCGATTTAAGCTAAGAATCTGCATTATACAAATTCTATATCCTAATACAACTCTATCTCCTTAACAGCAGACTCCTCTTGCCGGCCAAAATCATACTATCATGTTTTACCCTTGTAAAATTCAACCTATTCCTACTATGACTATCGCGAAGTTAGCGTCTGCAGTTCGTTCATTTGGTCCAATAGACCACTCCCTTCGATTTCAAATGGAAGTCATTCTGAACATTGCTGTAGTCTACACAATATCACTTTGACAGCAAATTTCCATCGTGACAGGGCTCACAGATGACAAAGGCCTTTTTGTATTGCTCGAGATCAAAAGGAGCATGAATGGCCCACCACAAAAACAATTAAGGATGTGTCACCCTTTCTCAAACGATGTCATCTAGCTTAACACCAAAGCCGCCAATTAAGTATATGAACAACGACTAATGCTGTCTGCTATATCAGTACTTCTCCACAGCAATTATTCTCTAAGCATCCTTTAAATATTCATGCGTCATGTCATGCGTTTGTGATCCATGATACTTCACCACAGGACCAGTAACAAAATTGACAACAATTTGTCAATTGGAGCATTTGATTTGTTTGGAGCTTTTTGTTTACATTGTTGAGAGTAATCGGAATCATATACACTTGGAAAAAGATTACACCGTACGTCAAGGTGCAGTGGCAATTCCAATTTGTGTCCTTATCAACAGCAGTAGAATTTTCCTTCCCTGTGTTCATGAATTGTCCGATGGGCACACTTCAGAGCCATCACGTCTTAATACAGCTTTTATCCAAATTAGACATGGCAAATCAAATTGCAGCAAGAACAGATAAGTACATATATTGCAAAACAAGGTTAATCGTAGAGCTCTTTTACGGTACATTAAAATGAATATAAGCCGTCCAATCTTTATAATTCAATAGTTCATATTAGTTAAGATTTAGTTATACTACCACTCAGACTTTCAAATAGATAAAATTGTAAATGAAACAAGTGGCATAAGATTAACTTTTCTCAACTATAGTGGGATTAATTTTTCTCTCGATGCTGCAGTCAAAAGACATGTGGAATCAATCGAAGTTTGGCGGGTAATTTCTGGGTACTGAAGCTGAAGTACATTTTTGTGGGTAATTTCTGGGTACTGAAGCTGAAGTTTGGTGGGTATATACACCTGAAATAACCTGAAGCTGAGCGCGGCGTATATACATTTTGTAACTGAGGAGAATCTGACTAATTACGAACACGTATAAAAAAAATTCACTAGTTTTTTTTTCTTTTGGCGTCGAAAAATTTAAGCATATAATTTACTGAATGTGTGCAGGACAGAGGACCAGAAGGAAGACGGAGTAATGACAAGCCTGATAGGAAGCACCGTCAAACTTTTTGGGAGTCTAAGCGAGGAGAGGAGGAGACCTAGGAAATCGAGGAAACGACGAGCAGGGCTGGGTAAAATGCAATGGTCAGATGGAAATATTTTGAGAGAGGAGTTTTTTCTGGCATGGAACATATCAATCTTGGGCTTTGGCTTCTCTTTTCGAGCCAACTTCTAAAGTATCAAAAAAAGAACTCTTTTATTGTACTTTAAAATAAAAAAAATAAAAGTTTATAATACTCTCACAAATTAACGATGAGATTTTATTTCTATAATCACCTTTTTACTACTAGTATAATGTACCATAACAAAATCCTAACCGTATTTAGCCAGCTCGACTCTCCTCAAAATTATATTGCCCTTTAAATTGGGCACAATCCTGATGGCTATTGCCCCCATAAAACCATAGATCTGCAGGTGAACAACAGCAACAATTACACACAGGAGAACCGTTTGATTACAATATAGCTTGGATTTAGCATACATTGTGTATGTGTATTTAGCTTTGGGGACAAGAAGGCTTTTACGGTCCAGGAAGTAATATCAGAGCTCGGTTCTAACATCTCTGGTCCAATAAACATTAGTGTATGAAAGGCTGATGGACCAAGGGGGAGGCTTAGTAAGGCTTCAGCCTCACCTCCCCCGTGGCAACCCCCCCCCTCCTGGGCGGCGGCCAAGCACCAGAAGCCGGTGACGTCGACCACCAAAAGCCAGCTCAACCCACTGGCCTTAAGAGGCCGGAGGCCCAACAAATTCATCTCAATTTCATTGGCCCACCACCAGCCCACCAAGACACCAACTCATAAACCTAAAAAATAGTAATAGCGATGGGATTTCCACATACTCATAGAGGGGGGATGGGGGCGACCGGGCGAGGGGGCTTGCGAAAAGGGGACCGCGGCCGCCAGATCTGGCGACGAGGCAGCCATGAGGAGGCAGATCTGGAGGCGTGACTGGGCGAGGGGGCGTGCTGAAGCGGGGTGCGACCGCTAGACTGGAGCCGCCAAGCTAGGGGAGCCAGATCTGACGGCGCCGCGGCGAGGCAGCCAAGAGGGGGCGGATCCGGGGGCGGGGCCATGGGGGAGCCGGAGTGCCGGACCGAGGCGGCGAGGGGGGCCGAGCGCCCAAGCCAGGGCAGGGCCGCGGGGGAGCCGGACCGGGGCAGTGACACCGGCGAGGGGGGCCGAGCCAGGGCACGGGGAGGCGGGGAGCCGAACCAGGGCGACGACGCCAGCGAGGGGGGTCGACCAGCCGAGCGCCCGAGCGAGTGCCTGTGTGCCTGAGCGAGATGACCGGACCGAGTGAAATAGGGGGTGCGGGCTGCGGCCGTGCGAGTGAAACGGGGGTGCCGAGTGCGGGACAGGCGATAGTGGGAGAACTAGAAATTTAGGTATCTGAGGTAGCATGAGAATAATGTTGGTTACTTTTTTATTTTCTCTAACTATTATTTTTTACTATTGTTGATAACTTGATTTGTTGATTACTTAATGTTGTATAAATGTATTGCATTTGCATATACAATTAGATAATAATCTACACTTTTATACTACCTAGTTGTATTTTGTGTAGTGATGAATTCTACACTTTATCTCGTGGTTCGAATTTGCCTCATGATTCATGCTAGTGTCTTCGTGATATGTTTCGTTTATTTTCAATGTTCATCATCACTAACAGTTTATTATCGCTAATTTTGCTAATTTTCACATACAGCTAAGAGATCACTACTCATTGGAAATATATTCATACGTTTTGGGGATGCGCTTTTCATTAACGAGGTACTTTCATTCTATTTCTATATTTTTGATTTGCGTCTCTTATATTTACATATGAATTTTGATTGGACGAGAGTAAAAAGATCATGTTTGTGCTAAATTAGCATACTCCTTTAAGCCCACCCTCCATTTCTATCCTGGCTTCGCCACTGTGATGGACCGTGACTTTGAGAGACCGTTGGTGTACGGTGAAGGAGACGGTAAATGGCTGAGGGATACCAATGTGTGAAATTGGAGATTGCTAGGATAGTCCCATATTTATTGTGGAAAGATAAGAGATCCAATTTAAAAGTGAGAAAGTTATTTAACTTGTAAGCTTGCCTGTGAAGATAAAAAGGCACTTACGGTCCGACAGACTTCTTAAGAGCACAAGCAATTTGACCCTGAAATTGATTTCAACCATTTGATTTTCGCTCAACGAAGATAAAACTACAACATCAATTCCCTCATGCGCCGTGATCTACTTTTTCAAATACAATATCCACCTAAAGTATAGGGATGTCAAAACAGAAAAATGCTCCATGTCGTGAAGTAAATTCATCCCATTGGACTGGAAACAAATGGACGAGATTGAGCGAGCTACACAAAGTCCACCGAGTAAACCCCTCACAGCACTGTTACATCCATGCCAGCGAAGAAACAATTATTAAGAAAGCACCTCCATCTCATCAACCTGGTGTCAGCATCGCTGTATTCTTATTGCATTTGAACTCTTCTTCCTCTCTCGCGTCTTCACCTCGATTCAGAAGCTTTGGACACCTCAATTTCCTCATGCCGCTATCGCAAGAACTAATTTCTGATCAAATGGCTCTCTCATAAGTAGTTCTGTACTCTTCGAGCCATCCGAAAGGACAATTATTAAGGCAAGTCCATGATTTCCATCATCAGAAAGAACCTTCTACGTTGCTCCACTAATTGCATGCGCATTAATTCCTGCAAGGAGCCATCCGATCTGAGACGAATGCTTCAGATCGCCAAGGCAAGAAACCCATAATTTCTTGGAAACGTACTCCCAACCTCAGAGGACGATCTCTATTTCCCACTAATGCCCATAACTAACAGCAAACTACTCATTATACTTAACTAAATGCGCAAGAGAAATATAGTATGAAGATTGATGGAACGCGCGAACGACTTACTGTTGGGCTTGATGAAGAACAGGAAGCAGCGCATGCGTGATGTAGTACAGAACGTAGATGACGCGGTACAGTGAGCTGTCACGCAGATATATGCTACCCAGAAACCTTATTGCAGCCTTCGTGCAGGTCTTCACGGCAGTAACAGCTCGGAGATATCGCTTCCCTTCTTCACGGTGCCCGCCAGGAAGAAGAGTCGACGAGGCTTAGACAGCGCAGCACAACAGTACAAGTTCGCAGGAGGAAGAGAATGGAGGCAGTAAGATTCTTGGTTGTATACTCTAGACGTCTCCAGGCATATATATAGATAGACTGATAACTGATATGATTAAATAGTCATTACTCATTGGTAACTAATATATTTAACCAGCCATTTACTCACTGCTAACTGCCTATAATCAAACCCAATAAAACCCCAAAGTCAAATGTTTGAATCTCATTCAAATAGAGATAGAGAGAGTAATGCACGGTTCAGCAAAAATAAAGGTGGACTTGGTCTACCAAGTGGCACACCACGTTACAGCGCAGTTGTAAGTCACAAATCACGCGATTTTCACGCGAAAATACGTGAATACACGCGCGCACGCGTGCACGTGTGTGATTAGCCAAAACCCTCATGCCACACCTATCCATAATTCAATGAGTGGCTGAATCTCCACCTTATAAATTAGTCTCTCTCACCTTGTCTTAGTAATATAGTACTAAATCATTAAGAAAATAGGTCTTATCATGGGCCTATTGCCTATTTTTAACAGAAGCTAATATGAGCACCCGGCTTTCCGAAACGGCTTCCCCACTGCTTTCGCATTCGTCACGCTCTAGGAATAAAACAAGTGGTCATAGACGTATCACACACATCACTCTTCTCGTTCCCGTCTCGCGCATACATCTCTCCCTCACTTTCCATACCGTTTGTCCACCCCTTCTAAAAAGCTACTTCTTTCAACTACTATTTATTGTTAGTCAAAAGGTATCAGCCACAACCATCAACCATAGTGAATATGAACATGCCTTATATTATTTGAGTAGCTTAAGACAAGTGGCAGTGTGCCCCACCTAGTCACATGACACTGTCTGTGTCCAGCTTGCTCAAGTTCATAAGCAAAACAGCAATAAATACACACATACATCCCCATCAGCACTACAGCCATTCTTAAATCATCAATTACACATGAATCTTACACTGCTTAATGATGGGCATTAGATTCTCTCAACCCCCTTAAACTGCGGCATGTCTGACGATGAATCATGTGCCGCGATGCAGTAGGACATACAACCGCACGGTTCTTGTCTTCCCTGGAATCTTGGAGGAGCTTCTTCTTCGCGTGTGTTTCGTTGGCATCTACCAACATGATGCAACCAGAATTGATTTGTCATAGATCAAAACAATTCATTCAGTTTCCTTCTATTTTCATCCACTCCAATCGGGCCTAATTGATTGATTGATTTGTCTCAGAGGACAACACGAACACCACGGACAGACGAGGCCATATGAACTCTGTAGAAGTGCAGTGTCCGTTGCATATCATTCTCCTCTCCATCCAACGACGTTTCCGTGATTCCTGCGTTGATCGAACGGCCTTGGAAGGTTGCTTTCATGCCATAGGTACTTGGATTGGACTAATGGAGACGCTTACGTTGTCACATTTTAATCGAGACTCTTATCCGTTCTAAACGTGGACACTTGGCCATTGTTTTTATTTTTTAGTTCATTTGCCAAGCTTTTTTGATAAGGGACAAAGAATTTACAGAAGGAACAAAGAGTGCATCTTTTGACGAAAGTGTTAAATCTTTGGAAATGCTTTTAGCATGATGTAGCATGATGTGTACACCCCTTTTGACACCAAGGAGTTAGGACTACAGAATCTGCACACTCCGCATGTTTATGAGTTTTTCCAAGTTTCCAAATTAGTTAATTTTAGTATCATGTATTGTTAAATTATTTAGTGTTATGTGGAATTTTATATTGGACAGTATATGAACTAAAGTACAGTATGATGTAAAGACCCGAGTATTCCATAATAATGGACTAGATTGCTTAGAGGGAAGTTGTTCTTTTCTTTTTTGAAGACTAAAGGAAGTTGCTCAAAACTGATCGAACCATCACTAGAAAAAAGAGTTATTATAGCCTAACTGCAGGTAGTTTGGCCAACTAGGACAAGTGGTTGCTGGGTTTGGCCGTTTTAGGCTTGGATGCCTTCATGCAAGGCAGAGGCAAAAATGCAACCCTAATTGGATTTGTTGTAATTGCATATATGCAACGAATTATCAGAAGTACAGCATATAATGATATGAGCAGAATGGCTTCAAGAAATGAACACTTCTTCTTTCATTGGATCGGCGGAGATTTTTATACTCATAAACTGAATGTTGGTCAAGGGTCTAACTGTTAAGAGATCGTCGCTGGTGAGTCTAGTCTGAGTGATTCTTCTAGGTAAACGAGATGGATCAAATATAAGTAATACAAAATAATAAATTAAACACAGAGAGATGAAGGAGAACTCATGTCTTTTTTTATTGCTTTCTTCTTCACAAGTATAACTTTATAATGATTATAACTCTTATTTATAGACTAAATGGAGGGTACCTACCAATAAGTCAGGTTTGCAGGCTTAGTCCCAGGTTTCCCAACACTCCCCATTAGGTACTCATCCAACACATCCATACCTCATCAAAACTCTATAAAAATCTAGTGAAAAATATTTAGAGAAATAGTACATGATATATATTATGTTGTATTATACGAATTGCCTCATTAAAAATCTTGGCCGAAAAACTTTTAGAAAAGTCGTCAGAGGAAAAAAGTACAATCTACACAATTTCATTTAATCTACATGATTTATTCTCTGGGTACTCGATCTTCGTGATCAAGTTTAATAGTGAGCTTGAGAAGAATCTCTTCCTGAGTTCTGTACTTCTCTAAGTCTCATCATTCCAATTTCACGTATACATTTTTTAAAATTAGATGTTGAAAATGACTTAGTAAATAAATCTGTAAGATTTTATAAAACTTAGAATGCAATACATTAATTTCGTCTATCTTTTGTAATTCATGAGTATAGAAGAATTTGGGGTTAATATGCTTTTGTAATATTACTCTTCATGTAACCCATTTGCACTTGTGCAACATAAGTTGCATTATCTTCGTAGATAATGGTGAAAGCTTACATTATGTTCAATCCATATGACTACTCGATGTAATGAACCATTCATTGAAGTCAAGCATATTCTCGTGCGGCTTCATACAATATTATGATTTTTTGAGTGGTTTGCCAAAGTTGATATAAAACTTTGTTTAGATGATTTTCATGATATTACAGTTTCACCACATAAAAATACATAACTTGTTTGTGATCTAGCAGTATGCGGGTCTGACAAGTACCCGGCATCTACATAGCTAGTCATATTTAGGTCTTTGATTCTTTCTATATAATAGTGCAAGATCTTTGCTTCCTTGGAGGTATCAAAAGATGTCCTTTATTCCCTGCCAATACCTCTTGATAGGTTCTATGCTATACTTTTCTAATAGGTTTACGGCAAATATGATATCCGATCTAGTGCAGTTTGCTAAATACATAAGTGCATCTATTGCACTTAAGTATGGGAATTCCGGTCTCAGAACTTTCTCCCCCTCTTTTCTGGGTCTGTACAGATTCTTATCTTGCTACAAAGATCTCCCAACCATAGTACTTTTGAAGGGTATGCTTTTTCAAAACCAAACATTTCTAACACCTTCTGAGTATAGGTCGACTGATGTACTAATATTTGTTCCAGGATATGCATAAGCTGCCAACCTTAGCAATATTTGGCTTTACCCAAATGTTTCATTTTAAACTCTGATTATAGGTAAAAGTTTGCTTTCCTTATATCTTTCAGGGTTTCAATGATATTCATATCATCTATAAACAGTGAGATTATACAAAACTCATTCTGGGATTGTCGTATAAATACACAATGATAATTCTCATTGTTCGTGTAGCTTTTTTTTGCATAGAAAGTTACTTAAGCGGTTATACCACATCCTACCTAATTGCTTAAGTCTGTATAGTGATTTTCTGAGTTTTACACTATACATATTTCTATTTGCTCTATCTTGGTTTGGGATAGTGATACCTTCAGGTATCTTTATATAAATGTCTGAATCCAAGTTTTCATAAATGTATGCCATTACCACATCCATCAATTTTATTTCTAAATTCAGATTTATTGCCATCGAGATTAAATACTTAAAAGTAATGCCGCACATGACCGGAGAATAAGTTTCTTCATAATCAACTACTAGACGTTCAGTGAAACCTTGCGCAACAATTCTTGCTTTATATCTTATAACTTCATTTTTCTCATTTCTCTTTCAAACAGCGTGTGATAGCTTATAGGCCCGGATACCTTTCTTTTATTCAGAGATAATAATTCAATTTCTATTGCCTTTGTCAATCCTCCCAATCTGATCTTTTCTTATATTCAGCGATCGATGCAGAATAAATATCAACATTGACTGCTGTCTTATTTATGGATTCTCCCATGTGCAAAAAGTTTATAACAATTTCATCATAGGATGATTCTTGTAGTTTTTCTACTTGCTCATCACTCCTTCTAGCTGCAGATGCAAGTCTCTTTAGTTTTTCAACTCTGATATCTGCACACACATCTATGCTGGTTTCTCCATCTATAGGAATGTTTAGATCTGATAGGCCCTTTTCTGGATGTCATACTGGTGCTAGGTCTTAACTGGCTCCCCTATGTCGAGACCCGAATATGCAAATTCGGTCTCTCTGTGTGAACTGCACTAGTCCAGGATCACGCTAGTGCACACAGTCAAACATAGATATCATCACAGTCATACACACGACAATAATAAAGGAAAACTCGAATATCAATAAAATATCAAAGGTACGACCTTATGGCCAAGCTTACAATATCTTTAGCCGGAAGGGCTTAACAAAATAGCAGCGGAAATTCAAAATAAAGCGTAGCGACCAATCGACAAGTCCACAGGCTATCGAGTGGAGAACGAAGCCTAATCCGTGAAGTCATCGTAGTACTCTCCTTCTGGAACCTAATCCGTGAGTTCCTGGTATCAGCCATCTTGTTCTGAAAATAAAACAACTGCTGACTGACCAAAGGTAAAGACGAGAAGGAAAAGCATAGATAAGAGGTAAATACGTCTAAGGGGGTTTTGCTTAATGGAAACCTAAACTAAACAAACACTTAGCCAAAAAGGCTAACAAGGAAACTGAACAAAAATTAACTCCATTAAAAGATTGACATGATCGCAATATAATGCTTTTAAGGCAATATTTGCAGCTCACATCACACACAACTGCAAATAAAATCCAACGTGTCTATTCGCATTATCTACTCTGAAGGCTCCCACTCGGGTCCTGACAAAGATGGTACACTGCTATCGTCCTCATAATCGCTGTAGACAACCCACGAGTTGCGGACCGGCGGCGACTGCTCTCTGACCAGGACTGGGGTGAACCGACTGAGATAGGCTCGACGATCTCCGGTGATACGACGTCTCGGCTCCGGGCTCAGCGGTGTAGGCGACGGTAGAGGTATCGCGACTACGGTCGGGCTCTCCTGCATCGCTCCGTAGTCTAGGGGTGACTCGCATCGTTCCTTGAACTTCCGGACGAGTCTGGCCATGTTGATCTTGTATAGCTTGCAAAGGCGACGAATGGCTTTGTGCGCAACTCCTTGTGCTGACATCTCTCCACTGGCACCGGCATTCTTGAAGCTGTGGTGCAGCACCGCTGCCGACTCGGGTGGTGAAGTATAGCCTGGAGATGCTCCCGATACGTTGACCCTTATGCTTCTCATCCTTGGTGAGGTAGACGGGCAATCTCTTCAATCCGAGGCTCTGCAACAGAACACGTAGAATGGATCTCCATCCTCCTGTCGGGCTGTAAGAAGCTTGGGACATCTAATGCAATTATGAAGGAAAGATCAGTTTATAACTTTATGAAAATAAATTTTGCAAGAGTTGGGGCGAGAGACAAGAATCCTTAAGAATGAGGTAAGAAGATAGAAATATTACTAAATATCAAGTTTAGTTGGTTTGATTTAGAAAATAAATTTTTGGGCTACGACCAATCTAACTAGGGCTTCGTCCTACAGTCGATATGGCTCTGATACCATCTCTGTCGAGACCCGAATATGCAAATTCGGTCTCTCTGTGTGAACTGCACTAGTCCAGGATCACGCTAGTGCACACAGTCAAACATAGATGTCATCACAGTCATACACATGACAATAATAAAGGAAACTCGAATATCAATAAAATATCAAAGGTACGACCTTATGGCCAAGCTTACAATATCTCTAGCCGGAAGGACTTAACAAAATAGCAGCGGAAATCCAAAATAAAGCGTAGCGGTCAATCGACAAGCCCACAGGCTATCGAGTGGAGAACGAAGCCTAATCCGTGAAGTCGTCGTAGTACTCTACTTCTGGAACCTCCTGCTGATAGTACTCCTCCCCCTCAACTGAGCAACATAGGCGTAAAGCCGTGAGTACATTGGTACTCAGCAAGTCGTTTGTAACAAATGAATGCAATATAATATGCAAGGCTTACCAATGGAAGGCTGAAAGGTTAATTTGCATAAAGGCATTTCAATGTAAACATAATAAATAGATTGAAAGCGAAAGTTAAAGGAAAGTAATGATAATAAATAATCAAAGGAATAAACAAGAACTACTTGTGAACACCAATTCACAAGCTAAACCAATAGTGAACTACCTGTCCACTACCAACATAAACCACCAAGTTATAAATGAAAACACTACCCCTCGTGTGAAATCACCGAGCAATGTCCATGACCGAGGACGCGGCTATTCGAATAGTTTTACACTCTGCAGAGGTTGCACAACTGTACCCACACGATGTGATTACCCTCGATCTCAGGAAATCACAACAAGGCCTTTACAATGCTCTACCTCAACCCAATCCTGCCTGTTAGGGTTTCGCATCACACCCCCCTTGCGCCACATGGAAATCAGCAACCATGTTCATCACAATGGCAAAATTGAATTGAAATATTACAAATTAATCAGCCAGGTCTATCCCATACTAGACATGTGGTTTGCACGATTAAGCTCAGATCAATGGCGCACAAAGTTAAGTCCTTAACATTACCCGAGCGAGACTACCACATCCCCCAAAGTACATCTGTACTTCCCCCTTTACTGCACGATCACTCGCCCGAGTGCAAAAACTATCTTTGTATAACCGAGCCAACGACACACCAATGACGTGGCACAAATTTTATTAAATGTGGCACCAACCACAGTTCCATATATTATTAAATCAAATTAAAGATTAACAGGTGATGATAAGACCATTCGCAATTATAAGCAAAGCTAAGCATCTACTCGTACAACCCATGTGACAATAATCATACATCACTAATAAGTTGTCCAACCTATGGTGACAAGAGCATCATGGTATTCCAAAGTATCAAGGAGGTATAATCTCAATTGGGACGATAACTACCAGTGCAAAGGATTAAATAGAAATTAGCGATGCAATGTAATTTAAGACAAAATAATTAAATAATAGGTTGCAAACTGGGTTCAACATGATCAAAGGTTACGACTTGCCTTGGTTATGCTCAGCGGGGTACTCCTGGTCTTCGGGCGCGAAACCTGCTCCTCCGGAATCCGAATCTAACGAGAGAGAAAACGACCGAAAACAAAGAAACACATAAAATGATAAGCAAATGAACTCCAAAATTCACAAAACCAGAACCAACAGCTAGAGCTCGATTTTAGATGAATTTAGAAAAAAAGAACGGGGTCAATTGGAGATAGGACGGAGGAGAACGGGCTCTCGAAAAATTAACCAGAAATTAAATTGAGAAAATCCGAAAAGTTACTGTGCTGTGGACCCGGTCCACGGAATCACCGGTCTACCGTGAACCCGGCGTACGGAACAGTGCACGCGGGCGCGGGGTGCTGACGCGGCGGCTAGGGCTGACGTGGCAGCAGCATATGCTGCCACGTGGCAGGGTGCTGACGTCGCACCCGTTGGCGGATTCCGGCTGACGTGGCATGACACGTGGCTGCCACGTAGGCTTAGGGTTGACGTGGCTGCTAACGGGGCAGGGCTGACGTGGCTCACGCGCGGGCGCGGCGGCGGCTGTGGGGATCCGACGGCTGCGGGGGTGTCCACGCGGCGGCATCGGGGCCTTCGGCCCAGATCTGCGCGGACGGTGGGGATCAGGTGGCTCGGGAGGCGGGACGGCCGCGATGGACGACGCGTGGCCGCACGGCGCGCGAGGCGTCGCGGACGCGCGCGCGCGCGGAGCGAGGAAGATGGCGACGCGTGGCGCGCGGAGGTGGATCGGCGACGCGTGGCGGCGCGGCGCGCGAGGCTCGCGGCACGCGCGCGGCGCGCGGTGGGCGATACGGCGATCGAGGCGAGCGCGGGCGGGCGAGCGGCGACGGGAGGCGATCGGCGACGGCGCCACCGCGGCAGAGGCGCGACGGGGAGGGGTCTCCGGCGGCGGGGCGGCTCCGGCGACGGTTGCGGACGGGGGAGACGCGGCACAGGCGGCGGCGGCGCGAGCGCGAGGACTAGCGAGGAGCGGCGGCGGCGGAGTTCGGGTGTCGGCACGCGAACCGAGGACAAGCGACGGGTTTTAACACGCGAACCGAGGAGTCCAATCCGGATACGGCGATGGTCGCAACGCGAACGGGTTTGGACGGCTGGGATGCAGCGCGGGAGAGATCGGACGGCTGAGGGCACGGCGAGGGTTAGGGTTAGGGTTTGCGATCGCGTGGGCGATCAGACGGCGGAGGAAGGAGGCGAGGCGCGGGCGCTGGCGGGCACTAGCAGCGCGACGCGTGGCGGGCGCGTCGCGATCCGATGGCGGGGAGCGGGGTGGGGCGCGAACGCGGGGATGGCGCCGCGTGGCAGCGGGGAGAATCGGGCGGTGCGGGCGCGGGCGGGAAGGAGGAGTACGGCGGCGGCGCGGGGGTGGGCGGATAACCGACGCATGGCGGCGGCGAGATCAGGCGGCGGTGGATTTTTCTGTTTCTTTTCTTTTTCCAGAAATTGAAATAAACTTCCAGAGACTCTAGAAAACAGCAAATGAATCCTAAAAATTCACCAAAAATACCAAAAAATTCCTTGTGACACAAGGAACCCAAATAAAATATTTCCAGCTTATGTTAATATTTATTTTATTCATATTAAATCTTTAAAAATTGTAAAAATTCATTTGAAGCCTAAATTAAATTCAGAAAATTCCAGAAAATTTATTTTTAAAATCCTGGCTTTAAAAATCTCAGAAAAATAGGATGTTACGCCCTACTAATTTTGAAGAATTTTAGTGATTGGTTGTGTCAAGTTCTTATCCTTTTTCACCAAGCGTCCCTGGTTACTTAGGATTTGAGGGGCTAGAGTTCTCGTCCTTTTACTCTAAGGCCTCTTGACAGGATTAGGGATACCTTCTACTTTTTTTCGTATTTCAACCATCTCCGATACATTGTGTGTAGGTACATGTGATTTGGTCACGCTTTTTAAATCACAAAAGTGGTCAAGCAATTGATTTACTAATACCTGTAAATCAATGATATTCTGGATTTCTCTATTTGCTTCACTAATGCGCGAGTCATGTGCATGGATTCATGTGGCTTGCCACATAATTTTCTGATATTTTTCATCAAAGGTTTGATTTTCTCCCCTAATGTCAAGAAACTATTCTCATCAAATATACTATCAGCAAAACAAACGGTATGCAAATCTCCTGTCGTCGGCTCCAAATATCTAATTATGGATGTTGTCTTATAACCAACATATATCCTAGATTTTCGGAGAGTGGGCGAGCTCAGCGGTGGGGTGCGAACTGCGAGGGCGCGGGCGCTATTGATGGCGTAGATGTTGAGGAGGCGGGGTCGGGAACGGCGGCGTGTTCCCCTCAAAGTCAACGGCGAAAGAGACCGACTTAGGCACGAATGTCGAGGCATAGCTGAGACGAGCATGGCGATGTCTACGGGAAGGAGATGAACAGTAGCCAGGACAATGGATTACTGACACGTGGCATCGACTAAGAATCGGATGACTGAGGCATAAAGCACAGATAAACAGTGCGTAGCACGTTCGGATCGACCGAACGAGATGGTTGATTGGACAGCTTAGGATATTCGGGGGCGATGGATAGCTGACATGAGGTGGCGGTCGATCGAACTGCTCCGAACGGTGCGGGGGATATTTAGGGATTCCCAATTTTAGAAATTGAAAGAAAACAAATTGAGCTCTGAAAAATAGCAAATAAATCCAGAAAAAATCTGAGAAAATTTCATAAAATTTCTTGAGACACAAGAAATTCAAATAAAATATTTCTAGTAAATTTTATTCTTTATTTTAGTTATATTAAATCCTTTTAACTATTGAAAATTCAATTAAGCTTGAATTAAATCAAAAAAATCCAAATGATGAATTTTCTTTTAAAAGCTTCAAATAAACTCTTAAAATCAGGATGTTACATTTGCACCATAGAAAATAATCTAGAAAGCAAAATTTATGAAAATGTAAAGCGATCTAGATAGACAATTCAATCTACAAGTGTTTCAATGATTACCTTGCGATCCATTGGAGCGATTCGTGCTGATAACGTGTTAAAGAACCATCGCTGGTGAGTTCAGTCCGAGCGATTCCCCTAGGCAAGCAAGATGGATCAAACACAGGTAATTCAAAATAATAAATTGAACATAGAGAGATTGGAGGGAGAACTCATGCCTTTTTTTATTGATTTTTTCTTCATAAGTACAACTTTAGAATGATTGACTCCTATTTATAGAATGAGTGGAGGGTACCTACCAATGGACCATGCTTACATTATTCATTGGTGGCGAATGCAAAGATTGATTGTTAGAGATATTTTAAGGGTTGAAGAGCTCAATAGTAATGAATAGGATAACCTAGCGACAATAACATCTATTGCGGCCTTATTCGTTGGTGGCGACTGAAAAGTGGGAGAATAGGGGGCAACAAGGATTATAGGTGTGTTCTTTTCTGCTGCGGTTGATGGCTTATAATTGTGATTGATAGCTTTTGGCTCTAGCGCAAGTATTTATGCGAACGAATCGAATGCCGAAAAGACATTCCCGGTAAACCGCTTCGAAAAGATAATGGAAATGCTATCTTATTTGTTTATTCGAGAGAAGACATAAAATCATAAGCCGAAAAGAATAGAATCTATGAAAAGGAATTTGCAGAGGGAAGGATATGGTTATTGGGATAAGTATTCAAAGTTTTTGTCAGAGATTTTTAAGGGCGGAAGATGTGTGAGAGGAAAGGTGAAAGAGGGTTAGAGAAGGCATCACTCATTCAGAACCTACTAACTCTGTCTTTTTCTAAGCAGTGGAGAGATACAGAGTTACAGCCGCTCACAGAATAATCAATGATTAGTTAATTTCGGAAAAGAAACGGAAGAGAAATAATAGTAAAAAGGCATGGCCGTTGTCAAGTACACATCAGCCTCTCACGGCCGCAGCCACAGCCTCATTCCTCCTCTTCCGCTTCTTCCTCCTCAATCCTCGCATCAGCCTCTCCTGCCCTGTCCACCGTCTTCTTCCTCCTCAATCCTCGCATCGCATTGCATCGCATCACATCGAACCCAAGAATCTGAGCAATCCAATCCCGCCTTTCTTCACTCGCTCTGTATCTCTCTCCCTTGAACCCAAGAATCCCAAATCTTGCGCTGCCGCGCCGCATCAAGAAACCGCGAGAATCTCCAAGAATCCAAGAAGACCAAGAAAGAATCTGCCATGGACACCGACCCGCTGCTGCTGACCACCGCGCCGCCGCACCTGCTTCACCGGCTGCCGGAGCACTTGCCCGTCTCCAACTTCTCCCCGCCGCCCTCACCCTGCCCTTCCCCGGCTTCCTCCTACAAGGAGCGCCTCATCTTCGGCCCCCACCACCCGCCGCCGCCTCCACCTCCTCCTCCGCCACCGCCGCGCTCCCACCACCGCGTCTCCGCCGATGACCCGTCCCGTGACCTCGACCACCCGTCCTGCTCCTCCTCCACGACGCCCTCCCCTGCCTCCGACGAGGAGAACCAGCCACCCAACCAGCCCTCGCTCTTCGACTTCCTCGGCGGCCGCACCAACCTCCACCGCTCCCGCACCGCGCCCGCCATGGCGCCGCTCAACGCGGCGGAGCTCGCCGCCGAGGCCGACCACCGCAACCCGCCGCCGCCCCCGCAGCGGCCGGCCATCGTTCTGCACGCGTTCTTGTTCCTGCTAGCCTACCTCGCCCTGGGCGTCACCTTCTACGCCGCCGCGCCGGCCAACTTCACCTCCTCGGCGGGGCCCACCCACCCCGTCGCCGACGCGCTCTATTTCTGCATCGTCACGCTCTGCACCATCGGGTACGGGGACATCACCCCGGCCACCCCCGCCGCCAAGCTCTTCTCCATCTCCTTCGTCCTCGTCGGGTTTGGCTTCGTCGACATCCTCCTCTCCGGCATGGTCTCCTACGTGCTCGACCTACAGGAGCACCTCCTCATCACCGCGCTCAAGAACCCCCTCTCCGCACGCAAGCACCGGCACAACTACATCTTTGACATTAAGAAGGGCCGGATGCGCATACGCATGAAGGTCACTCTTGCGCTCGCCGTGGTGGCCATCTGCGTGGGCGTCGGGGCCGCGGTGCTCAGGAGGGTGGAGAGCTTGGGGTGGCTCGATGCTATGTACCTCGCGGTGATGTCGGTGACCACGGTCGGGTACGGGGACCATGCGTTCCGGACACTGTCTGGGCGGCTTTTTGCGTCCGCCTGGCTGCTCGTGTCGACCCTGGCCGTAGCACGGGCATTCCTCTACTTGGCGGAGATGAGGATTGACAAGAGACACCGCGCCATGGCCAACTGGGTGCTGTCGAGAGACATGACCGTGTCAGAGTTTCTCGCTGCGGATATCGACAACCATGGATATGTCACGTAAGTCAACGAGGCCTTAGCCCTTCTTTTCTTGCTTGCATTGGCCACTTTGTGTAGTGAATTATGTGCGCAATTACTTCTTATTTTGTGCTGAAGATCATTTAGCAATTTAGCATGGAAATGGATGTTTGGAAGTAGATCATCCCGCAAGGAGGCTTTACCAGGTATTAATTTGCCAACATTAGGCAACATGTGTGCCAGTTGGAGATCAGCACATTATGACATTATCAAGAAGATCAAGCAAGTAAATAGTCACAACTCACAACTTACAGAAGGTCTTAATGCCAGCTAGTGAATAGTCAGTGTATCATTAACATTGGTTGTTCACTAGGTTGTCGAGTTATTTTGTTTGCTGCTATCTAGTTCTTGGATTGGACTCCAGTTTATTTTATTGTAATGCAATTTAGTTACTACTAACCTAAGGTGTAGTGGGACCTAATTTATGGAAAGGAATAAGAGGCAGCTAAATGGTAAGGAGGGGCTTTTGGTTCAGAAACTAAGTTATCGATCTCCAATGTTAGCTCTTAATGAGGTTTCTTAGAGGAACTTTAGCATCTTAGTTATATGTATTTAGTGTGCAGGCTCTAATTTGCACAAATGAGTTAATGTAATGGACCTTGCTGGCTTGTTTGTTACATTTGGCAATTCAGGACACTGGTGCTTACAATTTCAACATAAAAACAGAAATCAGAAAGGGGGAATGAACTCCTCAGCTTACTACTTAATATATGATTTTTTTTATTGTACTGGATTTTTTTAATTTTCTGAAATACAAAATCAGAAAAGGGGTGAAAAATGTGGTGTTTGGAGACCGGTAACTATTATTGTGATATATCACACTATTACAAGAAACTGAAATACGTGATCTGAAAAGAAGTTCCTTTTGAACATGGTTCTACACTGCTACTGCTAGTGGAGCAAATTGTTGTAGAATGATATATACATTTATGATGCTTGTGAATTGTGATCATGCAAATTCTTCTGTTAACATATAAAATGAATGCAATTGACAAATCCATTATGTAGCCATGTTTGTGCAATGAATTGTTCTTATCCTGTTTTCTGCTATTGCTTGACATATATTTCACTAATGAGATATTGCATAATAATATACAATTTTGAATTTTAAGATAACCAAAAAAATACCTGATCCAAAGTTCTTGACAGTTTGTCAAATCAGGAGTATGGCTGGATTACTTTGCAATAAGTTGCCTTTGTAGAGTATGGCTGTGTGAAGAGAGGATGATTTTTAGGAAAATACAATAATAAGTATTAATGGAATTTGAGGTATCAGTAAATGAACCAACGTATGAATATCATGTATTGATGTTACTTTACAGCAGACTTCTGTATGCTTGTTGTTTACTCAGTTATGTTTTTCTGTTCCATTCATGAATATCATGTATTCATGTTGCATTACAGCAGAAAATGCATTATTTCATGATATGTTAAAATATACAATAATTTTCAAGATATTAATTTATTCTGTTGGTGCCTTTGTACCTGACTCCTTCCATATTGTTCTTTATTTATATTATTGTGCTATCTTGGGAAAACAGTAATACAATCCTTGATCTTGATATTTATCGTTTGTATAAACTTTATCATATTTATTTATGTTGTTCTGGGGTAAATAAACAATATTGGCTGAGGTTCCTGTTACTGCAAGCATAACACTGGTGCTTACAATTTCAACATAAAAGCAAAATGAGAAAGGGGGAAAGAACTGTCATGGGCGTAGCCCCCCGGGCCCAATCGGTTTGTTAGGAAGTTAGAGATTAGTTTCTATCTATTAGTGATATGATTAGATATATGATATTAGTTTTTATTTGTTAGAGATATGATTGAGATTAGATTCTATCTGTTAGGGAGAGCTCATCTATATAAGGAGGGCTGTTGTATGCTATTGGAACTAAGTAAGAAATAACAAAGTCATTCTTATCTATAGTCTCTCACTCTCCCTCTACACTGACACCACTCGACCATCCTCTCGGCGGTGTTTACTCCTATGAACTTAGCTTCATAACAATTTGGTATTAGAGCCAACACCATAGCTTCTGCTACCGAGTTAACATGTGACAAGATCATCACTGGCTATGAAGAAATTACTGTTGGACTCAAGAATATAGAGAGCATGATGAAGAAGATGATAGCAGCAAAGGAGAAGGCACAAGCAGCTGTTGCTACGCAATCTGCGGCGGCACAAAGGGCAGGAGCAATTGTGGCCATTCCACGGCAACGGAGCTACTATTGCTGCTCCTTCATCTGGCGCATGCGACTTCAAGCGACGCCAGCATGGCACCTTCCAAGGACGACACACCGGCTACATGCTGTACCCCATGACTGTGGAGGCACTACTTGGAGAGGCGGCGCCGGCGTCCAAGGCCAAGCCCTCCAAGACCGCGTCTGAACCCAAGTCTTCGAAAACGCCCGACATCGACTTGCCTCCCTCTGACAACGAGGACGAGGCCGACCTTTCCCCCGTCGCCGAGATCGTCGGCCACGGCGAGGGTGTATTCGACCTCTCCTTCCCCAACAGCCACCGCCTCGCCTCCACCTCTGCCGACAAGCTCCCTCCAACGCCTCGTCTCGGACCTGGCTCCCTCCCCTGACCACTCCCTCCGCCTCATCGCCGCCTTCAATGGCCGCGCCCTCCTCGACCCGGCCCACTCCACCCGCCGCAAGGCCTCACCGGGATCCTCGGCCACAGCCGCGGGCAGTGGTGCTCCTGGTGGCCGTGCGCACCATGGTCACCGTCTGCCTCCTAGAGCTCGTCCCCTTTGCCGAGATCAACGCCGCTGTGCTTGCCTGCTGCCTGCTCTGTTCCGCCGATCTATGCAGCCGATGCCACCTGGATCCACATCAATGTCGTCGTCCCCAGTAGCCGTCGCCATTCGCCGCTCGGATCCATGTAGGTTGCTGCCGACTTTGCCGTTCTAGGTCGCCGAGCTCCCGAGGCCGTCGGAGTCGTCCTACTTCAGCTTCTGCCTGGCCGCCGCCGCTTGTCGCCCGGTCGCCAACGCCAGTGAGGCCGGCCGCCACTGGTGAGGCCAAACGCTGCTCCAGACTCTGAAGTCTACTCAATCAGTTTTTGCGTGTTCAAATGGTTCTCAGTGGCTTTTGTAAGGTTCGTGACCGTCCGAAGTAAAAAAAAAATAGCTGCTCGAGGACGAGCTGCATGTCTAAGATGGGTGTAATGTCATGAGTGTAGCCCCCTAGGCCTAGTTGGTTTATTAGGAAGTTAGAGATTAGTTTTTATCTATTAGAGATATGATATTAGTTTTTATTTGTTAAAGATATGATTGAGATTAGATTCTATATGTTAGGGGGAGTCCATCTATATAAGGGAGGTTGCCGCATGTTATTGGAACCAAGTAAGAAATAACAAAGTCATTCTCATCTATAGTCTCTCCCTCTCCCTCTACGCCAATACGCCTGGCCATCCTCTCTATGGTGTTTATCCCTATGAACTTAGGTTTATAACAAGATTGATTTGGAAATTCTCGGATGGGCACTGCGCATGAGGTGGTTGTGGCTCAAAAAAAACCCAACCTGATCGCCCATGGGATGGTTTGGACATTCAGGTGCACCCTAATTCAGCAGCTATGTTCTCTATTTCGATTAGCTCTATTGTGGGAGATGGCTGCACGATCCTCTTTTGGAAGGATAAATGGCTACATGGCAAATCCCTAACGGAGCTTGCCCCTTCTCTTTGTGCGCGTATGCCAAAGAGAAGTGTCAGTCGAAGGACGGTCCAAGAAGCTCTAACAGGTCATACTTGGGTTCAGGATATTAGAGGTAGTTTACCTACTTCAGTCTTAGAGGAGTTTCTTGTCCTCTGGGAGGTTCTCGCACAAGTGAGGCTCACACCTGGCGTGGAGGATCGGCATGTGTGGAAGCCATCCGACTCAGGCCGGTTCTCAACTAAATCAGCGTACCGCCGTTTCTTTGTGGGAGAGGTGGATTTCGAACCATAGAGGGAGATTTGGAGAACCTGGGCCCCTCCTCGTTGCAAATACTTTGTATGGCTAGCCTCACGTAATCGTTGCTGGACTGCTGATCGTTTGGCCCGTCGTGGCCTGGTTCACCCTGAGAGTTGCCCACTGTGTGATCAGGTTGATGAAAATATTCAGCACTTACTCACTTCTTACGTATTCACAAGAAGTGTTTGGTTCTCAGTGCTTACTCTGGTGGGTCTGCAGCGCCTAACTCCAGGTCCAGATGATATAGTCTTCACCTTGTGGTGGCGTCAAGCCTTGCATCAAGTCTCTAAGCAGCAGCGCAAGGGTTTTAATTCTTTGGTCGTGTTGGTGGTTTGGCGGGTGTGGAAGCATAGGAACAGTTGTATTTTTGATGGTATCTCACCCAATGTCAGCATTGTTTTGCAAGACATTAGAGATGAGGCCAAGTTGTGGTGTTTGGCAGGGGCCAAAGGCCTTTGTATCATTTGGCCATAGGTGCTATGTTTGTTGTTGGTGTTCGGGGGGCGTTTCTCTAGTGTTGGTATTTTGTTGTTAGCCTCGTCTATGTGGTGAGGGTTGTACGAGTCTTCCTAGACTCCTTATTTCCTTCTTAATATAATGATGCGCAGTTCTCCTGCGCATTCGAGAAAAAAAAGAGTATGGCTGTGTGAAGAGAGGATGATTTTTAGGAAAAATACAATAATAAGTATTAATGGAATTTGTGGAATCAGTAAATGAACCAACTTGTGAATATCATGTATTGATGTTACTTTACAGCAGACTTCTGTATACTTATTGTTTACTCAGTTATGTTTTTTTCTGTTCCATCCATGAATATCATGTATTCATGTTGCATTACAGCAGAAAATGCATAATTTCATGATATGTTAAAATATACAATAATTTTCAAGATATTAATTTATTCTGTTGGTGCCTTTGTACGTGACTCCTTCCATATTGTTCTTTATTTATATTATTGTGCTATCTTGGGAAAACAGTAATACAATCCTTGATCGTGATATTTATCGTTTGTATAAACTTCATCATATTTATTTATGTTGTTCTGGGGTAAATAAACAACATTGGCTGAGGTTCCTGTTACTGCAAGCATAAATTGAATGATCTGTTGTGGAATTTCACTATGCATACATTAATTATGCCTTTGTCATAGTTTGCAAAATATGCACACTGTATTGAAAATATATATAGATGTTTGATTATATAGTCGTTCTGCAATGTATGTGCATGAATGAAACCAAGGTGCAGTACAATTGTTCAACCCCTGCCCTTCTTTTTAAGTTGGAAGAGAGAATTGTGATAAGAGCATTTGACTTAATAAGGCTAGACTAGCCTAGCTGTAACACCTATTATTTTCTCTTGATTAATATATCTTGTTGGTCTGTGTGGAAGATGGCAGGCCTAATATTGTGAAACAGAGGGAGCACTTTATATTTTTATAAGATTTAAGTAGACCTTTTCATTTTTTTGCCAATACATAGAAAAAAGCTATTTCACCCAATCACTGCACTCTTATAATATTGAGTTATTCACAATGATTTCTGCTCAGCTCTAATGAGTGTTATATTGGAATAGTTTATAGGTTTGAGCTTTTCATGTGTGCTTCTATACACCTATAGTCCATCCACTTGATTATTTTGATAACGTTTCAATGCATTTATCTATATGTGCAATTCTTTCAGAACCCATTGATGTTTTTTTAACTCCTACACCATTTCTTCATTGATTTTTCTTTCATCAAAGAAATGTTGATGTGGACCCTTAAATTATTTTGATTGTAGGGATGATTATTAACAAGTATCAACAGAAACTGAAGTGATGGTCTTTGGCATGTATTTTTAATTATACCCCTTTAGGAAACTTGATTTATGAAGTCGTTAAGATTACTTTTGCATCCATTTCTTGGCTCATTGATTTGAACCTTCTGTTGAAAAGTATCTGGTTGGTCTTCTCCTTGATGTTTTATATTGAGTCCTGGAGATCAATTGACATACGCACATCAAAGCGGTCTGTGTTTAGCACCACCTGGAAAGTGGAAACCTTTAATTGTGGTTACACAAAAAAAAAGGTGGTAACTGCACCCTTGTATAGCAGCCCAACGTATAAGTTTGTCATTCCAACACAGCATTTCAGAACGCAATAGTAAATCAGTATCATTTAGGATGTGATAGCTAAATAGCAGCCGATATGAATGATATTTTGGTACATTGATTGCGCCAGACTGATTGGTACTCCAAAAAATGCATATTTCTTCCTGCATTTAATTGCAACTATATATAACATATATTTGTAACTTGGTGCAAATGCAAAAGGCAATTTTCTCGAAATGCTTATGAAGTTACCTCCAAAAAGTTCCTCTTTCAATTATGATCTCCACCTCTCTAGTTTCTACTACTGCCAGCTTATATTTATAATATAGGTGGATTCGAATACCAAACATAGACCCAACATGAAGAATATTTTATTTTGCTGCATTCTTTTGCCCATGTGGTATCTACAAGCCTACAATATTAAAATTGTGTGCCCACTTCACGTATCGGTTGTACGCAATTTTAGTTTACCTAATAGCTATATCAGGTATTCATCATCATCACAGAATTTGCCAGATTGTTGAGTGCTATCCTCCTATGATAGCAAGAATTTTACATAGTTTCTCACAATTCTTGGAAGATGGTTTGTTTACTTTTGTTTGGAATACTGCTGCTTGCTTCTTTGTAATAGTTGCATTGCTTATTTTTTATCATTATTTTTGTTATTCAGGAAATCGGAATTTGTAGTTTACAAGCTCAAGGAGATGGGAAAGATTTCCGAGAAGGATATCATGATGATCTGTGACCAATTCCAAAGGCTGGACACAGGAAACTGTGGAAAGATTACGCTTTCGGATCTTCTCGAGAGTCATCACCTGATCACTGACCCTAGAAATAAGAAAAAGGGGAAGAAATCATAACAGGTGTCATAAGACGCAGAAAAATTGTAGAGTAGTAAGAATTTTGGGACTGTAAAATATGCAAAACCGGCAAGCTTAGAGATATAGGAGGCTTTCTCCTACACCAAATGCAAAAAGCCAGAATCCATGATAGGTAGGGTAGCTTCAGAAAATTTATAATTGCTCTCCAGTTATGATTCTTTGCTGTGAATAGGAAGCTGTAAATACGAACAATTATACAGAACCATTTATTAAGATTCTATAGATATATGCGGTGGAGCTTAGGTGATTTTTTTTGAGACTCTGTTTCTCTCAAAATATTTCTGGACAAAGTTAAGTACCTGAGTTGCATGAAATGATGTCAGATCTGGACCCTATGGTCCATATAATTCAGGTTGGTTCGTGAGACAGGCAAGGATCAACGTCAACGTGCCCTTTTTGTTTACATGTCTACATTAGGTACCAAACATTTTGCCTATGATTTGATGACGACGTTTTGTGACTTTTCGCTAGCAAGGCAATATCAGCCGCTGCCATGACATTTGTTTGTTTGGCACTGAGTGCAGAATAGTTAGCCATTTCATTTTCTGGATTCTTCTGAAGATATTACTATCTGGCGGGGTACAAGTACGGCTACGACCCCATTTGGTTGCAATTGCGCCACGCATGTAGAATATGAATCTCTATGCAGAATATTTGCCATGATTCTAGGCATTATCACCCCGCTTAGCTTAGCTTTTTTCCAGTGACAGCTTTCAACGGCAGTTTCTCATTTACGGTAGCAAATTTGTCTTCTTCTTCTTTTTGTTTTTTGATATTTTTATGTTTTATTTTTTCCCAAATTCTTTTGCTTTGTCTATGATAGATTAACATATCATTTTTATTTTTATATTTTTTAAATTTAATTATACCTAATAAGCCAACTCAGCTACAATAAAAAAATCAACCAACTACAATAAAATTTTAGCTAAAAACTAAAAACCATCACTATTCCGAACGCTCGGTCTTTCTTAGTTGCCGAATGCCATTATAAGAACTTTGAAATGTCTTCTGGGCTATGGTTTCATTTTGACACGGAACAAGCAAAATGATTGAACATCAATACGAGGCTACAAACTGTGATCACCAAGGAAGCAAACAGGAGCAACCAGAACAAGCACGCATGAACTTACAGAACATCAATACGAGGCTAACGCTTGTGTTAGATCGGCCTCGCTAGAGACGGCGCTCGTCAAAGGTTAGAAATTTGACTGAAACGCATAAGAAACCATGCGACAGATATATAACAAATTCGCAATATGAATCCATGGCATCGCCAACGAAAAACGACCATCACACTTCACAGGCACAATCAGAAACTGCGAGATAAGATTGCATCACATATTTAAAATAAAGGATTGCATCAGATCTTTAAAAAAAAAAGGATTGCATCACATCAGCTTCTAGGATGAAATTGTCGATGGAAGGGTCTTCTTCTCCTTGGGCTGCGGCTCTGGAAATCAAAAAACAGAATCGGACAATCAGCAACCTGCTACTCTAAATTCAGAACTATAGTCCTAACAATTTGGAGTGACAAACAATGGATGGATGGATTGTTTGGATGGTTAATTACTTGAGATGAGGGCCTTGGGGCGGTCCTTGAAGAGGATCTTGTGCCGGATGACGCCGATCACTTCCAGCTCCACCTCCGCCGCTGCCATCGGTTCTTGACCGCCGTGCTCGAGCTCACCGGTACTCCCCTTCTTCTTCCTCAGCACCAGCAGAGGCTTCTTGAGCGTCACCTTTGTCCCGGAGAGCTCATGGTATCCCACGGTGAAGGTATACCCGGCCTGGTAAGATAAGATCACGCCATGAACATCCCCAAATCAAGAAACCAAATGCCAAGAAAAGAAGAGCAGAAGTGACAATATTTTTGGGATGATTCTTGGGTTGTTGAGTTGCCTTGGAAGAGGGGGAGGCGGCGGTGCAGAGGCGGCCGATGTGGAGGCCTTGGATGCGGCCGGAGAAGGACGGCTGCGGCTGCACCACGCCCTGCAGCTCCACGACGGCCCACTCCGGGCACGACGCCTCGCCGCACCCACACCTCACCCGGATCTGCATCGCCCTCCGCGAACGCCGCCTCTTGCTTCTCCAGTCCGTGTCTCGTTGGATTGGTGAATGCTGATCTGCTAAGCAAACAATGGATGCGAAGGGGAAGAAGAAAGAACCAAAGGAAGATTTTTTTTTTCTGGGTGTTGGCGCCAAGGATGGTGTACCAAATTGCCGTTTTCCCGCCCTTTTTTCCTTGTACTACTGTTTAGTTCGCGCCAAAAAAAAATGAATGTCCAGACCTGTTCGAACGAGCACTGAACCTGGTTAGGCACGACTAACTAAACGGGCTGAGCCTGGACCAGGCATGGTCCAAGAAGATCGCAGGCTGTGTCGGGTCGGGCTAGGCATATTTAGTCTGACAGACCAGCCTCTCAGCTAAAAAGGTTGAAAAATTACAAAATAATAAAAAATGTATAGAATTTAAAAGTACAAATTAAAATTTATAAAAAGTATTCTATACCATAAAAATAGATAAATATGTTAATTTTTTTTAGAAATTTCTAGGAGTTCAAACGGCTATAAAATTCAATGTTACTATGCCTTAACAAACCGTGTCTCGTGCCATGCCTAAATAGGCTAAACGGGCCTTATCTGCCTAAACGAGTCGCGCCTGTGTTGTGCCATGCCTAAATGTTACTAATCATCAAACACATCATAACATTATATTCGAAATAAACTTCGTGTTAACACTCTGTCAACTCAGGATTACTCGAAGATCTCTCAACTGAAACATCATAACATAGTAGGTAAACACATCATAACATTATATTCGAAGTTGACAACATAGTAGGTAACAGGCTAACGGTGCCCAACCTTGAAACATCTCAACTGATCTACCAATTAACTTACACATCACAAAGCTATGAACTTAAATAGCTGGCATGTATATCATGTAAACAATCACCTGGACACCTACAACTTCATCTACCAACATCTCCCTTGAGGCAACAACGTTCTACCGAGAGCTGCAGACGTGGGTCAGGTCACACATTGTGTCCTGAACAAACTAGCAAAGATGCGGTGAGGATGGAAGCACCGGAAGCTAATGGCCTGATTAGGACATTGAATATTGTTGGAACTCTGGCCCTGAGCTCGACTCGAAGATATGCTCCGGAAGGGCAAAGCCGGCCTCTGAGAATTCAGTGCCGCTGCCTCGCTGCCTCTTTGCTGCCCTCTCATGCTTTGGGCTAACGGTAGGAGAACCAGGCTGACAGTTGGAATCAGGGGTCAGTGGTTCATGCAGGGAGAGAGAATCATCATGACAGGGGCTCTTGGTCACTTCGGCTCGGCATCCATTGTCCCTATTAGAAGGTACACCTCGAGTCGGAGATTCAGATGTAGGTGCAGGAGTCGAGGGGTCAGTCCTCTTGGAGCCAGGGAATTGATCGCTTGACACTGTGACAGAAGCACCTGCAGCAGGCGTTTCGGATTTTACACCACTGAGAGACTGCTGCTCTTCGATGATCTTCTTGAGGTACTTGCCCTGTGCCTCAATTCGCAACTGCAGCTGCCTTTGTACCTGAAGAAAAATGTTTATCAGACGATCTTATCATTGATGTCATGAATAGAATTATCAGTTCACTGATGAATCTACATCTGTAAGCATGCAATTTATACGTCTAATCAATAGAACCTACCAATTTTTGGAAACGTGAATGAGATTATAAATTAAAACACAAACATGTATGTAATGCAGACTCGCAGCCATTACTGGATGCATGGAGGCCAACAATATGAAGAACGACCTGGTTTTGGTCTTTGGCCAACTAAGGTGATTTTACTAACGCATACACTGCAACAATGGGAAAGTATACAGGGAACAAAAATAAATGAGAAAACAGCAGCATTGGATTCTCTGTTTTAAACTCTGGAAAAAGCACTGCCACACATGAATTCCTTTACGAGCATTCACTAACAAGTGAGGCTCAGTAGCACCAGTCAACCATCGGGCCTGCTCTTAGTAGATGTTTCATATAAAATTTACGAATATTTGCATGCAAAACAATTTCCTTAAATTTAAAATAAATGTCATGTCCTCATATGTCCCCAGATCTCCACTTAATAGAGTAAACTCAAAATACACCCTGACAGACTTATTAGTGCTGAAATAAAAAAAACTAAAAGATATAAACTTGGTCTTAAATGGAACCTCCACAAAAGACTTACTTCTAACTGTTCATGCAGCCGCTTTTGGACCTCCATCTGCAGCTTGAGGGCTTCAGATATCTGCAATCCACTGCCAAAAAAAAACAATGATCAAAGGTCCCCAAGAAAAATGAAGAAAGAGGAGGAGGAGACCAACATCGACCAAAAAATAATGCAATTCACAAACATGTAATGTTGTGGACATGGCTAGGCAGCAGCACACACGTGCAGATGCAAGAGAAGTACAATACTAGCGGCCGGCCGTCAAGACATGAAGGAAGAAGATGACAGGCAGCAGAGGTTGTGGACTCGTATTAGGAAAGGCACTACCAAAGGATGGAATTACAGGAGGCTTCGGCCAGGTAGAGGATTAGGAATATTAGAGGAGTTATAGTAGTATTCGAAGTCCAAGACTACAGGTCAAGTTAATAACAATATATGAGTCGGATGCAACTATTTTCATCAAGCAAGATAGAAACAATCTATTCTCCCCCAAATATTCTCTCATCTCAATCCATGTCTATCTCCCTCTTCTAATACCCTAATTCTCTTCAAGCCATGCCGTCTAATCTTCCTCTGTAAAGTAGTTATCCCATCGTGAACCAACATTCACAATATGGAGGTAGATTACAAAGAATTGCCCAATATAGAAAGGATGATGGCATGGATAAAGAAACAAAAAACAATGAATGAAATCTAATAAAAGAGAAATAGAAGGGACCAATCACGAATGGCTTCACTTTTTCATTAATAAAAGACAAATGCCTATTGATCAGCTTGAAGTTATTTCAACGTTTTTTTTGCTTTTCTAGCATTTAGCAATAAAATGGTGAATAGAAGTTAATATCCGAATTGACATAAAATGAATTCATCACTTTCATTTTGCAGAAACTATTCATCAGTCTAAAATAAGAGTGGTTTCAATTTCAATCTAGTTGCAGCCTATTCTTGCTGGATATTTTTAACTACAATTACCGTGTGATATTTTCCTAACAGCATGCAAAAATGAGGGTAATCAAGTCAATAGAGAAAGTTGATTGCATTAGATGACTTTTTTTAGTAAATGGTAAAATCAGGCATGGTCTGTTGTACTTTCATACCATGCCATGCCAGTAACAATTTAGAAAATTTGACTGATAAGGGGAAATAACTAGACTAATGTATACATACGAGGATCCCTCAAGTCCTGCAAGCAAATCCCCTGGGTCTTTGTTATCAGCCTTGTTACCTACATGAGGGATACAAATTAGGAAGAACTGAAACAATACTAGAGTATACATATATGAAGATGAGCATGTTTGCCTACCATCAGTTGAAGAGTCGGGAATGTACTTTGCTAGCCTGTATTTCTAGAAACAGGAATGGGGGCATTATAGAAGATAAAAATTAGAGTACCAAAAAATGTTAAAGCGTAAGTGACACACTGAAACAGGATGTACCTGCAAGTGACTTTTCACATGGTATATTGTCAATCCTGATACACCCATAATCCTCAAAACTCCTTTAGGAGTTGCTCCTGTCACGTTTGAGAAATTCAGGTGTTAGCAGAAGCAGAAATTTACAAGTCCATGCAGTAAGTACAATAGTATGTAAAAGTGTAAAACACCATCAATACGTTTCACTAATCACCTTTCTTTTGACATTAAAACTCCTGCCAAAACTAAGTTACTAATCTCTGATTGCGTTGCGCCCCTAGGCTAGTACAATTGATGGACAAAAATCATCTTCCAAGTGATTGGAGTTCTCATTCTCTCACTTTATCGGAGGGTTCTCATTTGATACAGCATCATGTCAAGGCATAGTAGATTGGCAGCTTTTGCATCTCATCCATTTTTCTTGAGAAAACAAAAGTTAGTGGACTTTCTTAAATATTAAAATTCTATCTTATTTTCCAAGCATATATGGTGTTGTTCTTCAAATTTTCAGAAATCATCTACAAGCTTCCTACTTACAAAAAATATTTTGGGTTGCACACCATCATAATTACATCTTATTGCCATTTTTTCCAAGAGAAAGAATCATACTTTCAAATTACATTAAAGAAACAGCATTAAATAGAGTGAAACTGCACATTATATAGAAAAAGTGATGCAAAAGTATATTTCCTTCATTTAAAAATCAAAAGTTACCAACTCATGTAAAGCGATTATGCAGGAAAGTCTTGCTATATGTGTTTAACAAAATCAAATAAAAGAAGACACAATTGCAGTATGATTACATACTATCAGGACCACCAAGTTGAGTAACAGCCTCGACAAATCGTTCATGCAGCTCATCTGTCCACCGTAAGCGTTGCCTTGCAGCCAAGTTAGGATTGTTGTTTGCTCCATTATTCATGCCCATATCGTTGCCACCTAATTCCATTTGCTGCTGGTGAGACTGAGTTGCTATGAATTGGGCCAACACTAGATTCCGGTTTTGCTTGATACATTGCTCATCATCTGAAAAATAAATGACATTGAAGAACCAAACATTACGTACTTTTTTGATAGAAGGGATAATATCACTTACACTCTTACAGCGATCACAAACAATCATTTCCACTCATATACAAGTACAACACATATAACTACTGCAACAACTATATTGCAACCTATCTTCTGAGGCAGTTCAACATACTAAGAGATTTATTCAAGTTTTCATGTACGTCTTAGTAGTCAACGCCATATTGAGACATCACAGATAGAATTTAGAGAGACGGGACTTGGAGGACAACTCTCACGCAGAAACCATGTAATTAAAGGAAAACTTGTCACATGTTAGCTAAAAGCCTAAAACGACAAAAGACCGTGATCAATTTAGTAGATAAGTGCACTGATAGACTAAGAGAAACAGATGCCATTTATCATAAGATCAAACGACACATTCTGCCACAAAAGTTAGCGTGCACAAACCATTTGCTGTTTCATCAGTCATCACCTTCAATACCTCTATCCTGACACTCACAAACAAACTGTGTTTGTTACATGGCAGCTACACCAAATTAGTTGATCCTCAGAAAGGGTAGTAGGAATGTTTGCAAAGCAACTCTATTAAATTGATAACCACATGCAGCCTGTTGTTAGGAGATGCTTTCATGGTGACCATCAATGGCTTTTCTTATCCCTCCATTTACAAGCAAGCGATGAAAAAACAAGAACTCTATGGAAGCTCACACTTTATAAGCTCAAGTAGATAAGGCAAGCATTATGGAAGCAGCATCCAACACAACTACTAGTCACCAAACTTAGCAGGTTGTTGGGACATGTTCTTCAAGGCCTCGATTTGTAAGAAGAAATCAAGAAAGTGATGATGAACTCCATGCCCAAGAACCCCACCGTACCAACATAGGAGAACTCATCACAACCGGCCGGAATCCTAGCCAACCCTGGTAAAGGTGGGCCCACCCTGTCAGCCTCACGAAGGCTCCTATCAGGCTCTCATCCACCCCCCCCCCCCCCCCCTGTTGTTCCTTCTTTACCCGAGATGGCACCGAGCACTCGTCAAACTGATTTGGCAAAACAAGAACAGCGAAACAAATAAATTTGGGGAATTACGAACCAAGGCCAAGAAACCAGCCGAATTCGCGGGTCCTCCACCAAATTCGGCCGCGGAACGCCCGAATTGGGAACGGCCGTTGTGCAGCTCGGCCGGCAAGATCGGAACTTCGCGCCGCCGGTGGGCTGATGGGGGGAGATTGGTGGGTTGGTGGTTCTTTGGCTCCCGGTGAGCAGTGGAGAGAGAATTCCACGAGATTCCTCCTCTCTCTCTCTCTCTCTCTCTCTCTCTCTGGTCTACGTGAGCCTACGGGACGGGGAGGGGGAGTTTGCTGCCCGAACCTTCCCAAGTTAAACCGGTGCACTTTTTCAGTTTGGTCCTTCCATATTTTGGATATTCTGTGAGACATGCGATTGCTCTTGTTGGCAGCAGTACGTAACAGGTCCTACTCTTTTGGATTGCGGCTCATAATTTCTGCTATATTTTTAAAATGATAGAGGCATCCACATAGATGACATATATAATTTTAGACTCGAGAAGCTATTTAGAGAAGCTGCATGTTTATTTTAGCTTTCAAAAAATTAAAGTTAAAAGCCATAAAAAAAATAGGGCAGTAGAGTTCTCTGCAGTTTGTTCATAGGTATATGGATAAGCGTAGTGTTATTGTATATGGATTGATAGATGTATTATGGGTCCAACTAGCGCTCGGATGTCCAATGAAAGCTTTCCATCAAACACTTCGGAGCAACATCAGTTAACAACCTTTGCAACATTAATAACCAATATATGCAACAAATTACATAATAATAATAGAATGTTAAGAAAGAATTAAAAAAATTACCTTCTCAGTAAAAAGAATTGTAGAACTTAGCTAAGTGCTAATATAATATTATAGTGGCATTGTAGCATTTGAAAATAATAGTGGCAACATTATAAAATTGCTTGTGTAATAATTTGAACAATTGTTTTGCAACAAATTGAGAGCCACATTCTCTACTTCAAAAAAATTGACCATGCGCAATAAAAAACGCAACCTTCTGCAACAAAAGTAACTCAATACAATTTTCTTTAGAGGATGCATTGCAAACAAAGTGAAACATTTCATGCAACAATGGACTAATGGTGTTGCAATAAAGTTAGAAAATACCTGCAACAACCAATTGAGAGATAAGGGCTGGCTATGCAGATGAGCAAGCTAGCTCTAGTGAGGAAACAACTAGCCTAATGCCTCGACACTAATGGGTCGAGATCTCCTCCGCCACCCCCTACCTCCTCCACTATGGCTCTTCCTCCACCATGTCGTAGAATGCTTTGTCATCCCCTTGGCCCCATCATCAGCCCAGCTCCCCCTTTTCTCAGTATGCCATGGCAGTGTTGCCTCCTGCGGGAGGTTGTTGAGACTTAAGAGCGATGGTTGAGTAAGAATTGGACCTCATGGTGAGCAATAAAAAGGTCTTAAATCTAGCATGTGAGTGAGGGAGTTTGGCAGATTCGAAGCAGGAACAAGGCAGATCTGGGGGATTGAGCAGAGCGGATGCAAAGGAGAGGAGCCTGGCTCTAATGGCGGTTGGCTCTAGGCACCGGTGAACCAACGGAGAGGGAAAAGGTGCTGAGGAGGTTTAGATAGGGTTGAAGATGAAGAAAATGGGGGCACAAAGAATGAGAGCGATGGGGGTAGTTCGTGTGTGACTATGCAGACTGAACAAAGCGCTCAGATTCCAGCCAAGCATCCAACGTGGAGTGGTCATTCGGACGCACGGTACGTATCATTACCGATGTACTATTAGTGGAGAGGAAAAAAAAAAGTGGAGTTTTATCCTTCAACTTTCGGCTATGGCTATTTTTTAGGCACTGAAACTTTTAAATTGCATACAGTTATCTATGTTTTTTAAAGAGTTGGTCTAAGGAAACTTTCAAGTTATTGCCTACGTGCAATTGGCCCAATCAGCTTGGAAATAGACATGCATACTAACGCATGGTGGTCAGCGCGCGTTACTTTCAAGGGAGAGGGCCGAAAGGGGAGGAATCAACTTCCTCTTAATCGTCTGATCTTCCAAGGTGTAAGTAGCGGTGTGAAACAAGCTCTGAGGAATATCAAAGAGGAGAGATGATTATGGGTTTTTTTTATTTTTTGCAGAGAAGACAGTAGGAGAGGACCTTCCTGTGTTACATTAAATATAATAGGATATTTACAGGAAAAAGGAGATACAGTCAGTGAAAGAAAATACAAATTACAGGGTCGAAAGCCAAGAAGAAATTGAAATTCGGAGAATGTCTTTCACTCTGTGCAAATGCATAGTGACTTCATCAACAAAGGAATTTTTTCATTTGGCAATCAAGGTGCTATGTCTTCAAAAAAAAATTACGTTCCTTTGTTTCCATATGTGCTAAGAGGCTATGACAAAAATCGAATTTTTTTAAAAGCAATAATCTATTTTTCATTTTAAATAACAAAAATATGCCTGCGAATTTTTTTTACATGAATGAACTCCAGTCGTCCAACCGTTGGGTGACTGTAACCTATCGCCCAACAGCCACACGACACGCAGTAAGTCTGTGGACGGTTAGGTAATAGATTGCAATCGCCCAATGGTGGAGCGACTGAGACCTGTCACCGAATCGTCGGGCGACAGGAGGTCCAGTCGCCTGACCATTCGGCGACTGCAATTTAAACGCATTTTTGCACAATTAGCCCCTTGACCTGCGTATGAGGGTGAATAATAATTGTTGTAAGTAAGTAACATTAATCAAATTTTATATGTGAGTTGAATTTTTTTTGAAAAAATAATGGGAGACAATGTTGGTTGATTTGTTTATGATTTTGGTAGATTATAAATGATACAAAATTTGTTAGATTCGTAATAATATTTTTGCGATCATCATATGTTGTTATAGTGCAAGAAATTTTGTGAAAATTATTTTGAAAACGATTGAGATAGCAACGATTGGTAAGTATGACGATAAGTGACATTATGATGCAACTGTGAATTCATACATGGAGGGGATATGGAAGAGAACTTGTTTTTTTCATGTTGTTAAATGCCTTGATACACAAAGAATTGAATGCGAAAAGATGAGGAAATGTGCTTTTGTGAAATAAAATAGACTCCATAATAAAGTTGGGAATAACACAGCATGTAGGGTTTAGTTACATGCGTAAGAAAGACCATCATACACGATGTAACAAACCGAACTACTCCTACGATACATATGCGTCTTTTTGGAATGAAAATAAATTCGAACTTAGGGGGACTAGTGCAGAACGGCCCGACCTACTACGTGGACCGAAGCTATTTTTCCTTCCTTACGAGCTCAACGTTGAACTCCTTGGCGACTTCTTTGGTTTTAGCCGTCATTTTTCTCTTTTTCTCACGCTCCCTCTCGTGAGCCTCATGCTCCCTACGCGTGCACGCCTCGAGATGATTTTTTTACCTCCCGACATGTAAGCTCGGTTTGCTCGTCGTTGCGCCGCCGCTCCTCCTCCTGGATCTCACAGGCCCTTTTGACATTTCACTACTCAAAGTCGAGAGTCCACTAGTCATGTGGGTGGATCTCTAGATTGATCCATTTACGGTAGCCACACAGTAGTTCTAGGAACTGCAGGTAGATGAGAGAGGTTGTTTGTGCGTATTTCGGAAAACACACTATAATAGGTCCTTACCGGCTGCCAATAGCTGCTCGTGTCCCGACAATGGTCAAGATAGTCACATAAGTAGTTTGTGCAACTTTAGTAACACATGCCCAAGCTGAGCCACTGCTTAGACTTGAAGAA
The DNA here is from genome assembly GCA_036346265.1 of Melocanna baccifera. Classification (NCBI taxonomy): domain Eukaryota; kingdom Viridiplantae; phylum Streptophyta; class Magnoliopsida; order Poales; family Poaceae; genus Melocanna; species Melocanna baccifera. Next base: position 8,574,890 of record CM070700.1, on the reverse strand, counting down.
TTTATATGAGTCCGTGTACCAACAGAGGAACGACGCCTCCTCATCGGGCGGGTGTTGCGGCGAACGCTCAGTTGGAACATTCGAGATGAGGTTGCTGCAACGGGGGCCATCATTGCAGAGAGCTGACATGTTGGCACGCTCAACTTGTTCAGCCTAGGCCGCAACAGCCCTTACTTGTTCGTCGCGGGCTGCAGCAGACCTTACTAGGTCATGGGTCTTCTCACATTGCTTCATCTTGTGTAGTGTTGGATTTGGTTGTGTAGTGTTCTTTCCCAGATCTCTTTCACCTCCTTTTATAAGCTAAAGGGTGAGCATGGTGTGGTTAATTTCATGTGAGTGGCCTACGAGGCAAAGTGTTGTCTTATCTTTCAGAAAAGTTGCTGGCGAAAAGCTACCTCGTCAGATCTTGTCACTGCGTAAAGCTACACCATTTGGTCTTATTACTGCGCAAAATTGCCCCGTTTGATCTTATCGCTATGCAAAGCTGTCCCGTCTGGTGTAGTCACTGTGCAAAAGCTGCCCCGTCAGGTATAGTCACTGCACAAAGTTGTGCCGTCAGGTCTAGTAAGTGCGCAAAGTTATCTCGCTTGGTCTTGTCACTATGCAAAACTGCCCTGTTAGGGGTAGTCACTGCCTAAAGCTGTCCCGTCTAGTCTTATCACTGTGCAAAGCTACCCCATCTAGACTTCTGACTACGCAAAACTGCCATGTCTGGTCTTGTCGATGCCAAAGCTGCCTTGTCTAGTCTAGTTACTGCACAAAGTTTCCCTACTGGTCTTCTAACTATGCAAAGCTGTACCCTTTGGTCTTCTCACTGTGTAAAGTTACCCCGTCAGATCTTGTCATTGCATAAAGTTGGCCCATATAGGCTTCTCACTTCATAATGCAAATGGTTGGTATGGTGTGGTTAATTTTAGGTGAGTAGCCTGCGAGGCAGAGTGTTGCCTTGTGTTTCTGAAAAGTTGCTGATGAGGCATAGTGTTCTCACGGCTAATGTTGTACAGAACTTTCACGTCCTGCTTTGCAGAGTCCCTTATTTTTTGTTCGAAAAGCCGAGGAGGTCAGTGTTGTCTAGTCGATATGAAAAGTTAACGAGATAGAGTATTGCCATGCCCTACTTTGTAGGGAGCTGTCATGTTATGCTTTTCGGTTCACAGGCGAGTTCTATCTGGGGCATAGCCACACAAAGGTAGCACATGACCCCGTTTGTCATAAAGCAAACTACCTCCCCCAATGGGCTATAAAATGTATGTCCCACCCCCTTGATAGTATGAGAACTCCATGCAATGAACCGTAGGAAGAACTATTTTGTCCATCCTAAACTAACATACCATGGCAGACGCCGAGAGGCCAATCGAACATAGGTCACCAAAAAAAGACCTTTCGCTAGAAAGAAGGGAGGATTTTGGTCCTAACTACCACTTGATGCCAAACAAACTTGCCCAACCAGTGTGGCCAAAATGCGGACACTGGAAGGATGCAATCGTGCAGGTCGTGGAAGGCCATTTTGATGGCGGTAATATTTCTTCCGATACCCACACTTTGGGGTACACTTAGGCAATCGTTCATTTTCTATTACTGCTAAAAGAATTTCAATGTTAACGCTCCTTTCCAGCAGGTGGGGAAATACGACTTCGTCCACTGGATCGATCTTCTCCATGAATGCTAAGATGTGAGGTACGTGGATACATTGTGGGAGTAAATCTTTGACTTGAAGGCACGGACCACCCCCCAAGTCAATTGTTTCCTCCGTGCTCCTAGGAGGCAAGACACGTCGTGACACACGATGCCCCCGGTTGATGCGCTCAACTAGGAGGCCGTACAGCCAGTCCGATTTGTGAAGTTCATGAGCAATGACTGCAAAATGAGTTTAAGTTAGCATTTACATAAAAAAACATGGAATATAAAGCAGCAATAAATACAACTTGTAAATAAATAAACGAAATAATACTAGACTACCAAGACAGTACTTACAATAGTACTGAAAATGAAGAAATACCACAACAGTTGTACAAATGGTACATGCAATGTACATTACAATTACTACAACACTACGTACATCAAATGTGCGAACTAACTACGTACAGATTACAGTGTACAATGATTTGTAATCTTGAAACCACTTTACGTACTCCAACAATTGGTAGGGGAAACCATGTCGGTGTGCCTAATCATCAATAGGTGCCTTGCATCGTCTAGCTGTGTGGCCCTCCTGACTACAGCGCTCGCAGCGTCTACCCAATGCTTTGGTTTGTGCTTCATCTATATCATTGGTAATACAACGGCTCTGCTACCGACCCTTCCCACCCTTCAGCATGTCAACATCCGAAATCCAGATCCTTTCTACAACATCTAAGGTGGCGAAGTTCCCCACAATCCTGAACCCCTTAAGCTCGTCATAACCCACAACCCTTGAAGAAGTACTCGGACATGAAGTTCAAAGGATCTATACCCATAGTCCTGCATACGGCGAGGACATAAGTGCATGGCCTATATAACAACTTCGGTTTGTTGCACAAGCAACTAGGTTCATTTATATGATCTCCAAAGCATACCTCGTACGTGACAAGAGAATGAGACATCCCAAATCTGGTTCTATCCTAGAGGAGCACGTCGAAACGATGCTCCCTATTGCCCATCACGTGCACTGTGTGCAATTATCCCTTCTCTGTCTTTGCCTCCATGTATGTCATAATATTCGAGCAGTATAATGTTTTGTGGATTAGCTGCATGAAGTGTGGCTTTTGCATGCATCTCCTTAAAATAGTCGATTGTGCTGTACATAACACCCTCCACTATGGCGATGAGGGGCTAAAAATGAAAGCTCTTGAGAACCCAGTTGTACACCTCAGTAAGGTTAGTCGTCATTATGTCGTACCTCACACCGTCCGTGTCGTGCAGTAGGGACTACTTCTCTAATGGCTCATTCTTGATCCACTGCGAGAAGCACTAGATGTTCCGTGAGCTCCCCCTCCTCAGACCGGCTGCGTCAGGCTCAGCCAGTGTTGTGAGGCATTCGGGTTGTATCACCCCAGGCATGGCCGGTCCCTTGTTCCTCTCGTCGATGTGCTTCCTACTGTGATCCTCCAACAATGCCTATAATGCATCAAATTTTTACTTCTGGTTCTACATAGCCAGCCTCTTGAATAGCTTCATCAACGGTTGATTCGAGAACTACTTGAAGAAGTTCGACCCTAGGTGACAAATGCACATCTATTCCTCATATATGGCCAAGGGAATGGCTCCTTGGGGTCTTCCTGAAGTTTTTTTATAGCTTTCACCATCCCGATGTGGTGATCACGGATTACACACATACTAGGACGAGCACCGACAACTCCAACCCTAACATGTCGAAGGAATCACAACCAGCTATCATGATTGTTACTTCCCACGAATCCGATGGCCAGGGGCAGAATTTTATTGTTACCATCAACGCCAAAGGCCATAAGAATCTGACCCTTTTATTTGCAAGTCAAAAAGATCCTGTCAACTGATATCATAGGAAGCATATACCTGAATGCCTCGATCACACACCAAAGACTAAAAAGGACTTTTGCAACACCGCAAAGCCTAGCGGCCTTATAGATGGCTTGTCCTTCACAGTAGTATACGTGCCCAGGTTCCTATCCTACAACACCTAAAGCATACGAAGAAGGTTGTCGTACGCCACCTCAAAAGATCCAAACTATTTTTTTATAGCCTTCTGCTTCGCACACCATGCCTTCATGTAGCTAATCTTTTATTTGAATTTATTCTCAATAGCCACCATGATGTGCATAATTTCGATGTCCTTCTCCACTATCCCTACATACATCAAATTGGCTATAAATATGGATGTTAGGTTACGAAGCCTTGGCAAAACACTGCTAAGAATGCAGGAATATGACTCCATCTTTGAGACAACCCAGTGAGTCTTATACTTCGGTCTATGTGCATACACTCTCCAAGGATAACTAGCTTGCTCACACTTCATGGTGTACTTCTCCTGGCAAGATTGCATGACCCAAAAAGTCCACTGCATGGATAGGGTCCACAGTTTGATGGAATCCTGCAATGATGGCTTGTCAGTAAACATTAAGTGCAACCGAACCTCTGTGCCATGATACTCCCATGGTGATTCATACTCGTCATAAGTAGCAACACCCTCAGCATCAAACCTGTTTCATTCATGCGAGATGGGAGCTTCATCCTCATCAAAACTATCCTCGTTGTCCTTCTGTACAGCTTCCCCTTCGGTCCATGCCATCTGGTCATCGCTCTCCATTTGATACACTATGTACTCCATATACTTGCCTTCATCAGCCTGTCCTGTAGGCTCACCATGTCGTGACCCTTCTTCCTCTCCTCCATGTACCGTATTGGCCTCGTCACAAGCAACTTCCTCCGCAACCTTTATGACATCGTCCTGCTGGTCCTCCTATTCACTAACATATTGGCTACTCGAGTTGCTCGCGCCACCTGAATGATAACCGTTAGCATGGTCTTGTATAAATTCTATTGGGTATGGTTCCACAAACAGCACGCACTCGTATCCACGACACCGACAGGCTTGCATAAACCTCTTCCACGCAATAGTGTGCATCAATATTCTCAACTACCATCTAATGTCCGTGGGAAACTAGCTCGAAAGCCATTGTATGACGACGCTGCAAACCTCAAGGTCCAAGAAGAACCTATGGATGAGCCAGTATATCACATCTACGATTGAGCATTCTTATCGTCCGGGTGTACCATAGTGGCATGTGCAAAACTGCTTGAGTCAATACCGTTCAGACCTTCACGAACGGTGCCGACACCGTAATGCACTTTCAATATAGTGGGTATTGGTATTGCTGATGTCTACCTGCAAACATTTTCAATATTGCAACTAGTCAAATCGTATTGCACAGTATGGAACTACTAATGTACTATAACTTATATTTCTACGACCGTTCGCCTATCATGAACTACTACACTACCCTCATAGTGTAACTCCTCTTCATTCGCACCGACACCACTCCGTTTCCTCCGCCCCAATATGCATCATCTCCCTATCTATTCTCACGCGCACTGACGCTGCTCGAGCTCTCTCCTATTGTAAAAAATTTCTAATGAGTTTTCACAATTTACATGGCATACTAATTTAAATGCCAATATACCAATTCTAACGATATGCATGCATTTTCAATGTACTAACGATATTAAATTCATTCCTAATTAATCATAAATGTTATCTAATAACGTCTTGCACAAAGTAAACTATTTACTGTATATACAAATATTTACTAAATTTTCTACAACTATAATTTTATATGGATGCTAATTTTGTGCATAATATTGACTAAATTTCCTACAATTATGTTTTTTTATGTACGCTAAGTATATACAACTATAGTTTTGTACGTACGCTAATTTTCTAAAACTATAATATTCTACTGATGCAAATTTTCTATAACTATATTGACTAAATTTTTTATAACTGTAATATTAACTAAATTTTCTACAACAATAATATTAACTAAATTTCCTACATCTAAAATTTTCTAAGAATGCTAATGTTTTATAACTATATTGACTACATTTTCTACAACTATTTATTTCATATCAAATTTTCTATGGATCCTAATTTTACACTAAATAAACTATTTACTTCATACAAAAATATTAACTAAAACAAATAAAATATTTTACCTCATAGAAGTACCAGACCTCTTCTTCTTCCTCTCCCTCTCCTTCCCTTCCCTTCCCTCTCCTCTCCTCTCCTCTCCTCTCCTCTCTCTTCTCTTTCCCCTTCTTTTCTCTCCTTCGAATGCACTGTTCAGCCAGGAGGGTCAGCAGCTCGGCCGGCTATATAGCGGGCAGTAGCCCAACGGTTGGGTGACTGGACCTCTAACCACCTAACGGTTAGGCAATAGGTCTCAGTCGCCCCACCGTTAGGCGACTGTAATTATGTTACCCAACGGTCTACCGACTCATGCGACCGTTGGGCGACAGGATTCAGTTATCTAACGGTTGGACGACTTGAGGCTATTCCTGTAAAAAAATTTACAGGTATATTTTCTGTATTTTAGAATTAAAAATAGATTATTTTAAAAACAATCGACAAAAATCTCTATGAAGTGCATATACATAATGTCTGGATATAAGGACTGTTGGATCCCTAGCTTATTCCAGCAATTGATACTGAAGGAACATGAGAAGGAAAGGTGGTGAGTTGTTTCTTCATCCCTCGCTTGGCAGAGCATACGCCGAGTATCATTTCCTGTATACCAATGCATTCGTCTTAGCATGTTCTTTGTATTCAATCGATCCTGTAAAAGCAGCCAAGCAAAGACTTTGATCTTCATTACGCATTTATTTTTTCATATCCATTGAAGATGGTCCGGAGCTCTCTCGTCGTGCTTCTAGCCTGTCCATTTTTTCCTAACTTTTTGCTCGCTCTTGTAGTCTTATTCTTCTTGATCTTTCATAAAAGAAGTTACTAGCTTTTTCTACCTTGTAATAAAAGCATAGTTTCGAATCACATTCAAATTTAAGGTGGGAGATCACTCAAAAAAATGAGGTCTAGATGAATCCAACCCGAATTTGAGGCAAAAACTTTCTGCCAGCAGCCAACTAGATGTTTTTATAAAAGAAAAGAGGGATGCAGAAGAAGACAACGAAAAACCTCAATTTTCAAGCATTTCAATGTTATAAACGACACTACGATGTACTGGATTGATAAACTTCAATTGCTCATGTCATGCCAACCGAACAACATCAAGTTTTTAGTTATTCTTTCTTAACAACTTATCGCTGCATGAATGTAGATGCAATTGAAGGCCTCGATGAACCTGGACGTGATTAATCATCCATGTTCATAATATGGCCATTTCATGAGGTGCATACTGAATTTTACACGCAAGCAAGACAGCAAGTACAGCTCATGGTTATTGGCCAATGCCGTCTCGCCTCGGCCTGCACACACCTGCCCCGTTGGCAAGCCTTGGTTCTTACAAACGCATAGTAATCCAAAGCTTAATCCACATTTAAACATTTAAATTAAGGAGGCGGCTAGAACAATATACCGTTGTAATGGTATATCAACAGGCTTTATGAAGTTTCATGAAAATATTTGAAAAGTTTTAAGTTTTAGTAAGGTTTACGTGTTTCTAAAAGTTTTCAGAAGTTTTCAAAAAAGTTAAGTCAAAGTTTTAATGAGTTTTCGATTTTGGAACTAAAGATTCAATAAGTTTTAGCCAAAGAGTTTTAAGAGATTTTAACAGGTTTTAACAAGCTTCAGCCAAAGAGTTTTCAGATGTTTTACCAAATTTCAACCAACAGTTTCGAAAAGTTCCGAACTAGTTTTGACAAGTTTCATATTTTTGCCACTGCAGACGCACGTGCTCAGCACACACCACGCCTCATCGTGGCCCGCATTGCATATTCGTGTTGCATGCCACCGCACCACGCTCGCCATGCGTCATACCTCGCTGAGCCATTCCAATGTGGCTTGTACCACACCTCACCGCGTGTGTTCGCTGCACATCATGCCCTGTCGAGTTGCACCTTTGTCGCCCCCGCCCCATCACCTTCTCCAGATTTCAGCGTGAGAAGAGAGGTGGAGACGGTGCAAGCGGTGGGGGAAGAGGAAAGGGAGAGGTTGCGCCACCTGTGACAGAAGAGGATGGAGTCGCTGTCGGTGAGGGAGGGGAGGCAGTGGAGAAGGAGGGGAAGAGAGCGACATCAGCGATGGAGACTTGAACGCGATGGGGAGCCAACTAGGTGCTCACCGGTGACAAGGATGTCACTAGCGAGGACACCGACGGGATGCACCCCCTGTTATGGCCTCACATGCTTGTACGGCCATGCGTCCTTGGTCTTCCATGGAGGTGCAAAGAGAAAGAGAGGGGAGGAAGAGGAGGAAATGGTTATTGAGTTTCATGCACCAGCCAGTTCACCTAAAAACTTAAGCTTACGAGGAAAGATGGACAAATCATTTATACTTCAACACTCCTCCTACGTGTAGCTTAAGCTTTTTGGGTGAACTAGCTGGTGCATGCAACTCAATATGGTATCAGAGCCAAGAGGTCTTGAGTTCGAGACCTGGTTGGCGCAATTAAATAAAAATAATTGCAGCCCACTTCTATTCCACGTCTTAGGCCTGAGAGAGCCTACACGTGAGGGGGAGTGTTAAAGTAGAAGTGAATTGCCCACCTTTCCTCATCAGCTTAAGCTTTTGGGTGAACTGGCTGGTGCATGTAACTTAACATGGTATCAGAGCTAAGGTTCATACCTCTCAAACCCTAGCCTTCGCACGTCTTCCGCTGCCGCTGCCCCTGGGAGGATCGATCTCTACTCCCGGGGGCAGCCACTTCAACTACTTCGACCGCCCCACCTGCCGATGCTCCGACAGCCGCCTTGTCGTCGACTTCCTCACGCAGGCGCTTGGGCTGCCATTGCTCCCGTCGTCCAAGGTGAGCGGCGTGGACTTCCGCAAGGGCGCGAACATGGTCATCGTCGGCAGCACCGCCCTCGACTTCAACTTCCTCAAGTCTATCGGCCTTGGCTACCCGATCTGGAACCACGACGCCATGATGCAGGCGCAGATCTCGTGGCCATCGGTGCTGAACCTCTCAGTGTCGTCGGTGGCATACCCGCAGGTCATGCACCCGCCGCCGGGCTGATGCCCGTGCCGAACATGCGCCCTGGGGTCCACCGCTGATGCCGATGTCGTCGTTCTAGGGGGTCCTCGTGCCAGGGGTGCCGCCTGCGCCGTTTCCTGGGGCCCCGCCACAGCTGAAGAGCACAAAGACAAGCGCGCAGGTGTCACCGTCAGCCTCCATCCCCTACGCCAACTCGAACGCCTCCGCCACCGCTATCAGCGGCGTCTCCATCCCCCGTCGCGCCGCCACCACTACAGCCACCGCGTCACACAACGGCTCGACCGGCACCGACGACCGTGGCATCTGCGGCCTGAACCCGTCCCGCAACAGCCACGAAGCCGCGCGCCGCAGCGCGAGCACCGGGAACATCCTGCCCCCACTGCTCCCAAGACTTGCGAGAGATTTCGGCGAGATCGAGAACATGAGAGGGAGATGGATGAGTGGGCGGGTGCCGTGCTCGTGGCGCCCATGTGCAAGATCTCCGACCAAATCTGCCCACTCTAGCCGCTACCGGAGATCCTCACCTTTTTTGTGCTCGTGAATTTCTTCTGTGCAAGAAGCATGCGGCTAAATAGAGGTCGCCGATTTCTTTCTGTGCTCTGTTCACAGACGCACAGCACTAAACCGCGAATATGCAAATTTGGACTCCCTGTGTATTCTGCACTAGTCCCAGGATCATGCTAGTGCACACAGTTAAACATAGATATCATCACAACCATATACATGATAAAATAAAGGAAAACTCAAATATCAATAAATCTCAAAAGGTACGACCTTATGGTCAAGCTTACAATAAACTGGCCCGAAGGCTTAACAAAAGTAGCAGCAGAAATCCAAAATAAAGCGTAGTGGCTAATCGACAAACCCACAGGCTATCGAGTGGAGAACGAAGCCTAAACCGCGAAGTCGTCGAAGTACTCTCCTTCTGGAACCTCCTGCTAGTGAAACTCCTCTTCCTCAACTGAGCAACATTGGGCATAAAGCCGTGAGTACATTGGTACTCAGCAAGTCGTTTGTAACAAATGAATGCAATATAGTATGCAAGGCTTACCAAAGGATGGCTGAAAGGTTAATTTGCATAAAAGACAGTTGAAATACAAATAATAGATTGAAGGCGAACTTTAAGTAAAACAATAATTAAGTAAATAATCAAAGGAAATGCCATACTACTTGCGGACCTCCCATCCACAAGTTAAACTAACCACTTATGGACCTACCATCCATAAGCTAAACCAACCGCTTAAGGACCTCCCATCCATAAGCTAAACCAACAGTAAACACCTGTCCACTTCCATTCACGAGTTTTCATAAAATAACTACCCCTCGTGTGAAATCACCGAGCATTGTCTATGACCGAGGACGCGGCTATTCGAATAGTTTTACACTCTGCAGAGGTTGCACAACTGTACCCACATGATGTGATAATCCTCACGTTAAAGATAATCACAATAAGGTCTTTACAAAGTTCAGTTACAACTTAATCCACCCGCTAGGGTTTCGCATCACACCCCCCCTTGCGCCACATAAAAATCAGCAACCATGTTCATCTCAATGGCAAGATTAAAGTTGAAACCTCCCAAATTAATCAGCCAAGTCCATCTCATACTAGACATGTGGTTTGCACGGTAAAGCTCAGATCAATGGCGCACAAAGTTAAGTCCTTAACAATCTCCGGGCGAGACTACCACATCCCCCAAAGTGCACCTACACTTCCTCCTTTACTACACGATCACTCGCCCGAGTGCAAAACCAATTTGTATAACCAAGCCAACGACACACCAATGACGTGGCACAAATTTTAATAACGTGGCACCAACCACAGTTCCATATATCATTAAGTCAAATTAATAATTAACATGTGATGATAAAACTATTCGTTAAGTATAAGCCAACTAAGCAGTCTAATCGTACAACCCATGTGATAATTAATCTAGCATCACTAGTATGTTTCCCAACCTAAGGTGACAAGGGTATCATAGTGTTCCAAATTAACAAAGAGGGATAAACTCAATTGGGATGATAACTACCAATACGAGGGTTTGAATAAAAATAGCGATGCAACGTACTTTAAAACAAAATAAATAAATAATAGATTGCAAACTGGGTTCAACATGATCAAAGGACACGACTTGCCTTGGTTATGCTCAGCGAGGTACTCCTGGTCTTCGGGCGCGGAACTTGCTCCTCCGAAATCCGAATCTAGCGAGAGAGAAAACGACCGAAACCAAAGAAACACATAAAATGATAAGCAAATGAACTCCAAAAATCACAAAACCAGAACCAAAAGCTAGAGGTCGATTTTAGATGAATTTATAAAAAAGAACGGGGTTAATCGGAGTTAGGACGAAGGAGAACGGGCTCTCGGAAGATTAACCCTAAATTAAATCAGAGAAAAATCGGAAAACGCACTGTTTCCTGGACCGGGCGCACGGAATACCGAGTCCACCGTGAACCCGGCGTACGAAACAATGCACGCGGGGCGGCGGGGTGCTGACGCGGCATCCTAGGGCTGACGTGGCAGCCACGTGGCACCTAGGGGCGGGGGTTTTGCTGACGTGGCATGCCACGTGGCAAGCTGACGTGGACAAGGGCTGACGTGGCACGCGCTGGTGCTGCCACGTGGCAGGGCTGAGCTGGCTGGCTCAGGCACGGCGACAACGGCGGGGATCCGACGGCGGGGATCGTGGCACGTGGCGCGATCTGGATCGCTGATCCAGATCTGAGGCGACGGCGGGGATGAGGCGGCCGGGCGCGGGCGGCGGGCGGATCGCCGACGCGTGGTGCGGCGCGTCGCTCGAAGCGTCGCGCGTCGCGCGGGCGCGGGCGGGAGCGGGGAAGACGGCGACGTGTGGCCGGCGCGGGGAACGGATCGACGACGCGTGTCCGGGCGCGACGGCGACGGCGGCGATGGGCGATGACGGGGCGCCGCGGCGGCAATGGCGCGGGCTCGAACGCAGCGGCGAGCGAGAGCGGAGGTGAGGGCGACGGCGAAACATGCACGCGAACCGAGGGAAGAACTCGATATTTAACACGCGAACCGAGGCGGTCCCAATCGAACACGGCGCGGGCTCGATGCGGACGGGGTTTGAACGGTCGGGATGCGGCCACGTGTCACGAGCGCGGATCCGACGGCTCGGAACGGTTAGGGTTAGGGTTTGAACGAGCGCGGGGATGGACGGCGGGGATCATGCCACGTGGCGGCGAGGCGATCGAGCGGCCCAGAGCGAGGAGCGGCTAGGAATGCGCGGGCGCAGCGCTAGGGTTAGCGAGGGCGGCGGCGAGCGCGGGCACGCTGGATGGCTGCCGCGTGGCGGGTTGGGCGGCGGGGATGCGAGGGCGGCGCGGGAGCTGGGCCGGGCCGCGGGCGGATGAGCGACGCGTGTCGCGGGAGGGGATCGGGCGGCAGGGAGCGGCGGAGAGGTTTTTATTTTTATTTCTTTTTCTCAGAAAGTCAAATAAACTTCAAATAGCTCTAGAAAATAGCAAATAAATCCCAAAAATTCACCAAAAATACCAGAAAATTCCTTGAGACCTGAAGAACCCAAATAAAATATTTTCAACTTATGTTGATGTTTATTTTACTCAAATTAAATTATTTTAAAATTCTAAAATTCATTTAAAGCTTAATTTAATTACAGAAAATTCCAGAAAATTTCTTGTGACACAAGGAACTCAATTAAAAATATTTTCAGCTAATGTTGAAGTATAATTTAATCATATTAAATTCTTTTAAATTTCTAAAAATTCTTTTAAGCTTGCTTTAAATTCAAAAAAATTCCAACAATTGATTTTTAAATTCAAGGTTTTAAAAATCCCCAAAAATCAGGATGTTACACCGAGGCTCCCTCCTCTCGTGTCCGCCTCCTCCACCAACTAATCTACTACTTACGGCTATAAGAAGGTGTCGTGCTTCTGGTGTTGTACGATCTGGGCTGGATTCGATCTGCTTCGTAGGAGTTTTCCAACAAAAAAAGTCTATGTGCCGGGGTTTCATTTTGAGCCTTCCATTTGCGTCCATCCTATTTCCATAGTTTCTACTTTTCAATTCGTCTACATGATGCGAGTCCACAAATTTATTGTTAGTCACAACAGTGTAGGAATTTTATTTTGCATGACAGCAGCCGTCGCTATTTTCTCTGAGCCACGTGCAAATTGTAGAAGTCGTTATGACATCGCCGCTTATTTAGCCGCCGCCCCGAGCTTCTAAGGCCGACGCGCTTCTCCTGCACCTTGTACATTGCACCGCTGCCGTCTTGGGCTTCGATATGCGCCACCATGCCTCTACACCTATTCTATGGCAGCAGCCGCCGCTCTCTCTGAGCCGTGTGCAGATCATAGAAGTCGTTATGATGTCGTCGCTTCTTAAGCCGCCGCCCCGAGTTTCTAAGGCTGCCGCGCTTCTTTTGCACTTTGTGCAGTGCGCCGCCGCCGTCTTAGGCTTCGATCTGCGCCGTTATGATTCTATCTATTCCTTTTTCAGCTTGATTCGATAGTATTTTTCAAGAGTTATACGCTACGACGATATCATCAAGACTCGGATTTCGGATTTTATTTTACTATTTTAGTAACAACTCTTTGCAAATACAATGTTATTGCATACGCCTTACATTTAAGGGGATGTGTTAAGGAGATAGAGTTGTATTAGGATATAAAGTTTGTATTATATTCTATATATGTCTTATCTCTATATGGCATATCCCCTTGTACTCTTGTATATATATGACCCTTTGGGTCTCATATCAATACACACAATATTCAGGGGTGGAGTGGATAAAGTTGTGGTGAATTGTGAAGACAACTTTAGGATCTGTGTGGTGGATTTAATCCAACCTGAACAACTATTCCGTTAGAACAATATAGGGTTCCATGGTATTACACGTGGTTTGTCCATTGATTGGGGATTGAACAAATTTCTTGTACGTGTACGGGGTTTAAAATTATTTCCTCGAATCTTGCACATGGTTTTCATGCTCAAATCTAAGTGTTTGGGTGGGGGATTTGGATCCAAATCCTTAGGATTTATTTCAAATTTGAACTAATTCCGTTTCAAAAAGCTCAAATTTGAGCTAAATCCTAAAAATTTCTAGAGCAAACCCCCTCTTCCACATAGCCCCTAAATTGTACAAATTTCCTAGGAATATTCTTATCCAAAATCTTTGGAAAACGAACAGATTGTCTAGGGCAAAAGAGAAGAGGAATGCAATGATGGTAATTATGGTGTCTCTATCCTGCTTCTGAGCTTCTGTGTGGAAGGAAGCGAATCTGTTATTTACTCTGTTTTTGGAGGCAATTATTTCTGTTGGTTGCTGCGCTGTCTAGTGGAATTAGGAAACTATGTTTAGCCTCTAAACATCCAAATCCAATGCTATCATAAAGATCTGTTTCGTCTTAGCAGTTGAAGTTGTGATACACATGGGCACTGCATGTCCTCTCATTTTCAGTAGAGATATCTCTCTCTCATACCTATGACTAGAAAAACCAGAAAAAGACCACACTGAACCACACAAAGTTCAAATATATTAATTTCAGCAATTTCATTTGTGGATGGCCGCTGGTTTCAGAGTAACACACCCAAACTCAATTTCGGATGTTGAAAGAAGCATTCAGATTTGAGCAACAAAAACAACAAGAAGAAAATGATAAGATATGATTTCTTTTCCACTTCCTACAATCAACACCAGAAAAAAAAACACTGTCATCAAAGAACAATGGAACAGAGTGATAGAAATCAGCGTTTATTTCAGAATGCAGTACGCCATTACAGTTTGAGGGTTTTGATTTACCAGAACATTAAGATCCCGTTTGAAATGCGGGAATTTCGTAAGAATCTTGAGGGAATCATATTATTTTCTGTAAAATTCTTAAGAAATTCTCGCGTTTCAAATCGGAAGTACCCAAGTATACATCGAGGGTATTATTCTCCTCTTATCCCGATGCTAGTTCATACCGGTCAAAACTGAATATGGTAGAGGTGTGATTGCATGGACAAGAACTGGTCATGCAAATTCTTAGAACCACAGGTATATCCGGTGCAATTTTATCTTCTACTTACTTTGCTTATTGGAATATGACATCTGTTGCAGGTTCAGGAGATTGCTTGCAAGAGAGAGGCCTCGATTTCATCTTCAGATAAGGCCCTGACTCTTCATGCACTAGTTGTAAACGAGCTAGTCGTTGTCGACAATAACCAAAAGGTTAGAGTATTTTTCGATTTGGAGGTTTCCATTGCAGGAATCTTTAGAACAATGCCCGGAATATTCCCTTCACGTTGTCCTTGGACTGGTCACTTTTGTGAGCATTGTATTTTGTGGAGGGCCTCGGCTGGGCTGGGCATAAACAAATGGGACTAAGGCGATCACCATGACAACCCCTCTATATTCATAAATATATGTTTTTTTTTAATTACAAGGTAGGTGTACACGCACATGCACCATCTCGCATGCACACCACACATACACATATACGAGTGCGTCTGTTTAGCATACATCTAGAAAAATAAAGATTTACGATCTTATAAAATTTCTACTGAAAGTGCACTCACGTATACGTAAAAGTGTACATTAGAATTTGAACCCTGGTAGATAGTGTACCACTATAATTTCACTAACCCATCAAGACAGGATTCCTCGTAAATATATGTCGTTGTAGAGAGCTTGTAATCAAAATTTTCTAACTTTGCCTGCTAGTACAGGCAACCAGATTTAGATTAGTCGTGCGAAAATAATATTTATAGATTCAGCATAAAAACACTCTTATAATAATATTGTTTTCAAAATTTTCCGGACATGTTACGGTTGAAAGTAGTCAGAGTGTATCTAAATAATATTTATAGATTCAACATAAAAATATTTTTATAATAATATTGTTTTCAAAATTTCCCGGACATGTTATGGTTGAAATTAGTCGGTGTATCTAGGAGACCATTTCGCTGACCAAAACAACATATGTTGTGAATAGAGGGACTATTTTATATGAAATCGATGATGGTGATGCAGTCCTTGCGCTTCAAAATTTATGGAAACAAATGAAATTCAAGTTGCAAATCATGTTTAAAAAAATGATGACGTTAGTCCATGAAATGTGGTAGAAACCCTTAGCAATTTCAATTTCAAGAACTCAATTTTTTCCTCCTTGTCTTAAAGAGCCGAATAATTTTGATGTTTGATTTGTGTTGGAATAGTTTCATATTGGTTGTGGAAGGATAAGCAACTTAACTTAAAAAGTGAGGAAATCTCTCACCTCATTGGCTAGCTTTTAAGGTGAAAAGGCCCTTTAGATCCTACAAGTGATATCAGAGCTCGGTTTTAACATCTCTGGCCCAATGGATACTAAGTGTGTGAACATCTGATGGATTATGACCTTGAGAGTCCGTCGGTGTACAGTGAAAGGGTACCCTGAGGGACTGTCGGTGTACGATGAAGGGGCAGTGAACGGCTGAAGGGACACCAATATGTGAGAGGAGAGATTGTTAAAATAATCCCACATTAGTTGTGGAAGGGCAAGAGATCTAATTTAAAAGTGGAGACATCTCTCACCTCATTAGCTAACCTTTAGAGTGAGAAAGCCCTTTAGATCCTACGATGTGTAATCTGGATATAGGTTGAATATTCTTTTTCTTTTTCTTTCAACAGCAACACAATAGATTAGTAGGAAGTCTAAAAGTATGTTCGTATTAATTTCTATTTTTGCTTAGAAAAGACAAAAATCATTATAAATATCCGACTTCTCTATTCCTTTTGCTATCATCTTACTCTCGAGATAAGACATAAAGTCACAAGAGCATTACTCATTTTACTCCTCTTGCTCCCATCACATGCACTTATATCTCCCTTGCTTTTTGCACCATTCACCACCACCTTCTAAAAGTCACTTCTTTCCATCGTTATTATTTATTTTTGTTAGGTATGTGATCTCAGGCCAATCGGCCAAAACGAGAAAGAGAGATTTCAGCGCTCTGATCGGGGGAGCTTTCCATATTTTGGTTACGGTCCCCCGTTGCAACAGCGCAATATAAAGAAGGGATTCCGGCCTCTCATGAGGTAAAGTGTGCTTTCCCGTGAGAACCAAAACCCCGTACAACACTAAAGACGCCCGATCCACTGCGCGCTGTTGAGCAACGGGAAGACCGCCGCCGCCGCTGCTACAGGACGCCGCCGGCGACTGCACCGACTCTTCCTCACGCCTGCATCACGCAGGCACAGGTCTTCGCTCATGGCATTCATCGCGATGAAGTCATGTTTCCCCTCCCCTCTAGGTGTTCTAGTGATAAACTAGCAGATTAATGTCACATGCATAAGGATTAAACCCACATTTGGTATCAGAGCAACTGTTAGTTTTCCTTGAACCCTAGCCCACTAATGTGCTCAGATCTAATGGTTAATGTCTCGGTTCAGCAAGATAGAAGGAGGGGATTTGTGAAACTTTTGCAAAATCATAATGAAATCCCCAAATCCGAGCACTCAATCCCCAAATCATGTTGAACTCTAAAGGATCAAGACTCAGATCGGGGGGAAAAGAAACAAACAAAAAAATGCTTACCGGCCGCCGCTGGGCACGCGCCTCGGGCGCCCACGCACTTCATGCTGGCAGCCCGCCGCTGGTGCCCCTGAGCGCGCCGGCCCTTGGCTGCGTCCTCTGCGCTGGCTGGCTTGCGCGCTGCGCCCCGCGCGTGTGTCCGGCGCCCCGCGCCACCGCCCGCCGCCCTGCCTGCTGTTGCGCGCCTTGCGCCTGCGCGCGCCGCGAAGCGAAGCGCGCTGCGCGGCCGTGGCCCCGTGCCCTCGCGCGCGCCGTGCCCCGCGCCTGCTGCGCTGCTGCTGCCGCCCTGCGCCCGGCCCCCTGCGCGCTGCCGCTTTGCGCGCATGCGCCGAGCAGGCCGCCGCCGAGCCCGCAGCTCACCGGCGCCGCCGTGCCTCCCTGCTGGCCTCCCTCCCTGCATCCTTTTTTCCAGGGAGAAGTTATGGTGAGTGGGTGGATGACAGATTTTTGGGGGAGATGAAGCTTTTTGACCGGTTCATGAATGTGTGGTGGAGAATGCTTTGATTAAAAGTGTCGGTGGACATTTTTTTTATTGAGAAAATTTTAAATAACCCCTTAATCGTTTTATGGTATATATATATATTTAATGTATATTTTTGATATACCTCGTGTTTTGATTAATGATAATATAATGCCTCTGATGAAATTATTACTAAATAATGTTGCTAAGCTGAAATTTTATTATTACTATTATTATGCTCTTTTTCCGCTGCGTAATGTTCTACCCCTAATTGAATGAAACCAACGAGAAGTTCAATTAGCGAGGTATAATTAATTTTTACGTGCTATTACTTTTGGACCAACGTTAATTGTAATAGCATGTTATCGATTATGTTTCTTTTTGATATGTTGTTTTGGCCATGCTATTACTCTTTGACCAACGTCAATTGTAATAGCATGCCCTAAATTATGTTAAATTTTTCGTCATCTGCCCAACGGTGATACGAAAAATTATTATGAGCATGTTGTTAATCATACCAACGTAAGATTAATTTTCATGCAAATCAATTATGTATCTTCCTAATGTAAAATTTTTAAATTTTTCAGCAATGCTCGATTACGCTCAAGTTAATGCAATTGAGCCACTTAATGGCAGCAACTTCCAGAAATGGAAGTTCACTCTTATAACGACTTTCCAGGTCTTGGACCTGGACTATGCGTTTAGGTTCGATGAGCCTGTCGCTCCTAATGAAGGAGATGACAATTTTGATGATAAAATGAAGGAGTATAAAATTAATGCTGAAAAGTGGGAGCGGTCTAACCGCGTTTCACTTGCTGTCATGAAAAACTCCATCAGTGAGGCTATTAGGGGAGCAATCCCTGAAAAAGAAAGGGTAAAGGACTACTTGTCCTCCATCGAGGATCATTTTAAAGGATCCTCTAAGGTTTGTGCTACCACACTGATGCACAGGCTCATGAACACTAAGTACAATGGTACTGGAAATGTCCGTGAGCACATCATGACCATAATCAATATTGCTGCCAGACTTAAGACAATGGACATGGCAATTTCTGACGGTTTTGTTGTCCATTATATTATGATGTCTCTTCCTAAACAATTTGAAGCTTTCAAGGTGAACTATAACACCATTAAAGACAAGTGGACAATGAGCGAGTTAATCGCCAATGTTTCACAAGAGGAAGAGAGGCTCAAGGCTGAAGGGGGTGATGATGTTGTGAATCACATCAACTCCTCGAACAGAGCTGGCTCCTCTAGAAATAGAGGAGGCTATAAAGGAAAGGGCAAGAAGGAGCAACCATACTTTCCTTATAAAAGGCCACAGCATCCACAGCGTTCTCAAGCGCCTAAAAACGCTTCAGGTCCTAGGAGCTCAAACGGACAGAAGAAAAATGATGAGTGTCATTTCTGTCAGTCCAAGGACCATTTCAAAGATAATTGTCCTGGATGGCTAAAATGGCTCGCCAAGAAAGGTACTTATGAAATTACTTTTGTTGATGAAGCATTTTATGCTGATTTTCCTATAAATTCTTGGTGGATTGATTCTGGTGCCACTATGCACGTTACGAATTCCTTACAGGGATTCCATATGTTGAGAAATCTCAGAGGGGAAAGAAGCCTAAGAGTGGCTAATGGAATGGAGGCTGAAATTAAAGTCATTGGATCAGTTTCTTTAGTTTTGAATAAAGGTTTTGTAATAAACCTAAATGATGTTCTTTATGTTCCCTCGATGAGAAGAAACTTAATTTCTGTCTCATTATTAGATAATGATGGATATTCATGTAATTTTGGACACGGACAGTGTCTTGTTTACTTCAATAATAATAATGTTGGTCATGCCATCCGACACGACAAGCTTTATATGTTATCCCTGCAAGATTCTCCTATATCTATGAATGTATGTGATGTGAATAAAAAGCGCAAGCGAATTGATGAGACTTCGTCGAAATTGTGGCACTGTCGTTTGGGCCACATTTCGAGGGGGAGAATTGAACGTCTCATTAAAGATGAAATTCTTCACACTTTAGATTTTAATGATTCGGATGATCATTATCTTGATTGTATCAAAGGCAAGTATGTAAAGCAAATAAAGAAAGGTGCTACTCGAAGCACAGGGATTTTGGAATTAATCCATACTGACATATGTGGTCATTTCCCTGTGACATCAGTGGATGGTTATAATTCTTTCATTACATTCACTGATAATTACTCACGTTATGGCTACATCTATCCCATTAAAGAGAGATCGGAAGCACTAGATAAATTTAAGATATTTAAGGCTGAAGTTGAAAATCAGCACAATCTAAAGATTAAAGTAGTGCGTTTGGATCGCGGGGGAGAGTATTATGGGCGACACGCAACTTATGGGCGAGTTCTGGTCCTTTTGCGAGTTCCTACAAGAAAATGGTATAGTCGCCAATACTCCATGCCCGTGATCCCACAAAATGGAGTAGCGGAAAGAAGAAACCGCACACTTATGGACATGGTTCGAAGTATGTTGAGCTACTCCACCTTGCCAGTAAAATTATGGATGGAAGCATTAAAGACCGTTGCACACATACTCAATCGGGTTCCCAGTAAATCAGTGCCTAAAACACCCTATGAATTATGGACTGAGAGAAAACCAAGTTTGAACTACCTACATATGAGGGGTTGTGCAGCTGAAGCTAAATTATTTAACCCACAGATTGGGAAATTAGACCCCAAGACTGTGAGTAGTCATTTTATTGGCTACCCTGACAGGTCTAAAGGGTACCGATTCTATTGTCCAGATCGTACCACAAAATTTGTAGAAACAAGACACGCAGTGTTCTTGGAAAATGATGGGATCAGTGGGGACTTGGAGCCTAGGAAAATTGATCTTGAGGAGAAGCGGATTTATGTCCCTTCACCGCTAATCCGACAAACTGATTTCCCTATGCCCCAAATGGTTGTACCCCAAGCGGTTGTACCCCAAGTGGTTGTGCCCACAGTTGATCCTGTTGTTGCAACTCCTGTTGCATCTCCAGTTAATCCTGTGGCCACTCCTCCTGTTGAGGGCTCTGAAAATGCTAGTGCTGTACCTAATGATGAGTTTTCACAGCCCTCTGTGACAATTAATGAACAGCCTAATGAGCCTACTATTGTACCTATCAGGAGATCAGAACGAGTGAGGAGATCTGCTATCCCAAGTGATTATGAGGTTTACTTAAATGAAGATGATCTTGGGAAGATGGATGATCCTAACTCTTATAAAGAAGCTATAAAGAGTAAGGATTCATCTAAGTGGCTAAATGCTATGAAAGATGAAATTAAGTCTATGGGCGATAATGATGTATGGGACTTAGTAGAAATTCCTAATGGAGCCAAAACAGTAGGCTGCAAATGGGTCTACAAAACCAAACGGGACTCCAAAGGGAATATCGAAAGGTTTAAGGCGAGACTTGTAGCAAAAGGGTTTACACAAAGAGAAGGCATTGACTATAATGAAACCTTTTCTCCTGTCTCGACTAAAGATTCTTTTAGAATCATAATGGCGCTCACAGCAAACTTTGATTTAGAGTTGCACCAAATGGATGTTAAGACTGCATTCCTAAATGGAGACTTGTATGAGGACGTTTACATGACACAACCGGAAGTTTTTGTTGTGGAAGGCGAGGAGCATTTAGGATGCAAGTTAAAGAAATCCATATATGGCCTGAAGCAAGCTTCTAGGCAATGGTACCTTAAATTCGATAAAGTCATAAGGAATTTTGGATTTAAGGAGAATGATGTCGATAATTATACATATGTTAAGTTCAGGGGGAGTAATTACACCTTCTTAATCCTTTATGTGGACGATATATTATTGGCCAGCAGCAGTGTGGACATGCTGCGGGAAACTAAAAGATTTCTTTCGTCTAATTTTGACATGAAGGATCTCGGTGAAGCATCTTATGTTCTTGGTATTGAAATTCACCGAGATAGGTCCAAAGGAACATTAGGTTTATCACAAAAGGCATACATTGACAGAGTATTAAAGAGATACAATATGCATAAATGCTCTGCCTCGCCTGCTCCTATTGTCAAGGGCGATAAGTTTGGGAAATTTCAATGCCCAAAGAATGACTATGAATCTGATCAGATGAAGGCTATACCTTACGCTTCTGCTGTCGGAAGTATTATGTATGCTCAAGTATGCACACGCCCTGATTTAGCTTTTGTTACCGGGATGCTTGGCAGATATCAATCAAATCCAGGACTGGACCACTGGAAAACCGTTAAGAAAGTCCTACGCTATATGCAAGGCACTAAAGGTCACATGCTCACATATAGAAAATGCGATAACCTTGAAGTTGTCGGTTATTCTGATGCTGATTTTGCGGGGTGTAAAGACACTAAAAAGTCCACATCAGGTTATATTTTCACCCTCGCAGGAGCAGCAATATCATGGAAAAGTGTAAAGCAAACACTTACTGCATCGTCGACAATACAGGCTGAATTTGTGGCATGTTATGAGGCTACCGGACAGGCTGTATGGCTAAAGAACTTTATCCCGGGATTAAGAGTGGTAGACAGCATTTCTAGACCACTCACTTTGTACTGCGATAATGAACCCGCAGTTTTCTATTCGAGTAACAACAAGTCAAGTGCGGCTGCCAAGCACATTGACATAAAGTATCATGTTGTGAAAGATAGAGTTCAGGATCAAACAATTAAGGTTGAGCATATTGGAACTAAATTTATGCTCGCGGATCCGCTCACAAAAGGCTTACCACCCAATAATTTTCGTGATCATGTTGCCGACATGGGTTTATTGGAGAGCCTGTGATCCTGAAATAAGAGGACCAAATAAAGTAACCAACCCCCGTTAAGTATTATGTTATTCGATCGAGATAGAATGGAGCACTATAAGTACTGATGTCCAGCGATACTTAATTGATTGTTGTGATGCACTACTTTGGTGTGAATTTTTATTGAGAGAGGGCTTATGATGTTTAGCCTTACGATCAAGGGGGAGAATGTTAGGTATGTGATCTCAGGCCAATCGGCCAAAACGAGAAAGAGAGATTTCAGCGCCCTGATCGGGGAGCTTTCCATATTTTGGTTACGGTCCCCCGTTGCAACAGCGCAATATAAAGAAGGGGTTCCGGCCTCTCACGAGGTAAAGTGTGTTTTCCCGTGAGAACCAAAACCCCGTACAACACTAAAGACGCCCGATCCATCTGCAAGGCCGTTGAGCAACGGAAGACCGCCGCCGCGCATACGGACGCCGCGCGATCGCACCGACTCTTCCTCATGCCTGCATCACGCAGGCACAGGTCTTCGCTCATGGCATTCATCGGCGACAGTAAGTCATGTTTCCCCTCCCCTCTAGGTGTTCTAGTGATAAACTAGCAGATTAATGTCACATGCATAAGGATTAAACCCACAATTTTCAGTCAAATGCCATAACACACAGTCAAAAGACATCAACAAAAACTAATACAAACGCCCATTTGAGTGTTTCGTATTCTAGAAAATAGTTCAGCTCTCCACTGAAGGTTTTACAAGGCCAAGTGTATAGCATGAGCTAGATGTCTATTATGGCAATTTTCACGAGTTCTGAAGCAAATAAGGTAGTAGGAACACTGGGTGGTTACATGTGCAGCCATAAAATATTTTGCATGCACACAATTGTACAAAAAGATAGAAACTGATCTTCGAAATGTGCTAAATGGATAATACGTGATAAAGATGTTAGAGCCAGAATCCCATGATAATAATATGATATATCAAATAAAGGCACTTGATCTAGCACATTAGACATTTTATATGAACATAGGTTGATTTTGGTTGATAAAACAAGAGAGAGAACCCTGCTACTTGGCATGCACTAGCAAGATCGGTAGACCATTTCCCTTGTCATTCCGGAATTCGACATGACTACCACTGATAGGAAGCCGGCGTTGCATCCAGATTTTGTAGACGACATGCATGGCTCAACAAGACTTGCGTTTGAGCTCAGGTGACTTCTGGCGGAGCAGCTGGCCTTCCATGCCTGAGGGAGAAGGTCTGCCTCCGGGGCTGTGCAGGTTGATCGAGCTGACGGAGAGCTGGTGGAAGACGGAGGAGCTCAACGTGTCGGTGGGAGCACCACACATGACTCCGGCGGCGGACAGCTCGGGTAGATCATGGTCGGAGATGCTGAAGCCACTCGAGGCCAACTGCTCGGAGACAATCTTGTATGCCTTCTCTAGCAGAGTGTCGATGTACTTCTGGTACGCTTCCATTCTGATCTGGACATGGTTCTGGACCTGATCATGGGAAAGAAAACGAATCGCGTGATGTGTATTGAGCAATGCATTCCTAGTTTCGTGTGAAATATAAAAAACGAGCAGGTCTTGCATGGAGCTATTCAAGTTGCAGGATTTGAATTGTTGAAGCGCAGTTGTAGCAATGGTTACAAACAGATGCATCCCACATAACTGTTAGGAGAAGCTCCAAAAAGATCACAAATCCTAAAGGACCTGCTGTTCTCATCAGTGTTTCAGTGAAGGCCTCAATTCATCATTTGCTTTAGAGTCTTCGGTTTTTAATTTAGGAGGCAATCGTTTTGTTAAGGCATTGTTGCAAAACTAAAATGCCCTTTAAACAAACTGCCTACAACAACAACAACAAAACTACAGATTGTGGATTTTTCAATGGTGGATGCACACTTCCACCAGAGAGAGGTTGAGTCTTCTCTCTATCTGTTTGGTAGGGACCTATTCATTTTAGGTAATTTTTACAGCACCTTCTACTAGTAGTAAGAGAGTAGTAGTAGAAATTAAATCTGACAATTGATTTGTGAAAGCAAAATATTTTTTTTTGTAAATCTATTTTTTTATGAGGGTATTATGAAGAATCCGTACGACAAGCATGGCAACACTAGTGTCGTGGGTGAGAGCCCTCTTCCATGACTGCATGGTCAAGTCGTGCGACGCTTTGCTTCTGCTGTAGAGCACGCGCAGCCTTGTCTAAGAAATCCGCCCCGCAGAGCTTCAGCATGAGGAATTTCAAGTACATCAACACCATCAAGGCCACTGTCAAGCAGGAGTACCCTGGCACGGTGTCGCACCGACATTGTAACCCTTGCCGCCAAGGAGGGGGTTGTCATGGTGCGCACGCTTAATTTGCTCGCTATATATTCAATCTTTTTGAAGCTTGCTCAATCCATGGTAAACTAGCACGTTTTGTATGCAAATGCAACCATGACCATTGGGCATTGCAGCTGGGTGGGCCTTCGATGGCGATGAGGACGGGGCGCAAGGACAGCAGGGAGAGCTACTACAGCGAGGTGGAGCATTACATCCCGAACCACAACGACTCAGTGGTACTGTCCTGGTTCGCGTCCATGGGGATCGGCTCGGAGGGCACGGTGGCACTGCTGGGCGCACACTCAGTAGGGTGCGTCCACTTCTTCAACCTGGTTGGCCGGCTGTACCCGATGGTGGACTCTGCCATTGACCCAGCATATGGCACCTACCTTCGGGGGTGGTGCCTGACAGCGGACGCCCAGGAGGACACCCACGACGTGGTGTACAAGCGCAATGACTATATATTCCCTTTACAATTTTACCCCTCTCAGGATTCTACTACTAATACTGTCAATGGTAGTATGACTAAATCCTAACTAATCTGATCTATTGAATTAAACCTTAAAAGAATGGATGGCTCACATTCATTTTAGGGTATTGTAAAAGATTAAGGTGTGCGAGCGGAACCAGTACAGAACCAGGCAAGCCAAGCCTGCCCAGGATTTCGCATCTTTCAGACAGAATATACCCATAAATTCCCGTCCAAGCTTAATGTCTAAAATCAACAAATGAGTCAACTACTGAAGCAAACACTGAAGTTGGTGAACACTAGCTCTTATTTTCTTGTATGACAGCGCGTAGAGACTAAAACAAGAACATGACAGAGCAAGCAGTCAAAGTTACCTCCACTTGGTCATGCAGTCTTCGTTGCACTTCCATCTGTGCTCTCAAGGCTTCTTTGACTTCTTGACTTCTGCAGCAAGTAATTATGACATTTTACTCTATTTCAAATAGCACAATATACGTAAATATTATAAAAGTACTCATCAACAACAACAACAAAGCATTTTGTCCCACACAAGTTGAGATAGGCTAGGAACGAAACCTCCTCGAAGAGAAACAAACATGCTGGACAGAGAGTGGCTCATGAAGCTTACTCTTTCACATCTTGAGTAGAAACTCTAGGAGACACACTCATTCCACCTTGAGCATCTAGAAGATAGGACGCTGCAATTTGGGGGAAGGCAAACACAAAACAATCAGAGGCTAGAACAAGACCTAACAGAACTCTTTCCAGTGTTTTTTCAAGTCAGAAAAATGGATGTGCACACTAGTCATGGATTTCTTTACAAATTCATTGCAGAACATATGGCATGTAGTTATGTACAATTTCCCATAATATATGCACGTGTTATTTCATTAAGTTACTGGTGACTGACAAGAGTAAATCGCATAGCGATATTCATTAATCAATGCTTGTGAGATAAATAGTGCTACTAAGCTTTGACATGCGTCCTAAAGATTTGAATCATTTGATAAAGAGAACATAACTGCAGCAGAAAAGTGCAATTCAAGAATATGTTGAAAACTGCTTAACTCAATTTCCAAACATTTCCATGTTAACAAAAAGACATTACGAAGCAATTAAGTGATAATGTAAACAAACACTTTAGTTACTATTGCTAACCTAGCAAAATCATATTTGAAGTCTTTTTTCGCTGTTTCATTGCATGTATGTAGATACAATTGTGACCCTCCATGAACCTTAATGTGATTATCCATGTTCGTAATAAGGTGATTACATTAGGTGCAGAACTGCAGAGTGAATTTTATACACAAGACAACAAGTACAACTTTCGATTTTCCCCCTCTGGCCAAGGCCAATAGCATCTAGCCTCAGCCTGCATGTCTAATTGGATTAGCAGAGATGTGAGCACATGGCAAATCTTGACTCGTTCAAATGTATAATAATAATCCAAAACTTTCTGCTACCCTCATCAACATTATTTTGTAGATTATGTGAAATCTGTGAAAAACAAATGAAGTTGCCCATTGACCATAAAATACTCCTTCCCATATCGCATACAGGTTCTCCTTCACTCTCCATGATTCCCATATCCCAGTGATGTCGACAATACCACTCAAAATCCCACACCATGCATTCCCTACAGACCAATCAACTCCAAACCCTCCCATAATCTCCCTCATCAGACCCACCCTCTTCCTCCCTGCAGACCTTTGCCAAAGAACATATATGCATGGCAAGCAACAAAAGAAAAAAAAAATCACAACTCAGTTAGCTTAGGCTGCCATCTCCAAACCCTAGAACTTCCAGCAATCCCCAATATTTCAAGAAGTTGCCACTAAGTGATTCTCATAACATGCATCCAATCTGGTCAAACTGATCAGTCCATAACTCAGTTAGCCTAGGTTGCCATCTCCAGACCCTAGAAGTGATTGCTACTAAGTGATTGCTCGCAACATGCATCCAATCTGGGTCAAACCGATCCATGATCAACCAAAATATATACTCACATCAAATGGCATCTCAGTTCATGAAAAGTTATGAGGAAGCTAACACAGCAAGACCATCAACCAAGTAGAATCATATTCAACATGTGTACAGGTTAATGGGAGACAAGCTGTGAAACATTGCAGCAAGACTTGGAACATTAATTGATATAAACAGTGAGATAAGTAGATTGCTTTGTATAACTTACCATCTTTAGATTGCTCTGATGTCTCTTTGCCAGATTGTTTCCCCAATCTGTATTTCTGGTTATAAGATAAAAGAGAAAACATAAAATAGCTGTATTTCAGACATTGTAAGATACACGTGAGTATGCAGTAAATACCTGAAGATGACTCTTCAAGTGGAAAAGCGTGAGCCCCTTCACACCCATTGTCCTCAAGATAGTTTTTGGTGTTGCTTCTGCAAGAATAATCATGCATTTAACTACTATATTCAAAAGTAAAAGAAAATAAAGTCATATATTAGTAAGTTTTACTAGTTTAGTGATAACAATTGACAAGTCAACAATTTAGGGGGCTAACATGGTTGGACTATGGATTAGCATTGACATTCATAATTTCATATGAATCTAATGCGGCTAGCGATTATTATACCTCAGGAAACAAGACTCCAAACCATGGAATGGAACAAATTGTTAGATATGTATAGGCTGTAGGAGAATTATTATCTCATGTAGAGGGCTTCTTGCATTTTTCTCTCCTAGTATATTTGGCCTTTGGCCCATTGGAATAGATAAGAGTCCATTCATAACATGGTATCAACCCAAGAAAAGGCCAGGGCTAGGGTTTCCCAACCCTAGCCGCCGCCATGTCACCAACTCTTCTCGCGCCCACGTTCTCGACCGCGCCGCCGCCAGGCCGTCGCGCACGTGTCGTCACCACGCCAAGCCTGGCTGCACGCCTCCCGGCCGTCGTGCCTGCGCCAGGTTACCTCCACCCGGATCCGGCCGTCTCTGCGCTGGATCCAGGCCTCTCCGCTGCTGCCAAAGCCCGAATCCGACCAACTCTGCACTGGATCCGGCCCTTTCTGTGGCCACCACACCCGGACCGGCTCTCTCCTCCGCCGCCTCGCTCAGATCTGGCCCTCTCCTTCGCCGCCACGCCCTGATTTGTCCACCGTCGGCCTCGCCACTCCCGGATCCTGCCAAGCTGCTTCTTCCCCGCCTTGCGGCCTGGCCAACTCCATCGCCACCCGGCCACTGCTCTGATCTTCTTCCACATATGATGACCATCCATAGTGCTATCCTAGTTCCGAAGGTCACCTTTGACGGGGTGAAATACCGCAAGTGGGCCATGCATATGCGGATCCACATGATGAGCCAGTGTCTTTTGGGCCATCTTACTAGCTAGAGGCCTTGTCCACTGCTAGCTGCCCCTCAGATCCCTGCAGCTACTGATGAAGCAACCCAAAAGACTGTGATCACTGCCTTTGAGGTGTACCAGGCTCTACTTCACTCCTACGAGAGGTGGCACAATGACGAGGCGTGTGCTTCTGCCATTCTGGTGAGTAGCATGACTGTGGCTATCTCCATAGATGTGGTGGAGCTACTGACATCTCAGTTGATGTGGGAGTGCCTTTGTGCCCACTACGAGTTTACAAGTAATACTATGTATCTTTCGATCATACACCAGGCGCACTCTCTTCAGCAGCTTGATGCCATAGTGGACGCCTTCTACCAGCAAATGTCCGCGGTGTGGCATTAGCTTGACTCTCTGAGACCGGACGTTTGTCCAACCTGTCCTTGTGTGTGTCAGCATGCTCACCTAGAGACTCACCGTCTCTACAAGTTTCTGACACGTCTTTGGTCAAAGTTTGAGCTTGTCCGTGCTTCGAGTCCGTCCATGTTAGAGGCTCTAACCATTGTTCGTGTTGAGACTCGTCTCCACAGTGTGGCCCAACTACAGCTCGCCTCTGTTCTGGCTACTCGGGCGTCTTCTCCAACACCTGCTCCTACTGCACTGGTGCCTCTAGCTGCACCGGTGGTAGCGACTTCTACTACAGGTCTTCAATTCTGTTACAATTATAAATAACAACAAAGCATTTTTCCCCATACAAGTTGGGGTAGGCTAGGAATAAAATCTCCTCAAAGTCAAAGAAACAAGAGCAATATAATAAAACATACAAGACTAAAACGCTAAGCTTTGCATCCTGTCATCTAAACCAAGAGCCTAAAATACTGCCCCTAAATCTTCTTCTTATATCATAGTTCCAGTACGTGGGTCGCTAACTTCCATGTCCACAGTCCACCCAAATCAAAGCTCCGAGCTAAACTACATTGGTAGAACAGCACCATATTTCATTAATGATAGCATGAAAGAAGCATTTTGCCATGTAAAAACCATATTCTACTTTTAAACAGGCAGTGCTTTGCTCAAACAAACTATACCAAAGAAACACCAAAGTCTAGATTACACCAATAAAATCTAGGGTTTATCTATTTATCAAGCGCTTGAAATTCATTTTTTCTCAACACTTGGATGGAGATCTAACAGCTCTCATAACCTCCTAAAAATAAAAAAACAAATAGAACTAAAAGTTGCAATGAAGCTGTGCTAAAATTGCACATCACTTGGTATGGCAATTTTAGGCTTAGTATTGTGCAATTTTTGGTGACTGAGAGATAAAAAAAATTATAGGCACTTGAAAATTAGTAAGTCCGTTAAATCTATAGAACAAAGTCATCTTTCGATAACTATGTCATGTATTACAAAGAAGCAATTTGCCACATAACAACCGTCTACTTTTGAACAGCAACATTTTAATCAGACCAAGGTTATAGCAAAAAATACACCAATCCACTTCAACCATTTGTAATCTTTCAGATGAGTCTAGTCAACTGCTCCTTGTACCCTAAAAAAAATATATCTGTTATGATAAATTGAGAAATGTTACCCAAAAACACATTTTCCAACATTGCGTTAAACTCCAGGATCAAAGACAGCAAATAAACACCGCAAGAACATCCTAATATAACTGAAATGCATATAAACTTAATTCAAGTTAATGCAAAACAATCACAATCAACTCCTCATAGATGCAGCCTGCAGATATGGTGAGCCAAGCTCACACAAACATACAAGTACCTAAAAGAAAGACACCACCTTTCTGCTACTCCCCACAGAACAACTTCCAATGGCAGCACTTAGTTCCAAATCCACACGGTCAGCCACATAAATTGCCATCAAAACTCAACGTGTATCAAGACGGACCACCATATTTCTTCAATTTACCGCAACCAGCATCCAGAACTGCATGATATTATCAAATTCTGAGTTCATGCAAGCAACAAACATCACCATCTCAAAGCAAGAAAAATCATAGTGTCCAGTTTCACACTTCAAAGCAATTGATTCACCATAATTTACCACATCACCTCCCAAATCCCGGACCAACAAGCTGAAACTACAACCATAACTCCAGAATGTCATCCAGGAAAGGCAACAAATTGCTCCATTTCGCCTACCAATCCATACATCCCCCAGAAATGAACCCCCGATTGTGCAGAAACTTCTTTCCTTTTTTCAACGAAATTCAACCACTTCAAATCTCATCGACCCACCAGAAATTACTGATACACTCCACCCAATTCTAACCCCCAAATGCATCACCATTTTTCTCCCAAAAAAACTCAAAACATTCTGGTTCCTACAGCGCATATTTCGTTGAAATCCCTGTTTCATAGCAAACATCGCCTTTTTCACCCGAATCACCATGAAAGCTTGAACTTTACTAAGTAAAGGCCACAACCTTCCAAAACACACCACATAGCCCTCTCAAAACACCTCTCCTCCCAGCCCCAAAGCAGGTAAGGGCCACACATTCCCCTCGAAATCCGTCATGCATACACCAATACCAGCCAAGAGCGCGCTAAACCCGCTTTCATTAGCGCGAATGCACGACGCTCTTCTTCCAACAGCGCGCATTTCGCACGAAATTTTATTGCAAGTGACAAAGGCCCAAACTTGATAGACAAAAGATCCAAACTTTCCTAAAATTTCAACACAGACATCCATCTCAATCCCGCTCAAATCCTTGCTCCGAGACCAGCAAGAGCCTCACATGCCGCTCGAATCCGTCCTCGCAAGAACCAAAAGCACACGGCCACACCAACCAAGAAACCCACCCACCAATCAACCACACATTGCCGGGGCTTGGGAGAGAGAGGGGGGAGCGGAGAATCTCACTCTCGGGCCCGCCGAGCTGGGCGACGGCGTCGACGAAGCGCTCGTGGAGGTCGGCCGTCCACCGGAGACGGGGCTTGGGGTCCGCCGTCAGCACCAGGCTCGGCCCGCCGCCCGCGCCGCCGGGGCGCGGCGCGTCGCCGGGCGCCCCGCCGTCCGGGCGGTGGTGGATAAGGCCAGGGGGGAACATCGCCGCCTCCTCTCAAACAAGAGAGCGAAACTTCTTCTCCTTCCTTCCTCCCCAAAAGCGAAGGATCCAATGAAAAGTCCCTCGTCTCTCTCTCTCTCTGCCTTTTTCTTGTTTCTTGCTTCTCTTCTGCTACTTCTGCTTTCTAGTGGCAGTGATTCCTCTCTCTCTCTACATTCTCCCTCTTGCTCAGTTGCTTGTGATTTGTGAAGGTCTCCTGCACCTTGCAATGCATTACTGCCATAATGGTGTCCGTTAGTGCAGAGCAATGTCACTTTCTACTGTTTATAGAATATTACGAACCTTTTTTTCAGTTTTTAGGAGATATTTTCAGCTTTTTTTCTACTATAACTAACTTTTAAACAAAATATTATTTTAAAATAGGATCTTTAAACTAATTATAATATACACTATATCAACTTTATTTATAGTAGCTAAAATTGTATATAAGTTTTAATTACTCTACATTTTCTCTTACGAATAGCTCAAAAACTACAAACTATAACTAAAAATTATAAATCAAAGCCAAAACCAAAGAATAGATCCACATCCAACTTACCTCTAGTGTTAAATATCTTGTTAGTCACTAAAGTCATCATTTTTAAGATGGAAGAATAGCTAAAATATGCTTTCTTAATTAGCTCATTTAATTCAATTATAGAAAAATACTACTCTACTCATTTAATTGAAGAAATTTTGGTTCTTTGTGTTTGGGCACTGCACAATGATTGGTTCGTGGAAATTTCAGCTTGGCCCTTCTTTCTCTCTCACTCTACCCATCTCTGTGTGTTTGGTGAGAGCAAATTGGCCCATCTCTGTGTTTGGTGAGAGCAAATTGGCAATCAGATTTAATTAATTATTTTCCTTAAAATAAAAGCTAGTGGATGGAAGCTCATGTGAGGGCTGAACAGACTGCTCAGTGGCTCTTCTCCATTTGTTTATTCTCTTTCCTTTTTATAATATAAAATCTCCCCTTACATTGGCTTTGGACATGCTCGTGTCATATGGCCCCCTTTTTTAGTTTTAGTTTTCAGTTTTTGAGTTTTGATTTCTAATTTATTATTTTTAAAATTTTATTTTTTCTAATTTTTTTAGATTTTTTTTTTCTTATGTTCCTTTGCATTATACGTACCTTTTTTCTACTTTTAAAGATAACATGTTTTTTCTATTTTATAATTTAATTATGACAAAAAAACTATCAGTTACTTCAGTGTAAAATAATCTAGTTATTGTAAAAAAAATTAAAAGCCATAAAAAAGCCCAACTGAGTGCAGCCATAGACGTCATGTATTTTTCCATTTGTAGAAATCGAGAAAATATGTTATTTCATTACTAGCTAGATCGAACAACTATCTACGGTACTCACATGAGAAAAAAATGGCTATTGCGTGTAATCAATTGTATGTATGAGAATATTGTCTGCAGAAGGATTTACCACTTCGGATAGTATGATTATTTTTTTGATTAACTTTGGAGTTTCTTCAAGGCGAGACAAAAAAGAGCTCAAGTGCTGATATCCAAAACAGGCAATGGAACTTGAAAGATATTAAATTTGGCGCTTTAAATAATTTGAAAGATGTTTGTAATATTTTTTGTACTAGTAAGGTGCCCGTGCGTTGCAACGGAAAACCAAATAAAAGTGATGCATAATATCAAATATGATCTCAAATTAAATAATAAATATCAACTTTGAAGCTAGCATAATCAATTAAAATGGTACAGCACAAGAACTTACTCTTTTGATCCTCTCCAGGTCAGCCTCAATGGATTTGATCCGCTCAAATGAGTTCAGTAATATATGCTCCTCCTCCTCGGGGATCTTTGGTGGTTTGCTTGCTAGATATTGCACAAAGACTCAAGATTGTCAAGACGCTGTAAACAAGTGCTCATGTCAGCATCACTTATAGACCGATGGTGTGGCTTATCTGCAACTGGGACTGGTGCCATAGAAGGATGGACATTCTCAAGCCTCATCACTGGTTTGGATATGAAAAGGCAGAAAAAGGAGAGTAGCTTGATCAAGGTTGTGACCACAGCTTTAACAAGATTTTCCAAACCCTTTCGGGCAATTGTACCATCCAAATTAAAAGTAGTGTTCCCTGCCATCAATAGAGCATAACAAAAATCAATAATGAAGAGAATAAAACAAAGAACAAAGATATCACTCATGTAGGAGCAGTCCTTGGATACATGCCAAATAAACTGAGGTTATTTCTCAATCAAAGAGATAATTTTCATGGTTCCAAGTCTAGCGCAAAACCAAATAGACAATTCTGAGTTTGAACATTGATATGCCAAATAGATAATTTTCCTTACAAACGGATTTCATAGTTACATAGGTAGCTAAAAGGGAAAAACTTGAACATTGATATGCAGATAATTAATCATAGCAATGTTAATTCTTCTGATAAATAATTGCTTTTGTAAGTTACAAATCAATTCAAATTTAATCTAACAATTGCCTTTTATGATAACGCAATATCCAATATTCCAGTGACTCCATTTGGCAAATAATTAAGGTCGATGACTCGTAAACAACAACGCAAAGATGTATTGAAAAAGGTAATCTCAAGAAGAAGCATCACGGATATGTAGTAGGAACGTAAAGTGATCGGCACGTAGGTAGGCCATCACATCCCACTCTTATTCTGTACAGGAATGGCTAAAAATGAGCAGGTTTCTCTAAAAGGGGACATAAGAAAAAATTGCACCCGAAAGATTTGGCCCACCCCCACCCCTAATACCTGCAAGAGTCCAACCACTCCGAGGTCACCAAAACCCAGAGCCACCTTTCTGCCACAGCTCAAAGCCTTGTGCAGAATGTTTAAAAGACAAGTTTTTTCTCCTCTGCTGTACGAAGCGAGAGCAAGCAAGCCACCGATGACCTCCGATCCCAACTGGGGTGGATCAGGACAATGGGTGGTTAGGGCTGGGGGCTAACCGAGCGTGAAGGGGCTGACGCCGAGGCCGGGGCGAAGGTCGAGGGTGATGGCCCCCATGGCCATGCCCTCGTAGTGTCGCCTCACGGGACCGTCGCCGGGACGGCAACCCGATCACGCCGCAGCCGCCCCCCACCATCGCCGGTAGAGCACCCCGCGCTGATCTGGGAGGAGGAGAGAGCTGCAGATACGGCGGTGGAGGGAGCTGCGAGGGGCCAGTGAGGCGGCGTTGTGGAAGGGGGCGCGATCGAGCACGATCGAGGGGCGGCCATCCGACGGGATCTAGAGGAGGAGGGCCACTCGTCAGCAAAACCATGCGCGGTGGCGTGGGGTGGGAAGAGAAGGCAGCATGCGCAGCGGGAGGAGGAGGAGGCGGCTGCAGCGCGGGGTGGGGGGAGGAGGCGACGACGGAGCGGAGGGGTGGGGGGAGGAGGAGGCGGCGCGCGGGGTGGGAGGGAGGGGAGGAGGCGGCGGTGCGGGGTGAGGAGGAGGAGGAGGCGGCGGGTGGGAGGGAGGGAGGAGAGCGACGTGGGGGGGAGAGGAGGTGGCGGCGCGGGTGGGAGGGTGGGTGGGGAGGGCGTGGGTGGGAGGGTTTTAGGGTTGGCCGGGTGGCGGGAGGGGGAGGGAAGATCCGACGGTCCAGATTGGATGGAGGCTTCGGCAACCACCAACTCCTTCTTTTATAATAGTAAAGATAGACTTAGATGAGTTTCAAATGGTGGAGCACGAGCAAACACAAGTATGACATCTTAAGTTCAAACTCCATCCAGACAAGTGAAGTGGATCGGATATCCAAGAGGCAGGAGTGAATTGGGTATCCTTTTCAAACTTACCAAATTACACAAATTAACAACAATCTAAACTCTACGTCCAACTTAAGTGACTAGGGTTTACTAGTGTACTCAATCAACTTCTAAACATATTAGTGAAGTTTTGCAACCTAAATTCCATCCTTACATAAGTCTAGTAAGCTAGGGATTAAGAGACAAGTAACAAATGCGTAAATGAAAAAGGAACAAGAGACAACCAATTTTTTACCAAGGTCTTAAAGATTTGACGGTCCCCCTACTCCTCATTGGAGCACTCTCGCAAATGTCTAGCTCCTATTAAAACCTACGCAAGGATTCAAGCGCTCCACTAGCAGTAGTCCTTCACTCCAGATAGATAGACTCCAAACCGTCACAACTCTCTTGGTGCCTTCTACAAGCTTGTTCTTGGAATGTCACCAAGTGTACGCCTTCAAACCGTCTAGAAACCATTGAATTTCAAAGGTAATAAGGTCAAAGAGGTCACTTAGCCTAGTGAGGTCAAACAAATAGGAGTGTTGCCCACGACTTATCCTAATCTACTCTCTCACACTCTCAAGATTTCAACTTGATGCTTATGAGTGCCCTTGAACTCTTAAATATGTAAGCCACTAATTTGGAGTCTCAAGAGAGCTAATTTGAACGCCCAAGATCCATATATATAGTTCCACACTTCATAAACTAGACGATAGACACATTCTGTTCAAAATCAGCCTTCACCTAGATCATCTAATCCAAGTCGGGTCATTCGAATTAAACACTCCCAATGGTAAAAAATATAGCTGTTACATTGACTCGGATCGTCCAAACTGACATGGATTATCTGCCTGACTCGGATCATCCAATCTATCCTGGATTATCCTACTCCATGCAAATTCTGAAAGACAAGTTCTCTAGAAAATTAGTTCGAGTCATGCTTCGACCCACCTAGATTATTCGACTTGCGTGGAAGTGCAAGAACACATCTCTATATCAAATTGATCTGACTCGCATTGATCATTAAGAACACAAGCCTTTGTCCAATTGCTCTGACCTATGGTCTGACTAATTTGGATCATCCGACTTGCAATTTGTTGAGGAACTCTCGCTAGCGACCAGTCCGAGCGATTCCTCTGCTTAGAACAAAAACGAATCAATCACAGAAACACAGAATAATAGATTGAACACAGAGAGGTAGAGAGAACTCCTGGTCTTCCTTTATTGCTTCATATGCATTGGGGTGTACAAAATTGGCCATATGGCTCTCTATTTATAGGGGGTGGTGAGGTGTCCACTAGAGATAAGGACACGTTTAAACGAGAGATAGGATCCGTTTAAACGGGAGCCATATCCTGATTTCCTAATACTCCCCCTTGGGCACTCACCCAACATACTCATGCCTCGTTAAAACTCCATAAAGACCCAGTGAGAAAAATTTGGAGAAAGAGTACATGATGCATGTTATGCTGCGATTGCACGAATTGCCTCGTTAAAAACCTTGGTCGAGAAACTTCAGGAAAACTCATCAAGAGAAAAAGAGTACAATTCACTCAACTTCATTTAATCTTCAGGACTTTTATTCTTTGGGTACTTGATCTTCAGGATTAAGATTTACTAATGGGCTTGAGAGAATTCTCCCCCTGAATTCTGCACTTCTCTAAGTCTCATCATACCGATCCCTCGCACGCATCTTTCAAACCTGATGCGGGGAGTGACTTTGTGAATAAATCTGCTAGATTTTCACAAGACTTAGTATGCAGTACTTTAATCTCGTCCATCTTTTGCAATTCATGAGTATAGAAGAATTTGGGGTTGATATGCTTTGTGAGATGACTCTTCACATAGCCTGTTTGTACTTGTGCAACGCAAGCGGCATTATCTTCATAGATAATTGTGGGGGTTTGCAGAATATTCATCCCACATGACTGCTGTATGTGGTGAACCATTCGGCGTAGCCAAGCACATTCACGTGCAGCTTCATACAACGCTATTATTTCTGAGTGGTTCGTCGAGGTAGCTACAAGGCTTTGCTTAGACGATTTCCGTGAAATTGCGCCCACCACCACAGAATACATAGCTTGTTTGTGACTTTGCGGTATGCGGGTCGACAGTACCCAAAGATCTGCATAGCCAATCAAGTTCGATCTTGATTCTTTCGTAGAACAATTCAAGGTCCTTGCTTCCTTGGAGATATCGGAAAATGTCCTTTATGCCCCGCCAATGCCTTTTGGTGGGCTCGTGATTATACCTTGCTAATGTGTTCATGGCAAAAGCAATATCCGGTCTAGTGCGTTTGCTAAGTACATGAGTGCTCCAACCGCACTCGTGTATGGGAATTCGGTCCCGTGACTTCTCCCCTCTTCCCTAGGTCGGAAAGGATCTTTTCTTTCATGCATGATCTCCGATCATCAGTACTTATGATGGGAATGCTTTCTCAAAGCCGAATCTTTCTAGCACCTTCTGGGTGTAGGTCGACTGATGTACCAAGACTCCTCCAGAGACATGCTCAAGCTGCAGGCCTAAGCAGAACTTGGTCTTGCCTAAATCTTTCATTTCAAACTCCGACTCTAAGTAGGAGCTTGCTTCTTTTATATCTTCAACTGTCCCGATGATATTCAGATTATCTACATACACTAAGATTATACAGAATCCATTCTGGGATCGCCGTATAAATACACAAGGACAGTCTTCATTCTTCGTGTAGCCTTTCTTGCAGAGAAAGTCGCTTAAGCGATTATACCACATTCTGCCAGATTGCTTTAGTCCATACAGGGACTTTCTAAGCTTCACACTGTACAGATTTCTATTTGCTCTGTCTTGGTTCGGGAGAGGAATTCCTTCAGGGAATTTCATATAAATCTCCAAATCCAAGTTACCATAAATGTATGCAGTTACAACATCCATCAGTTTCATTTCTAAATTCAAGTTCACTGCCAATGAGATCAAGTATCTAAAGGTAATTCCACTCATGACTGGGGAGTAGGTTTCTTCATAATCAACTCCAGGACGTTGAGTGAAACCTTGTGCTACCAGCCTTGCTTTATATCTCACTATCTCGTTTCTTTCATTTCTCTTTCGAACAAATATCCACTTGTGCCCTACGGGGTGCACATGGGGAGGTGTGCGGCACACGGGCCCAAACACCTCTCTTTTGTTCAGAGATAGCAATTCAATTGCTATTGCCATCTTCCAATCTTCCCAATCTGATCTTTTTTTACATTCAGCGAGCGATGCAGGCTCGGGATCAAGATCAATGATTGTGGCAAATTTCTTGGCGAAGTAGATATCAACACTGGCTGTTGTCCTATTTAGGGACTCTCCTGTGTGCACATAATTTATAGCTATTTCTTCATGAGTCGCTTCTTCTGGAGCTTCACCTTGCGCATCGCTTCTTTCAATTGCGGTGGCAAGTCCCTTTAGTTTTTCGGCTCCGATGTGTGCGCACACATCCATGCCGACGGGGATATTCAGATCCGGTATGCCCTCTACTGGAGGTGTCATACTAGTGCCAGGTCTCAACTGGCTTCCCTTCTCATTCTGGGGGACTTCAGTGATCGGCTGTGATAAATCCTTCTTATCCTTTTTCACCAGGCGTCCCCGATTACTTAGGATTCGAGGAGCCGGAGTTCTCGTCCTCTTTCGAGGAGCCGGAGTTCTCGTCCTCTGGACGAGATTGGGGATACCTTCCGCTTTCTTTGGTATTTCAACCCTCTCCGGTGCAGTGCATGCAGGCACATGCGACTTAGTCACGCTCTTCAAATCACTAAAGTGATTAGGCAGCTGATTCGCTAATGCTTACAAATTAATTGTCTTCTGGACTTATCTTGTCTTCTGGACTTTTATTGTCCTTTGGACTTCTCTATTTGATTTACTAGTGTGTGGGTCATGTGCAGGAATTTCCATGGCTTCCCACGTAATTTCCCGACATTTTTCATGAAAGGGTTGATTTCCTCCCCCTAATGTCGGGAAATTATCCTCATCAAAATGCAATCAGCGAAACGGGCGGTATGCAAATCTCCCGACATGGGTTCCAAATACCTGATTATGGATGCAGTCTCATAACCAACGTATATCCTAGTCTTACGGAGAGGGCCTATTTCAGTTCGCTGCGGAGGGGGTATAGGTACATAAACCTTGCATCCAAACCTCTTGAGATGAGAAATTTTCGGTGGTGACCCTTGCGCTAGTTGCATAGGTGAATGGATGTTGTAGGCCGAAGGTCTAAAGTTGATGAGATTCGCTGCATGTAGGACTGCGTGTCCCCAACATGTAGCTGGCAAATTACAATTCTGCAAAAGGGGTCGGGCAATAAATTTAATTCTCTTGATTAAAGCCTCTGCCAAATCATTCTAGGTATGGACATGCGGTACCGAGTGCTCAACTGCAATCCCCATCGCCATGCAATAATCATCGAATGCTTTTGAAGTAAATTCTCCGGTATTGTCCATTCTGATGGACTTGATGCGATGATCAGGGAACATATTTCTGATGCGAATGATCTGCGAGATCAATTTGGCGAAAGCATGATTTCGTGTGGATAATAAACCCACATATGTCCACTTCGAGGAAGCATCGATGAGCACCATGTAATACCTGAATGGCCCTGAGATAGGCTGAATAGGACCGCAATTGTCTCCCTGGATGTGTTCCAGGAATGCAGGGACTTCATTCTTCACTTTCAGAGTGGAGGGTCTAGTAATTAATTTCCCGGTGGCACATGCAGGGCACACAAAATCTTCGTGATTCGGGAAATTTTTCACATTAATATTATGCCCGTAAGAATTGTTAATTATATTTCTTATCATTCTAAGACCTGGGTGGCCTAATCTGTCATGCCAAAGACAGAATAGTTCAGAGCTTCCAAATACTGTCTTCAGGACAGTGTACGCTGTAGGCGTCTTAATGTTGGTATAATATAGCCACACGTGTTCTAATATAAGGTATTTTATTAATATGTATTAGAATACATACAACACATAAATAAAACACACAAATATTAGAACATATCATGCCATTGTAAACTGAATAAATGAATGAATTATTCCAAAATCATCCAACCATCATGAGAAAATTAAAACTAAAGTACCATCCATGCAAGATCTAACTTGTCCATTTAATGACAATTAATGTCTCATGCATTCTATGCATCAGACGGAATCAACTAGAAAATCATTGACTTCTTCGGCTATCTTTTCAGGCGTGATGTTCTCTTCGAGAGAAATCATAGAGGTGGCTACCTCTAGGTCGTAAGGGGGTGCTGCTGCCGGGATAGACTCAACCTCCATCATTTCAGGCAGCTGCTCAATATGCTCCCCCTCAACTGCTGCAAAGTGAGCTTCAGGCTGCCCTTTGCCATTATTCTTTTGGGCTTGGTGGGCATCAATGACATGTTGCGGTGCTTTACAGATCCGCGACCAATGTCCCCACTTGCCACACTTGAAGCAACCTTGGTTCTGCTGACCATAGGTTTTACCACTCTCCTTAGCCCTTTTTGTTATTTGGAGCATCTGACTTGCTTTTCTGGGCAACAGCCTTACCCTTCTTTCCACTTTTTTTCATCAAGGGCTTTCGCACCTTGTAGCTCCCAGCGTTGGCTTCATAGCCAGCGGAGCTGCCTGGTGGCTGAGAGACATAATTCTTGCGGAGAAGTTCGTCCTGAGCTTCCGCAACCTGCATCAAATCAATCAATTTGGCGTACTCCTTGTAGCCATCTTGACGATAGTTGCGGGCGGACTGTACAGCATTGGGGTGAAAGGTGGATATGGTCTTCTCAATCTTCTGCTCATCTGTGATCTGCTTGCCACAGAGTTGAATATTGGTACAAATTCTGTGCAAGGCAGAATTGTACTCCCCGACCGTCTTGAAATCGGCAAACCTCAGTCCGATCCACTCCTGCTCTGCTTGAGGAAGAATGGTGTACTTTAGCCTCTCAAACCGCTTCTTGAGTGCGGTCCAGAGTGCTAGCGCGTTTTTCTCCGCCATATACTCATTCTTGAGAGTAATGCAGGTGGTGCTCGAGGAAATGAAGTGCCTGATCATTTTCCTCAGGTGTAGGTTTGGCGTCATGCCGTCCGCCAATCCCAATAGCTGCGCGAAGCTTCCTGGCTCCAAGTACTATCTCGACATCGGATGCCCACGTTAGATAGTTCTTGCCATGCTGGGCAAGCTCCTCGAACTCCCAGTTCGTGATGCCAGTCATCTACATATGATGAATGGAACATATAAGTTTACTTTAGGTAAACATGCATGAAATTATTTACTGCAGGTAAATAAATGGTACAATAGGTTCTCATAATGTTTTATAGATTTCTATACATTTTCCATAATTTACTGCTAAATTTCAGTGATTAAAAGCAATTAAATAATTACAATTAATCAAAACAGTAAATAAATGCAGAAAATATATAAAACAATAATGGCATAAATAAACAAGCTTCAAATGCTGAAAATAATGCAAAATTTGGATTCCCGATGCCCTTTTATGCTAGAATATGAAATTTCAGCAAATTCTGCATTTTCTGGGGATCTATACGCAAAATTTCCAGTTCAGTGAAAATTTACGTAATTTTCAGATTTTCCGAGGGTTTTACAGCAAAACTTCAATTCGGAGAAAATTTTGCGTAATTTCTAATATCTCGGAGGGCCATTTTGCCAAAATTGCCCCCCCTTATACGGCCCATTGTCTCCTGGCCTATTTCTCCCCTCCCCCGGCCGGCCCATTTTCTTTTGGTCTCTCCGGCCGGCCGGCCCATAGGCCCACTCGGGTAGCACAAAGGATGGGGTAGGGTTTCCCTACCCCAATAATTCATGGCGCGCTCATGCCGTAGGGGGCAAGCGGCCGCGGCATGAGGCTCAAGCGGGAGGCGGGCGTGAGGCTACGCGGCGACGCAACCGGCCGGCGCAGCGCCGGCGGCGTCCGTCGCGAGGAGCGACCGAGCGGAGGCCACGCGTCGCGGCGGCGGCGGGCGCGCGCGCGGGCCGCACGCCAAAGTGAGGAGTTCATGGCGGCGCAAGCCGTACGGCGCGCGCGCGACCGAGCGCGGCGCCGGGCCCATGCGGGCCGCTGCAGCCGGTGGCGCAGTGGGGTCGCGCGCGGTGTGGGAGCTGTCGTGCGGGGCGAGCTCGCGAGTGGCCGACGGCTCGTCCACGGGACCAAAGCGACCGGCCGGCGAGGCG
This sequence comes from Melocanna baccifera, assembly GCA_036346265.1. Taxonomy (NCBI): domain Eukaryota; kingdom Viridiplantae; phylum Streptophyta; class Magnoliopsida; order Poales; family Poaceae; genus Melocanna; species Melocanna baccifera. The sequence goes on along the minus strand of CM070700.1, from coordinate 8,532,454 downwards.
GCTTTGGCGCGCTCGGCTCACACGGCGCCGGCCGGCCGAGCGGCGGCGCGACCTCTGGGCGGCAGCAGCGCGCGGCCGGTGCGAGCGAAGCCGAAGTCGGCGGCGCCATGCGTGGCGCGCGGCGGCGAGGCGACGCGGCGTGCGTGCAGCGCAGGAGCCTAGGAGCCGACGGCGCGCGGCGCATGTGGGCGAGGCGAGAAGCCGGCGTCGGCGGCGCGCATCGCGGCGGGCGCGTCGGCGCAAGCGGCCGACGGCGGTGGCGCCAGGGGCGAGTGGCGCGCCGCGGCGCGCGCGAAGCTCGTGGCGCGCTGTCGCGGCGGGCGCGCGTCGGCCGGGCCGATCGACGACGACGGCAACGACGGCCCGTGCAGGGGCCGGCTGCTGGTGCACATGCGGGTAAGACGGCGACCGAGTGGTGTCTCATGCTGAGAGACGGCGCGTATACAGGCGCGGTAGCCATGCAGGGCCACCCTTGCGAATCTTTTCTTGTGCAATTATCGAACAGAAAAGATATATAAAATTTTTATTTCTAATGTACGATGCAATCAACATCTACCCCTTTTCACAATCTACCGATCGACATTGTGCCGGCGACTTCAGGTCTGCTCACGGTAAATTAGGGCGGATTTGCATCGTTTCTACAGTGCAATCAACATCTACCCCATTTCGCAATCTACCGATCGACATTGTGCCGGCGACTTCAGGTCTGCTCACGGTAGATTAGAGGGGATTTGCATCGTAGAAAACCAATCTAGAACGTGAAGAAAATGCAAATTCAAAGCGATCTAGAAAACCAATCTATTAAGTGCTTCGATGATTACCTTCGTTCACCGGAGCGATTCGTGCTGATAACATGTTGAGGAACTCTCGCTGGCGACCAGTCCGAGCGATTCCTCTGCTTAGAACAAGAACGAATCAATCACAGAAACACAGAATAATAGATTAAACACAGAGAGGTAGAGAGAACTCCTAGTCTTTCTTTATTGCTTCATATGTATTAGGGTGTACAAAATTGGCCATATAACTCTCTATTTATAGGGGGGTGGTGAGGTGCCCACTAGAGATAAGGACGCGTTTAAACGAAAGATATGATCCGTTTAAACGGAAGCCATATCCTGGTTTTCTAATACAAGTAACCTCGAAAACACGCCTACTGTGAAATTGATCTGACCCATGGTCCAATTGGTCCAAACCATGGTCCGACTTTCAACTAAGTGCTATGCTCTCTATAGTAATAGTCTGACTGATGGTCTGACTCACTCGAATAATCCGATTGAATGCAAAATTTTCTGACTAGAGCTAGAGAGATCTGGTATGCTCCATAACTAGCTACCAAACTTAAGCTAGTACGGCTAAACCAAAAATAAAATGTATTACTAAAATGATTCTAATTCAACTTCTTAGATCATTTCTAGCCATAGTGTCATTACTCTTCATAAAAGCTATGATTTACCATCAATTTTCAGTATAGGGATCCATGAATAACTAAAAACAAACCAATTCTATTGTCAACACCTAACTTAACTCATCGACACTTGAAACACTAGGTTAGTCCGATAATGGAGTCGTTAATCACCTAAACACCAATTACATCAAATTAGGGTCCTATATACTTACAAGAAAGCAGCATTTATAAGAAAATGGTAAACAACGGATTCAGTGTAGGCATAAGTTCAGTCTAACTCGTCCCTCTATTAACCTAGCTAAGCTCGACCCCATGGGCTTGGGCATTGTATACTTTGCCAGATCTACAATCTGCTAAGAAAAAAACATATTTTACCGTGGTATTAAACAAATGTTAAGTGATGGACCAATTTGCTTAGGCCCCGCTCAGCGTTCGGTTTCTGCTACCGATATTAGCGTTCGGTTTCTGTTTTCACTATTCATTTTTTTTTGTCATTTTCTATTTTCTATTTTTTTATTTTTTTTCCGTATTCCTTTGCATTGCCCGTGATGGGCTAGCATCTTTTTTCTATTCTTAATTTTTTAAATTTAATTATATCAAATAAGCCAATTCAGATACAGTAAAAAAATAAGCCAGCTACAATAAAAAAATCATAAGCCACCATCATTCTGAATGCCCCAGGTTTGCTATCACCCTGCTTAAAAGGTCTCACAAGAATGAAGAGACCTTCATTTCCTTCAAACTTATCACAGTACATCAATTTTTCAATCATGTGTATTGGAAAAGATGATCTATTCACATATTTGCTAGATTTGGGTAAAAGAAAATTTGAGTAATTCAATGTGTAGCATGATACCTCATGTCCAGCGCATATGATCCTACAAAAATGTGCTCATGATCCGCCTTTTGGATTTAAGGGGTTTAGGTCATTCCATTCGGGTGAACGGGGGAAATCGAAGTAAAATCACTGCTCACCGGAAAGTATTGGGTCTAATCTTTTTCTAATCAAGCAAGCCTTAAACGGGTATTGTTACAAGCAAAAGATGCCATAGAGTTAAATGCCATGCAATACCGAGAGGTATTTATAGTAGCACTATTGATTCAGCATAGCTGGGTTCTTTTCAGTTTATATATAGTTTATACTTTGTACTGTCTACAGTAACTAGTTTTTAAACGGTGCGTTTTTTTAAGACTGGATCGACAGAAAAATTATAGTAAAAAGTGTACTAAATTCAGCTGTATCGGCTAAAATCACATGCGACTATTTCCCTCTATGTAATGCCTCTTGCAAATAGTCAGAATTTAAATATTTAAGTCATAAACCATCAGTTCAAAAGAACCCATCTATCCCGTACCAAAACAGAGGTTCTTATGGACATGATTGATACTATCTCTAATACAGACATTTAACTATTATTTTTTAATATATATTAGTAAACATTATAAAACGTATAGTATTTTAGAAATTACTTTTAATGGCAAATCTATGAATATCATTTTTATTGTGATGTACAAACCTTAATGCTTTTATGAATACTAGTGGTCAAATTTTTAAAAGTTTGCTTTCGATTATTCTAAAACGACGTCCAAAAATGACAAAAATCCGATATGAGCATGTTGCCGCAGCATCGATCGTAGTATATGGGTAGTTTCATTTGCCTCTCTTGTTATGTGAATCATTTGATGTTCCAGTAGGCCAGTCGAGAGTAAATCTCTTGTCGTCGCCTCCTGCACAAGTGTGTTTATGGTCCGACATGAAGTATATGGTGGGCGCTGCAACGAGTGTGTTCCTGCATTTTCTCCTCCTCCGTATAAGAGCCGATGCTATCCAGATTCATTTAGGGTGAGGTGTCCAACACAATTCATCAGGGATGTCTCTTTGAATGATGGTTTTAAATAAAGGTGGCGCTCCAATGGGCTTCGGCTAGGAGGGTTTCAGCTTTCGGTTAAAATTATTTTGTAGCGGCTGTTAATTTTTTTAAAATAAAATAAAAAATAAAAAATATTATATCATCGTAAATAATGCAAAGGAATACGGAAAAAAAAGTTAAAAAAGCTATAATAACCAAAAAAGTCAATATAAGTAAAAATTAGAAGTTAATGCATTCTAAATGGCTTTTGGCTTAAATAAGCTGAAAGCTATTTGAAAGTTGAAAGGTTGCGGAAGCAAATTGTCATAGAATGATTCTCGATTATGACACTAAGGGGTCTTAAAAAAATGATATTGCATCTGGCTCTTAAGAGATGATAAGACAAAGAATGAAAGAACATGTAACCCCTACTAAAGTACCAAGGCATGTAAGATTGAGATGCTAAAATTGACATGTGAGAAGAAGAACAAGGAAAAAAAACAAATCCACCATAAGACCTAAACAAAACTATAGGATCGAATAGAAAAGAGAGGCAAGGGTGTGCCGTGCAGCATCGCCGGATAGGGTTTGTTGTGTGCTTGGATATAACCACGCACATGCGTTTTTACAGCATTGTTTTTATAGATATTGTAACCTATTAAGTAATTAATGAAACCTGTTGGGTTCAAAAAAAGAAAAGCAAAGGTGTCTTGAAAAATAAGGAAAATGCATACATAGTTTAGCCATAGATTTGAGTGAATATTTGGAAAGGAGCTAGGGTGTTTAGCCATATATTTGAGTGAATATTTGGAAAGGAGCTAGGGTGTCTCGAAAAATAAGGTAAATTCGAAGAAACCATAAAAAGGGCACGTGCGTAATTTTAAAAAAATCACGGGACGTCATCCAAGAAAAAAGAGGTCTCTATAAAAAAACCAATGACCCGGACATAATTGTGGAGGAGTGGATGGTTCTTTTCGCAAAAAACGAGGTGATAGGGTTTTTAAGAACGAAAGGTTTATACATAATTACAAAAAATACGGAGGCTTTTTTGCAAGATTGAACGGAGTATGCACGAGAAAATACGGGTGCAAGGAAGATGAGCAAAAAACAAATACACGCCCGATGGTCTATTTTGACATGCAAATTAATACTTAGTAACTTTATTTGTACTCGGAGAACCCAGTAATTTTTACCGTTATATTGGACTTAACTGTTAAAAGAGATGTCACTGTAATTTTTTTTTCTCATTTTCCAACCAACAAAACTTTTTCCTCGCCGTAAGCAAAAGTTGCACACCATCGGCCGCCTCATCCATCTCTCGAACTGTCGAGCAAGAAACGCGAAACCCTAACCTCCCAATCGCCGCCGGCGAAAACCCTAGCAGCCGGAGCTCCGCCGCAGCCACCAAGCAGATGGTGCTCTCCCGTCTCGTTCGCCCCCTCACGCCCGTCTCGTAGACGCTGTTGTTGATGGAAATGCGGTTTGCCCTGACGAATGGCGATCGGTTCTTGCAGATGGGGAGAGGCCGAGGCCGCGGAGGCGGGGGACAGGAGAGGTTCGGCGGCGTGAGGAGCGACGGCTCGCTCCGTTTCTCCGCCCGCGACGAGCCGCCGCCGCGGAGATCCTCCGGGTGGGGCGTGGCGCCGCCGTCGCGGCACCTCTGGGTGGGCAGCCTGAGCCCCGGCGTCACCGCGTCCGACCTTTCGGAGCTGTTTATTCGGTGCGGTGAGGTCGACGGCATCGCCCTCGACCCCGGCCGGAGCTTCGCGTTCGTGAGCTTCCTGCGGGAGGAGGACGCCGTAGCGGCGCTGCGGGAGCTGCAGGGGGCCCGGCTCCGCGGGGCGCCCATTAGGATCGAGTTTTCCAAGGGGGTTAGTGTTGAACATCCTCCCGCCTCGATCACAGTTTGCCACTCTTTCTTCGAATTGTTCATATGCTTTGTCTCAAAAGTTTCACTAGTGCAATATGCTTCTCTCATCATGTCTGCAGCCATGAAGTTTCAAAGAAGTATAACTAAGTTTCAAGACAAATTGAGTGTCAGTAGTTAAATTTAGGAACCACAAGTTTGCTCTGAGTAAAAAATCAGACCAAAACAGGCTCATCCATATAATGTGCACGGGCAATCGTTCATCTATGTGCAACCTTACTAATGTAGGATTCATTTATACAAAGAGGATCATTGGACCCCAGGTTCCACTGAAACCAAATATTTCACACCCACTATGTCTATGCATCAGCAACCCTTACACAGTCAAGTGTCCTATGCAGGGAAAGAGTTGACATCTCAGATTTAATATATTTAGGATTATTATGACATGGCTCACCTGGTCATCCTACCGGGAGTCAACAATTCTGAAACTCAATCACAGCTTATCTGTCTGATTATGATGAACATGTTACATTGTTACCTGATGACCAAGTATGTCTGAGTCTATAATTTGGTTATAATATACGAGGAATTGACTATTATTATCTTCCATTTAGGACATAACACTATAGAACCTCCAAAAGGCAGTTCTTAGAAGATCAGATGCAGTGTGTCATCGTGGCCCGAGAAATCTTATTTTCAACTGAAGACCGCAAACATTAGTCTGATGTTTCATATGTAGTACGTTTCCTAATGCTGAACAACATCAACCTTGTAAGGCAACTTCAAGGAAAATGTACTTTACAAGAAAAATGGACATTCCCCTTTTGGGCAAAAAAAAAAAGAAGAGAATACGCATTGCTTATGAAACATCAGAGAAGATTTTCAGCAAGTGCAATGCATCAAGATCATTTAATAATCTAGATATGTCCGCACAAAATTTTCTGGGCACACAGTACCCTTTCTCAACACTTGGCATTGTCAAGTTTACACAGACTTGTTTATTTGCAATATGAACCATGTCAAATACATGATCTGCAGTTTGCGATTAAGTTCAATGGAACTCAAATTCTCTTATTGAGAAGATACAACCTTCTTTTACTTGGTTAAATACGGAGTGCATGTTAAAACTACATTGATATGGTACATTTATCAGCAGTTCAACACAGGGCCCTATTTCTCTAAATTACTGCAGGCACTCATTAAGAACTGTTGCTCTACATGAACCTATGGTTTCTTATAATTTACAATATGATCTTGTGCCTTGTGGTTGTTTTTTACTCACTGACATCTACCTGAATGATTGCTTTAAAGTAATGACTAGAAGATTGCATCATCATATGTTGACTTTTTATTCTAACCTCTAAAACCTTGTATGTAATTTACAACTAACTTGTTACCGCTAACCACCCTCACCCCCACCTCCACATAAACAGCAACAACTTACCAGGATTGAATGTAGAAAACAATTGACAACAGCAGAATAGCCTCATTGGAACCCTGAGGCATCTTATTAATGGACAGAAAATAGCAGAATGAGGGTGAGTGAACATGATGTTAAAATGCTCAATGACTAGTTTGATGTGAAGGACAACGCAAGGAACACATATTTATCTCTAGTAACCTTTTGCGGATGGACTATTTTCCCTTTAAAGAATGCACATAGGATATGAAAAACAGTTTCTGTAATTGATCACAGACTGTTGTGCTAATCAACCAATCAGGCTTCTTGGGTAGTTGAATGTGATGATGTAAATAACTTCATTTGGCATAAAGTCACCATTCCACCTTATGCCAATATTGACCCAATGGTTCAGCTCGGATGATGGAAGTGTATGTCAGCCTGTTCAGCATCAATGTCAAGATTGGCTTGAACTGGTTTTATTCTAGCTTCATCCATATTCCTAGTTAAAAATCTGTTATTCAAGATGACCCAAAAGTGCCGTGACACAAATCCTGTTTATGATACAACCTATTAGAGTTAATATTATCACAACTGATATTTACAGTAACAGAAGTAACAAATGTGTATAACGCCATCCTTGTGGTTTATGATGATCACATGAAGACTGGCCTCCAGCACTTAGAGTCGATTTGAATTCTTTTTTGCAGCTTAGTTCCAAGTGGGAAACAAAAAGCTGTGATTGTGGTCCTAAGTAGTTGCTTGGCTGATGATCGTGTTTCAAGCTGCATCTCGTGTGGCCTTAATGTCTTCATCAATCACAAGGTTGAAATATTCAGACACAGCATGGGCACAGATAGAACATACTAATTACGTTCTAGAGCTTGTCAATCTAATAACAATATGGACATAGGTACTTCCTATAGCAGTTTTCATGATGAGATCTTATATGGAACCAATCGCTGTTCTAAAAATTGGTCGATTAGGGCTAGGACAGGTGCCCTCCTGCCTCCAGGGTAAAATCAGTCAGTTAGGCTGTATAGTCACAAAAAGGTGGATGCCGATTGAAGTAGCAGGCTGTACGTAATATTTTGATTAAAATTTCTATATTCATATGGTAGCTTAATGCCCTGATTGATAGCTGTTGATACTGATGTAACTAAAATGGCTCACTTTTAGGACATGGTAAGTGGTAACCCAGTCATGCTGGAATCAGAATAGGCTAAATTTTCCCTTCTGCAAACTAACGACAGGGGCATTGCTAGATTAATCCTTTTGAAAACAAAAAGAGTATCTGTTGATGCTAGGATATTGACCAATATTGCAAATTCATCCCGATGTACTTTCACCCAGTTCACTACTTCAGCTCTTTTGACCCGTTCAGCTCCTAAAAGGAACTAAGAGCTATTGATGGATGTATTTAATTGTTTCAAAGGGGGATGCATGATTGTTTGTCATGATTCTTGAGTCTTCAGACATCATAATGCCTCCAAATTAATGAGCTCAAAGTGAAAATATCATTAAGAATTAGAACAATTATGGGCAGGTGCAGTAATTTTGCTAATCAGATTATACTTCCAATTTCAATTCCATATGCTTGAGGGCTTTTGATCAAATTTGGCGAGAGAGAGAGAGAGAGAGCGCATTAAGAGTAGGTATAATAGGAATACTGCACGAGGAAAGATGCAGCTGAGTTTATAGCCCGTGCCTTAGCGATACGGGTATGAGGATACAGATGCGGCAATACAATGGGCCTGTTCTTTTGGCTGCGGTTTATAGCTTTTGGCTGAAATTTTTGAGTTTTAGTTGTTTGCGACAGAGATTACGGAGAGAGATACTCGCTTGCAATTTTGAATGGTACAGATGTTGGGTTTTTAACATGTACTACAATTAACTTGTAGACTCCATCTTAAAAAAATAATCTGTTTGAAAGTTAAGTACTGTAGCAAAAGCTAAAAGTTGTTTTGAAAAGCTGAAAAGAACAGATCCAATATTTCCCCCAAATCATTGTGATGTAGCATACACATTGAATAAGTTTATAGCCCGTGCCTTAGCCTATGTAGCACAAATATGAGATACGGGTACGAGGATACAGATGCGGCAATACAATATTTCCCCCAAATCATTGTGATGTAGCATACACATTGAAAAAAATACGAAAAAAATTCAAGATTGCTGTTAGATAAATATAATATTAAAAGTCATGCACAACTAATACAACTATTTTGCGCCTAAACTAAGTCAAAACTAAGCAGAATCATATGGCCTAATGGGGGATCAAGTACTAAACTGTGAACAAATGGGGAAGGGTAGGGAATGGAAGCAGTACTGGTTGCCAGATCTAGGTCTGCAGCTGTATTGCTGCATATCGGATTTTTTCTTTCTTTTGCATAAATAAAGAGGAGTAAATTACATAAATCCTTAGGTATTAGTTTAAGACAGTGTTTAAGAAGGCGGCATTAGGCAGCCGCCTAGGCAGGCCTAGGTGCCATGCCTTAGCCAAAATTGGCATGCTAGGCGGCCAGCCGCCTAAACGGCCTTCGGCGGTCCATGGCAGCCGTCGGCGGTCAAAGGCGGAGCCGCCGCCGCGCCAAATCCACCGGGACAACCACTAGATCTATAGGCCTTACTGGTGAATCATCCTCTTGGGGAGCAGGGGAGGCGGGAGCAGGAAGACGACGACAGAGGCAGCGGAGGCAGCGTCTCTTGGGAGAGTAGGGGTGGCGTCGTCGTCGCGGGGAGGCGGCGACGACATTGGGGGAGCAAGGGAGGGGAGGCGGTTGCGGTTGGGGGAGCAGGGGAGGGGAGGTGGCTACTGGGGGAGCAAGGGTGGTGGTGACAAGAGGTGGCAGCGGCGTCTCTTGGGAGAGCAAGGGTGGTGACAACGGCGTCTTATGGGGAGGAGGGGAGGCGACGGCGTCTTATGGGGAGGAGGGGAGGTGGCACTTGGGGAGAAGGGGAGGCGGTGACAGCGGTGCTAGGGGAGCAGGGGAGGGGAAGAGGGGAGGCAACTACGGCTAGGGGAGCAGGGAAGGTGAGGCGGCGGTTGTGACTTTCACCGTGCTGAGAATAGGAGAGGGGAGAGTGGAGGCGGCGGCTAGGGGAGCTTCAGCTAGAAGTAGATACGTTGGACTTCCGGCTTGGGCCTTGAGCCCATAGTATGATATAGATGCTTTGGGCTGTGTTTGATTTGGGTCTTTGTCAGTGTAATAATGTAACTTAATGCTCAGTCAGCTTTGTCCAAGTCGGTCGCCAAGGCCCCACCTAGACCTTGCCTAATCCACCTAGGCGCTAGGCCCCTACTCACCGCCTGCCTAGCGCCTATGTGAACACTGAATACAAAAAACACTAAGTATATTAGGTAGTGGAACATAACCCCATGCGTTTTTTGCCTAAATGTTGCACAAAAACCACAGGTAATTGGAATGCAAAGCAAGAGCTCCCATGTCATCTTTGGCTGCTGTTGTCATTTCCGCTCATTGGGAGTAGGGACCACGCTGCTGGGAGTGTGGCTTCTGTTTGGATTACCTATGGTTTTGTTCAACTTTTAGGCCACATTATCTAGGGTTATATGCCACATATACTAATATAAAAGGGGTTATGTGCAACATTTGAACTGTGAGAAGTATATGTACATATTTGTGTTAGTCCTTTGTATAGAGGGTTTTTTTTGCTATTTGCTCATGCCTTGTACATGACTTATATTGGTCATTTTGGCCTATGGAATACATGTGAGGTCCATTCCAACATGGTATTAGAGCACAACTCTTCCCCTCAAAAACCCCCCATATCTACCCCTACCACCGCCGCCGACCCCTGCCCGCCACTTCTCTCTCCTCTCAGATCTCCCTCTCCTAGGCTCTCCCCTACCACCACCTTCCCTCCCTCCAGCTGCTGTCGCCACTGCCTGCTACCATGACTCAGGAGCGCACTGTTGCCGCTAGGATCCGGCCGCCACCAGCTCAGTTGTCTGCCTCCCTGCCTGGATATAGGCATACAGACGTTGTCTCCTAGATCCGGCTACTACGCCTTGTCTGCGCGGATCCGAGCCATCGGCTCTCCTCGCCTCTCTTGCCCGTAACCGGCAGAACTGCCGCATGGATCAGCCGCCATCGCTCGCTTGTCCGCCACCGAACGGATCCAATACATCGCATTGCCCCGCCTTATCCGTCTTGTCGGCCTTTCTCGCTTGGATCCAGCCTACTGCCGTGCGGATCTTCTTAGGTCGCCACTGTCGCCGCCCCGACCTCCTATGTCGGCGGCCTCTTCCCAACTTCGGTGACGGTTAGGGATGGCAATTTCCCCGTGGGGAGGCAATTTAGGCAGGGCAAACTCCCCCACAGGGTCGCGGGGTTGGGGGCCCGTTAGTTGATGGGGTGGAGGCGGGGGCCGAAGAAACCCCCATGGGGCCCATGGGAACCCGATAAAAATAAAAAAAATTATTTTTTGTATAATAATATTTTAATATATAATGTGTATTCATTTTGCATATATTTGGACAAACTGTGCATTTATACATTGTGATTTATGTTTTGAAGCTATATTTTCATAAAAAGTATACATAAAATACTTATGAAGTAATTAATAAAGTCACTAACATTTCTAAATTTGCATAGTCACTATTTTCGAATCCTCGTGGGGATCGCGGGGGAGGAGGGGGGTAGGGGATGGGGGCGCGTTGTCCCCTGTCAACTTTCGCGAGGCAGTATGGGGGAGAGTTTGGCGGGGACGTGGGCCTTCCCCTGCAACCCCCCGCCCCGTTGCCATCCCTAGTGATGGTGGACGCGTCGCCACCTCCGCGGGCCAATGGCTCTGGCCGCCCTTACCCTAATTCGGCGACTGAGAGCAGTGCCCTGTGCGGGCACTTCGCGGGGCCGGGGGCGGGCCATTGCCGTGGCCATCCTCAGCATGTCGTTGGGCTGCTAGCGGGCCTGCGCGTCAAGCACGAAGGCTGGGCTGTAGCCATACCTTCCGTTGTTGACATGGGCGCCAACGGCATCGGGGTGTGTGAACTCGCCGCGGATTCCAGCTGCTTCCCTACCGGCAAGCATGGCCTCATCATCCTCTCCTACGGTTGCACACGCCCTCGGTCACCCGATTTGGTTGCCTACTATCGAGACCTTGGGTCACTGGCCTGCTACTCCTTCGTGGTCGACCTGTACTCTGGTCGCTGATCTCTTAGGCCTGTCGTCACCTACCCTCATCGCAGCACCTAGACGTCGCCGGGGCTTCTCTCCACATCTTGAGGCCTTCACTGTTGCCATGTCTTCCTATGACACCACTATCGTGCCTCTGGCCTACTCTAGGAGGCGAAACCAGGGCTGTAGACGTGGTCTCCCTCATCGTGGCTCTCCGTTAGGAGCTATTGGTGCTCCTCGCCAGTCCGACACTACTCTGCAGCTAGTCTTTCCTCCTTCAGCGTCTAGTCGTCAGTCCTACCTCAGGCCCTTCTGGTGCTACCAGTCAGTCTCCAACCATTGAGTCTCCCACTTCTGGTCTCTCTTATCCTTGGATCTTGAACTCTGGAGCTTCCTTACACGTGACACTTGATTCCACTTATCTTACCTCTTTGAGTTTTTCTGTTCTACCTGTTTTCATTCGGACTGCAGATGGCACTTCTCTTTCTATTATTGGTCGAGGCACTCTTTCTACTCCTAGCTTCCATGTTCCTGTAGTTTCTTATGTTCCTAGGCTTGTTATGCAGCTTATGTCTGCGGGTCTAATCACTGATCATGATTGTCGTATCATTCTTGAGCCTAACTCGTGCTATGTTCAGGATCATCGCACATGGATTGGTTGGTATTGGCTTGTGTCGTCTTGATTCTCAATGTCTTTGGGTGTTCGACTGGCTTCACCTTCCTTCGACTTCCACTGCCTCTTTAGGGTTCTACTCCTGTTGAGCGTTTTTACTGTAGATCTCCTCGGTGCAATCACCTTTGCACATTTGGCTACATCTGCTTTGTTCTTCTTCCATTTCGTGAGTGCACGAAGCTGACTACTTAGTCAGTTAAGTGTATTTTCCTTAGTTATAGTGCTAAGCACAAGGGCTATCGTTGCTATGACCCTGTTGCTCGTTGGATGTGTATTTCGCGCGATGTAACCTTCGATGAGTCCTGGCCTTACTATCCTTGTGACACCAATTCCACTTCGAACTCTCTTGCTGAGTCAATTTTCTTTTTGACTTTTCTTGATCCTCAACTCTCCACTCCGTTGGTTTCGCTTCCATCTCCATCACCTCCACTGGTTTCACCTTTGGTTCCAATCCCCAGGCTGCCCTTGCTTCCCCACCAGAGGATCCTATCAACTCTTTTGTTGAGATCTCGTCCTTTCCATTTCACTACACGTTGTTGCCATGCTGATCCTTCTCTGTTAGCTCTGTCACCCTCTACATCTACTCTTTCGTCCTTATTGGGTCAATCTCTAGTGCCTTTCTCGACCTCCTTGTTGGATCCTGCTCCAGTGCCTTCTTCTCTCTCCTTGTTGGGGCCTGCTCCAGCATTTCCCCTGAGGTACGCTCTTCGTGATCGGAGTGCAATTGCTCATCTTGATCATTGCGGCTTTGCAACTTCTGCTATTTCTCTTATTGAGCCTACCTCCTATCATGATGTTGTATCTTATCCTGAGTGGCAGCTCGCTATGGTGGAGGAGATTGCTGCTTTAGAGCGTACTAGCACTTGGGACCTTATTCCTCTTCCTGCTTGTGTTACTCCTATCACATGCAAGTGGGTCTATAAGATTATGAATCGTTTTGATGGTACCATTGAGCGCTACAAGGCATATCTCGTTGCACGTTGTTTTCAACAGGAATATAGGTGTGACTGTGAGACTTTTGCCCCTGTTGCTTATATGACCATTGTTCGTACTTTTGTTGTTGTTGCTTCTATTCGGCAGTGGACTATTTCACAGCTTGATATTAAGAATGCCTTTCTCAATGGCGAGCTGCGAGAGGTCTATATGCACCTGCTTCTGGGTATTCTATCCTCGACGATAAGGTTTGTCGCCTTCGCTGTTTTCTCTATGGGCTCAAACAAGCCTCTTGTGTTTGGTTTTAGCGTTTTACCTCTGTTGTCATTGCTGTTGACTTCACGAGTGATCACGGCTTTGCTCTTTGTTCACATCTCCTCTCGTGGTTGGATGCTTCTTCTCTATGTGGATAATGTGCTCATCATTGGAGATGACTCTCAGTATATTAACTTTGTGAAGACACGTCTCGGTGAGCGGTTCCAGATGTCTAATTTGGGTCCTCTTTGCTACTTCCTTGGAATTGAGATCACCTCTACGCTTGATGGCCACTACATGTCCCAGTAGAAGTACATCTAGGACCTTGATTGTGCTTGTACTCATATGGAGCTTCATCTTTAGCTTCGTCCTATTGATGGTACCCCTCTTGAGGATCCCACTCGCTACCGCCACTTTGTTGGGAGCTTAGTTTACTTTGGTATCACTCGTCCTAACATCTCATATTGTTCACATTCTGAGTCAGTTCATTTCTGTCCCTACCCATATCCACTACAGTAACCTTCGCTTGTGCGATATCTTTGTGGGACCATCACTCGACATCTTTTTTTCCTCGCTCCAGCTCTTTACAACTTTAAGCATATTCTGATGCAACTTGGGCTAGTGATCTTTTTGATCGTCGGTTTCTCTGCCTTTTGTATTTTCCTTGGTTCTTTCTCGATTACTTGGAAGACTAGAAAGCAGACTGCAGTTTTTCGTTCAAGTGGTGAGGCTGAGCTAAGGGCATTGACATCTATGGCAGAGATCACTTGGTTATGGTGGCTCCTTAAGGACTTTGATGTTTCGGTTTCTGCACCGACTATGTTACTATTAGATAGCACTGGCGCGATCAGTATTGCTCGATATCCAGTGAAACATGAGCTTGTCAAGCACATTGGGGTTGATGCTTCCTACATTCAGTCGTAGGTGCAGTCGCAGTTTGTCACTTCAGTATGTGCCTTCAAAGCTTCAGCTACTTGACTCCTTTACAAAGGTGCAAACTAGAGCTCAACATAGCTTCTATCTCTCCAAACTTTGTGTTGTTGATCCACTATGAATTTGAGGGAGTGTTACAAGTTATTGAGTTGCATGCACCAATCAATTCATCCAAAAGTTTAAGCTGATGAGGAAAGGTGGATAATTTACTTATACTTCAACACTCATACTCCCCCTCACGTGTAGGCTCTCTCAGGCCTAAGACGTGGAATAGAAGTAGACTGCAATTATTTTTTTTAATTGCGTCAACCGGGTCTCGAACTCAAGATATCTTGGCTCTGATACTATATTAAGTTGCATGCACCAACTAATTCACCTAAAAGTTTAAGCTGATGAGGAAAGGTGGACAATTCACTTATACTTCAACACAAGTATATGTACATATTTGTATTAGTCCGTTGTATAGGGGGTTTTCTGCTATTTGCTCATGCCTTGTACATGACTTATATTGGCCATTTTGGCCTATGGAATACATGTAAGGTCCATTCCGACATAAGCCACAAGCCTGGGGTTTTGTATCACTTGCCAATATACCTGGCGTTTTCTATAACTTGTGGCACAATTTGTGGCGGTTTCTATAATTTATTCATAATATCTGATACACTACCCATACATATCCATGCCGTATCGGTGTCTGATATGTATCCGAATGTGGACATTCCAACTTCAAGAAGTTTCTGTGTATCGTAGGCTTTAGCTGTTTGGAACAAGACCTGATGCAATGACAAAGTTATTATAGACTAAGTTTGTGTATCGTAGGCTTTAGCTGTTTGGAACAAGACCTGATGCAATGACAAAGTTATTATAGACTAAGTTTGAATTGGGGTATTTTGAGAATTTCCACAGTGACAAGGACCTACAAATGGCTGAGCATTAAACATATGGTAGGTATTTGGGCTCAGTCGTGGTGTAATGTACTTGTAACTGCAGTTTTTTTGTGCCTTGGTGTTACTAACATAATTCATGTTTTTTGCTATGTGCTTCTTTGGCTTGTTATGAAATGCCACGAACTTGAAAATTTGATGTTTTCGTTCTGATAGTTTGCTGTTTGTCTAGTCAAGTTGATTATTTTGCTGAATTATTGCATTAAAATTTTCAAGCTGAGTGTATAAGTTTTGGTTTTTTCCATATGGACTGTGAGCTGCTCGCAATTTATAGTACTTCAATTTTATTGTTTTGTTCTTTTGTGGTTATTTGAAGCCTTTTTCTCATAGTAAATTAAGCGATAAGTTTGAAGTTATTTAGCTTTGAAATTATTTAGTGTGCCTCACTGGCTTAAGTAGTTCTGTTGCTTCCACTCATTTGTCAATTGGACCTTGAATTGGTTGCCTTTACTGTTACATAAAGGTCTAGTGAATAAAAAAGACCACCCTTTGGGCCTACGGTGCAAGATATTCCTGTTGGTTGCTAATATTGTTTTCCAGAAATAGGAAATCATCACATAGTGTAGATCAGAAATTCAGAATACTCGTGAAATTATCTGATTGGAGCTTGCTTCCTAATTGAGGTTATTTTTGAGGCTCACAGTTTAAGGAACTTGTGTTGTGCTCTAGAAGAGCCTTAATCTAGCAGTACTGTGTATATGCTTTGAAATTTAATTTGATGTTATGATTGTATCCAATTGAGTTGTCTTCACAGCCATGGAGTTGTACTTGTTTGCTTGTTCTGTCTTGTTTAAGTTCATGTTTAATGATCAGGACTAAGTAACTTATGATTTAGTTTACTACTACGCTTTATTTATATGTTGGGATCTGTAATTACCTTTCTTTTTTTTTTTTACGTTGTTGCATACATCTAGTGGTGTCTGGTTACCTGAAGTATTTGAATTTACAGGATAAGGCTTCGGATAACTCTGTGGATGACAGATACACACAATATGCTGATGAGAGACATTTTATTGAACGTGGAAGAAAACATCAACTAAGTCCTGAAAAATCAATTGATAAATCTAAAAGAAATAGGTCAGAACCTAGTGAGGTGTTATGGATAGGTTTTCCTGCTGGTCTAAAGGTAGATGAGGAAACTTTGTGGGAAGCCTTTTTGCCTTTTGGCGAGATTGTCAAGATAACAACATTCCCAGGCCGTACCTATGCATTTGTTCAGTACACTACTATTGCAGCGGCATGCAGGGCAAAAGAAGCACTTCAGGGGAAGCTTTTGAATAATCCACGAGTAAGCATATGCTTTTCTCGGAATGAAGGTGTTGCAGCAGAAGTTGGAAAAGGTTCCTTTGTTGCCCCATATTCCCCCCATTTAAACCCTAGTGCTCGCCCTACCTTTGAAGAGCAAGATTTTGAAGCCTTTCCTAGGGCTAGGCCTTTTGATAGTCCTCCGAGAGATTTTCGCATGTCATCAGCGCATTTTGGCCATAAGAGATTATCGAGAGATGCTGATGATGTGGGCTTCAGCAGGGATAATTATTCCCGACAAGGACCTGAAATAGAGCCTGGCCCTGTTTCTAATTTTGAACCTTTTAGGATACGAGGGTTGGGTCCAGAAAGAAGGGTGTCCGAGGACCTATATGAACAACATAGATTTAGCCCTACTGTTAGGAGTGATGCACCATGGCACAACAATCCATTTGAGAGATCTCGGAGACCCTTACCATTGGAAGATTCTTGGGATGGTGAGGATAATTCGTACCCATTTCCAAAGAAGCTGAGGACTAGTGAAGTGCATGATGCTGACCTTCCCGAATATCCTTTCTCTGAATTTGATCGAGGACAGGTTGGCTCTGGCTACCCAAGGAGGCCCTTCCATGATCTGCAAGAAGATGATGCACACCACAGAACTTATCAACTTACCCACATGCGCGGAAGAAATCACATTAATCCTTTAAGGAATCCAACCCCACTTGTAGATAGACATGAACCATGGCGTTCACAGGACAGTTTTGCTAGGCATGTAGAAGTGGACAGATCAACTCCTCAACATCATGAGCCCCTTCGTAAGGAAGAATGGAAATGGGATGGTACAATAGCAAAGGGAGGCACACCAATCTGCCGAGCTCGATGCTTCCCTGTTGGGAAGGTCCTTAATTACATGCTGTAAGTTTGGATTCTTCTTTCTCTATATTTTCTTTTTCTCGCCGTGGTACATTGTTCAACACAATATCTACACCATTGAATCTCCTTGTCATCTTAACAAAAACACAAGTTTGCCTTCATGAGTAACACTACATAACAAAGATCTCTTAGATATTGAATTGCTCTTTACACGTAATTTCTCTAAGTTGAGTCATTAGTTTCTAGACTGCCTGCTTTGAGATGCACTTAATGTGATCACTTTGATATCCACTCCGTTCACAGTGCTCTACATTCAAGTATCTCTAGTTCAACCATTAGTCACTCTTTCTTGATATTCACTCCGTTGATTTCGTACTTTTCAGGCCTGAGATTTTGAATTGCACTGCTAGGACAAATCTGGAGATGCTTGCTAAGCACTATTATCAAGCTGCTAGCAGTTGGGTGGTGTTCTTTGTCCCAGAAAATGATGCTGACATGGCAGCTTATAACGATTTCATGAATTACCTTGGTGAAAAGCAGCGTGCAGCAGTTTGTAAACTTGGAGAAAGGAGCACCTTGTTTCTTGTTCCACCTTCAGACTTCTCTGAGCAAGTACTGAGGGTGCCAGGAAAAGTCAGCATCTCTGGAGTCATTCTCAAGTTTCAGCAGTCAAATCCAGACTTGACCTCACCAAATCGCCAACCAGAAGCATTGGAAGCCCGATCTGCTGTGAGTCATTTGAACACTGATGTGAGTAGTCATGAAGATCTTGATGCATTGAGAAGACTCAACAGACCAGATATCAGGGCACTTCCTCAGGGTCCAGATTATCTCCGGTCAATGGCTGGAAGCTATACTCCGGCAAGTGCAGATTTTATTCCACCTTACAAGTTTGAGAATGCTCCTCCACATCTGGTCTCTCAATTACCTCAACAAGGGCCACCACCAGATTCCCGCAGGGAGATAGCACAAGACCAGTATCAGCGACCCCCAAATGTGCTGCCCTCAGGATGGTCCAATAACATCTGCGATCCAAAACCAGGTTCTGGTAATTTCAATTCTCTGGCTCCGAGTGCAATTTTGCATACATTAAATAACAGAACAACAGAGTTATTTGCTACCCAAGGAGTACCAAAAGGTACAGCACCAGGGTATGCACCAGGTGAGGCATCAAAAATGTCCTTGCCTTCCATGAAACCTACATCACAGCAGGTAGTTAGACCTCAACAACCTCCATCCCTCCCAGTATGGATCCCACCAGAGCAACTTGCACAACTGTCCACTCTTCTTGCGCAACAAAACCAACCAGCAAAAGAAGTTGGTTTGCCTGTAGACAGCTCAAACAAACAAGCAGGATTCATGCAGAACTCTAATCCACATGGAAATGCTTCAATGATGCCAGACAGCTCAGGTTCCATCCCTGTCCACAACTTGCTGCTACCAGTTCCACCATCTGTGCCGTCGCAATTACAGGTCCATGTGCCGCCAATACAAGGTTCACTACCCTCAAATCAACCCATTATGCTTCCCGCCAATGCTCCTATACATTGTCATACCACTTTGCCTTTGGTGAGTCCAGCTCATTCTTCCATGCCTCTGGCATCATTCGTTCCTCCACTTCCTGAAGGTCCTCCCCCCATTCAGCAGCACACATCAAGTGCTCCCTCAGTACAACCTTTGCTTCCTTCTGGCCAGCAACCGTCTGCTCAGGAAGACCTTGATGGAGATCCTCAAAAACGCCTTCAAGCAACATTGCAGTTGGCAGCAACCCTGCTTCAGCAGATACAGAAACAATCAAAACCTGGTGGCCAAAAATAGATATAAGGTAACTGTTTCCCAGAATATCTGTTTTTAACTTTTCCTGACAATTTACACTAAGAATACATAACTATGTATTGATATCCTATTTGAGCCAAATTGTTTATACTAGTGCATTTCAGCAGGGTATTTGCTACATGGTTTGTATATTCTTTAGTTGAAACTCTTATATTGCTCTTTCGGTGATTGTTGAAATTTGTAAATTGTTTCCTGATAGTCAAATTATTATTGAGGGTATTGCCTTATCTGTTTTGCTGGCTATTTATCATGATACAAGTGCTGTCTTGCTGCTAGAAAGATTTTTTTTTTGGAATCCTGTCTGGCATGTACCATATCACTTTAGGCAAAAGGAGAAATTGAATTTGTTGAGGCATCAGTATGTGATCTGTATTAAGTTTTTGTTAGATACTTAGATTTATAACCTGTTGTGACAAATGCTATTTTTCAGCTAGTGGGGCTTGAGCAGTTGCACCCTCTTCGTTGGTTCTTATTCACTCACTAGACTACATGTTGGTTTTTAAGCATGTCGCACATAGTATTTCCAATGAGAAATTGATACAACTTTTATGTTCTCATGTTTATGGAGTAGTTTTGGCAGAAGCACGAAAATTTTGGTGAGATACTTTTAGTACT
Organism: Melocanna baccifera; assembly: GCA_036346265.1. Taxonomy (NCBI): domain Eukaryota; kingdom Viridiplantae; phylum Streptophyta; class Magnoliopsida; order Poales; family Poaceae; genus Melocanna; species Melocanna baccifera. The sequence goes on along the minus strand of CM070700.1, from coordinate 8,512,482 downwards.
AATGATCCTGTTAATGCCATGTTGTGAGCCTGCTCTGTATTCTTGGCATTTTTATCAACATTAATAAAACGGGAAACACTTTTATTTGCAGCAATCACCTCTCACTACCGTTTCAATTACCTTCGATGGCAGGTTATTGCTAATGTCGGCCTGCAAGGATCATACGGTGCCATTCCTCCTTTCCAGGAGCCTGAAACCGCTGTTGGACATTCATGTGTATGGTTTTTATACTGGCGCCTATGCATCCCTGTGGGCTATTCATTGCTGTATGAATTGCTCTTTTTTCCTTGCGTAAAGGGACAGCCCTAACATTTTATACCATGGACATGGATATACAAAGTTCACTAATTAGCTTTTTTAGTTCCAGATGTTCCGTTGACATGGCTTGCTTTATCAATGTAGCAATGCAATTTAGTTTTGAAGCTCACTCCTTTGTAATCTCGGCTCTCTTAGTCTTCCCTGTTTAAGGTGGGTATCTGCAATGCATTAGGCACAAAACCACTCAAGGCATTTTCCAAGTTTCCACTTTTTTCAATGCATGGTGGCTTGAATAGGTTCCACGAATAATTTTGCACTTCAGTCTTGCAGTTTTTTTACACCAGCCTCTATATTATTCTTATTTACATATTAGACCAAGTGTTTACACATGAAACCCTACGGAGAAAAAACGAATTACACAACCATCCTTGGTCCACATGTCAGCCACACGCCACCCCTCCGTCCTTTTCTCTCTGTTCTCCCACACGTGAGCGCAGACTCCTGGTCCCCTCCCCTCCTGAGTCCTGACCCCGTCGTCTCCCGCGCTCCAGCTTGCTCCTGGCGCCCCCTCCACTTCATGAAGGTCCCCGCCCAGAGGGTCGTCGGTGCCCCGGATCTGGACGAGCCGACGAGGAGGTCCAGATCACCGTCGCGAGCACATCCCGGTCGCGCCGCTTTGAGAAGATTCCGGTCGTCGCTGCCGCTGTCTCGGTTGTCGCCGTCGTCTTCCCGGTCATCACAGCCACCAACTCCCCGGTGCAAATCCTTCTTCCTTGCACCCTGGACCATGTTCTCTCTTGGGACCATGCTCCCTCTCCTCTGAAGCCACCGCCTCTTCTGTAAGTCTCTCTGACACATTGCAAGCATCCGTCCGATCTCCACGCTGGCATTCGAGCCTAGGTGGCTTGCCCTAGAGCGATGCCATGCCACCTCTCGATTGCGTGCGTCCATGCATTGCTTATGCTAATCAGGGAAAATTATACCAGAGGTTAACGATACGACTGGTAACCAAAATTTCGGAATTTTTTGGCCAAAAATTTTGATTAAAATTTGAATTTTTGATTTCCCCCCCTAGTTTTTTGAATTTTTTGGATGAGTTTTATTGAATCTAAAAATTATCGTCTGATATAAAATTTTACCGGTTCCGCTGATAAGGCGATGCCGGTTACCGGCGAAATTTCGCCGATACAAATTTCCCTGGTGCTAATATTTATGGCAACCTATATTTTTGTACTCAGGTTACGTCTCATCTTTCATTAGGCATCTTCTAACTTTGCAGCTAAGACTTCGGTTCAGGTATAATATTTCAAGTAGCTTATTGGGATGAAAGTTTTCTTACAGGATTAAGGTGTGGACATTTCATTTACAGACTAATCCATGGCACATCGGTTGATCATACTTTCCAAGATCTCAAGTTGATTGTGCTATTCTGATTTTGGACTCCTGGTTTTACATTTTCTCTGTGGGAAAGCTACTATGACATGTATTTGCTATCTGGCCAAACCAATCCGATCAGTATGCAAAATTTTCTACACATTTTTGGCATCAATGGTAAGAATCGCATGGCATATTATCAGTTCCCTGGCCTTGCTAATGCACTGGCCTGAGAAAAAAAGGAAGCCAGTTGCTTTTGGCGTCGTTTTAGTATTATGCCCGCAAGGAGTGACTTGGAATTCCTACTGTGTTAACCTGAATATTGAATCTGTTTGTTGGTATGGAATATGCTCTTTAATCCATTATTATTATTATTATGAGATGATCCTTCTGATTTATGGTATTCCCCTGATCTCCAGCTCTGAGCTTTCATCTTTGGGTGCTGTAAATTCTCGCACTACTTTCAATGCACCAGCTTTATCTCTACCATGCATGGTCTGTCTGGTTAAGAGCATGACATAGGTTGGCTTTTAGGAGTTTTGGCTTGTTAAAGTTTTCAGGGTATCAGAGTTCAGAGTTTCATGGCATGGCATGGCATTGCATTGCAGCAGATTTTATTCCCCTGGTCTCAACCCAATGATGGCCTTATCTGTGACTCCCGTGCTTTGACCTTTATTTAATCCTGCTTTGTTTGCTGAAGGCCAGGCAATTCTGTACGGTTGATTCAGGTGGTTCACTGATGCCGGCAAGTTCCATTTTTTTTATGCATGCAATGGAGGGAACTTAATAGCAGCAGTTTCTTGTTTCTGTCTGAAATCTGCTCCACTGTTTTTCTTTAAACAAATTTTGTTGGCAATCGCATATTTTTGGCATGGTATGACTATGTTTGACCAGTCGTCGTTTCAATGGGTCAGGTTGATGGCTCCCATGACGTTGTGCTCGATCTTGCATCAGGCGATGGTTGATCTAAATTATGGTCCGATTTGGAACACGGGAATTTTGTAGGATTATGGAGAAATTATAATGTTTCCTTTGAAAGTACTATAAAATTTATGTGAAATTCTTACGTTCCGATCAGATCGTAGGTGCGTGGTATATCTAGAACAGGAACAATTGGTTAGCATATAGTTCTGTAGATCAAAAGTAGCAAAAAAAAGCCCTATGTAAAAATACGGTTGTAATTTTTTGTTCCGCAGAGCAGTGAGCTATCTTGGTAGTCAATGAGTCAAAGTGGTAAAAGCAAAATTCCGAACATATTTCAACAATGCCAATATCAATCTTATAAAACCATGAGCCGTTGCTCCTTCCTAGGTGTGCCATTAAATTATGGCCCGTTTGGAACGTAAGATTTTTCATAAGATTTCGTCAGAAAAGAATTACAAGAGACAAGATTTTTCAGAGGATTTCAAAAAACATTACAGGAGAGAAGAGGCAGCAATAATCCTTCAAAATTCGCACAAACCCCCGAACCTCAAAACAAAAAGGGAAAGACGCAATGATAAGAGTGACAGTGAGACCCTTTCTTGTAACGCGAGCAGAAAGTGAGGAGGGATTCAGAGCACAGGAAAAGAGGCCATGGCTGCTCCTGATAGAGCTCACTCGCCTTTTGGTCGCCATGCGGAATGGCATCATGTATCCATGTGGTGTGATTGATGCTATAGCTTGCGGCCGTGGCAACCCCAGCCAACTGTGGCCGTGGCACCTCTAAAACACAACTCTGGCTATTCAGAAATTTCGTTTGTTCTTTGTGCAGGAATTGCATTGTAGGGGATTGATAGGATATTTCGGGTGCGAGAAGATGTTGAGCATGTTGGTCGATCACTTCTACTGATCAAAGGTGAGATGTGATGTTAAATGATATGTACAGTGGTGTATGACATGTTGTAAAGCTAAATCAAAACTAGATCCACATGGTTTGTATACTCCTTTTTCGGTTCTTACAATTTCTTGAAAAGATATTAGTATGAATTTTACTCTGGAATTTCCTTAAACTAAGAGGGGAAAGGATTCAGTATTTGTTGTTGTAGATAGATTCTTAAAAATAGCGCATTTTATTATGTATCATAAGAGCGACGATGTGTCGTATGTAGCAGACTTATTATTCTGGGAGATAGTGCATTTGTATGACATACCGAAGACTATTATTTCTGATCGTGACGTTAAGTTCATGAACTACTTTTAGAAGACATTGTGGGCATGAAGTTGTTGTTCTCCACAACTTGTTATCCACAAACTGATGGGTAAACTGAAGTGGTGAATTGTACTCTTGGGACGATGCTGTGAACCATGATAAAAAAGAATTTGAAAGAGTAGAAAGATTATTTACCACATGTTTAGTTTGCATACAACAGTGTGGTATACTCTACAACTCAACTCTCTCTGTTTGAAATTATTTATGATTTTCAGCCACATACACTATTGAATTTATTGTCATTGCCTTTCATTAAAAGAGTTAATATTGATGGTTTTAAACGTGCTGATTTTATAAAATATATACATTTGAAAACTGAGGAAGAAATTGAGAACATGGCACATCACATTGCTGAAAAGCAAAATAAAAATAGAAAATAAATGATCTTTGAATCTGATGATCATGTTTGGTTACATATTCATAAAGATAGATTTCCTGATAAAAGAAAGTCTAAGTTGATGAATTGTGGAGATGGTCCATTCAAAATGCTTGAAAGAATAAATGATAATGCTTACAAATTAAAACTACCTGGCGAAGATTATGGCGTAAGTGCTATATTTAATATTGTAAATTTGTCGCCTCTCTTTGGTTTTAATGACCCTGCAGAGTTGAGGTCGACTCCTTTTCAAAAGAGAGAGGATGATGACATCAATATTATGAATGTTTCATTTACACAATCATCACCTTCATCATTATATTCAAGTAACAATGATAATGATGAGACTAGTGTTGGTCCAACGGCTGAAGTTTTACAATAATTGTACAAGGGATGAATCACTCAAGCTAGAGCGAGGAAACTCATTAAACAAGTGAATCTGATCCGAAGTTCTTTTGATTTCACTGCTAGGGATAGCTTGCTACTTAATGCTTCCACTTTATGTATTCTCAGGTTATTAGGTGCGCAAGAATTTGATGCTTCTAAGCGAGAGGTAAGGGAGATCCGCACACCAAGAAAAGGTTCAAAAGGAGGAGACGATGATACTTCACTTATATCAGTGGAAAAAAATCACCAAGATATTGAAATCAAGATTTCAAGCTCCGAATTGAAGATTGAGAGGACTACGCTTCAGAAGCTCGATTGTATCCAGTCTTCAATTATGAGTCCATTTGAGTTTTTGGCCAAATTCCATGTGATATGGGCTAGTTTGTATCTATATTAAGATATATTAAGGGTGTTTAGGAATTTAGTATGTATTTTAGTTCAGTTTTGAAGTGATGGCGATAACAAAACTTCAAACAAGCTAAAAACAAATAATTAGGCCGCAAGGAAAGTTGACCTGTTGTCATGGGAGTTGTGCGCCACCCTCATGAGCTAGCCAGCGCACAAACCATGGCAACCAGCCAGCCATTTTCATTACTTCTAGTTTAAATTAGAAATTAGAATTGGATTTCAGTTGTTTCCCTACTGTTAGTCCGGTTAAGTTTGTACGAGAGTATAAAGCCTTGGCTACCGTCCTCTGTAACCCTTGAATGTTAATTTTGAGTCAAAACAATTTATTACTCTTTGGTTTGTATCGTACGCTGTCATGGGAGTTATGTTTTTTTGTCTAGATTTTTTTCTTTTTTTGTCCAGAATTTTTTTTTTGGGTTCTTGTCCGACCAGCTAGGAGTGCTCTCGAAGAACCCAGCAATACTAAACTCGATAGGAAGGATTAAAACTTGATAACTGCACTCTAAATAACAAAACTAAACCAAAGGGCTTGGTTTTTGTTGGTTTTTGGGTTCTGGACGCTAGGACCAAAATCAAACTACTAATTATGCAATGAACAAGAACTAATCTATTACTAAATTTAGGAATAAATAATTCTACCGTGTGAACATGGTTCTGATACCAAGATGATACACACCAACTCGTAGAGAGCTAATGTGTCGGTTGTGCCCAATCTTCGTGATGTAGGATCTAACAATAACTTAGGAACTGTAACCGAACGACAAGGAAGTCAACCGTAGCTTACTATCCGAGACAATCATTGGTCCATAACCTAAATACTAACTCACACAACTACATATGATGGCGTAGAGGCATAAGCTAGGTCCAATCCACAGGGAATCACAAGAACACAGGCAGCAAGAACACACTCATGGTCATCTTGAACTGGTTTAACCACATATAATTAAGTGTATAGCAGCTCTCATTCTTTTCGCTAAAGCTCTCATGCATTTGACTCCTCTCCTATGAACCTAAGTAATATAAAAGAATATATAGGTAGCACTGCTAAATCATTACAATCACATAATAAACTTAGATTAATTTTTACCTGGCATTGGATTTCTTTTGCTCGATTGCGTGTAATTGGACTACGATACGTTCTGCTTTGAAATAGTGAGGGTGTCATCACCATGTCTATGTGTAGTTGGTGTAGGTGTATATATGCATGGGATGTCTCATCGCCTGGACATGGACAAAAGTCGAGGGGCTAACATGAACTTTTCCTTTTTAGAACGGTGGCATTCTTTTTTAAGTCATTTCTTTTGAAACTACAAGTCGGACAATTAAATATCTTAACTTGATAGAAGAAGATCGTATAACATCCTGAACTTTGCTTGAAAGTACACCTAATACTCTAAACTATGAAATTAGATATTTGATCTCTAAACTTTACAATCTGATTCAAATAACACTTAACCCAGTTTCATAAGATGATATTGCTCACGTGGTATGATGAGTAGGTAGTTGTAATATGCAGGATGACACGCTGACCAAGATTAGCTAAATGACATGTGGAACTTACAAGGGCTTCTCTCTCAATCGAAATAGAGAGGGAGCTACAAGTGAAATCCTAACTTGAATTGTTCTTGACAAAAAATATCTTAACTTGCACACAGATTCAAGGAAGTCCGAAAACAGGCACTTCAGGATTTCACTGGCATGCAAATTAAAATTAAATGCATATACGTAGCTTGGTGGCATTCTGGATCTAGAGATTGTTTTTTTTTCAAATGTCCTTTGTTTTCTTTGGCCTTTTTGCGCAGCACCATTGCAGTGAAGTACTACTACTTGTACTTTGGCAATACATTTATGCCTGAAGCAATATTCCAAGCTAAGCGTTAGTACTGCATTTTATGTGTTTAAGAAATCTCTCAACGAATATTTGTGCAGGTGCACGGCTGCAGTAGTCGTCTACCTGTCATCAATGTTGTGTTCTTCTGTACTGCCGGTCAGCTGCCAAAAATTCTGGCAACAATTGGAAATCTTGGTGGTGGTTTTGTGCGGAATCAGTACGCCACTTAGGTCACCACGATTGTTCGAATTACGATTTTGCGGAAATGGAAAGATGTTAATTGAATGTCCAATAAATTATCAAATAAATTGTAAAAAGCTAAGAATGGAGATCTAGGCAAAATTAGCTACAAGACATCGGGAAATGTTGGCATTTACCTAGGAAACTGGTTTCGCTAGAAGACAGTCTAAAATTATGGCCATTTACCACAACACACTGCATCTATGTCTAATCTACCACAGTCTAAAATAATATTATCTCAACAAATAAAAGAAATAAGGTGCGCAAAATGTCTAATTTGCCATTGACACAATTTTTTTTAAAAAATAAAAAGCTCTACCCCTCCTCCCCTCTTCTTGTAACATTCCAAAATTTTTATCTTTAGATAAATTAATTTATAATATCATTTCTAATTTCTGAGAATTTTCTAGAATTATTATGGAATTAAAAATTACCAGAATATCTTAATTTAAAAAGTATTTATTGTAATTAATTAGCAGTTAATCATGAGCTAAAATAATTTATTTGAATTCGCAATTCTTTATTGAGAATATCTTATTTTCTCAGATTTTCGGAGTTAAGTTGATATTTTCCGGATTAACATCAAAATGGGCAATTTGGGTATATGTGAATATTCACCCTCCGAAACACAGTAGCAAGTTTTGGGACCCTATGAAATTTTCTTTTATCATGATGCCAACGGGAGCAGGAGGCAATCACAGGCTGGACTAATCAAAAGTTGAGGACCATATGTTATACAGTTTCTACAAAATTGCTCAAAAATTTTTTCGCAGAAACAATTTGCGCAAATATCTTTGTGCATTCTTTTATTCACAAGCTGGGCCCCATACACATCCTTGAACGATTGAATGGATGGTTATGTGGTGGCACCAGTTGGTCCTAACATTATGACCTTTCTAGCTTTGCTTTGTGCAAGGTCTACAAATTTGAATCCTAGTATATAAAACAAAATAGGTTTATATCACAACATGGTGTATTCTTCGTCCCCATGCCATGCCGTTTGAGTTCTCTTGCTGAATAAACTTGAAATGTTAAAATTGTCTCATGTCTTCTTTTAAGTACATAACCTTTTCGGCCTACCAAAAAATACAGTCTAGGATAAGGAAGGTTTTTGGTTTTAGTTTTTCGAGAACCCGTAGGAGATCAGCGTGTCATTGTATTAAGAAAGAAGAAGAGGCGGGCCGCTACAGCTGAAGCATTTAGGTCTCTAAAAATCGTTTTGATAATTAATGACAATAATGTTTAAGAGGCTAACGTTTTTGTTAAGATGATTGAAAGATTTAATCCTAGATTTTAATGATTTCATGAAAAAGGCATGCAAGGATGACTACGGATTGATATGGCTCAACGCAAAGGTATAAATTAGTCTAAGAACCTTTTTTATAGTTTTTACCGGTCTTGGTGTATGGTGGATTAAGATCGGATTGGTAGGCTACATGACGTACTATTAAGAGGGATCAAGGGAAGATAATCTTGTGCCACATTGATCAATTCTAGTGCAAATATGCATTTGAAAATTCATTTGCTAACCCTCTCTGAATTTTCTTTGAAAACTAGTATGACCGCCGTTGTGACTGTGGCTGAGCTTTTTATGCCGGTAGTTATTTTCCAGAGAGGTGTCATTTTTGGACTTCAACTGTATCAATACTTCTGCTGTTCTTGATTGGTAGTATCGCAATGGTATGTCCGCTTGGTCTGTCCGGTAGTACCGCACTGCGATATGACTATATTTCAGTCGGCAGTAGCTAATTTCTATAGTGGTACATTTTTTGGAAGATTTTCTTTCCCTTGGAAATCAGTATTACCATAGCTGAAGTGCGGTACTACTGCAGTATCAGTATGACCAAGCCCTGTGAGTATGGTACTACCGGTATTTGGATTAACAGCTAGTTCTATGTATTTAATGATCCCTAAGTAGCCATAGAACAGTGTGTGCGATAGTATTGGCCACTCCATGGCAGTAGTACCGCTCCACCTGATTTTTTAGGAATTTCATCTCCAATGGTCATCTTGGTGAGTAGAGGCTATAAATACCTCCCCACCGTTAGCAATGAAGCTCTCTTAGACCCCCATTGAATACTCTTAAGTTCTTGCATCCTTCTCATCAACTATAGTGCATTATTTTCTTATTTTAAGATTGTTGAGAGCATTCAAGTGATTGTATCATCTAGTTGATCTCTGTGGCACTTGAAGACCTTCAAGAAAGCATCATTACCTTTATTACTCTTGGTAGTTGTCGACACCTAGATAGCTTGTGTAGAACTGAAGACAGCAATCAGAGGGGGGTGGATGATTGTCGCCACTTCTTGGCACCTGAAATCAAATCTCAAATCAACAGAAAATAATCTAACTTACAGAAGTAGAATTTGATTGCAAGATGCTCCGCTTGACTGTGCATAGGCTCGATGAAGGTTACGACCACTCAGCATTGCTCTGTAACCGGTTTGTACGTAGTTGAAACCTTCTGCCACTCGACCGCTCGATTTATTGCTCTGTTTTTCCTGGCAGCAAATATATATCTTTTGCATATGGTTGTATGCTTCAACTCAGTCGCAATCACTAGCAATTTTCAACAAAACATGAACCAGATTGAACAACCAAATTGATTCAAGATATTCTTTATCGCTAGATTTTGGTGGTTGTACAAAGTGCTCTCACAAGCACTCCTAAAAGCCTTTTCGACGAAAGCCCTCCTAAAACCTCCACCTTAACCCATTGCCACGCCTGGCTTTTGTATGTTAAGATCACAAACTGTGTCTACCTCAAATACGGACTCAAAACCTTATTTCTTTAAAAACCAAGGCACCCGAAACCCTTTCGAACACAGGTTTTAACCAATCTCTCTAAACCTTCCAAGTTACGGACTCCATCTACAACTCCTAACTCACCACGTGACAAAGCCTCCAGTACCACACCTCCGGTATCTTCATTACGCACCATCACCTCATGTATCGAAGCCTCTAGGACACCACCTCCTATAGCCTCTCCACGCATCATCCTCACTTGTCGAAGCCTTAGGGATCACATCTTCTGTATCTTCTCCACGCATCACCAACCTTCGTGTCGAAGCCTCCTGGACTGCACCGTCCGTAGCTTCTCCACGAATCATCACCTTCGATCTCCACATGCTCTAGTGGAAGCCCGACCACCTCGCGTGATATCCTCAACCGCTTGGACCTTAGATTTCCCTATCCTAGTTCTGGCACTCCTCGTCATCGACCATGATCACCTCCATACCCACCTACATATGCAAAGACCAAAGAAATGTTTTCCCTAGCACTAGTTCTTCCCAACTTGATCGTCATCAGTATACACACGTATAACCACCCTCATCTATCAATAGACAAGGACCAAAATATCCACGAACACCAACCAATTTGTCCACGACCAGAATATTCAACGCTCTCCAAAAATCACCAACTTCCCACCACTTATCATGATCACCAATTCTATCATTTCCCAAACATCAGCCTGACACCACTCATTACGATTGCTAGCTCAATGAGTACTCAAAAACCTCAAGTACTTGAAAAATATCATCACTCCACACAAAACACTCAGGAATACCATCGCTACCGACCACAGGCTCATCGAGTACCAACCACAACACCTACGACCACCAATCACCAATCACGGTTGCGAAACCCATGACTACAAAGCCTTCGACTACCAACCAGCAAAGTCTATGACTACCAAGTACCGAGTCTTTCTGACTACGAGTACCTATCACTACTATAGAACTCCTCGAGTACCGTCCACTACTACAGTACTCTTCGAGTACCAACCACTGCTATAGTGCTTCTTGAGTACCGACCACTGCTACAACACTCTACAAGTACCAACCACTGCTATAGTACTCCTCAAGTACTCTTCATCCGATCGTATAGTTATGACCAGATCATTGTAGCTCTGATTGCACTAAACCCCTGTAGCTTCAACCGCTCCGCTCGAACACTGTCTAATCTTCAGATGCCACTCGGACACCGTCCAATAGCTCTATCGCACTTGTGTATCATCGATGCTTTGGTTCTACTCGGATGCTGTCCGATCCTCCTATAATACACGAACGCCACTCAATCCTCCGGTGCAACTCAAAAAGCTAGCAGGGCTCCTTCTAATTCCAAATTTGATAAACAAAATCATTAATCACACTTTCTTTCCAAAGAGTGGTAACTTTGATGCAATCCAGGGACATGCATGGAACATCATCGACTACATCATGCAAGGATGTAAGTTTAATGTAGTTGACTTAATCATTAGAGAGATTACCTCTTCTAAGAATAATAGAGTGAAGTGAATTTATTATGCTCCATACATCATGGCACTCATCATGAGAAAGACTGGCTACCGGAGCACTAGACCTTCAGTTCATAAGCCCTACAAGCCTTGTGAAGGCCCTCTAATGCCAACAGTCACTCAACTTCTGCCTGAAGCTGAAGAAGAACATCCTCAAGAGCAACCCCAAGTGGTAGATCTCATTCTCCTAGCTCTTTGTCAAATCAACCAAACTCTTTTGGAGATTAAGGATGTTTAGCTTGACACCAACACTCAGTTGGTGGCCTTGATGCAATGAGTGAGTTTACTTGAGCATCCCCCTTCATCCTCACAACCGTCCTCTCCTCTTCACTAGCATTGTCATTGTCATCATGACCTTTTCGATGCTCCCCAAACTAGATGGATTTTTTGGTTCTTGACGTCAAAGGGGAGAGAAAAAAGACAAGTGAAGACGAGGAAGTCAAGTAAAGACATGAAGTCAAGATTATCGAGTAGTATTAGCTATTATATATTTTGGATCTTATGTGATGAACACCTCTTGTATGGTTAAGAAGCTTTTGTGTTATTGTAATATTTTGCGTGTAAGCTTCTTCTTGTTGGACATGCTACATTGCTTACTTCATGTTATGATCACGATAATATTACCTAAATATTTAATCTTGCTAATTTATGCTAGAATACCTTGTCATGGTGATTTAGTGACTACTCTTGTTCATATGTTGTACATTGTTAGCATCTCATTGTACTTTATATTAATTATCTTTTTAAATTCTTGATGTTTCCTCAAAATCAATAAATAGAGGAAACAACGACAAAATTTCCTAAAATCCACAAATGTGCATGAAATCAATTTATGAACCTCTATGCACGTATTTATGGGGAGTTTTGTCTATTTGTTGAAGACTTTGCTAGCACTTAATTCTTTATCTCCTTTGAATTCATCTCAAGATTTAATCGCTATCAAATGTCGAAATCTAGAATATGTAACTTGTTCTTGGACCAGATGTGTATTTGAAAACTTTTAATTCACAAAATATTATCTAGGTTGTTATCAATTAAGAAAAAGGGGGAGATTGAAGTATCTAGACCTCTAAAAATGGTTTTAGTAATTAATGATGACAATGCTTGAGGGGCTAATGTGTTTATTAAGATGATTGAAATGTTGAGTTCCGAATTTTGATGATATCATAGAAAAGGCATGCAAGGATGACTACGGATTGACATGGCTCAAGGCAAAGGTATAAATTAGCATAAGAGCCTCTTTTATTGATTTGCCGGTCTTGGCGTATGGTAGATTAAAAATGATTGGTAGGCTAGATATCATACTATTAATAGGGGTCATGGATAGTAGCTTGAAGATAATCTTGTGCCACATTGATCAGATCTAGTGCATACATGCATTTAAAAATTCATTTGCTAACCCTCTCTGAATTTACTTTGAAAATTGATATGACTAAACATCAGTACTATTGGGCTATTTATGCTGGTACAATATTCCAGAGAGGTGTCATTTTTGGACTTCAACTGTATCGATACTACCCCTGTTCTTGACCAGTAGTACTGCAAGGGAATGACAGCTTGGCCTGTTCGGTACCATTGCAGTGTGGTATGGCCATATTTTAGTTGGCGATAGCTAATTTTCAGATAGATATAATTTTGGGAGATTTTCTCTCCACTAGAAATTTGTACTACCGTAGTATCAGTATGACCAGGCCCTATGAGTATAGTATTTAAGTAGCCGTAGAATAGTGGGTATGGTAGTACTGGCCACTCTATGGCAGCAGTACCACCCACCTGATTTTTTTGGGGATTTCATCCCCAATGGTCATCCTGATGAGTGGAGGCTATAAATACCTCCCCACCGGTAGCAATGAAGCTCTCTTAGACCCCCGTTGAGATTGTTGAGAGCATTTAAGTGCATTGCATCATCTAGTTGATCTTTATGGCACTTGAAGACCTTCAAACAAGCATCATTGACTTATTACTCTTGGTTGTTACTGACACCTAGAAAGCTTGGAAGAATTGGTATGGTAATATCTTCAAAAAGATTGTGAAGAGACCTAGCGCGGTTGTGAAGGTCGGAGCTCACCTCCCGAAGCGGGAAAGAGCTATATTAGTGGATTAAGGAAAGGCTCAAGTTTGCACAAGGAGCCAACTCGATTCATTCAAACTCCCTTAATGTGGATTAGAGAAGACTGGCAAGTCTTCGAGATCACGAAAAAATTTTTGTGTGTCCATCGTGTGGTTTACTCTCTTGCCCTTTACTTTCTGCATTTATATTTCTAGTAATTAATTTCTTGACTTAGCTAGAATTGTATCTTGCCTAAGATTTTTGGTGCCATAGCAAGACTTAAAGATTTTATACTTTGAATTGTGTAAAATGATTTTAATAGTTCATACTTGTTTTAAAATTGTGATTTAGCCAAAAGAACTGAAAAGCCTCCTATTCACCCCCACTTTAGTCGGTTATCTTTCATCCTACAGCAACCCATACTGCTAAACTTGTTACAACGATCGAGACCTTCTTAAAGGAAGATTCGGCAACAAACAACACCTAAATGAACTAAACAACTTATCTATGCAATTAGCACCCATTGCTCTCCACAAGTTACACTCTTCCTTAATCTCTTTAACAACTAGTGACAACTCCTTGGAGGAGTTTCTGAAAACTCTTGCATTATGTTCTAGCCAAATGTGCCTGATGAAAAGAATGATGATAGCATTGCAAAACCTTTCTTCTGAATTTTACTTAGCCTAGGACCAAAGGACAACCACCAATCACACACAATGTCAGTAGCACTAGGAGTGAATCTTTGTAATCTAAATCGGAGTAACACTTTGTACCAAAGTTGTCTAGAGTAACAACAATTAATTAGCAAATGATCAATCGTTCCCTCCTCTTGTTGACAGAGAACACAAAGAGACTTGTGGTTGCATGGCCAACCATAAACCCAGAGCTCATGTAATCTCGGTACAGCTATTCAGAAAGGGCACGTGCAATCCATGCACAGCCTATCTAGAAATGACACTTGCAATCTCTACATGGCCAATACAATAATACCTGCAATCCCTGCACTGGTCTCCAACCAACCACTCGCCTGAGTCTCCCTATTTTAGAGAAATATTTTTTTGTTTCCAGTGGTAACCCATGTTACTATTCTATTATCATTTTTTCAAGTTCAATTAGCAATATTTATGTTGTATTTTATTTCACCGCTAAGGCATTTCTAAGCACAACCACAATCTAGTAAAGTTTAATCACCAGTAGAGTTATTATCATTGTAAGTATGCTAGAGTGACATAACAAGGGAATATCAACAATCAAGGAAAGGAGATATTAGATATCAAATACATAGTGTAACTAGACAATCAACATTTGACATAGAATTTAAGTAAATAACCATAATAAGCACACATTTGTATTTGAAAGCAAAATATTTATATTTAAAAACTAGGTTCAACATAGTCAACTGTAAGGACTTACCTTGGTCAAATATGGCTAAGGTGGGATCTTATTTGTCAGCAATGGGAGCGTCTGAAGTGTCAAAGTTTATATATGTGAATTTATCCACATTCAAATAAATTCAAATGGGTTCATGGTTCATATGGACTCGGTCCACATGGCTATTTACAGAGGGTGAGACCCACATGTTCGGAGATGGTGATCCATGGACTTAGTTTATGCGATGGTTTAATGGGTATGGGTCCACATGTCAATGAGTTACAGGCTTAAATCTGGGTTAATTAGAATTCTTAACCATACGAGGCCCACATGTCATATTGATGCTAAGTATATACTTAATAGTTAATTTAATCCCTGAGTTAGTATAATCATTTGACAAGCGAGGCCCACTGGTTAGTGAGACCGATCAAAGTCTCAAAGGGGTTCATGGCAAAGCTCCTTAGGGAGCTCGCCGGTGACAAGGGAGAGGTCAGCATGCTCGACTAAGGGTTAAAATGGAATGAATGGGCTGAGAGCTATCTATTGGTGGTGACGTCACTCAACGAGGGGAACTATAGCAGTGGCTAACTGGCGGTGAGTGGCGGCGCTAGGCAGTAGTATGGTGGCAATGGCACAAAGCTACACTCAAGCCAAAGCCAAGTGTGGGAAAGGTTCAGGGGGCTGCCTAGAGTGGTTTAGGCATGGTGCTAGGATCTAGGGTCATCAGATTGAGGTTGGCAGCAAGCAAGGTGGTGGTGTCATGGCCGGTAGTGGCAAAGTTCAAAATTTCTACCTAGCTTCTTCAAATTGAAGTGAATTCCATGATCTACAAGCTAAAGCAAATCTAATGGAGCAATGCTCATGGCTTTTCACACGACGTGCCATACTGTCCAAGGTGGCCGGTGACGACAAGGAAGGGCGAACATGGCTAGGGTATCGTGGCCAGTTCTAGGGTCCGATGGCTAGCCTATAGGTCTGGCTTTGAAGTGAATTGCAGGAGGGGGAAAAGGCTTATCGAGATCTTGGGCGAGGGGTGAGAACAGCGGTGGTGATGAGCTTGGTCAGCATTGGGGAAGATGATGATGTCCTAGTGGCTCTAGGGCACGACAATACAATCAAAAGGGCATGTTAGCATAGGGAAGTAAAGGCAAACAAGAAGGATGTAATGGCCCCAAAGCTCACTCGAGCGAAGGGAACGGGCGGTGAGGTCAGCGGCAGCGCTGCGCGCGTTGGTAAGGGCATTGACTTTGGGCTTCTTAAGGGCAAACGGGCAAGTGGAGGTAAGCACGAGGTAGAGGGAGATGAGACGAACTTAGAGGATATGATAGTATCATCGGAGACTCACCAGATGGCGAGTAATTGAGCAGTGGAGCTCACGGCCGAACTTGGGAAAGAAGGGAAAATTTTTCTCTCCGAAGGTGATGAAGGGTGTGTGAGCTTGTGGAAAACCTGAGTGGGTGAGCACGAAGGTTGTGATCCGCAAGGTCAAGCTTAAATAGGGGCGAGAAGGTGTGTGCCATGAGTGGCTTTGGGTGTCGAGAGAGAGAGTACGTGAGAGAGTAAGCTTGCGATGGAATAAGGTCATGACGATGAGATGAGGCCGCAGCATGCAAGGCTTGAGGCGCAAAGGGCTTCAATGCGTTGTTGTACACGAATACATGTGAAGGGATGAGAACTCGAGCAAGAGAGAGAAGAAGGGAGGAAGAAACACAGTGGTGCGCTGACAGGTGGGACCAGGGTCCACAAATAAGTGGCGATGAGAGAGAGAGAGAGGGAGGGCTCTGGGCTAAGGCGAGCGAGCGAGCGCACTAGGCCGGTCCGGCTGGGCTACGGTGGGGAAAGAAACGGGGAGAAAAAGAAAGCGGGCTGGCGGGGGAAGGAGGGAACGTGCTGGCCCAGTTGAATTGATTTGGCCCAAAGGCAAGGGAGGGGAAAGACTAAGGTTTAAACTGAAATTCTAGTTTTTGAATTGCGTTTGAATTTGTAATTTGAATTTCAAGAGGTATTTGCATATGAACTTTTTAGGAAAAATTTCTCAACATCTAATTGACTTTTAGAAGTTTTGAATTCATATTTTTGGACCAAGAAAATTATTTTAAAAATCTTAAACTCCAACAAGACTTTAGAAAATTTTAAAAATACACCAAAAATTTTGAAAAATTTATGAAAATCATTCATAGTTTATTGTGAAGCAAAAATTGGGCTGTTACAGCAGAACTTGCCGAGCTGCTATAGCGCGGTAGGTGACACATGTTGCTTGTCGTGACTGTCGAGCTCAGAAATAGGGCTATATTTATAAAAAAAGATACCTAAGAGGATTCTTGTCGTACGAACCCGTGCGCTTTTCCTTTGCTGTACAAGTGTCAACTACTATGCACCTAACTTGCCGAAGTCCTCTTCCAAAAAGAAGAGTATGTTTCTGTAGGTGTTTGTCCCTGATGATACGGCACCAGGTCGGCTTTCTTGCATGCCTTGCACTCCCCTCCTGCGTCCCAGCCCCAAGGACAACCATCAAGGACAATGACATTGGATCCTCCCTGCAATGCGACTGTACCTTGGACCTTTAATTGCATGACTGACTACACATATCGCCAGAGAGAGAGAGAGAGAGAGAGAGAGGCGATGTGGTTTGTTGTTTTGGCAATTGATGATCGCATGCTTGCTTCCACGCATGTAGGGGCATGTTTGGTTTTTCTTTTATTTCACGAAATTCACCAACTAAAGCTAAACGCATAGATTTGATGGTTTTAAAGTGAAGATATTAAGAGTAACTAACTTGAAATTATTCCCGTAGGACATATGTAGAATGGCTCCTTGATGTTGGTAAAATATATATAACTATCCTTCTAAGATGTGTGTTTTAGTGGTAAGCGCTACTCAGTGCTAGTCTAACAGCCTTGGAAACACCCGTGCTTTAGGGCCTGTTCAAATCGGTTTGGGCTTCTGATTTTAGCTACCAGAAGCCCAAAGCTAATTTGAACACCGAGCTTGCAAAAGCGGCTTCGAAAAGCTGATTTTATCTATGACAGAGGGATATAAGTAGGAGGTAGAATGTTGGGACCTCACCTTGGAACTCCAGATCTAGCCAAGGGTGAGACCGGATTGCTGCCCGATCTCGACGATGGCCACGAGGTGTTATGCGTGCGTGGTTGCATACACGGGAGGGAGAGCAGGAGATAGAAAGGGGAAGGAGAGATAGGGGAGGAAGGAGAGGAGAAAAAAGAGGCGGCACAGATGGCGAGCTCGCTAGCCGACGAGAGGTGTTGGCAGCAATGTGAAAAGAAGAGAGAGAAGCAGTAGCAAGAGAAAAGAAAAGGGAGTGGAGGAAAAAAAGAAAGAATGGTGATGAAAAGAAAAAAAGGAAAAAAAAAGAAAAAGAGGAGAGGAGAGAAAAGAAAAAAGAATAAAAGAAAGTTACAAAAGAGAGAAAAATAGAGAAGAACTGAATTTTTCTATTTTCCGTAGGTGAAGATGTATTTTTCCTTTTCATTTCCTAAATCAATTCAGCAAAAGACCTTCAGCTCTAGCCGATTTAAACACCTCAGCTTTTAAAAGCCACGTCTTCCAACCACTCCCATTTCTTTTCAGTCAAAAGTTATAAACTCCAACCAAAAGCCATCAGCTCTAACCAATTTAAACATCCCTTAGTTAGATCAATTCGGCCACCTTTTTCCAATATTTCAGTTCAATATACGATGGAGTAACAAATGCTGAT
This sequence comes from Melocanna baccifera, assembly GCA_036346265.1. Taxonomy (NCBI): domain Eukaryota; kingdom Viridiplantae; phylum Streptophyta; class Magnoliopsida; order Poales; family Poaceae; genus Melocanna; species Melocanna baccifera. Next base: position 8,493,985 of record CM070700.1, on the reverse strand, counting down.
TAGTTTAACTTTTCTACTACGTTGATATGTACGGAAACCTTGTTTTGAAGGGCTGGATCTAGTTGCTTCTCTTTCACAATGCTTACAAGCAGAAGTCAAGCAAAGATGTTTATTGGTTCATCACATTTGTACAGGTAACTTCTCAACAAATTCCCATAAAGAACATCAAATTTGGTAGAGATTTAGTCGTACTAAGAATATGTACGCACGTTTGGATTAACTAACGCTGTACTTCAATTTATAAAGGAAGTAATGATCATAAGAAAGGTGTACACAACTAAACATTTTAGACGAAAGTAACCGTTTGGTTTGTGTTTAATTTTACAACGAAAACAAAATGTTAAATTTAATGTATACCTTTGTTTACTCCATACAATCACAAAAGGAAGTCTTTTGAGTTACATGAAGTCAAACATTATATAGTTTGGCTATCAATATATTTTTAATATTTAAATTGGACACATTAAAATGATATGTGTAGATTTGCCTTGAAAGAACTTTCATAATATTTATATTTTTATTAGGTAAACTTTCATAATATTATATTTTTATTAGGTTTTATAAATATGTTATAGTAGAAATGAATAGATAAATCTGTAGTTTGAGGGCCGTATGCATGTCTAAAACACTTCTTTTTTATGACTAGAAGAAGTACAACATTGCTGTACTAAATACGTAGATCAATTCACTTGAAAAATATGTGTATTCACCGGAACATAAAAAATATTCCCTCTAAAAAACAACATAAAAAAGCTACACTTTGTTTTTGCTAAAATACACACCTGAAGCAAGGCAAAACCTAGCATAAAACATGGTAGTACCGTTTTCAGTGAGGCTCCAACCACTCTCCAAGCTCCTTCAATTCAGCAAGTTCAGAAAAGATCAAAAGAGCCATTCAAACTCTCTTTCACATACACACATTTCTCTTGTTTCCAAAACTAAAATCCACCTCCTACTCCTTCCATCACCTAAACCTTGGCCTTGTATGCACAAGTAGTATTTCATGCTGGTAATGGTTGCAACCAATCCAACTGCTACACATCAAATGCCTGCCACATCTGCTCCTGCTGTCTCACTCCCAACCCCAAATGGAGGTTCTTGAGGTGAAATAAAGAAAAAGGCTAAGAAAAGAAGCAAACAAAATGCCAGTAAAACAAAAGAAAAAGAAAAGAAAAGCTTCAAGTGTAGTAAAACAAAAGAAAAAGAAAAGAAAAGCTTCAAGTGAACATTTTGGGCGTCGTGCCACTGTGGCTGGCCGCCTGTCTGCCTGCTCCCCCCATTCATTCGCTCACTGTGTTGTGTTGTGTTGGGTTGGGGTGCGATGTGCGGCTGTGATCTCGCCAGGGGCTGCCAATCAATCACCAGCTGCTGTCCGGTGTGGTGGTGGCGTGGGAGTCCAAGGCAGTCAAGCAGGCATGCACAAAAAGGTTTTAAATTGTTCTTCCCGTGCCCAAAGAAAAAGGGTGCAGAGAGGTGGGCCCACAGTGAGGGGCAGCTCAGCGTGCAAGGACGCCTTGCGCAGAGGCCCTGGACATATGCAGAATTATGAATGGCCCTGGACATATGCACAAATATGAGCCATCTTATTTCGATTTTAGTTTTTAATTTATTTTTTACTATTTTTAAATTTTATTTTTTCTAGTTTTTCAGTTTTTTAAAATTTTTTATCAGTTTTTTCTGCATTCATTTATATTATATATGATATGCTAACATATTTTTTTCTTTTTTTAAATTTAAGTATATCAAATAAACTATCATCAGTTACAGGACAAAATAAGCTAACTATAATAAAATTTAGCTATAAACCATAGTTTATTAAGCTCAATTGAGCACCCCTATGAATGCACTCCTATTGTATATGTATGGTATTCGATAAGTCTTGCATCTAAAATGTGTCACTTACATGACAACATCATGAAGTAGATTTATAAGTCAATCAGACAAAATATTTTGCCGGATTTGAGCCTACGGAAACATGCCCGATTTAAAGTTTTTATTAGTTCAAAATTCAAAGATTGTTTTGTTTATGTTTATGTTAAATCAAATTGTCTTCAAATATGGCATGCGTTGTTTTCCGTTCTTCATTAAGCCCAACAGTAAGTTATTCGTGCGTTCGATTGACTTTGATACTGTATTTTCTTTCAGTTTTCTTTTCTGAAGTACAATGAGTAGTCTGCTATTAGTTATGTGTTTTGCATCACTAATTTATTGTATTTGTCTCATAGTAAAATTTAGAATTAAAGCATTGTCTATATTTCTAACATTGTATTCGTTTATCAACATAGCAAATATACTTTGTTTACTCACTGATACGTTGTAGCCCTAAGTTTAAATCTCAGGTTTACATGTTCCTACCCTTTTAAAGATAAGACCTTATTTAAAACGCAAAAAATTTCTTAATTTCTATTGGAATTTTACTGTTTCATTTGAATTTGCCACATTTCAAACAGAGTCTAATTGTCTCATCGAGGAGCCTCCTTAGAGCTCAAAAAAAAAAAAAAGAGGAGCCTCCTTAGAGGTTGGCATGGTATATCATCTTTTTTTTGGTGCCCTTTGGAGGTGGGTCCAAAATCTAAAAGAGAAAAAGACAAGGGTGATACTGCAATTGCCAGCTCTCCTCACCTGGTGAGAGAGAGCTATAGTACCATCACCTTTACCCTTTGCTTCATGTACAAAAACCGCAAGGCAGCCAAGCAGAAGCGTTTAGACCATCACCTAGGACGACAAGAAACAGGGGAGGGGAGAGAGAGCTTATGGTGCTGTAGCTGAGGGAGGAGCTAGCAATGGTGGTGGGATGCGGCGGCGGCGATGGCGGCGAAGGAATGCTCGCGAGATGGCGGAGGGCGGCGGCCAAGCGGATCGGCCTCTCCTGCGCCTCCTTCTTCTCCCATGCCGCCTCTCCCTCCCCGCCTTCCAAGACTGTATACTCTCTCTCTCTCTCTCTCTCTATTTAATATCTTCTTGCTTCCGAGGATTCAGAGACTTGGCAGCAACTATTCTTCGGAAAAGTGTCCAAAAAATGGCATATTTTTGCTGCATTTTTTGTTTCTCATCAGAGATGCTCTGTTTTTTTTCAATTCCTAGCTATTTTATGCTCAAGAAAAAGATGTTCTTTTTATTTCGGGGATTAGATAAGCTTTGGTTTTTCACCATCAATGCGTCAGCTTCCTGACGTGTTTTTTTTTTTTTTTTGCTTTCGGTTTCTTGCTATTTTGTTTCCATTTGAGCCCCCTCTTGGGGACCTCTGTCTCTACCATTAGTAGGTGACCTCAGGTTCCTTTGCTTGGGTTCAGGCCTAGCTGTCCCTGTCTTTTCACCTGCATTTTTCCTCCCACATTGCAGTTCTGCTTGGTTTTTTTCACCATATCAGATGTGGTTCTTGATATATGTTACCATCAAAAGCAAATAGATCTTCTAGTGTCATGTCTACTTGCATTCTTGACTTGTCCCTTTTCTACTGGGTTGCTGGGTTGGTGTTTTGCCTTTTCTAACAGAACGATTTGTTGCAAATGCTTTACTTCCTAGTTGGTTTTGGTGACCTTTTCCTAGGAAATTTGTGACTAGATTTGGATTTGAACATTTTTCCCCTTCGTTGCTTTGTTTTTTGAATACTAGCCATGGGTCTCTTCCCTATTCCTTCTGTTTATCTATATTTTGAAGTTTTAACCAAAATGAAGTACCAAAATCTTTTGCCTTTTTTTTCTTAGGTTTGCTTTGCTAACAGTATTAACAGTAGCTGCATGGCCTACCTGGTTTCCAGGTACTGTTCATTATGGAAATTACTGTTCTACCTCTCTTCCATCTCATCTTGTATTAGTAGGGGTATCACACTTGAGGTGCCATTCACGTAAGTCCATGTTTATGGTGGCTTTATTTTTCCCCAAAAAAAATTGCTTTGGATCTAGAAATCTACATGAAGTTAAAAACTGTGCACAACTTATATTTTGAATTTATTATCTTGTGTCTTGGCACCTTTTCCCATTTGAGACCTGTTGATGGTTGCTGCTAGTTGCACTACAAAGGGCACTTATCCATGAGAGCTTTTTTTTTTCGTAGAAAAATGGGCACTTCTATTTCTTCTCTTAGAAAAATGAGCACTTGTATTTCTTTCTTCTCCCAACGTTGTGTTTTCTTGCAATTGGGTAACCACTTTCTGGTGTCCAATGTGCATCTTAGACATCATTTCCCATTGATAGGTAAATAGGAAAGTACAAAAATACAGAAGAGGAGACAGGCAGGCTAACCTTGTCTTTCTCCCCCCTTTTTCTTTTCTAAAAGTCAAGAATAGTGTTTTGCTTGTAGCTGTATTGCAATGTAACATATTGCGGTTTGTAATGTATATGCAGATATCATGCTCAGCAGGGAATGCGCCTGCAGACAGCAGTGATGGAGACCAGGAAAAGCTGGAGGAGCCCACTAGCACCAGAATGGCTGACAGGGTACCAGCTCTATGTCCATTTGGCAGACATCTCCTTCTTAAATTTTTTTCTTGTTCCGTTTGGACCACCAACACTGTTCTTCCTATTTTCTCCTTATCAATAATGGAGCTTTTATTTTCCTTCAAAAAGGATATTTTCTCTAACCAAGTAAAATTATGTTCAGATGTGTCCACTAATTAACTTGTGAAGAGTTCAGAAACATGCTTACCTACTATCAGGTGGTAACAAACTAAGATAGCAAGAGAAGCTAAAAGGTGAAATTGGGGTAAGTGGTGGGATTGCGAAAGAAAATCTTGATATTGTAGGGTTCACTCTAGTCCCTCTCAAGAGTGCTCAAGGGTGAACATATCCCTTGAGAGTCCCAATGGTGAAGATTGCTGATGCTCTAGAGGAATATACGAGATAAGTGACTTTTTCCTTTTAAAAAGGAAATATTTTGTGTGACGATAATATTGAGGTATAGACCCTTGATAACTGAAGTTGTCATCTTTCGAATCAAGATGATATCAACAGCTGGGGTTAGCTCTTGCCATCTCCACGACCTCGTATCTTAGTTTGAAAAAATGACACTGTTGCAAGTATTTAAAAAGTGTGCTTCAATATGTTTAGTGCACATGATGGGTTGCATGGCCGTCCACTAACATCTACTAATGGACCATTTGAGTGTGCCTGTCTTTTGTTGGTTTCAAACTTTTTAGTGGCTATTGGTGGACAATTATGTGGTCCTCGAACGACATAATGCTTATCTCCCTAATGGCACATAAAAGTACAAACAATTACGTATGAACACCTTGTTACGATATTGGTGTCCAAGAGGGCATGTATCGGTATTATACACATTTCTCCAAGAAAAGAAATAACTTAGGTTTTCAATGGTTTAACAAAGACAATTTGTAAAGTGGTGACCATGCATATCATTTAGGTTGGCTTCCATACAAATTATATCGTATGTGAATCATGATACATTTAAATGCTGTCAACTTATTTATCTTAGTATTGTAAGAACAATGCTGTAAAAACTAAAATGTAATTTGCGAAGATGTTATTAGTTCGATCAGGTATGTAAGTCGATTGGGATTTTCTGCTAAAATTCCATGAAGATTTCCTATAATGTAGAAAATAAAATAATTGACCAAATGTCCATGGTAAGATACTAGATACTAACATACAATGAGCTTACAAGTAATATGTTGGCCAAGAATGATTTTTCTTGCTGTCTATGGATGGTCCTATGTTGTCCAATGGGTGGTCCTAATAAACAGTTCCACTGTTAGCAGCTATCATTTCAATATCCAGTTAACCTTAGTGCTATAGGGTGCTAGCATTTTGGTTTGTCTTTAATTTCACTTTGTAAGGAAGAACATAAGCTTTGCCTATATGCTATTTTAATTTTCAACAGTAGCAACCAATAAATGGAATTATGATTGCAAACTGTCAGGGTCAAATGCTTGTGAAGCATTTTGTACCGGCCCAATGTCACTGTTCTTGCTCGAATAGCTGCTGTCGAGAAGGTTGTTAACTGGCTTCAAGTCAAGGGGAGAACAGAACATTTTGGTCAAGTATTGTTTTGTCCTAGTAGAATCTGTCTCTGGTCAGTAGTTGAATTGGTATCTAGCCAGCACAGTAGATACCTAATAGATTTCTTGTGTACTAGTGAGCACCTAGATGGAAATGTTTTGACCCCAGGATTATTTGATCCCATTTTTGTTGCAATCTTGGCAACCTTGCTAACGTACAGCAGGGTAGCTTAGAGGAACAAATGATAACACTGATGTTGTGACTATTTTTATGAAACAAATATATAGGTGATGGTAAATGATAAGCAACTATGCGACAGGCCCAATCACCTTTTGCAGATAAAACAAGGGGGGCCTTTTGTATTGTAAGTTCTAATTACAATGTTCTAATGAGGGAACACAGGGAGTACTTTTAATACATTGCAATTCATAAGGGATTTTTAATGGGTTGGGTACGTTCAGTGGCACACAGTGCAGAACACATTCTCAATTTCATATTTTAGTTGTCTGAACATCTGCCAGCTTGCAACAATTGCCATGTATTAGCATTGGGTATCATCCCCTCAGTATCAGAGTTATTAGTCATATCTGATATGGATCGTTAATCAAGTTATCTTTGGAATTTATTAAAATGGTATTTGCTGCATTTTATAAACATTTATATTAAGTGAAGCGATAAATGAAGCAGGCACTATTGCACAGTCTTATACAATCTTGCCTTTAGCATGCATAGTCAGCAACTTGCTCTATAATGAGTAGTTTCAATTGTGTTACTTTTCCAGTAAATCCAAGAGGTAGTGATTCTTTATTGGTAAATTTTATGTACATACTGTTTACTTTCTAATCTGGTCTCACATGTATTCTGTTCTCATTCATTAACTATCATATTTTATACTATTCATTTGCAGAACCTCTGTACAATATGTTTGGAGCCCCTCAGCACCACCAGCAGTGATATTGACGGTGGCAAGGCAGCAATCTTCACAGCACAATGCTCCCACACTTTCCACTTCCTATGCATCGCCTCCAACATCCGGCATGGCAATGTTACATGCCCTATCTGCCGTGCACAATGGTCTCAGCTGCCACGTGACTTGAAGGTGCCGCCATTGCTGCACAACCAGTCCGATCCAATCCTTCGCATCCTTGATGACAGCATTGCAACATCCCGTGTCAACAGAAGGTCGTCCATCCGCGCTGCACGCTACAACGATGATGACCCAGTTGAACCTTACACCTTGACCGAGCATGTCGACCCATGCCTTCGCTTCGCACTTATCCCGTCTCCGGTGGCAGCTCATCATCATGTCCTCGGTCATTACCCTTGTGGACGCATAATGCCACTACAACAGCACTGCCAGTACAGCAGCTCCTCCATGCTTTCACCACCACAGATTGCTTCGCCAAGTGGGCAAAGGCGTGCTTACCTCTCTGTCAGTCTCGCTCCGCAGCCGGCCATGGACTTGGTCCTGGTTGCCAGCCCTAACGGCCCCCATCTGAGGCTCTTGAAGCAGGCCATGGCACTTGCTGTCTTCTCCATGAGGGCAATCGACCGGTTAGCCATTGTCACAAATGCCACCACTGCAACCCGTGCCTTCCCCTTGCGGCGGATGACGTCCCATGGAAAACGAATGGCATTGCAGGTCATTGAACACCTCTGCTGTGTTGGTGGAACTGATCCGGTAGGGGCTTTGCAGAAGGGCCTGAAGATACTGGAGGACCGGACACACCAGAACCCAAGCAACTGCATTCTTCACCTGTCCGACCGTCCAATCCGCAGCTGTGTTGGGGTAGAGATGAACCGTTCCAACATCCCGGTTCACCAGTTCCATGTTGGACTTGGTTTCGGGGTGCAGAATGGCTTTGTCATGCATGAGTTTGAGGAGCTCCTAGCACGGTTGCTTGGCGGCGTCATAGGCGACACCCAGCTGAGAATAGGGGAGCATGGGGGAGTAGTGAGGCTAGGAGAGCTGAGGGGTGGTGAGGAGAGAAGGATCCCACTTGACCTAGTGGCAGACTGTGGGTTTATACTGGTTGGTTACAGCTACCTGCAGGGTGGAAGAGAGGACCAGCTAAGGACCGGCGAAGTCGCTGTCGGATTCGAGGAGAAAGGCGACAATCGGTACCGTGGGGTCAGAGATATGGGGCTGACCATCGGCGGCGAGAGGAGGAGCAGCTGCTGTGCCGAGAGATGGGACTACCTTGACCCTTTCATGGCGCGCCGATGGGCTAAGCATTTCAATGTGTACAGGGCCTGAGTAAAGAGATTGGGGGCTTGATGATCAGCTGAACAAGTGCTGCTACCAGTATGACAAAATATGATTCTTGTTGGTTCTTTTTTACATTCCTGCAAGCATCTCAGGGCAGTGTTTTCTTTTCTTGTTTTGGCTTTTGTTGTGGATCTGAATCCATATAATATGTCTCGTTTCTATCAATTTGATGTTGGTTTATAGTTTTTTTTTACTGTAGCTGATTTATTTTTTTACTATATCTGAGTTGGTTTATTTGGTATAATTTAATTTTAAAAAAATGTAAAAGTAAAAAAAATATGTTACCCCGTTACGGACAATACAAAGAAATACGGGAAAAAAAGAAAAGGTAAAAGAACTTAAAAATCTAAAAAAACTAGAAAAAGATAAAATTACTGAATATTAAAAAAAATAAAAGTTAGAAACAGAAGTTAACTTTAAACTGATTTGAAGGGTGCCGGAATCTGAATCTGTATGTGTGAGTCAGAAGGTGAACAGAGCTCGTCAGAACGAAAGATGGCGGTGCTGGAGTTTGCTAATTACGAATGTCAGGAAGTGAGATTTCGTTCCTCAGAAGGGATGCAATGTATGTATTGTTGTAGTCAGGATGTTTTCCCTCTTCGTTTGCGTTGGCAAAATAAAATCTGAGGGAAATTAACATAAACCACCCCCAAGTCCCCAACAGAGTAGTATTTTTGAAATCCCTTGCAACTATTTTGCTACAATTGTCTTCCCAAGCCTCTGAATTACATTAAAAGCTTCAACATGGCCCTTGAAGTTAAAATCCCAAGTGTCGCTTTGATTCACCTTCACTTCATCTTCGCTTTGATTAATCTTCACTTAGTAAGGATACATATACATAAATTTCAGCATTCCGCTTTGATTTACCTTGGATAAACAATCTCCGTCAGACTCTTCTGGAACTGAAGTCAGAAATTGATGACAGCACAAAGCGTCTACCAATAGATAGAGCTCCCAAGGCTGATGGTTTACAATTATCTTTCCAAAATTGCCGGAATATAATAAAGAAAGACTTATTTTCCTTCTCTTGTTTCTTTTGTAAATACATTCGTAAAGTTGATGGTTTTTAATATATTTTATTAGGGTTCTTGTAAAAATCACTGGTCGGGAATAACTTCTCATTTTCCTCCTTCCCTTTTAATAAATATGAACATTAAGTCCTAGCCAAAATAAAAAAAAGATCTTGTCACGTAAGGTACAATGCAGCGCTGTTTCCTACTAATAAATATGGATCTTGAGTCACGTAAGGTTGCAACAAACCATTCAGTTTAAGCGACCGGAGCACGAACATTGAAGTTACATTGGACGGCCAAAAATGTCTCCATGTATGAAGATCATAAGTCAATCTACAAAGAGAACACGCTAATGGTAAGTTACTCAGCATCAGTTATGTGCTTTCGAAGCCAAATATTCGGAAAACACCTGCAAAAACCAATAAAAGGTAGGAGCCTAATTTGACTGAAGCTCGCTGGTCATTAGTACCACATGCATTCCATTTTTTATGTCACTTTCCCTTTTACCTGTTACGAACTGAAACTAGTGCATCTGAAGTCAATGAAATTGGTTGGGCAGCGGAAGGAAGTCGAAGTTAGTTAAGTTCCCAGAGCCATTGGGAATCACGACGGCGAAGGTCAGTACCAACCAGAGTCTCTGTGCGGTGATTCTGAACACAATAAGAATCAGAATCAAGAATAACACGACAATCATGATCAGTAAGTTGGCCGGCAGATATGAGCTACATGGTTAGTTGTGGGACATGCGAAACGTCAGAAATAAGAAAAGATGAATTGAAAAGAGTGCCTCGTCCTGTGACAGAAAGAGAGGTACCATCTGCTGTCTGAATAGAGATAAGAGCAACTAGTGAGCTAACAGAAGTAAGAGTGGTGGAATCAGATGTCATATGAAAAGAAGCTCCAGAATCAAGAATCCAAGGTGATGTACCTGAGGAAGGAGTAAAAGGTGATCTCTCACTCGAAAATTGAGTAGCAGAAGCATATGTGGAATAGAATACAAACTCTATCTCATAATACAACTCTATCTCCTTAACACCCCCCCTCAAATGCAAGGCGTATACAATAGCATTGCATTTGAAAAGAGTTATTACTAAAATAGTAAACAAAATCCGAAATCCGAATCTTGATAATGTCATCGTAGCATGCAACTCTTGAAAAATACTGTCGAATCAAGCCGAAGAGGAATGGATAGAAGTATCATGGCCCAGATCAAAGCCCGAGACAACGGCGGCGCAGTGCACAAGATGCAGAAGAAACGCGACGGGCTTAAAAGCTCGGGGCGGCGGCTACAGAAGCGATGGCATCATACGACTTCTACGATCTACACGTGGCTCAGAAAGAAGAGCGGCGACTGCTGCCATGGAATAGGGGTAGAGGCATGGCAGCAGGAGATCGAAACCCAAGACGACGGCGACGCAATGCACGAGGTGCAGGGGACTCAGAGAGAAGAGCGGCGGCTGCTGTTATGCAAAACAAAATTTCTATGTTTTTTCATTGATAATAAATTTTGTGGACTCGCACGACTTAGACGAACTGAAAGGTAGAGACTACGGACTTGAGATGAATGCAAACGGAAGACCCGCGGATGAAGTGGAGACAGCGACGATGGCTTTAGCGGCAGCAGCGGCTTGAGCGACGGTGGCAACCAGGGTAGCATTGAAGGCAGCGGAAGAACTAGATCAAAATCTTTTTTTTCGGCGACGGCTTGATCGGCAGCGATGGATTGACGCCGGGGAGGTTGGAGATCGGGAAGGAGACGACACCGCACGCAGAGGGCAGCGGTCGGTGGGTAGGCCGACGCGACGACGCCGCACGCAGAGGGAAGCATTCAGTGGGTAAGTCGACAAGAAGACAACGCCGCACACAGATGGCAGTAGTCAGTGGGTAGGCCGACACACGGAAGGCGGAACTACTATATGAATTGCTCTTCTTTTTCTTCAAAACTCAGGGGCGCCCACCGAGGACAGTTCGCCGGGAGAAGAGGAGGATTTGAGGAGGTGGCGTGTGAGGTAGGCAAGCCGCCGAGATGAAGTGGCGGCGGCGGAGGAGGCCATTGCGCCTGCGGCCAGATCCGACCGGCGAAGAAGAGCGCTCCCACGGCACGATATGCCTGGAGCTGTGGCACGTGTGCACCGGCCCCGTGGCGCGCCGTCATGTACCTACCGTAGGGCTACCTCGAGCACATCAGGGATGCGGGGAAGCCGTGGGTGTGGGCACAGTGCTGTCAAAGTGGAGGAATCGCGCCTTGCACTGGTGGGAGGAGAGCGCGGCGGCGAGGAGTCCAGCCCGCGCCAGGCCGCTGCAGATCGAAGCCTGGATCCGACAGCGATAGTGACGGTGCTCCGTCTGGCGATCCTCTGCCACATCAGCCTCTCCCCCTCCCCAGCGGTGCCTCTCACCACGGCGGCTGCAGTGTCCAACGGATCTGGTTTGAGCGGCTCTGCGAGGTGGCCTGGGGACTCTCCACCTCCAGGCAGAGCCAGCGAGCACGAAACAGCAGGTGGCCAGCGACCGGAGGGCGGACCCGATTGCGAGAAACGGTGGGTGGAGCCGGTGGATCGGGTCGACCGGCGGCCGGAGTACAGAGTTGGCGGCGCAAAACGGCAAGCAGAGGGTAGTGCGGGTACTGCGCCTGCGCGAGGTAGACCATGAGGTCTTCGCGGGAGATGCAGGTGAAGGGCAGGTAGGAGTTGGCGAAGACGCCCTCGGAGTGGGGGGTGGTGAGCTCGATCTTGTCTGCGGAGCGAAGCGCGGTGAGCCGTCCAAGAACCAACGCGCTGTGGGAGGTGCGGTCCAGCATCTTCGAGCGGATGATGGACTCGGGGGGCCACCGCCAGCAGGCAGCAGCCGCCGCAGACAGAGCTTCTCACCAAGACGCCCGCGTAGATCTGGACCAGCATTGTCTACAAGTTCGCCACCGACGACATCCTCCAGGAGCAGCACCAGGACCAAGAAAGGTCGATCGATGATCGAGCGTGCTGGTAACCAGGCGACGACGCTCAGGGTGTTGAGGTGGCCGCCGAGAGAAGAAGTGGTTGCCCCCGGGAGCAGAGATCGATCCTCCCGGAGGCAGCTGCAGCGGAAGTAGATTTAGATCGAGGTTAGGGTTTTAATGTAAACTCTGATACCATGTTATGAATATTGTGTGTGTATTGATATGAGGTCTAAAGGACCATATATATAGGAGAGTACAAGGGATATATTCCATATAGAGATAAGACATATGTGGAATAGAATACAAATTCTATCCTAATACAACTCTATCTTCTTAACAATGTGATGGCAAGTAAAGCTAGACCTTTCTTTCATTCAACCAAACTAAAAAGAATGGATAGCAGCAACCATACCTTCGTCAGCCTGGTACTTGTTCTTGTCATTTCCTGCATAAGCCAGCCGGTTATACTTAGGGTTCCATACTTCCATTCAACACTATTCATAGCTGCCTTACATGGTTTACAATTATTTCTTTCCAAAATTATGGGAATATAATAAAGAAAGACTTATTTTCCTTCTCATTTTTCTTCTTTTGTAAATACATTCATACAGTTGATGGTTTTTGTTAGATATGTATTATATAGCTGTATATTTACCCTGTTGTCTGAGGGATTTTTTACATATATGTCATATCTATACGTGTATATATATTGGTCCATTGGTCTTATGATTAATACAAGTACTATTCATAACATGGTATCAGAGCAAATCCAGGGTTTGTTTTCGTTAGCCGCCGCTGGTTCGTACTCCAACCTTACATGGAATCTGATGAATCGGTCCAGTCTGAACATTGACCTGATGGAAGGTCATAGATGTAAAAGAATTATTCTTGTCAACCAGAATCCTCAGGTCATAAAAGTAGACCTGGATCATACTTAAATTAACATTTGAGTGATTGTTAACAATATACAATGTAGTTTCGATCACAAAAGTAGCTAACCCTGAATTTAGTCCAAGTATACACGCTTCACGACTATTTTTAATATGCTTGGAGAAAAAAGTAAGGGTTATAAAATTAGTCAAACCAAAAGCATCTTCTGCTTAACATTTTGAGCAGTTTTGAGGTCATATTTTCTTAAAAGTTAATAACAATATATAAATATAGTGAAAGACGCCCCCAAAGATTATGCGCATCCCGGGAGTCCACACTGTCATCAGTACTTGGGAAGTGATAGGAAACTACACTAATGCATGAATTTATTTGCATATTCTTGTGTAGGATCAGGTATGACGAGTCAAAGAGGGTGAATGACTCCCTAAAATCTTTTCCCTAGTATTAGTAACTCAATGCAGCAAAAAACTCATGACTACAAGTTATCCCAAAACAAAGAGCCAAAGATCACAAAGCCTCCGAGATACTCTCACCGGTATGACCACCGACCAAGGGCGATCATACCGCTCAGCTAGTAGTACCGCAGGTGTGACACCGGTTGTACCGATCAGGGCGGTCGTATCGCTCGGGTCATGGCGGTACTACCGCTCGCCAGACAGAGGCTGAAAATCAACATGTTGCAAGACCAAGGTAAAGGTTAACTCATAAACCGATGATCCAAACAGGATAAAATTTGGCACAAGTCCTCTCTAATATATCAGGAATCTATTCCAATCATGAATTATGAAAATAAATGTCAAAGTTCTGACTTTTATCCCAAACAAGAAAGGTTGCACCAAAATCGGGCGAAAGAGAGAAACCTCGATCTACTATTGCTCATGAGTCCTTAATGATCTAGATGACTTTGGATGGGTTCTCACATGTCATAGCAAACTAAATCAAAGCACGAGCTTAAGTCAAAACTCTCTCAAGATCAAAACACCAAATTCACCTTCCTCTTCAGCTAAACTGGGAAATCAAAAGAATTTTGTATAGAAAATGCATAGATAGATAGGATCTGATGTCCAAGAGATATATCCATCTCTTACACCCTTAGCCACTACCTCCTTATAACCTTTGTAGCCGCCATATTTAGTCGTTAGTTTTGTTTAGATTGTTTTTCATTCAGAAAATATCAGTTGTATACTTGTGTTGACTAGACCAACTACGGCGACTTCAAGCCTTTCCATCGTTCCATAAAACTTCATCTTTCATCCACAATTTAGATCGCACTTATTTCTTTCTTGCTTGATTTTCGATTGCTTGCAGGAAAGATCAACGGTGTCAGGCACGGTTGGTAATGACAAGGGTGTGGTGTAATGATTGCACGACGGATTTAGTTGTTTCGGTCAAGTAGCCTAATCATCAACGTCATATCAATCAATCGTAGTTATCGTTCTCATCGGAAGATCGGGCCAAATCCCCTCATCAAATCAGATCCAAGATTTGCCAACGGCGGAGACAGCTCGATCTAGCGTGGGGACAACCGGATCCAGGGTTGGAGACGGCAGAGACAGCCGGATCCGGGCTTGGTGGTGGCGGTGGCGGGGCGGCATAGAGGCGTGTGTGAGAGCGCGTGATTGTAGGCCTAGGTGGGTGCCGGCACAACGACGATGCAGGGGCAAGCACGTGTAACATCCTGTTTTTCTGAAGTTTTCAAAGCCCAGAATTTAAAAATGAATTTTTGAAATTTTCTGAAATTAATTTAAGCTTAAAATGAATTTTTAGAAATTTAAAATGATTTAATATGGTTAAAATATACTTTAACATAAGCTAAAAAATATTTTATTTGAGTTCCTCAGGTCTCAAGCAATTTTTTGGTATTTTGGTGAATTTTTGGGATTTTTTTGCTATTTTCTAGAGCCTTTTTAGATTTTATTTGAATTCTGGGAAAAAGAAAAGAAAAAGAAAACCTTTTAAAACCCCCGCCGTTTCCCCGCCGCCCGATTCCCTCCCCCACCACGCGTCGCCCATCCGGCCCGCCTCTGCTTCGGCACACTTGCCCCTGCACCCGCGCCCCGCTCCGCCGCCCGATTCCCCGCCTTCGCCACGCGGCAGCATCCCCGCCACCCCGCACTCACGCGCGCCCGCGTAGCCCTAGCCGCCGCGCCCCGCTTACCGTGGTCGTCCGATGCCGCCCGCGCCACGCGTCGCTGTTCCAGCCGTCCACGTGTCCCAAACCGCGCCTGCGTCCGCGCCGCGCGGTAACCGATCGGAAGTCCCTCGGTTCGCGTGTTTTATACCACGTCGCTTCCTCGGTTTGTGTGCACGGCAACACCGCCGCCCCCGCCTCTGTCCTCGCACCCGCGCCGCCGCCGTAGTTCCCCACCATCGCCGCCATCCCCGTCTCCTGCCCCGCCAGAGTCGCCGCCGACCTCGTCCCCATTGGTGAGCCCCCACGTCGTCCCCGTCATCGCGTCGCCTTCCCCGTCATCCGTTCCCCGAGCCTCGCATCATAGCCGCTCGCTCAGATCCAAACCAACGGCAGTGATCGCGCCACGTGGCCGTTCTCGAGCCGTCCGATCTGCCGCCGCCAACAACCACGCAGCCCACCGCGTCAGCCCTACCCACGGGGCAAGCCACGTCAGCCCTAGGCCACGTGTCACGCCACGTCAGCAAAAACCCGTTGCCCATGCCATGTCACCTGCCACGTGTCACCACCTCAGCCTGCCACGTCAACCCATGCACTGTTCCGTAGACCTGATTCACCGTAGGCTCCCTTTATCCCGTGAACCCGGTCCACAGCACAGTGCCTTTTTTGAATTTTAGCTATTTTCCTTTAGGGTTAATTTTTCGAGAGCCATTTCTCCTTCGTCCTAGCTCCGATTGATTCCGTTCTTTTTTTAAATTCATCTAAAATCGAGCTCTAGCTTTTGGTTCTGGTTTCAAGATTTTTGGAGTTTATTTGCTTATCATTTTATGTGTTTTTGTTGTTTCGGTCGTTTTATCTCTCGTTAGATTCCGATTCCGAAGGAGCAGGAGCTACGCTAGAAGACCCCGAGTACCTCGCTGAGTATAACCAAGGCAAGTCGTGTCCTTTGATCATGTTGAACCCAATTTGCAATCTATTATTTATTTATTTTGATTTAAATTACATTGCATCGCTATTTAATTACAAATCTTTGAATATGGTAGTTATTATCCCAATTGATTCCTCCCTCCTTGATAATTTGAATGCCATGATATCATTGTCACTATAGGTTAGGAAATTTACTAGTGATGCTATGCTAGATATCACATAGGTTGTACGATTAGAATGCTTAGCTTTGCTATTTTTACAACTGAGTATATCATCACATGTAAATTATTAAATTGACTTAATGAGATATGGAACCGTGGTTGGTACCACATTTATTAAAATTTGTGCCATGACATTGGTGTGTCATTGGCGTGGTTATACAAACTTGGTTTTGCACTCGGGCGAGTGATCGTGTAGTAAAGGGGAAAGTGTAGGTTCACTTCATGGGATGTGGTAGCCTCGCCCAGGTAAACCTAAGGATTTAACTTTGTGCGTCATTGATCTGAGTTTTATCGTGCGAACCACATGTCTAGTATGGGATAGACCTGGCTGATTAATTTGGGATGTTTCAACTTTAATCTCGCCATTGTGATGAACATGGTTCCTGATTTCCATGTGACGCAAGGGGGTGTAATACGAAACCCTAGCGGGCAGGATAGAGTTGGAATTGAACTTTGTAAAGGCCTTGTTGTGATTTCTTGAGATCGAGGTTAATCACATCGTGTGGGTACAGTTGTGCAACCTCTGCAGAGTGTAAAACTATTCGAATAATCGCATTCTTGGTCATGGACAATGGTCGGTGATTTCACACGAGGGTTAGTGATTTCATTTAAACTTGTAATTTATGATTGTTTAGTGAACAGATAGTTCACTTTGGCTTAGTTTGTGGATGGGATGTCCACAAGTGTTTCACTTCAATTCCATTGATTATTTATCATTATTGTTTTCATTACAGTTCGCTTTCAATCTATTTATCATATCTGTCTTAAAATATCATTTATACAAATTAACCTTTCAGCACTTCCTTGGTAAGCCTTGTATATTATATTGTATTCATTTGTTACAAACGACTTGTTGAGTACCAATGTACTCACGGTTTTATGCCTATGTTGCTCAGTTGAGGAGGAGTATTATCAGCAGGAGGTTCCAGAAGGAAAGTACTTCGACGACTTCACGGATTAGGCTTCGTTCTCCACTCGATATCCTGTGGGTTTGTCGATTGGCCGCTACGCTTTATTTTGGATTTCCGCTGCTAGTTTTAAAGCCCTTCCGCTAGAGATATTGTAAGTTTGGCCATAAGGTTGTACCTTTGAGATTTATCGATATTTGAGTTTTTTTTATTTTAGCGTGTGTATGGTTGTGATTATATCTATATTTGACTGTGTGCACTAGCGTGATTCTGGACTAGTGCAGTTTACACAGAGAGTCCGAATTTGTATATTCGGGTCTCGACAGCACGGGCGCCCTCGGGAGTGGAGATTGATTCTCCTGGGGGCAGCAGCAGCGGGCGTAGGTGGATGCGAGTCGGGCGGCAGAGGCGATAGACATCTAACCTTGCTCTGATACCATGTTAGATTTAGTGGAAGAATAGTGTATTGCACAATCCAAGAGGAAAATATACAGTTAATACATGGACACAACCCTAAAACCATAGGACAATAGGAAATACCACCAATACCCTTAGTCAGCACAGGTTGCAGTTCGAAACTTTCAATGAAATAGAAATTTAAGCTAAAAGACCATCCCCTCCTGGCTCGAAGTCATGCTTAAGCAATCAAACCAATTTACTGTAGGTAAAACTTCATTCACAACTTGCTCTCAACATTCCGGTCTGTTGAGAATGAAATTCACTACACGTATTGAAAAATTATTGCCACAATTTGGTGCACATTAAACAACATTATGCATTCGGTTACAACAGGTAACTAATGAACTAAACAGACGAATAATGCAGACTTTAACATCTTAAGGTGCTCCTATTGTGCCCAAACTCTATAAACAGGGATATTACTTCGAATGCCTGTGGTAAAACTTCCACAATCACCAAGTTAGCAGATGATGTGGTAGATAGTAGTTACAATTAAACCTCTTTGGCATATAAACTAACATAAGCATGTCAATAGAAAATGGCAATGCTATCATTTCTTGTTAACATTAAAGTCATAACTAGTTGTCGGCGTTCTATATAATGGGAGATATTCCCAAATAATCATTATGCAGATCTTTGAAATTTGTAGAAATATTATTAATAAGAACAGGGATAAAAAATTGGAGCAAATGACAACAAAAAGGGCTATCCAATTCCATAAAAAGCAGGTTATTTTGGTAGCAATTACAAAACAAGGAGAGAATGTTACATGGCCATGGGGGGTCAATGCTTCAGACACGTGCAGTATGATCAATAGAGCCTGAAGCAAGCTTTGTGCCTAGGCAGTTCCATGATACAGAGTGCACCTAACAATCAAACAAAAGACCATAATTACATAAAAAGTAACATTGATAAGAATACCAGATAAAGCAGAGCAAAATCACTCGACAAAAAAAAATCTATAATCAGGATTATTGTTTCAAAAAAAAGATTCTTTTTTCAGCGTGCCCTAACATTAACTTGAATCAAAATTTCCTCTCAACTTTGTTCACACCTTCTTGCTTAGCCCTAGAACAAACAAAACCACATACTACACGAATCAAAACGCGAGAAAGAGACCAAGAAAAACGCCACCACGACCTACGTTGTAGAAAAAAAAAATCGAAAGACCCAAAGATTGGATCTGTCATATCTTCTTCCTCTTTTTTTTTCCGCTTGTGGTGTTAGGGATTTCAGGGTTCACATCAAGAAAAGATGCAAAAGATTGGAGCTTTTTGCCCTTCTTTCTTGCGGGATTTTGGGTTTTAGGCGCTCAAAGGATTTTCGTGTACCTTCTTCTAGTGGCCATGGTATTCCCTCGACACCAGGTTCTTGAAATTCATCCCCGGCGTTGACCCACCGGCGGAGCCGCCACCGCCCTTCTTCTCCTCTTTTCTCCCCTCCATTCTCTCTCTACACACCGCCACTGCTGGTTGTCCTGTTTGGAGACTGGGGAGGAGAAATTTGAATTAGTTCATGGTTTGGGCTCCACGGGCTTTGTGGTTCTTTAGACTTTGTGGTAATGCCTTGGTTCAATAAGGCCCCGCTCGTTTCGGTTTCTACTTTTTTTTTCACTATTCAGTATTTTATTTTTTTTTGAATTTTTAGATATTTTTGTATTTTTTTCTGTGTTCCTTTGTATTATCCCTAATGGGTTAATATGTTTTTTCTATTTTTACATTTTTTTTAAAATTAATTATATTCAAAAAGCCAAATCAGCTACAGTAAAAAAAAAGCCAGCTACAGTGAAATTTCAGCCAAAAGTCAGAAGCCATCGCTAAAGCGAGCGAGGCTGAAATTTTATTATAGTTAATTTATTTTGTTGATAGTGATTTGTTTGATATAATATAATTTAAAAAATTTAAAAATAAAAAATAGGTTAACCATTACGGATAATAAAAAGAATACAAGAAAAAAAGAAAAGACAAAAAAAAAATAAAAAATAGAAAAAGATAAAATTTAAGAATAATAAAAAATAAACTGAAGACAAGAAGCTGAAACCGAAATAAGCAGAACCTTAGTACATCTTGGGTTGGTGCATCAGCAACACGGGTGGTAGTTGCTGCTAAGGTGGACCACCTCCTTGTTATTCGTCTCTTTGATCCTTTGCCTATGGAGCTCGTCATTATTGACTCTCTTGATGTGGAGCTCCTCTCACAACTCTTCTAGGTGGATTTAGAAAGTGTGGATGTAAATTTGGGTAGGTATTAGATACGAATGATCCACCCACTCGTTGAACATGTAATCTGCGGTTTGCAAGGAAGACGAGATGATTACAAGCGATGCATACGTGAATTTATATATAGGGAATGAGCTAATTACCATGAACAGAGGATGGCAAAAGAATTGACATCCTGAGTCCTACACATCATCAAAAACCTAGACACCGCATCAAATTTGTGCTTGTAGTGTGACCAAGACTTAGGGATATATGGGTAGCCACAAAGGGGATTTATAAGGGTGTAGGGCTCCTTGGTTTGGAACCATAGATTAGGCTTAGGGGTCAGGGTCCAAAGGATTTTAGATGCGAGTGTCTTCTAGGTAAAGGTCACAGCCTTGAAACTCAGTCTATGCTCATTGTCCCCTCCTATACCTTAAGCTATCCGCCCTATTCACCATGTTGTGGTTGGAGGAATGTATTCGAGATATGTGGGTTCTTTGCATAAGACACTTTATAGGTTCTCTCGGATGTAGATGATGGGGGGTCTTTGTCACCATTTAAAATGATGATTGAAGCCGTGGTGGCTTCTGTCGCTATTTCAATTGACAATTCTTCTCTCTGTCGCTAATTGAAATGGCGACAAATATTGTAACACTGACGTGGCACTCTGTCGCCCATTCGTTTGACAACAGAGACTTTGTTGTCATTTTAAATAGCGACCGAATGTTATTTATGTAGTTTTTAAGCGATGATATACGAATATAATTTTAATAAAAAATATTATTTATAAAAAATTCGTGCGTGGGCTACTCGGCTTGAGGGGAGGGAGAGAGACCGAGAGGCCTAGGTTGGGCAATGGGTACTTGGTCTCGGGCCATCAGCATCAAATGGCCCAGTTTGAGAGGCGTCGGATGGGTTGGCAGTAGTTGGGCTGGTAGGCTGTGTGGGAGGTGCGGGATTGGGCCATTGGTCAGATGAAAACTATCTAGTAAATCCGAATTGGCTTGGTCAAATCGGAATTATTATCTAGTAAACGTTCGCGTACTAATTAAAAAGCTGGTAAAGACCTCTATATGAGTGTGCATATTTTTAGCTGCTCGCAAGCGCACTGAACTAGTACTTGTAGATCTGTATGTTCTTTACATAAATGCAATTATTGCTACAATTTTATATATTTTAGTCATAAGTGCATTCAATTAGGGCTTGTAATCATGTATATCTAGTCATAAGCGCAATGCTTACAACTGGTGGTAACCTTTGTTACAACATGGTTAGATCTTACTTGCAACCAGGCCAGAACTATTTACAACTATCTTGTTTTAGCGAGGAATAAATAAACCGTTCAGGGTTATGATTTTGTCGTCCAATGACTGCAAATATCATGATGTTCTTTACTGATGATATGTCGTTTAAGGGGCGGCGTACATATATAAAGTTTTCTAGTTTTATTAAAAAAATTTAATGTCATATTTAAAATACAAGAATTTTACAAGAAATTTTTACGTTCCAGACAGCCTTGAATATGTGGTAGAAAATGCCACATCATTTTTTCTAGGAACACATTTACTTTGGAATCTTACATGACCAAGTAAACTTTTCAAATGAAAGACAAATTTTGGGCTGTGGTTTATAGCTACCGTTTATTAGTCTAAGGGCATTTTGGTCACTCCAACCATGCCTCCCATCGTTCACGGGGGCAACCTAGCCAGTGCTCTATAAATACAGCCAAATCGTCCTCTGCAGTCTGCACACATCAGCAGCACGAAAAGTTAGTGGAAAAAAGCTCTGCTCTGAAATTCCCTCGGCCGTTAAAGCCTACACCACTCCACAGTGTCACCTTCTCTCTCGGCCGTTGCTGCCATCTCGCACTTTCACCCATGGCGATGGCGATGGGCGCAACGGCCGCCACCTCCAGGGCCCCGATCCCGGCGCCGGCGCGGGCCTCCGCCGCATTCTCTTCTTGCGGTGGCCTGGGCCGCCGCGCGGCCGTGCCCCCGCAGCGCGCCGGCGGGCGGCGGCTGCGGGCGGCGGGGAGGCCGTCCTTGTTCTCTCCGCGGGCCGTGTCGGACTCACGGAGCTCGCAGACATGCCTCGATCCGGACGCCAGCACGGTACGCGATCTCGCCGCCGCCCGCCGATCAAAATGCGATCTTGGGGTTCCCATGGCCCCCCCAGGATTCGATCTTTACGTTGTTCCTGCCTTTTGATCTTTATGGTACTTGACGCAGTTTTGAGGTTTGCTTTGCGCGTTTGCGAGGGAAAAGTGGGACCTTTTTGGGTGGTTTGGTGTGCAAAGTTGGGATTTCGAAGGGGGTGCTCTTGGAGTTAGATATGGTTTCATTATTTTACTTGATGCAATTGGATGACTGAGTGTGTTGTGTTTTAATTGTGGTGTTTCATATGGCCGAAAACAATTTCGATTTTTACTGAGTTTTTATGCCGGTTTCTCGATGGTTATACGGACTGTTGCATTGGGTACGCTACGATCCAAGAAATGGGGGGAGAGTTGTTGGATGACATACCTTAACGATGATAGTTGGTGGGAGGCCTATACTGAATTAGGCAAGAATCTATCGTGGTCCATGGCTTGCATTAAATAATTGGCTCAAGATCTGAAGATTGTACTTTGCAGTTTAATTTATTAGATTCTGTGGTAGAAGTATTTTGTCGCATCCAATTGATGTGATTCATTTAATTTCCGTAGAGTGTTCTTGGGATCATCCTTGGAGGTGGCGCCGGGACAAGGCTGTATCCACTGACGAAGAAAAGGGCGAAGCCTGCGGTGCCGTTGGGTGCCAACTACAGGCTCATAGATATCCCGGTCAGCAATTGCCTGAACAGCAATGTGTCGAAGATCTATGTTCTGACGCAGTTCAACTCCGCCTCGCTCAACCGCCACCTCTCGAGGGCCTACGGGAACAACATTGGTGGGTACAAGAATGAGGGGTTCGTTGAAGTTCTTGCTGCTCAGCAAAGCCCGGAGAATCCTAACTGGTTTCAGGTATGATGGTTGATTTGTCTTTGATCTATCAATATCAATATGTTAGCTTGTGTTGACATCAGAAGTGCTAATCTTTTGTACTAAGGAGGTCACTGCATGCTTTTGCTTCTCTTTATTACTGGTCTCTTGGACGTCGGTTCTTGGACTATAAATGAAAAGAGGTTTTTTCTTCTTTTTTGGGGGTGCAGAGAAATGCAGCTGGAAAGATGTACGAATGCCGCTCAATTTGTAGTAGTTAAACTTCATATGGTTTATAGAACAATAGGGGAGAAATAATTCATATGAACATATCAGTGAATAAACAATTATTTCATTTAGTGCAGTTCTTGGCAATTGATTTGTATTGTCCTTTCGTCACGTGGGAACTTGACATTCAATGTAAGTGGAATTTACTTTTTAGGAGTGTTCATGAGTTTGGAGGGTCCGGTATTGGAATTGGAAAATAAAGTTAACAATGATGCTGCACATTCTGTCTCTTCTGTTACCCCCTTACATGTTTTGTTCTTTCTATGTTGATATTCCCCAAACCACTTGATGAATTGGTGTGTAGATTTATTTTGCTTCTTCCCATCTCAGGGTACTGCAGATGCTGTGCGACAGTACTTGTGGCTATTTGAGGAGCACAATGTTATGGAGTTTCTTATTCTGGCTGGAGATCACCTGTACCGTATGGACTACCAAAAGTTCATTCAAGCCCACAGAGAAACAGATGCTGATATAACTGTTGCTGCTCTGCCAATGGATGAACAACGCGCAACTGCATTTGGCCTTATGAAAATTGATGATGAAGGGAGGATAGTTGAATTTGCAGAAAAACCAAAAGGAGAGAAGTTGAAATCAATGATGGTACAGATATTGTGAGCCTTTCTCATCTAATTTAAGACATGCACCCTGAGCAGTTGAAATCGTGTGTACTTCTGCAATTAGTCCTTTCCAGTTGATTTTCTTCATATTTTGATCTTGCAGGTTGACACCACCATACTGGGCCTTGATTCTGAGAGGGCCAAGGAGATGCCTTATATTGCTAGCATGGGAATCTATGTTTTTAGAAAAGACGTGATGCTTCAGCTTCTCCATGAAAAATTTCCTGCAGCAAATGACTTTGGAAGTGAGGTTATTCCTGGTGCAACAGAAATTGGAATGAGGGTATGCTATGCTCTTGAAATTTATAGTTTTTCTTTTGTTATTTTCAATTCATTGCTGTAGCTTTTATTAATTTTGGTTTCTGATCAATCAAGAAATTGCAGTTACATCATCTATTGAGAGATGTCACTCGATTCCTTTATAGTTTCTTCACTTGGTTCCTATATTTGTATTCCATATATTCTGTTTGCTTATGCTGTTTTTCTGTTTGATAGGTGCAAGCTTACTTATATGATGGTTACTGGGAAGATATCGGTACTATCGAGGCATTTTATAATGCAAATTTGGGAATAACCAAGAAGCCGGTACCAGATTTTAGGTAGGGTTTACACATATTTACTATGAAAAAATTAGAATGGTGCTTTTTTTTTTGCAGATTCACTAACTACTTTCTTTTGATTGAACACTGTTTTATGCAGCTTCTACGACCGTTCGTATCCAATTTATACACAACCTCGATACTTGCCTCCTTCAAAGGTTCTTGATGCTACTGTGACAGACAGTGTTATTGGCGAAGGTTGTGTTATTAAAGTAAGAAGCCTTTTTGCTTGACTTATTGCTGTTGTATTCTATTGATTTTAGAGAATTTTAGATCAGAACATATTTAAACCATTTTAAGTTATTCATTGCATATCTTTGTTGTATCTTCAATCTAGTTTCTCATGCTTCAATGTACAGACTTCCTCAATTCGTTATCTTCCTTTTTCCCCCCTTTTGCCTAGCGTTGCACAATCAACCATTCTGTGGTTGGACTTCGTTCTTGCATATCTGAAGGTGCACTTATAGAGGACTCTTTGCTAATGGGTGCAGACTATTATGAGGTAAAATAAAGTCAAACAGAAGTGTAATATAGTGCCATGAAAGTATCGTGATAACTTACTGAGTTTTTTGTTCAGACGGAAAATGGCAAGAAAGTCCTTTCTGAGACTGGCGGCATTCCCATCGGTATTGGAAAGAATACGCACATCAGAAAAGCAATAATTGACAAGAATGCTTGTATTGGAGAAAATGTGAAGGTATTGACTGAGTCATTGTTCAACTATTCATTACTTCGGAAAAAAAGAAAAGAGGGACAAGCTTCTTCATTAAAATATATATGAGTTTTCTCAATCTTTTCATCCTTTTTGTGAAAGATAGTCTTGTGTTCAAGTATCAAGTATGTGCCTTGCAGCACTGATTTTAAAGACCTTCGTCATTACCAAATACAAATATGTTATCTTACTACTGTTCCCAAGTAATACTTCTTGTTAAACACTAAATGATCTCATCATGCACTGCTTTCCCACATTGTCACAAGATTTTTACCATGTTGACTAGTAGATCTTTACTTACATACTCAGTAAAGAACAAATTGAAATATCCAAGCAAACCATATCCATTATTTTACAATGTGTTTACATCATTTTTCTAGAGATGATACTGAACAAAATAATTTCGTTGTTTATTGTGTTAAGTAATGATCTTTCCTAAATGGCTTGCTGCATTTACAGATAATCAATGTCGACAATGTCCAAGAAGCTTCAAGGGAGACAGATGGATACTTTATCAAAAGCGGCATTGTCACTGTGATTAAGGATGCCTTAATCCCTAGTGGAACAGTCATATAAAGGCAACCTGCACCATCATATATACAAGGTTTTTTTTCTCCCACATAAACTGAAATTTCTTATCTTGAGGCTTCTTATAGTGTTTGGACTTTGGATGCCACGATGAAATTGGAACATACTCTTTTTTCATTTTTCACCAAACTTTCTATTATAACTGAATCAACTGCATTGCTTAATGCCAGGATGTAGCTAAGTAGCTAGTTAACTGCATCTTTATGTTTTTGGTAATCCTTTTATTCTGTTTGCACAGATGGCATACATGCCCCTGCCTCTTATTATAATATATGTTGCAAATACTATAGACTATCTTAGTTATGAATTTATGATCGACGATACTGATAGAATCCAAAGGTTGTGGAGACATAATGATTCCCATGTAAAACCAAGAACATAGAGCGTGATGCTCTAACTTGCTTTATTCCCTGTCCTTATGACAGCATTGCATTGCTGGAAACTTTATCAAACAAACATTGAGACCTGTAACATCAGGAAATATTGCACTGTCTCCATTAATGCTGAATTTGAGATAACTGAAAGGGAACAATGCAGCATTCTAGTTGGAAACCTAAATGTTTGTAATTCTTATATGTGGAACAGCATTTTTTACAACTGTTGTTTTAATTGATTCTGTTATGCTGCATGTTGGTTTGCAGCCTGTGGTGATTTCCAATGCGCATCAAGTGGTCTCCACTCGTACCATGGTTGATTTCCATGCTACAAGTTCACCAATCTCTGCATCGACTTGCGAGGATATCACCAAAAGAATATAAGAGTGCACTTAAGGCACCATTTCCCTGTTACTAGTATGAGCAAACGTTCTAGAGGTGCTGTTGAGTCTGAAAACTGCATTTGGAATTTGGATATTGATATGTATAATTACATCCTTTTGCGTGGTCAGACATGCAACATACTATGCTTATTTCCATCTCTTATGCTTAGATGCCATCTCTCTTTGCTGCCTTAATGCTCCATGCATTGCCCATGAAAATAAGAAGCAAATTTGTATCATGGATTCTCTGTGAAATCGGCAATATCGCATACATAAATGTCATAGAGCTAACCTAAGTCTGCTCTCAAGCTATAGAGATGTGCGGAGAGGGGGATTATCTGAAATTATGGTGTGATTGAGAGGTGTGAGCTTGCCTGTGTGCTGTCACAGCTCTTGGTGCATGGTGCTGTTGGCTTTTAGCCTGCCCGTTACTTCTCTGGTGTGTGTGATTTGATTTGGCAAGAATTATGCTATATGACAAGTTCTGGTTGAAGTACAAATTTCAAGTTTGATCTGCGAGACAGCTCAGTTCTGATGTTGTTTTGCACTTAACCAATCTGCCAGACAAACATCTGAATTGTGAAATCATTGTACAGGTTATATTAAAAAAAATTGTGTCACTAAACACTCACTTTGTTGGACCACATTTACAATGGTTGACAGTGGCTAACAGCATAGGAAAAACATTTTGTCCATCCAGACATTGACAACTCTGCTGGTAATATTCCCTAAATTATCATAAATGCAAGGTAGCTAGGCAGAAGCCAGGCACTCCATATCTACTACCTGCTGATGTGCACCGCAGTACAATGTTTACTGGCATGAATGATAAGGTTCTCTGCTTGTCACAAGCAAAAAAAGAAAAAGAAGGAAAGAACAGGAAACAAAACAAGCTACCAAAGATCAGTAGCCACTCAGGGCTCTGAACCAGTTGTACAAACTGGACTGATGTCATATGGCAAGCTTGGCGTTTACTGACAAAAAAGCCGCATATCTGACCAAGATTACAGTCAATTGAAATGGTAGAGGAAGCTCAGCACTGAGGGAAGCCGACATCACCTTCAGCACATTGTTTACTGACGCCATCGAGCTTATTGCTGCCTTCAGAATATCCCGTGAGCATCCAGGCTTCACAATGGCCCTCACCTGGGATATCAGTTTGACAAGTTTCAACACATGTACTGATTTTGTGTTCTTCTGAAGGTAGATACTAGATACATATCAGATGGTGTTATGCACAAACCTTGTCCAAGTTGTCTTGCAGTATCTCAATATCACCCAGGTAGTCTTGATCTTCAACAGTCAATGTAATAGGCTTGGCGTCTGCGGTCTGCTCCAGGTCCATCAAATTGAATGCTCCCTGGAGTTCTGTAGAAGTCATCTAACAGAAAACTTGAGGCTTTCTCTCTCAGCACCCTGAGTGATATAAGAAGAAAAATCAGTTCATACTCGACCTGGTCTGAATGAAGTGCAGAGTCTCTGTGAAATGATCAATAGTTTTAACCTAGGATACCCCGATACGCGATACGGATATGGCGATACGATATTTTCCAAAAATAAGGATACGCCGATACGACAAGTGTATATATATATATATATATAGGAAAAATACTTTCTACACCCGGGTGTAATTACACCCACCTCAAATATATCACCTAAACGAACTTGAAATACTCCTTTATCACTTTGGATATACTTATATACTAATTATAAGATACTTCAATGTGAACCACATGAAAAAATTGCAAGGGAGTTCATAGTTTTTAGCGTATTTTGTAAATACCTTCATATACGCACATAAAAAGGAGTATGTCTAAAAAAATATACATACTCCCTGTAAAAATTGTTCATACCACCTAGATGATCTTAAATACTCGTATACTATACGTACATACTCTCCGTTACGCGAGATACTCTCTACGTTGTGAGAAACGATATAGGATGTAATTACACCCGGTGTAGAAAAAGGTTTCCTATATATATATATATATATATATATATATATATATATATATATATATATATATATATATATAAAAGAAATTGTAATCAGGTTTCCAATGGTATAACCATCAATGCTTCAGTACCAATGAAAAAAAAATAAAAATTGAAAAGTTTAAATTACATACCACTTGACAGTTGGCGGTTTGGCACATACCCAATTGGTTGCAAGAGCCAAGAAGATATTTGGTAATAACTCTTAATCCCGGTTGCAAGATTTCTTTTAATCCATGGTTTAACCTAGGCAAACAAAAGAATGACCTCATATCAGAAATGTAACAAATGTAACTCACTACAGCGGCGAGAGAGGCTCTGTATATATCAATTTGTAACTCACTAGAAAATGTAACTATCACAAATTGCTACCACCCTCTGTTATATCAATTTCCCAATCAACTCTAGAGTATATATTCACTAACCTATATAAGTGTATATCACGAACTCACCAGTCAGGCAGTCACCACAACGAGGGAGAGGCTGGGCGGCTGCAGCAGTGGGAGAGGTGGTTGCAGCGGCGGATCTGCAGGCAAGGCGGCTGCGGCGGCGGGAGAGGCAGCTGCAGCGGTGGATCTGCAGGCGGGGCGGCTGCGGCTGCAGCGGCGGGAAAGGTGGGCGGCTGCGGCGGCGGGAGAGGCGGGGTGGCTGCGACGGCGGGAGAGGCGGGCGGCTGCGGTGGCGGGAGAGGCGGGAGGCTGCGGCGACGGGAGAGGTGGGGCGGCTGCGGCGACAGGAGAGGCGGGGCGGCTGCGGCGGCAGGAGAGGCGGCGGGAGAGGCGGGGCGGCGCGAGAGAGGCGGGGCGGCGGCGGGAGAGGCGGCTGCGGCGGCGGAGGATGAGGAGAGGCAACGCAGAAATGCTCGAGCCTGGGGGGAGCCGGAGACGATAGGGTTTCGGGAGGGCAGATCGGAGGATTGTTATACTCGCGATGGGCCGTGTCATTGGGCCGTTTCCTCCTGTTGGGCTTGGATTTAACTGGGACGGCCGTATCGGTTACGTATCGTGCCGTATCGCGCCGTATTGGGGTATTTTCTGATTTATTTTTTAGACAAAAATCACCGATACTTCGCCGATACCGTATCGCGCCGTATCGGATACGTATTGCGTATGCGTATGGCGCAACAGGGACGTATCGGTGCTTTCTAGGTTTTAACACAAAGTCATGTGGTTGCATGTTTGGTGATTTTTCAAATTAAGCAAATTTAAGTTTCTTTATCAACGTACTGCTGTCTGATGTTATGTTTTGCTGCTTAAGCCACCACGCATAAAGAATTTTTATGTCAGTGCATCAGCCACCACACATCAAGAATTTTTATGTCAGTGTATCTTTCATTAGTTTACAGGAGGAATGAACATGATAAAGTTTGGATGTAAAATCCTTCAATGTGATCCAAGCATTTCAGTGTTCAGTCTTATTGTTAACACACTTAGAATAAAAAATACAGCTTCGTGTTTTTGGAGGTTAATTTAATAGTCTGTAACTATAAACTAGGACTTACGCTTATGCCTATCCTTTCAGGTCAATCGGAGAGGGATGAAAAGCTGGCCTTCCAATAGCAAGCACTCCAGGACCACGTAAGTGCCTCCTCACATTTATCATTGGCCTGGTAAGAATAGTACATCATATTACGGACCCAACAATGATTCTACTTGAACATAATGAATCACACAGCATTGCTAAAGAAAACAAAACATCATACTGAAAGAGATACCGTTAGTAGTGGTGTTGAATAAGTCTTGTGCAAGTCAGTTTTCTTGTGTTGAGTTAGTGCTTGCAGTTTCTAGTGAAAAGTTAGTGCTTAGTGCTTGCAGTTTGCAGTTTCTTATGCTTTAGTATTTACAATTTTTTCTTGGTAATTAGTAGGTAATTAGTGGGTCAGTTTCTCTTATTTAATTGCTATATAAAGGGAGGAAGTAAACCTGAAAAGCTGCCAAGTTCTGCAGCGCTAAATCCTGTGTGAGTTCGTCGTGTTCTTGTGTTGTGTTTCTGTTTTCCATTCAGTAACAGTGAGTACATATGCGTTAGCAAGAGTTTGGCCAACAATTGGTATCAGAGCCAGGTGAATGCTAAAAGCATCTAGACCCTTGAATTTTGGGTTTTGATAATTGATGACGATTTATGAATATAGGACTAACAGTGTGTTGAGGTTGTATAAACAAAGTCTTATATGGGAAATAAGCAAGAACAAGCTGCATGGAATCTCGGCGTCAAGAAAGAATAAAACAGAGGCACAACAAAATATAGGATCGTTTTTCATTTTTACCGGTCTTTCGAGAAAGGTGGAAGATCGGATTATAGAATAGATACCGTACTATTAAGAGGGATCTTTGAAAATAGTTTGATAACATGTTTGGGTGCATATTGGATCAATTTAGGATCATGCATGCATTTGAAAATAAGTCTGAAAACTCACTGTGCTCTCTCAGAAAAATCGGTAGCACCGCACCCACCTGCGGTACTACCGCAGTGCGGTAGTACCGGCGTATAAACTGCGGTACTACCGCACCGCAGTAGTACCGATTTATTTGCAATACATTTTTTCCAGAGAGCACCCATTTGGGGGACTTCAACTCACAAAAATCGATAGTACCGAAATATAAACGGCGGTACAACCGCAGTGCAGTAGTACCGTATGGTACCGCGGTAGTACCGATTTACGGAACGTTTTTTTCCAGAGAGCTCCCTAAGAAAATACTTAATTGGCCAAAAATCGGTAGTACCGATTATAGCATGGCAGTACAACCACAGTGCGGTAGTACCGCACCTCTATGCGGTAGTACCGCAGTGCGTTAGTACCGCACTTTCAACGGCGGTAGTACCGCACTAAATTTCAACGGTTAGTTCTGTCGCTTCTGACATAGCCGTTACTGTGTGCTACAGTGTAAATCGGTAGTACCGCACTTTGTACAGCGGTAGTATCGATTTCCCTGATTTTTCAGGGTTAATTTTATCCAACGACTAGTTTTGGTTGGTGAGGGTATAAATATCCCTCCACCTGCACTTGGGCAGGTTGCTGAAGTTGCATTGAACACATTTGAGCCCTAGAGCATTCACTCCACTCTCTTTTTCACTCTTGAGCATATTTTTAAATAGTGGAGAGATTTTTTAAGTGCATTCAATTCTAGTTGATCCATTGTGCACTTGAGCGTCGTCAAGTGAAATTGGTGATTCATTCTCTTGGTGCTTACCGGCACCTAGACGGTGGGAAGGTTGATTGCCGGTGACTTCTTCAAGGAAGATTGTGAAGAAGCCCGTGTCGACTTGTGAGTGGTTTGGAGCTCACCATTTTCGGAGAGGAGGAAGAGCTACCACTAGTGATCGAGGAGTTTGGCTTAATTCGTGGAGCCGGTCCAAGAGTGTTTGGGTTTTCCTCAACGTGGATTAGTAAAGACCGGCAAATCTTCGATACCACGGAAAAACATCGTTTGTCTTTGTGATCCTTTTATTCTCTTGTAGCATTTATATATTACCTATGATTGCATGTGTTTGTAGTTTGCTAAATTGCTTGAGTAGAATTGTTATAATTGAGTAGGGAAATTTCTCTAGTATTCTTGTCTAGTGTTGAAATTGTAATTACTTGTTTATTTAGGCAAGAATTTTAAAACCTTCTATTCACCCTCCTCTAGTCGGTTATCCTTGATCCTACAAATGCCCAAAATAATACCGAGAAGAATGGAGATCATCGACCCAACGGCGTTAGCATCAGCAAGCGCACCGACGAAGGAGAGTTCCACGGTGGCGCTTTACTATCTTGTGCTCACAAGGAGCAACTACGCGACGTGGGCGATAAAGATGAAGGTGTTCATGAAGACCTAAGGAGTATGGGACGCCATCGAGCCCGGCGACGTTGACACACGCAAGAACCAGATGGCATTGGCGGGCATCTACCAAACTATCCCTGAAGACATGCTCCTCCTGTTGGCTGAAAAAGAGACAGCCAAAATCGTGTGGGAGGCATTGAAGACCATGCACATGGGAGCCGAACACGTGAGGGAAGTGAAGGTACAGACCCTCAAATACGAGTTTGAAGTGCTGCGCATGACGGAGTCGGAGTCGATCGACAACTTCGCCATTCGGTTGACAAAAATTGTTAACAAAATCAGAGGGCTCAGTGTCAAGATGGAGGAGAGGTACGCGGTAAGAAAATTTGTTCGTGCAGTCCCCACCAAGTTTCTACCGGTAGTCTCTCCAATCGAACAGTTTGGTGATTTCAAGACAATGACGATCAAAGAGTTGATCAGCTGTTTGAAAGCACATGAAGAACGGTGGGCATCTCATGCCATGGATGCAGGGGATCAGCACCTGCTATTGACAAGGAGCGAGTGGGAGGCCCGATCCAAGAAGAGCTATGGCTTCGACAAGAAGAAGAGCGCCTTTGACAACGCAAACGTACGTTGCTACAACTTCCAGGACTACGAATATTTTGCAAGGGAGTGCCGCGAACTGAAGAAGGAGGTGACTCTTCTTGCTCTAGTGAGTGCAGAGGACGAGTCAGCGCTGCTTTAAAATCCAACAAGTCTTCATTTTTTTTGTGTAATTTAGTTGAGTTCGTGTACGACTATTATTGCATGATTGCATTTTGAGTCATTTGGCACAGTAGGTGTGTTACATGTGTCATTTATTTGGCACGTAGGAGGTGTGTTACATACATGCAAATAGTCATATCGTGCACGTAGATGTGTCAGTGCATGATGTAATGTGTGTGTGAGTTCTTGTAGTTGTGTCTGATAAGAGTCTCCGTCGCCGTCAAGTTGCGTTATTGGCGAAAGACAATTGGAGCTGAGAAAAAATTCAAGGAGCTGCGGGAAACAATCGGAATACTCGAAGTTCAGTATAGTGCACAAGCCTTAGGGAGTGAATTGTTGAATAAGTCTTGTGCAAGTCAGTTTTCTTGTGCTGAGTTAGTGCTTGCAGTTTTTAGTGAGTTAGTGCTTGCAGTTTCCAGTGAAAAGTTAGTGCTTAGTGCTTGCAGTTTGCAGTTTCTTGTGCTTTAGTGTTTACAGTTTTTTCTTGGTAATTAGTAGGTAATTAGTGGGTCAGTTTCTCTTGTTTCATTGCTATATAAAGGGAGAAAGTAAACCTGAAAAGCTGCCAAGTTCTGCAGCGCCAAATCCTGTGTGAGTTCGTCATGTTCTTGCGTTGTGTTTCTGTTTTTCATTCGGTACCAGTGAGTACATAAGCATTAGCAAGAGTTTGGCCAACAAGTGGAACAACAACGCATCACCACTTGTTTGTTGGGTCCTTTAGATTTGTTATAGTAGCCATGTGTTGGGAGAGGGTCCTTGCGTTACCTCGGGCCCACGACTACCCAACCACGATCGCACCGGCGGGGGCCAACATCGGTGAGGGTTGTGCACTGGCCCTGGAGGGGGTTTGGGGCTAACATCGGTGGAATTCGCACACCCGCTCCGGAGGGGTTCTGGGCCAAATCGGCGGGGTTCGCACACCCGCCCTGAAGGAATCCGGGGTCGACATCGGCAGGTTCGTGTGCCCGCCTCAGATGTGGTCCGAAGACTAGCCCCGAGGTCTCTTGGACGTGGCGGGACCTGCATGAGGCAAAGGACTTCGATGCCCTTAAGAGCAAGCTAAGCCCTGAGGGTAGAATTGTAACTTCACATGCCCCTTCTCCCCCTATAAATATGACCCCTTGTAATGGGAGAGGGGAGGCCACTTTTGTAACCCGAAAACACTCCTAGTGAATACACTAAGTGGTTGTGTGCTTCTCTTGAGTCCCTTCGCACCTGCAATGGTCTTCGTATTCGACTCAGGGATGCTCGTAAGTTTACTGTCTGAACTCGTACTGATGACAATTGGCGCCATCTGTGGGAACTTGAACAAGAAGCCATGCGGCCCAAGAAGAGGAAGGCGTGGAAGGCCACTGAGGCCAGGGGTGCGAACCTGCCTCCGAAGCCAAAGTCGAGTCAGGTCGCAGCCCGCACCGCCCCAGGAAGAAGAGAGGAAGCAGCACCCGGTGTACTATGTGCCTGAAGCTTTACAAGGGGCTAAGGTGAGATACACCAAGTTGGAGAAGCTCACCTATGCCGTCCTCATAGCTTCGCGAAAACTCCGACACTACTTAGCGCACGAGATCTAGATACCAACATCCTTCCCGATTGGAAAGATTCTTCGTAATAAGGAGGCATCCGGGCAAGTAGGCAAGTAGGCGACGGAGCTGGCACCGTTCTCAATCACCTTTGTTCCTCGCACAACTATCAAGTCCCAGGTGCTGGCAGACTTCACCACAGAATGGACTTCCGTGGAGTTGCCCCCAGTTGCCCTGTTGGCTAACCCCCTTTGGATGATCTATGTGGTGGCTCTTGGTGCTCGGAAGGTGTAGGGGCTGGGGAGGTCCTGGAATCTCTGAATGGGACACGTGCCTTCTACTCTACCCGCCTGAACTTCGAAGCCACCAAAAATATCGCTGAGTACTAGGCTCTACTACTTGGGTTGCGCAAAGCCCAGGCATCGGGGGCCAAGCAACACTTGGTGAAGAGTGACTCCCAGCTCATTGCTTGCCACATAGACAAGAGTTACCAAGCCAAGGACCCAGTGTTGGTGAAGTATCTAGCTCTCGTTCGCGCCATGGAGAAGTACTTCAGTGGCATCACTGTTCGAAGCATCCTGTGATCAGACAACCTCGAGGTAGACATCCTAGCAAAGGCCGCCAGCACACAAACAGAGAGACCTGCGGGTGCATTTTACAAGGTGTTGGTAGAGTCGACGATGAAGGGGATCCTAGAAGTGCATGCCATTGGGGAACAAGATTGGAGGATACCAATTGTTGAATATCTCACCGATAGAGTCAAGCCCATAGATCCCACTGAAGTGCAAAGACTGAGACACCGCGCAAGGGGCTTTGTCATGCACAATGACATCCTCTACAAGCGTGGCATCTGTTAGCTGCTCCTCCGATGTGTGTCCAAGGATGAAGGTGCCAACCTAGTTCGCAAAATACACCAGGGGCTCTGCGGTTCCCACCTCACATCCTGCGCCTTGGTTTTGAAAGCATTCCGACAAGGGTTCCATTGACCCACCACCCAGCGAGATGCGGATGAGGCGTGGCAAGACCTCTCCAGCAAATGAGCTGTAGCCGATACCACTATCATGGCCACTTGTTTGATGGGGAGTCGATCTGGTTGGTCCCTTTAAACCGCAGACTTAGGGATGCAAGTTCATGGTAGTGGCCGTTAACTACTTCTCCAAGTGGATCGAGGCTAAGCCACTGGCAAAGAATATCATATGCCTCTTCGGAGTGTCGAGAGAGCTGACCGTTGACAACGGGACTCAATTCGATGTAGCTTCCTTTCGCAAATTTTGCGTGGGCCTGGGGATCAATCTGTGTTTCGCATCAATCACCAACCCA
This sequence comes from Melocanna baccifera, assembly GCA_036346265.1. NCBI lineage: Eukaryota > Viridiplantae > Streptophyta > Magnoliopsida > Poales > Poaceae > Melocanna > Melocanna baccifera. Next base: position 8,458,193 of record CM070700.1, on the reverse strand, counting down.
AAAGCTAACGGGGCTGTGGAGAGAGAGCCAATGGCATCATCCTATCAAGACTCTGCACACATCTCTTTGACCTCTCGAAGGGTTGTTGGGTGGATGAGCTCCCCAACGTACTTTGGTCGATGCACATTTCGCTGGGCCGAGCCACGGGATTCACCCAGTTCAAGCTTCTATACAGTGATGAGGTGGTCATGCCGGAGGTCAAGCTTGGATCTCTTCATACCGTGATAGCCCTAAGTGACACCGTTCGCCAGATTTTGGTGGAATCGACCGATGCCATCCACCAAGAGGCAACTCTCAACGTCGATCAGTATCTAGCGGCGATGGCCAAGATGTACAACAGAGCTGTCCGATCATGTCCCATCCAGGTTGGGGATCTCGTCCTCAAGAAGAAGGCCAACCCAGACCTCGACAGGAAGTTGAGCTCCAAGTGGAAAGGATCGTACGAAGTCATATGCGCCACCCGGCCTAGATCATTTCGACTTCAATCACTCATGGAATCGAGCTCTCAAGCATAGCTGGAATGCATACAATCTATGTAAGTATTACATATAACTACTGAGATTGTCATTTCACCTTCATCGCATCTTTTTACATCGATCCTAGTATGACGCCCCTCACCCTAAAATACATATGCCCTTGCCATGCTCTTGTGGAATATTTTGTGCTCTTAAGTTGCAGCCCAGATCAAGTTGGCAATTTCCCTTTGGGGTAAAGTTGGTGATCACCCTCCCCCTCCAAGGTTGAGCTAATTCTCCCTTCTGGGGTCAGGGTCGAGCTAGTCCCCCATCCGGGGTCGAGTGAATCTCCCCTTTAGGGTTGAGCTAATTCTTTCCTCCGGGGTTGAGTAAATCTCCCCTTCGGGGTCGAGCTAATTCTCCCTCCTGGGGTCGAGTGAATCTCCCCTTTGGGGTTGAGCTAATTCTCCCCTCTGGGGTCAAGCTAGTCCTCCCCACTGTGGTCGAGTCTCCCCTCCAAGGTTGAGCTAAATCTTGGCGCCAAGTCTTTTTCAATGGGAGCCTCGTCCCAACTGAAGCACCGCTTGGGGGCTTCATCCGGAGCCCCGAGTTTTTTCTGATAGGAGATAGCGATGTTCCCGCCGCCCTCCCCAAACCGAACTGCCGCTCGAGAGCTCTGTCATGAGCACCAAGTTTTTTTTGTGGGAGATGGTGACGTTCTTGCCTCCTACCCTAAACCGAAGTGCTTCTTGAGAGCTCCATTTTGAGTGCCAAGTTTTTTCGATGGGAGGCAGGGTAATAGGGATACCCCTAGTAAAAAGAAAAGAGAAGCGGAGGATAGTAACCGAACTTTATTTTAGTGAGTAGAAGTTGGGGGGCATAGTAATAGTCCCTGTACATTATTGTTATAGAAAACCAAGCGACAAGAGGTCGAAGCATAAGTCTTGAGTGCCTCGGCACCACGATGCACCAGTGCGCGCAACAATCGCCGTGATTTAAGACCCCTTGCGTGAAAGTCCCAACATAGAGTTGGGAAGGTCTATTCCCGAGCATGTCCAGCATCGCAGCTTGTCTTTGGCCTCAAACCTTGCCATGGTTTAGACTTTTTTTGTGAAGCCTAGTGCTTGAGCGAGTCAGCTTGGGAAGTTTTAGTACCCAAACGGCCGACAACGGACTTGGTTTGCCACACCATTGTCTGCAAGGGTGAACACTCATTGTAAACATCCTATCATACGACCGTATTTAAAAAACAAAATAAAACAAAAGGACACTATTTCATAGATGGCATCATGACTACAAAAGGCTAGCTCCTGGGGAGTACAAAAAGTTACATCGAGGACCAACGCCTACACAATGCACAAGTGAGCTAAAGTGCAAAAGAAAGTTAACCAAAAAACATCACTATACTGGTGATACTCCTCACACCTGGGACAGACCCGGTCCCTCAGGGCCCTCTTGTTCCCTGGAGCCTCCCTTGGCCGAACGAGCATGGGCACGTCGGACAAGCTCGTCAAGGTAGCTCAACCCACATGAGTTCCAAACTCGTGAGAAGAAGGAACAGACAGAGTCAGAGATGGCCTTTCGGCCTCCCTCCAGGTTCGTAGAGCTCGGGGCCTCGTATGTGGGTGCCCCAAAAGACGTGAAGTGCTGGCAAACCATCAGTCGAAGGGAGGTGAGAAGGGCCTCGACTGAGGCTTTTCACAGTAGCGTCAAAAGCCTGGCACCAACGCCCTGGCCACCTCGCCGGTCTCACTTAACCAAGCAAACCAAGTCTCCGCAGAGACCTCAGAAGAGTCAGAGAGGATCTCCACAGAGACCCCCCAAGTCCTGGCCAACCAAAGCATCATCCGAGCAGTAGCAACTGCAGCAATAGCCACCTTGTCCCACTTGTCCATGAGTTGAGACAAGCCGTGGTAGAGACGCTCCACGTCTAACTCTTGCTTGGCCAGCTTGCGGGTCAGCTCGGCGTTCGTCTCGAGAGTAGCCTCCAAGTCCCGCTGTGCGGCAGCTGCCCTGCCTTCTGCCTCGCGTGTGGCCCTCTTGTTCTCCATCAATACCTCATTTTGTATGGTCAACATCTTGCACGCGATGATGAGGCACTACAAGGAAAGAACGGTTAGGAGTTCTCCAAAGCAAGATAAACGAACAACCTAATTACCTTTATGAGGTCACATTCCATCAAAGTAAAAGCTTGCTGCTTGGTTAGAGGGTTGTCCTCTAGAGCCGAGTCAAGGTCCGTGGGTACCGCGTGCACGATGGCTTTGCTCAAGAACTCAACCATTGGGCTTCGGTAGAGCGAAGTCCCCAGTGGTGATGCGTCCATAAATAAGCAAGGAAGCACTGGAACCTGGTCCGTAGGATGTACCCGCACGCTGTGTGGACATGGGGATCATGCGCCCAGAGCTAGGCCCTAGGGGCTCACTTGCGGTAGCCCCCATGGTGGTGGAAGGGGCTGTGCCCATTGCGGTCTGCGGGGAGTGAGCCAAAATGGTGTCCATTGAGTCAGCCTCGACGGCCGCATCGCTGACCCCTTCGCTCTCCTGTGAAGACGAGACCTCCGGCAGCGGCTTTGGTACGGCGTACACACATGGGGCGCCGGGGGGCGTGTGGCTTGCCTCTGTCCCCGTGACTCCCGCCACACGCACACCTCCCGAGCGGAGAGTCAAAGTGGCGTCCGGGGACAAGAGGCATGGTCCCGAGGAGCCTGGAGGGGTGGGGGTGGTCATTAGGCCCTTCCCCTTGTCTGGCCTATGGGAGGTGCCTACGACACTCGCCACCTTCACACAGGGTAAGCCCCTCGGGGTTACCTGACTCTCCCGACTTTGGGGATAGGGGCGAGTCCCCCAGGACTTCACGTGGATGCTTCGCCCCACACCTGGTAAAGCGATCGAGTCCTCCACCATGCCTCGCTTGGCCTTTGTCTCGCGCCCAAGTAGGACCACCATTGCAGACTCCGCCTAGGGGAGCGTCAGGCTTACCGAATATGAGGTCAACAAAGCTCGAGGTAAAGCGAGATCTAAAACCAGGCAAAATACTTACATTGGGACTTCACAAAGCCATGGAAGGCGAGGAGGCCCCCTGACGCGTCGCCGTTGGTGAAGGACAAGTTCCACCCTTGCCAAAGGGAGCTATCCTCAGCATGTAGTATTCTTCAACAAGATCGCGCATGCTGAACTTCATTGCAAGTCCTTGCAGCAGGTGGCGATGGGCTTTGTCCGCTGGACCTTGAGAGGGCGAGAAGTGCACCAAGCTGTCCACCAGAGACATCTTCCCGGTACTGACTAGGCCAGACTCCCTAGCGGGGTAATAGAACCACAAGTCCCTCCAAGCATCCCTCTTAGCCCTATGGGCCTTGGCGGAGAACTCAAATTTTTGGTGGCTGCTACGAAGCTAGAAGGCGATCACCCTGTAGGAGGAGCGGACATCATCGTAGGCATACACCGTTGGGCGCGAAGCAAAGTGGAGAAAGCAGAAGAGTTCGACCGACAGGCACTTCACCCCCAGACTCCGCATAGCCCATTTGGACACCAAGAGGCACACAAATGAATCTGGGTTGAGGTGAGAGACCTCCAAGTCGAAAGTGTCCAACACCTCTTTCAGCGGACTGATTGAAGGAATGCAGAGACCAGCATCGAACTGCGCAGCGAAGACGACCAGCATTCCCAGCCCTGGGTTCGGGTGATCTTCATTAGCTTTGGGTATGACGGCGAGGTCGGCGCTTTCAATCTTGCCTTCCTTCTCAAGCTGCGCCAGGAGCCCCTTTGTCATGTGGGAACGGCCCAAGTACCAAGAGAACTTGACAACTTTCTCGGGTGTATCCTCTCCCTCGACCGTCGCCTTGCCCTTCCCGATGCCCTTCCTGGAGGCGGACACGCTACCCCTCCGTGAAGCCATGGGAAGGGAGCGAGACCACGTATGGCCCAAGCCGAGCCTAGGGAGAGGTCTGAGCGTGGGGCAAGTCTGACCGCAGAGGGGCTCCGGCCTCAGTGCAGTCCAGAAGCGTGACTGTGCGGACAAGGCCTCAGCGCAAACTGCATGGTGAAAACCTAGTCGGAGGCATCGACCCATGGCGCAAATGCTGTTTGAGGGCAGATGGAGCCCAACGCCGGTGAAGTCCGTGCACCCGAGCACGACGCGGCCCAGCTAATTCAACGAAGGCGCAACTCAGCGTGAAGATGAAGACATCGGTCCTTGGTGTGGACAGGGACTGGACCCGGACGATGCCTGAGCGCGGACCGCGTCGGAGCGTAGACAGCCGCAGGCGAGGGCTAGGCGCCGTGCAACCCAATCACGGCGTGACCCAACAGCGGAAAATGTCTGCGCGCGATCCAACTGGTTTGACGGCGCGACTCCGCTCGGTGTGACGAAGACAACCCTCGGCGTGGGCAGGGTTTAGTTCACCGACAACGCCGCCGGCGGGTCCGCCATGGACTATGCCCGGTCGTAAATGCGTCCGCCCCGGTGAAGTCTCAATGTCCGATTGCGAAGCGTCTCGACCCGTGAGGTCGATCGCGATTCGTGCGCACATGGACCGTGGCTAGCCGCAGGCAGTGTTTGGCGGTGTTCAATATTTTGGATGAAATTTCGCGAAATGGACGAAATTTTGTCCCTTTTGGTGCCCTCCGAAAGATATTTCATTCGGTCAAAACTTGGCCGAATTTTGCTCTATTTGAAATTTGTTCAAATTTCATCAAATTTTTGGTTAAATTTCATCAAAAATTGATTTTTTTTCGTCCGAAATTTCGACTTCCTTTCGCCCATGAACGAAAATTTTAAGCCTCCGAAAGTTTTAACCCTGGTGTCTGATCGTGGACTGTGTCTGGCTGGAGACAGTATCTGATTACAGACGGTGTGTGGCCTCAGACAAGACATGGGCACGGGCAAGGTCCAATCATGATAAATTTGAAAACAAATTATCAAACTTTAAAAGTAAATCAGAATAAATTCGAGAGCAAAATCAATATAAATTTGGTGGCAAGTCATGATACTATCCACAGCAAATTCAGAATTAGTTAGACTCAAATTTGTACAAATATGAAATCAAATCAGAAATTTCAAATGAAATTGATCCACATCAGCTCGCTCGCCCCACACATGGTCACATTGACGGAGATGGGGGAGAGAAGGAAGGGAAGGGTCTTGGAGTCTCTCTCTTTGGGGAATCTCCCACGTGGGTTTCCTGCATCCATTGCCTTGGAACACCGTGCGGAGAATACCGCAAACACGCGCATACGTACGCAGAAACAGGAGTTCCCATTAGTTTAGAACAAATAAAGATCAATCACACAACAATACAGAGTTCGATTTCGATTGGAAATCAGCTAAGAATCTTTGTTTCTGCACCTAGTCCCCAAGACATTCGTAGGTTCCCACGGATTTGGACGTACGTGTGCTTCATGGTTGTTGGACTCAGGTCGGCTGTCGTGGGAAATTAGGGGCTATATATTTCGTGGGTATATAGGTTTATAGGAGCCTTCAGTTATTTGTATTACCAATCATCAACCCGTGCGATGTACGGGCTACATGTTTTGAACAATTAATGATTTTTGGTGTTAATAATTTTGAGTTTTTAACTCTGAATGTATTTAAATGTGGATGAGAACGTTTTAGTTTTGAAAATTTACTCATGAATTTTGAAGATTTTAAAATTTGAAAATTCATTTTTCTAATTTCTCATGTTGACAATAATTATTTTAAATTCCGAACTTCAATTTTCACCCGAAACTTGTACTTATGACTTCAAACATGTCATGTAGACTATTTGCTACAATTCGTATAAAACTCTAATTAATGTTAGATCTAATGCAGGCTATTTTCTTTAAAAAAAATCTAAGCAAGCCATTGTAACTGGAAAGTGGATTAGTGATGGATCAGCAAATTTTTTTCTAATTAATATGTGATTTTCTATACCTACTTTTTTTTTACCATTCAAGAGATTTTTTTCGCTTAATATTAATTTGCCCTTCAAGAGTAAGCACCAACCTTTGTTGGAATTACATGACATAGGTGGATTGTATGGGAAACTTCTTGTTCATCTACATCTTGTACTTTTAAGCTGCATCCCATCAAGTTAAATGCGCGCGATTCTTCAATTTTTCATGTGACCATGCAAGTCTTCTTTGTTTTATCTTTCGACGTGGCTGCTTAATTTGCATGTCTAATCTCCAAGTCAAACTCCAAATTAATTGACTTGTACGTCTCTATGCATGGAGGTTCAATAGAAATAAGGACACTTTATTTCTTTTCTCCTTTTCTTTGGTTAATACGGCAATTCCTAGTATTATTCTTTTGATTAATATGCAAACCAACTTTCTAACCGTTTTTTCATATGAATATGATTTTTGAGGGATTTTCTAAACTTGATGACATGTTTGATCCACGGTTTTTTCGTAGAGTTGTAATCATATGAAATTTAAATAGTATCTATTTTGATCTAATTAATTTTGTTCGTTATAATTAATCTAGATTGACCACAATCTATGATGTACATAGTTCTTTCTCTTTTTTTTATCTTATTAACTGGTAAATTTTAGCACTTGAGGACAAAATGTATTGATTTTTTTCTTTCTACTTGAACCTATTTATTTATTTATTTAATGTTTTGATTATTAGTATACACTTGTATTGCCAACACCTCTAGCTTTTGGGGCTACTCAAGTTGGCTTAAAGCTAATTTCTGCTTCAGATTTCTATTTTTTCACTATTCAGTAATTTCGTCTTTTTTTAATCTTTTTTTGGGTTTTTTTGTCTTTTCTTTTTTCTTGTATTCCTTTGCATTATCCGTGATGGACTAACATATTTTTTTTTCTATTTTTTTACATTTTTTAAATTTAATTATGCCAAATAAGCCAACTCAACTATATTAAAAAATAAGCCACTACTGATGAAAAATGATAAGCCAACGCCAAACTAGACACTACCTTTAACTTTTTCTAAAATATTTTGGTCTTTGAACAGCAAAGTCCTGGTTCATCTTCAGGGCAACGTCCGAAACTGTGTTGAAAGTCACGCTCCTCAATTTCCTTGCATACCAGTTCAGCTCTAAGTCAAAGTCCAAAGGTTCTAAAAAATAAGGTATAGTCCGAACCATATGCATGGACGTGTTCATGTCGAACGCCAACTACGTACGCCAGTTGCCTTTAATTTGTAGTTTGTATGCATACCTTATACCAATATGAAAATTTTGACTGTCTAGATGTTTTCTTTTTTCCATTGTTAGTGTGATATTTTCTAGCTTTTTATTTCTTTTTCTTCTATTAATATGGTAAAGCTTTTTCACCGTTTAGAGTTAATGTGGGGGCTTCCTTCTTGCTTTCTGCTGTCATAACCTTTCTTTCGTGAATGTTTTCAAGTGGTCAGGAAACATTTTTCTTATTTTATGTTGTCCTCTTATCACGCACGTGTTAGCTATACTTTTGCAAAGACCAGCCTTTCTTGTAGCACTTGGATTTCGACTCATGTAGCTCAAAAATAGGAAGGTGTACCACGGTTTTTTTTTAATATCCACACCTATTTGTCAATTAACCAAAAATTAGCGAGATTACCCTTGCAATTATATGGCTAGATGTCATATATATAGTTGTCTTTGTTATACAACTCTAATAAATATGATTAAAAATATAATTATATTTATTATACAACTCTAATGTCTATATATTATTAATTTGTAACATTATAATCTGCCTCTACCAAAATAAGTGGTGAAAATCCTTCTCTTCTTTTATGATTAATGAGAGAATTTATATGTTTCTTTTCTTCTAAGTATTATTATGGAATTTTTTGTCCAAAAAACAAAGGAAATACCTTAAATATCACCAGTTGTTTGCATTTATATAGATATATATGTTAGATGATCTAAATACTTTCGTAACATTCATTTATAAGCAAAGTCGATCAATTTCACTTCGAACAATTTCGCAAAAACTACATATACAACACACTGTCGTTGTGTATATATATATTTAAAGGAGAAACCACAATCTTCCGTCTTTCGTTTTGTACTAACGATCGAAAGAAGCAAAATGGTAGAGTGATCAAAAGCTTCAAGTAGCAAATGAGAAAGACCGTGTACATCCATCCACGATCCATCTGGTTAAGACCGTGTACTCTAGCAGAGCCCAGCAAAGTAGCCAAACCGAGCATTAGGAATCCATCAATCCGCTGCTCCTAGTGGCGGCCACGCATGCAGGCGTGACGGGTGACGCCTACGTAACGTGCGGATTGCGCTGTCTCCCTCGCCACCGTCGCACGCGTCGTACGCCCGCACGGCGCAGACCCAACGACTCCAGCTATCGTCGTCGGCGACGCGGCGCTCGGCCATGCAGGCCCGTAGCGCGGCCTTGAAGCACGTCCCCGACACCACCGCGCGCTCTGGGAAGCCGTACGCCATCTCCGGCATCGCCGCGGCTCTCGCGCGGCCGGCCACCCACAGCAGCAGCAGGGGGAGGAGGCACACGGTCGCCGCGCCAGCGTTGCCGCGGCTGTGTCTGCGCCTCGACCAGCACATATGCACAGGGGAATGATCGAGACGGGCGCGCTGGGGAGGGGTTAACACGCGTGTCTATATGGCGTACGTACAGACCAGGAGACGTTACATGATCTTAATTAATTCTTAGCGGAGTTACTACTTCCATTAATTGCGAGTACGTAGTTGTAACCAACACCTGATGTTATTACGCTTCATGCAGTAACTTTCTTCTAGTTGAATGCATGCAAGAATCATAATCATCAATTCATCATAAATCTCTTGAAGCGGAAGGAATGCCGGCTCTCTCGTTCGCTCCGTACAGCCCTCCTTCCTCCGCGTGAGTGCCTGCTTGCTCCGCCGTTGTTGTGTGCTTGCTTCGTCTAGGTCCACCTGTCTGGAGTGAAAACTGAAGGCTGCAATTGAGTTCGGATGGATATATAACTTCAACAGTACCAGCTTGGACGGTGGAGATTGATCCTTGAATCCTTCCGAGCATCTGACAGAGAATTGGAATAAATGAAGGGATAGGTCGTGCCCTCGACATCGATCTTCATCCGACGGGTTGGTTCAGCTATTAGCGCTTATCGCGTGAACTGTAGCTGTAATCCACTATTCACCGTCATTTTCACTAATTTATCTTTAATCACTCTCAGACTTATATACATATGGTTGTAATGGGAACTAGAGGCAATCGGCGAGATACATGTTAAACCCTAGCCGCCATTTTGTAGCTTAGTTCTTAGTCTTCATATTCCTTCTCAATCCTCGATTGTTCTGAGTTTGATCTCGATTTTGGGTCCAAATCCTCGGATCCCGACATTTGTGATATCGAGCATCGATTCCGTGGCCTCTGGAAGATCTTGGTCTCATTTGGAGAGGGTTTGGGAACACTTGGTTGTTTTCCTGTAAAATTCTAGATCCGAACGAGACAGTGAAACCTGAAGGGGAAATCTATGTGTGTGTGTGGGGGGGGGGTAGTATTGCATAGATCGGAAAGGTTGGGTTGTAATACTAGCTTGGTAAAATCCCTGTTCCGATCAGTGAATTCCGAGATGGTGAGGCCAGTACCACCAGTGGTGGTTGAGGAAGAGGTGGTCTTGTTTGTGACCCTGGCTGAAATGGAGGAAGGTAAGAAGAGCATAGCAGATCTGAAGAGGAGCCAGGAGGAAAGTCAGAAGATGATGCAAGTACAGATGGACAAATTGGTGGGTTTGATGTCGAATTTTATGGTGACCATGCCACCCAACAAGGAGATTTTTGATCGGCAGTCGAGCTTCCAAGATAATTTCGGCCAGTACTTTCTACTTCTCCTACAGCAGTAAGGGGTGAAGTTGCAATTACTTAGGCCAATGTTTTTGGTGGTAGCTAGCTCTCAGCCTGTTCCTGTAACCAGTAACTTTCGTGTACCACTAGTGGTATTGGGGGAGAATAGAGAAAAGGAATAGAGAATCCACCAGGGCAGCCACATTATACTCCAAATACTAACCTTCATTACAGTAATATGCACGGCCACAACCTGAATCCGATAACAGAACCACATGGAAATATAAATTGGGCCACTGTTATATCCACTCATGCACCCAATTCGCCTTCATCCGAGGAGTTTATAGAACAAGGACGAGCAGTGGCGACCTTGCTACCTTGAAACTAGGCCTATTCATTATACAGAAAACAATAGAGGTCGCTATTTTGAAGTCTCCTAAACTGAATCTTTCATAGTTTGATGGGGAAGATCTAGATGGGTGGATTGCTAAACTAAGTATTTTGAGGCTGCTAGGGTTCCATTGGGACAGAGAGCAGATTTTGCAATCACATATTTGAAGGGGAGAGCCAGCTGTTGGTGGAGAGGCACCGAATGCAACCCTACTACTCTACCTTGGTATCAATTTTGTAGGATGATTGGAGAGATAGGTGTGCAGAAGCTTACATCTATGACAATATCCGAATGTTCCACTGGTTAAAACAAATTGGCTCAGTCAAATCGCATGTGGACCAATTTGAGGAACTCATGAGCCTTGTGAGAAGAGATAATCCATTCTTACCAGATGAGTACTATGTATGTAGTTTTGTGGCAAGCCTTCAGGATTATATTCAGAATCATTTACAGTGTCACAGGCCAAGAAATATGATAGAGGCAATGTGGATTACAAGAAGGATTGAACAATCTCACCTATTTAGGAGCAAAAGCTACACATACCCATCTAGAACTGATTATAACCATCATAAGGAAAAAGGGGTACTGCTGAGAACCAGCTAGCCAAGGCCCATGATGGAAGACTGGCCCAAGGCCCATAACGGGAGACGTGGAGGTATGCGAGTGACGAGAGGAGGAAGACACTAGATTATGAGGAAAAATACACTACGTGACGTGAGGGAGATTTTGAGACTTTGTGCATGTTTTGCTAATTGATAGCCAAACAAAATTCAATAGAAAGATTTGAGAGTTCTTACAATTTGAGGTCGTTCAACCTTTTCGTTGGGAATTAAAAGTACGATAGGGCTTCACTTGGTAGTTGCGGAAGTCCGGCGCGTGTGATCTTCTGAATTAAAGAGTGTTCGTTTTTGCATTGGCAATGGAGGATCGCTACGATTCGAGAGGCTACACGTGAGTATCCAATCCTACGACAAAAAGATCGGGCGACCCCGTATCATCTTGATATCAGAGTGTGATTTCCTTGGTAAGATTCTTTACCTTTGTTTTAGATTGATTTATTGTTTTCCCATAGTCCATCAACCAAAAAAAATTCAAACCCTAGTTTTTGCATCTGTTATTTTTGTGAGTTTTGTTAGGTTTTAATTCATTAGAATTTTTCTTTAGATGCTGATCATTTGTAATCCTTCGCGTAGCTTAATCATTGTGTTCCATCAAAACCCTAAAATTTGTTGGGTTTGAACTCCTCAAATCCAACACAAAAATCCGATCTACTACAAGACTCATGTAGCATCGCTAGAGTGCACGCGATTGCTCTGATATCTCGGTTGCTCTGATGACACATCGCCAAATTTTTTTTTCCTTTTCATCAAATGAGACTAGCTATTGAATATTGCATCTAGGACTGTTCTAGAATTATTTTACACATTGCTGAATATTTGTGACCAGTGCAAATAAAAAAAACCTAGTTCGGCCTTTACAAAAAAAGGGGAGAAGCCACGGCTTGAAAAAAAAAGAGAGAAAGAAAGAAAAAAAGGAAAAGAAAAGCCACTGCTTGTGCAAAAAAACATTGGCTGAATTTGGGAGAATTCTTGACCATAAATTCAGATTGTGTAATTTAATTTTTTGATCAATCTTGTGCCCTAACATTCATATCATTGCAATTGGCTAGCGTCTCTCCTAATATTTGATGCAAAGCGAGCTAATCAATCATTAATTTTGGATCACCTTTATTTAACACCTACGAAACGATTTTTCCTGTGGGTTTACCCAAAAGAAAAATTGTAGAGGACGACAAGGCGCACCTTCTGTATTGTTTTCAGAATTTTTGGCCGCAGGATTTGGGCGCAGCAGAGTCTGGAAGTTTGCTATCTGTCAAGGGTGCAGATTGGAGCAGACTACTGTTCAGGTATGATTTAGGAGTAGTAGATGATTTTTATGTTGTTGATCACAATTGTGAAAAATGTAGAGAATTCAGTAATTTAACTACTGTATAAAAATTATAATTTTTTGAGCCTTGCACTGTGGTTGGGATGCATTAGAATCGGCTGCCCAGATTGTCGAACAGAGAACGCCCTCTGCTTTGCGCATTAAGTTACTCCTAGGGATGGCAATGGGTACCCGAAACCCGAGTACCCGATGGGTTTTACCCGAGAAGAAGGCGGGTATGGAAAGATATTTTCACCCGCGGGTATGCTAATGGGCAAAAAACTCTACCCATCGGGTATGCGGATGCGGGTGCGGATATATACTACCCGTACCGCATACCCGCTGGTAAAATATACCCGACCGGGTGTATACTGGAGATAGCAACGGGTACATATACCTGTGGCCTGTATATATATATATTCGAAACGAAACCGATGAAAATACCCGCGCCTGTATATACCTGTGCCTCGTATATACCCTTATGAATTCGGGTATGGGTTATCCGTCGGGTATAAATACCGCGGTGCGCGGTACGGTAGGTTTTTATACCGGTGCGGTACGGGTATTGTAGCGGTGCGGTGCGGTATCGCACGGTATGGGTTGACAATACCAGCGGTATCTACCGTTGCCATCTTTAGTTACTCCTTGTTAGTTGGGAATTAAAAATAAGTGCTCTACTTGAAAAGTGAAGGAATTTAAGTGTAGATTCCATTTATATATCGTTTGTTGTATTTAGTTTGATAGTTTTAAAGATATAAAAATGGTAAGCAACATTGCTGCAGCGGCGAGTGTGGAACCGTTAGCGGAGAGGAATGTTGTGGGGTTTCGGGATTAGCGACATCCTTACTTCTTAAGACGTGATTTCTTTCGTGGTATTGTGTTGAGAGGTACTTTTGGGCAGGTGGTGTTGCTTCGAACGCGCGTGATTTTCTTCGCTTCAATGGTAGAGGCAAGTAAACGTAGTGGTTGTGCTACTGTTTAGCATGCTAATCATTCTACATTCACATTAATTAATTCTCTTAATTTGAGGTGCTATGTCATTGTTACATGCTTCCTTAATGTGGTCCATGTGGTAATATTTTAAGAATTCAACTATTTATGATTTTGATGATTTAATTGTGGGTATGTGAAATTGTTCTTGATGAAACAAATATAGTTGTGGGGTAGTATTCCTTATGAATATATTGTGGTTGTGGTGGTAGTATTCTTGATGAATATATTGTGGTCCCTGTAGATCGATTGATTATGATCTTGATGAGTCGAATGTGGGTTATGTGGTAATGATCTTATGAAATATTGGCATTGTACTTAATGAGACATATGTGGAAGTATCCATGATGAATATGTTACTGATCTTTGTTGTTAAATTCTTGTGGTTTATGATTATCATATCATTCATAACATATCATGACATTTACTTTGTGGATGTCGCTGCTTATAGCCGCGACCGACCAGTACATCATCGTACATTGCCGTAGTACGATGCATACTCTTACCTTGTTGGGTAAGAGTGCAGTGGAACATAGCATGCATATGCATTTAATTGTGGATGGAGGAATTACATTCATATGCCAAAGGTTTAAAGCCTTATGTGGCAGGACTGATGGTAGTCCTTGTGATTTAACGAATGAGGATGTGGAATGTGGTTGAATTGATTTGCAAACTAATGCAACTTTTTAGTTGTAAAGTGGAATTGACTCATAAGAGCCACTTGTGGTATGTGGAATGTGGCTGTGGTCGTGGAATGGTGTTCATCCTTGTGGTATGGTAAAGGATGTGATTGTGGCATGTGATTCTTTTCTCTTGTGATAATTTTTTATAGCAGTTGTGGATGTGAAAAAAAACAAAGTTAGTAAGGTAAAACATGCTATTGCTTTACTTTGTTTGGTAGTGGTAGTGGTAGTGGTCGAGAATATGAAGTAGTCAATCAAGATTTATCTGCTAATGATCTATCATTGTTGGTAGTAACAGTGGTCAAGACTATAATTGTGGTCTTTGTGAGAAATAAACGTTGATGATTAAATTATTGTAGTTTAATTAGCTTGTTAAACAGTTTGCTTGCTGAGATTTTATCTCACTCTTACTTTTTCCCCTCTAGGTGATTCTCGAGCATGCATGGGGAGGGTAGAGCGGCACTTCACTGTCACACATCATATTATATTTCATATTGTAATACTTAAGTGGAGTCTCTAGTTATTCAACTTTATTCTCATTGTTGTTTATTTATAATTAATAATGATAGGCTATGGTTCGCTTTAATGGGTTAAAATTAGTAGCAGTTGTTTATTAATTATGCTTCCATTTAGCTTATCGTGATTTAAATATTTTTGCCAGTTTATGTTATCTTGTAAATTGGCTACCTTGTGGTGTGGTTGAGTGGCATCTCGGGGTGATGTGGGTCCTGGAGTGTTACAGTGTGCATCATGGTTGTTGAATTCAGGTCGGTCGTCGTGGAAAATTAGGGGTTATGGGGGTGTTCGGAATAGCGATGGCTTCTAACTGAAATTTCGTTGTAACTGACTGATTTTTATACTATAGCTGAATTGAGTTTTTGGGCATAATTAAATTTTAAAAAATATAAAAATAAAAACGGTATGTTAACTTATCACGTATAATACAATGAAATGTTGGAAAAAAACAAAACACAAAAATACCAAAAAAATAAAAAAAGAAAAGGACAAAATACCACACATAAAAAAAGCAAAACGTGGAACGCCACCGCCCAGCGTAGATATATTTCGTGGGTATAGCTTTATAGGAGCCTTTAATTAATTGTATTACTAGTCAACAACCCGTCCGATGTACGACCTACATGTTTTAAACAATGATTTCTGGTGTTAATAATTTTGAGTTTTTAACTCTGAATTTATTTAAATGTGGATGAGAACGTTTTAGTTTTGATAATCTACTCATGAATTTTGAATATTGCATATTTTGAAAATTTATTTTTTTCTAATTTCTCATGTTGACAATAATTATTTCAAATTCCGAACTGCAATTTTCACCTGAAACTTGTACATATGACTTCAAACATGTCTTGTAGACGACTTCAAACATGTCATGTAGACTATTTACTACAATTCGTATAAAACTCTAATTAATGTTAGATCTAATCCAAGCTATGTACGTCTCCATGCATGGAGGTTCAATAGAAATCCGGACATTTTATTTCTTTTTCCTTTTCTTTGGTTAATACAGAAATATCTGGTATTATTCTATTGATTAATATGCAAACCAACTTTCTAACCGTTTTTCATATAAATATTATTTTTGAGGATTTTCTCAACTTGGTGACATGTTTGATCCACGCTTATGTCGTAGAGTTGTAATCGATATGAAATTTAAATAATATCTATTTAGATATGATAAATCTTGTCGTTATAATCTGGACCAACCATAATCTACGACGTATATAGTTCTTTCTCTTTTTTATCCTATTAACGTGGTAAATTTTAGCACTTGAGGATGAAATGAGGTGGTATTTTCTTTCTACTTGAACCTAATTATGTATTTCTTTATTTAATGTTCTGATTATTAGTATACACTTGTATTGCCAACACCTCCAGCTTCTAACCTTTTCTGGAATCTTTTCGTCCTTGAACAGCAAAGTCCTGGTTCATCTTCAGGGCAACGTCCGAAACTTGGATGTGTTGAAAGTCACGCTCCTTAATTTCCTTGCATACATTTTCAGCTCTAAGGCAAAGTCCAATGGTTCTAAAAAATAAGGCATAGTCCGAACAATATGCATGAACGTGTTCATGTCGAACACCAACTACGTACACCAGTTGCCTTTGTAGTTTGTATACATACTCTATACATATCTATTCTTAGCCTTTCATTATATCAATATGAAAATTTTGATGGTCTAGATGTTTTCTTTTTTCCACTGTTACTGTGAGATTTTCTAGCTTTTTTTTCTTTTCTTTGATCAATATGGTAAATTTTAGCTTTTTCACCGTCTAGAGTTAATGTGGGGGCTTCCGAGGGATAGGAGCCTTCAATTAGTGTTCCTCCTTGGGCTGTAAATAGAGCTACAGCTAATCCTTCTTGCTTTCTGCTGTCATAACCTTACTTTCCTAACATTTATATGATTCTTTTCTTCTAAGTATTATTGTGGGATTTTCTTGTCCTCAAAACAAAGAAAGTACTTTAAATATCATGGGTTGTTTGCATTTATATAGATATATTGATGGGATACGGGTAAGCTATACTAGCGTAAATTAAAATTTTCTACAGCGTAAATCAGGAATCCATGCAAGTAAGAGATTATAGATCATTAACACTAAACACGAAGTGCAGCAGAAGTAGAGTTGAAGCAGCAGATTCAATGAAGAACGTATCGGTGTAGTGGAAACAGTCAATCGTCCTTCGGCCAATCGTCTCCTTCTCGTGATCGTCTCGATCAGCATCGCATGCAGTCTTAGCAGCGCCTCTACTGAGGTCCACACATCTAGGGAGGGAACACCGTTCGTCAGTATGCTAACACCAGCGTGCACGGTAGGGGTTATGAGAGGTGGTGGCTAGGATTTTGATGGGTGTGTTTCGGAATACCTCCCTCAGCCCCGCACCTCTCCTTATATAGCTCCAATCGGATCTTTATCCGATACGAGTAGACATCGTATCCCACTTAGAGATTATCATCCGAACCCTTATCGTTTTAGCCCATTAAGTATGTAACCCTATAGATTCATGTATATTTGTCCATGGGCCGAAAACTCCTTTCCAGTCCATAAGTCGATAGCGGTCATAAGAGCAACTGATTAATAATTCCTGTTGTTTCTCATAGTTAGTCAATCCAACATCATGTTCTCTAACATATATCCACATTATTGATTTGATATCATATATCCGCGATCTGTGAAATATAATGATGCAAATACGCATGTGTCTTGCGTTTTTCAGTTAAATATATTATTCAACTGGAAAGAATTATTGAGCCGCATGAAATATGACCAGTTGAACTCATTCCAAACTAAACATAATATTGTTATTCATAAGAATAAAATACTACCTCATGTTATCACATGGTGCATTCTTAGATTTATCAATGGCAAAGAACTGGAGAGGCAAAGGAAAAGGATAACCATATCATGTGCTAAAGACATAAAGAAAGAAAGCCTATGCAGTGGGAGAGCAAAAGGGAGGAACCCAAGGATTTAAACTACAAGTTTTGGATAAGAGTTTCAAGCCCAATTCGTACCTCCCACAAGCCCAACTGGATTCAAACTCGGATTTAACTCAGAAATCAATTCGAATTCGATTCGGGACAACCTGATAGACAGTTACTAAAAAGGCCATAACTTTCACAAATGGAGTCCGATTCAAGTGTTCTTAGACTCATTGGAAAGCTTATATCAAGGGCTACGCAATGGATCTAGCCTCATATTCAAATTCATCACGAATCAAAAGTTATGACTGAAACAATATAATGGCTGTAGAATCTAGTTTCTTTTTTGTAGGAGTTCGAGTCTAAAACAATATAGAGATGAGTTGTATTCAGTTTGGGGACCCTATGAACATCCCAAGTGGCTATATAAGCCATGTATTGGAAGTCTTTAGGGCTCAGACCATCTTTGAGGAAAATTAATCTACTAAAGTTTATTCGAGTTTATCATTTTTACCAAAATTCCATAGGGAATTAGGAGTGTTCTTCAATCAAGATTGTTCAGCCTTTCCGCTGAAAATTGGGTACATGATAGATCTTTGCTTGGTGGTCGACAAAATCGACACAAGTGTGTTTTGGCAGATTAAAGAGTGTTCGTCTCTTACACTGGCATTGAAGGATCGCTGCGATTCATCAAGACTCCCGTTAGTATCTATCCTACGTCGAGAAGATCGGACGACCCCGTATCATCTTGGTATCAAAGCGTATCATTTATGATCATTAATCAATATATGTGCTGATCTATAAATCATAATTATCCCACATAATAATATATGATTAGTGATAATTTAGAATAACATCAAAACATAAATAAAGAGTTCCATGAACAAGTTACATACTTGTTGATTAATATGAAAGACATTTATTCAAAGGACAAAATAACATATTATTCAAAAGGTCATAAAATATAGAAGTGATATAATCATCTCTATGATTGTCTCTAGGGCATATCAGTAACATGTACATATTAGATGATTTAAATACATTCCTAACATTAATTTGTAAGCAAAGTCGATCAATTTCATATTGAATAATTTTGCACAAACTACATATACAACACACTATCATTGTATATGTAAAGGAGAAACCACAATCCTTCGTCTTTCATTTTGTACTGACAATCCAAAGAAACAAAATGGGAGACTGATCAAAAGCTAGAACATCCATCTAAGCCATGGTAAAAAGATAGACTTAGCCAAATTTTGGGCATTCAAGATATAGTAAAAAATCAAGACTTCGCCAAATTTTGGGCATCCACGGTAAAAATCCAGACTTAGCCAAATTTTTAGGCATCAAGCCACGAAAAAATTCAGATTTAGCCAATTTTTTGGGCATCCAAGTTATAATAAAATTGGATGGCTGGGATTGACCGATTGAGGGAGGTGGGGAAGGAGAGGAGGAGAGAAGTGAAAAGAGAGAAAATGAGATGAAGAGAAGAAAAGTTGAGCCTTCTATTTTAAAAGAGCAAATCCTACGAGACAAGCGGGAAATTCAAATGTGGCAAGAGCGGGTAAGTTGAAATATTATCACAGACATGGTTAAAACTTTCAGATGTGAAAAACTTTCGGACGTCGGAGAAAGGAATGATTGAACAAAATTTTGTTCATTTCGTTGAAAATTTAGACAAAAAATCAAATTCTTGATGAAATTTAACCAAAAATTAGATGAAATTTGAACAAATTTCAAATAGGGCCAAATTTGTCCAAATTTTGAATGAATAAATTTTTTTTTGGAGGATACCGAAAGGGGTGCAATTTCATTCATTTCGCAAAATTTTGGAAGAAATGATGAACGTTGATCATAAACGGTTCTAGGTAAAGAACCGTATGTGACCAACATGATTTCGAACACAAAAATACATATAACTTTTGATTCATTAGTCCAAATCACTTCAAAGTTTGCACACATCTTTCCTAGAATGTTAGAAACTTATTCTCATCAAAGATCACAAAGATATTTGTCAAAATTTTAATATTTTTTTTTGTTTGAAGGAAGGTTGCACAAAGACCAGACGGAACACAAAAATTTGAACCAAGACTTGCTTATGAGCACTTCATGGTCAAGATGATCTTCGGTCTACTCCTATATGTCGTAGCAAGCCTAATCACAATAAGAAGACAAGCCGAAAGCCCTTAACCCAAAGAACCTCTAAAATCACCCTTTCTTGAGCCAAATTAGGCAATTACAAGAACTTGCTATGGAAATTGTCTGGATAGATAGGATCTGATATCTAAGAGATATCTTCATCACTTATGCGTCCTTGGCACAAAGCAAGATCAAGAGGAGAAGGAAAAACACCAAAAACCCAACCAAATAAAGATATCAACACTTTGGCCAAAGAGGAGAAAGATTTGGACGAATTCTGGATATTTATTGATACATGGAAATAAATATTTACAGCCACTTCGTAGCAACACACAAACCTAAGAACGACAAAAATCGTAAGATAAAGAGGCACAACTCATATCCGAAAAGTTTTCGTCAAGAACTCTAACTTTTCTCCACTTGGCTTCCTAGAGAGCTTAACCCTAACCAACACACACACTAGTGGATACCATCTACCTACATGGACTAACCTATTAACCTAACATCGTACCAAGTTTTACACTCACAAATGCACGTTTCTTTAATACCTTTGTACCACTATTTTTTTAATATATATCCACACCTACTTGTCAATTAACCGGAACTTATGAAGGCCCCGTGCCATTATGACATAACTAGTGAGATTACCCTTGTTATACAACTCTAATAAATATGATTAAAAATATAATTATATTTATTATACAACTCTAATATCTATATATTATTAAATTGCAATATTATAATCTGCCTCTATCAAAATAAATGGTGACAATCCTTCTCTTCTTCTTTCAATTAATGTGAGAATTTATATGTTTCTTTTCTTCTAAGTATTAATATGGAATTTTCTTGTCCTCAAAATAAAGGAAATACTTTCCTAAAATTCATTTATAAGCAAAGTCGATCAATTTCACTTCGAATAATTTCGCACAAACTACATATACAACACACTGTCGTTGTATATATATTTAAAGGAGAAACCAAAATCTTCCGTCTTTCGTTTTGTACTAGCAATCGAAAGAAGCAAAATGGTAGAGTGATCAAAAGCTTCAACTAGCAAATGAGAAAGACCGTGTACATCCATCCACGATCCATCTGGTTAAGACCGTGTACTCTAGCTGAGTTCAGCAAAGTAGCCAAACCGAGCATTAGGAATCCATCAATCCGCTGCTCCTAGTGGCGGCCACGCATGCAGGCGTGACGGGTGACGCCTACGTAACGTGCGGATTGCGCTGTCTCCCTCGCCACCGTCGCACGCGTCGTACGCCCGCACGGCGCAGACCCAACGACTCCAGCTATCGTCGTCGGCGACGCGGCGCTCGGCCATGCAGGCCCGTAGCGCGGCCTTGAAGCACGCCCCCGACACCACCGCGCGCTCTGGGAAGCCGTACGCCATCTCCGGCATCGCCGCGGCTCTCGCGCGGCCGGCCACCCACAGCAGCAGCAGGGGGAGGAGGCACACGGTCGCCGCGCCAGCGTTGCCGCGGCTGTGTCTGCGCCTCGACCAGCACATATGCACAGGGGAATGATCGAGACGGGCGCGCTGGGGAGGGGTTAACACGCGTGTCTATATGGCGTACGTACAGACCAGGAGACGTTACATGATCTTAATTAATTCTTAGCGGAGTTACTACTTCCATTAATTGCGAGTACGTAGTTGTAACCAACACCTGATGTTATTACGCTTCATGCAGTAACTTTCTTCTAGTTGAATGCATGCAAGAATCATAATCATCAATTCATCATAAATCTCTTGAAGCGGAAGGAATGCCGGCTCTCTCGTTCGCTCCGTACAGCCCTCCTTCCTCCGCGTGAGTGCCTGCTTGCTCCGCCGTTGTTGTGTGCTTGCTTCGTCTAGGTCCACCTGTCTGGAGTGAAAACTGAAGGCTGCAATTGAGTTCGGATGGATATATAACTTCAACAGTACCAGCTTGGACGGTGGAGATTGATCCTTGAATCCTTCCGAGCATCTGACAGAGAATTGGAATAAATGAAGGGATAGGTCGTGCCCCTGACATCAGATCTTCATCTGACGGGGTTGGTTCAGCTATTAGCTGCTTATCGCGTGAACTGTAGCTGTAATCCACTATTCACCGTCATTTTCACTAATTTATCTTTAATCACTCTCAGACTTATATACATATGGTTGTAATGGGAACTAGAGGCAATCGGCGAGATACATGTTAAACCCTAGCCGCCATTTTGTAGCTTAGTTCTTAGTCTTCATATTCCCTTCGAATCCTCGATTGTTCGAGTTTGATCTCGATTTTGGGTCCAAATCCTCGGATCCGACATTTGTGATATCAGAGCATCGATTCCGTGGCCTCTGGGAAGATCTTGGTCTCATTTGGAGAGGGTTTGGGAACACTTGGTTGTTTTCCTGTAAAATTCTAGATCCGAACGAGACAGTGAAACCTGAAGGGGAAATCTATGTGTGTGTGGGGGGGTAGCATTGCATAGATCGCAAAGGTTGGGTTGTAATACTAGCTTGGTAAAATCCCTGTTCCGATCAGTGAATTCCGAGATGGTGAGGCCAGTACCACCTGTTGAAAATGTAGGTAATATTTTAATTTCAAATTTTAGTAGCAAACAAAAGCAATATACTAGTGATGCACAACTAACTAGTAACAGTAGGCTACTCATCATACTTCAGTATATACGCAAGAATAATATTGTATCAAAGTCGTACGAACACACGAACGACTTACTTTTGGGTTTGATGTAGAGCAGGAAGCAGCGCAGGCTTGATGCAGTGTAGACTTGACGCAGTGCAGGACGTAGATGAAGCAGAGCAGGAGCGGTCGCGCAGATGTGCGCTGCCCAGAAACCTTATTGCTGCCCCGTGCAGTTCTTCACAGCAAGAATGGCTCGGAGATACCGCTCACCCTCCTTCCAGTGCGCAGGAAGAAAAGCCGCGTAGTTCGAACAAAGAAAGTACAACGGCACAATATCACCAGAGAGGAAGAGGACAATAGGAGAAGGAAAATGAAAATTTCGCGTCGGCAAGCTTTGGGCGTCTCTGGTCTTTTATAGACGTGCAGATTACTCTCTAGTAATCGCCTCATTGAACTAAAATAATTCATCGTAATCGCTTAATTATTCACCGTAATCGATCAATTATTCACGGTAATCGATCAATTATTCACCGTAATCGATCAATTATTCACTAGTAATCGATCAATTATTCATCGTAATCGATAAAATTCAAAACCGAATAATGGTAATTAAGCGGTCTCATCACCGCTAAAAGGAGAGAGATGATGCGAGGTTCAAGAAAATAAGGTGGACATGGTCTGCCAAGTGGCGCGCCATGTCACGGCGCGGTCGCGCGTCGCAAGTCACAAGTCACGCGATTTTCACGCGAAAATACGCGAAAATACGCGAATATGCGCGCGCGCGTGCGTGTTTAGCCAAAGCCACCATCCACTTCTATAATTCAAGGAGTGGCATGGACTCCACCTTATAAATTGGTCTCCCCCACTTTGCCTAAGCAATATGGTACTAAACCTCACATGCTTTGGAATTTAAGAAAATGGGCCACAAATAACGGGCCTATTTCTAACAATCCCCCACCAATTCCAAAGCAAGAAGCAAAAGGATATCAAAGATATTGTGCTGACGTACTGTTAATATACTAGTCTTTTAGTGTAAGTCCCGTACGGGTTGAACTTGCACCTAGAATAACAAGATTCATCTTCTCACAGCTAATGAATGGACTGTGCCTTGAATTCATAGCTTTTTGTGATTAGATTTCACTTGAAATCTCAACTAGTACTAGGCTGCCAATGAACCACGCCTAAACGGAGCGTTATATGGTCATGCTCCCTTATCTGCTCATGAGCTTTCTAAAGAATACCCCGTTCTCGTGAACTGCGACCAAACAGTTAAGCTCAAGTAGGTGTATTCTTTCTGGGTATCCTGCAGGCTAATACCTTTTCTTCATTTGGACAACAGAATACATTAAGGCTTTATGCCAACCTTCCATACAGTTGAGAGTATTTTATTTATTAGGACATAGGTACAATCAATATGTACTCTTTTGTTACAACATCAACTTGTTTTTCCCATTAACTACGTCACGGGATCTCCGATGAAGAATGTATGGGTTACCATTGTGATGTAACTTAAAGGAGCCTCATTCCCATGTCCATAGAAGCAACGGAAATCGCTTTCCGTGCTAATCCCTTTGTAAAAGGGTCTGCCAGATTTTTCTCAGTGTTAATATAGTTCACAACTATCACTCCGGAGTTTCTCAATTTTCTGATGATTTAAGCCTCCGCTTCACATGTCTAGAGGACTTCATATTATCCTTTGTACTTGTGACTTTGGCCAACACAGTTTGATTATCACAAGACATCAGATTGCGGTATTGGTTTCTCAACCAACGGTAAGTCCATCAGAAGCTCTCTTAGCCATTCAGCCTCAATCGTGGTCGTGTCAAGTGCTACAAGTTCCGCTTCCATGGTTGATCTTGTCAATATAGTCTGCTTACAAGACCTCCATGAAACTGCAGACACCGACTAAAGTAAACACATAACCACTTGTAGCTTTGATCTCATCAAAGATCGAGAGATCAATTGAGTCATTATACCCTTCTAATACGTAAGGGTATCCAGTATAATGTATTCCATAAGATGTTGTGCCCCTCAAGTAGCGCAACACTCTTTCAAGTGCCTCCCAGTGATCATCTCCTGGGTTAGAAGTAAATCGACTTAATTTGCTCACAGCAAATGAAATGTCAGGTCTTGTGGCACCAGCTAAATACATAAGTGACCCAATAATTTGTGAATATTTCAATTGATCTTTTCCTAACCCTTGATTCTTTCGAAGCTTAATGCTTGCATCATAGGGTGTTAGAGACACTTTACAATTTTTGAAGCCGAAACGGCTCAATATTTTTTCAGCATAATGAGATTGGCTCAAAGTAATCCCATTCTCATTTTTAATCAATTTAATATTCAAAATAACATCTGCCTCTCCTAAATCTTTCATATCAAAACAGCGGGATAGAAAAGATTTGACCTCGTCAATTACGGCAGTGTTTGTTCCAAATATAAGTATGTTATCCACATACAAACACAATATCACTCCTTGACCCCCACCATAGCGGTAATATACACATTTATCAGCTTCATTCACAATAAAGCCAGCGGTTGTCAAAGTCTTATCAAACTTTTCGTGCCATTGTTTAGGTGCTTGTTTTAAACCATATAAGGATTTTAATAGCCTGCATACCTTATTTTCTGTCCGTAAATCACAAAACCATCAGGTTGATCCATATAAATTTCTTCCTCCAACTCTCCATTAAGGAAAGCTGTCTTTACATCCATTTGATGAACATGCAGACCATAGGAACATGCTAACGCGAGGAGTACTCTGATGGTGGTTAATCTGGCGACGGGAGAATAGGTATTGAAGAAATCTTCTCCCTCTTTCTGGGTGTAACCCTTAGCTACAAGTCTTGCTTTGTACTTCTCAATAGTACCATCAGGCCTCAATTTCTTTTTAAAAATCCACTTACATCCAACAGGTTTGCACCCAATAGGAAGATCGGTGATCTCCCAAGTCTCATTAGCCATGATTGAATCCATCTCGCTACGGACTGCCTCTTTCCAATACTCAGCATCAGAAGATGTATAAGCTTCCGAAAGAGTTTTTGGCACATCATCCACGAGGTATACAATAAAGTCACCACCAAAGGTTTTCTCAACCTTTTGTCTCTTACTCCTTCGAGGAGCTTCTGCGACTAAACTATTGTCCTCCTCAGGGATGTCAAAAATGGTTCGAAATGGTGGAAAGTTCAAGTTTGATTATTCTCATTTTCGATATTATCGATTTGAACATTCTCGATTCGTGTTGAAGTATTGCCTACTGTTCTCATAGGAAAGATATTCTCAAAAAATGAAGCATCTCTAGACTCCATTATTGTGTTAGCAATAATCTTAGGAGTTTCTGATTTAACTACTAAAAATCTATAGGCCGTGCTATTTTGAGCATATCCTAGAAAAATACAATCAACTGTTTTTGGTCCAATTTTTCCTCTTTTTCTGCAATGGTATATTAACTTTTGCCAAACACCCCCAAGTTCGCAGAAAATTAACATTAGGTTTTCTCCCCTTCCATCCCTCATATGGAGTAATTTCACTCTTTTTAGTGATTACTCTATTTAGGACGAAAGTTGCTGTCAATATAGCTTCCCCCCACTATGCCTTAGGCATACCAGAACTCTCTAACATGGCATTAACCAAGTCTGTTAGTGTCCGGTTTTTCCTCTCAGCTACCCCATTTGATTGGGGTGAATATGGTGGTGTTAATTCATGAATTATTCCATGCTCAGCACAGAATTGGGAGAACTCATGGGAGACATACTCTCCTCCACGATCAGATCTCAATCTTTTTATTTTCTTTTCTAGTTGGTTCTCAACCTCGACCTTATAAGTTTTAAAGTAGTTTAGAGCTTCATCCTTAGTTTTTAGCAAATACACATAGCAGTAACGTGTTGCATCATCAATAAAAGTTAAAAAATATCTTTTGCCTCCTTTTGTCAATAGTCCATTCATTTCACACAAATCTGAATGAATAAGATCTAATGGTGCCAAGTTCTTTTTATCCTCTAATCCTTTAAAGGGTTTTCGAGGTTGTTTTGCTTGCACACAAGACTGGCACTTTGATCCTTTGACAATTTCACATTTTGGAATTAAATCTAATTTGGACATTCTTATAATACTATCAAAACCAATGTGACAGAAGCGGGAATGCCAAACTTTTGCCTCACATTTATTTAAATTTGTTGCAACATTCAGATTATAACAATACTCTAAAGTACTTAGGTGGAACAAGCCTCCTTTTTCATAGCCTTTACCAACAAAGTTTCCGAACTTAGACAATACAATTTTATTCGACTCAAAAACTAGCTTATAACCATCCCTACATAGAATAGAACCACTAATGAGGTTCTTGTTTATTGTAGGAGCATGCTGCACGTTCTTTAAGTGGACAATCTTCCCTGAAGTAAGCTTCAGATCCACCGTGCCAACACTAAGAATAGAAGCATACGAGTCGTTTCCCATTAGGACGGAGGAAGCCCCTGCTGCCTGGTAAGAAGAAAACAAGGAAATATCATAACATACGTGAACATTAGCACCAGTATCCACCCTCCAATCAGTGGATTGACATGCTGAAAAAACAACAGGTGGATTACCATACCCTCCTGAAGTCGAGGCCTCGTCTATGATCACGTTGACAGCCTTCTTCTTTGGCTGTTCACCATCTCTGATTTTACGGAAGCGACAATCCTTCGCAATATGACCATCTTTTCCGCACACAAAGCAGGTGATGTCCTTCAAATCCCTTTTCTCAGTTTTCTTCTTCTTAAAGCTAGTTGTCTTGTTCGGTTTGTTGGATTTGTACTTCTTTGCTACAGTCTTTTTCTCAATGAAGTTTGCATTGTTTTGGCCAGAAGTGCTTGGTGCATCTTTTGCTCTTTCTTTTTCTTCCACATCGAGAGCAGCAATGAGATCTTCAACAGAAATCTCTTCCCTCTTGTGTTTCAGGCTAGTGGCAAAATCCCGCCAAGAAGGAGGGAGTTTAGCAACAATGCCTGCAGCCACAAACTTAGGAGGTAACACGCAGCCCAGGTGCGCAATCTCACTAACTAGTAGCTGGAGGTCATGAGCTTGTCCAACTATGGACTTAGCCTCATCCATGCTAAAGTCAAAAAATTGCTCACACATGTAGAGCCAACGACCAGCCTCTGCCTTTGCATATTTGTGCTCTAGTGCATTCCACAACTCTGTGGCGGACTTATAGTCCATGTACACATCGTAGAGTTGATCTGCCAGAACAGTCAAGATGCAACCAAGAGCAGTGTTGTTTGCACTATCAAACTGCATGTACTGCTCGATCGTAAATGGATACTACGGGTGAACAACCCACCACAGCCCCCAAAGACATGAGCCAAAACTTGACTCTAGTCTGTCATCTACGAAAGTTCTGACCACAAAACCTCTCAGGTTTCATCGCATCAGAAGCGCTAACCATTTCTGTATTGCAACAAATTTCGCAATAAGGTTTCTGGATTGTTGAAAATGTAGGCAATATTTTAATTCCAAATTTTAGTAGCAAACAAAAGCAATATACTAGTGATGCACAACTAACTAGTAACAGTAGGCTACTCATCATACTTCAGTATATACGCAAGAATAATATTGTATCAAAGTCGTACGAACACACAAACGACTTACTTTTGGGTTTGATGTAGAGCAGGAAGCAGCGCAGGCTTGATGCAGTGTAGGCTTGACGCAGTGCAGGACGTAGATGAAGCAGAGCAGGAGCGGTCGCGCAGATGTGCGCTGCCCAGAAACCTTATTGCTGCCCCATGCAGTCTTCACGGCAAAGAATGGCTCGGAGATACCGCTCACCCTCCTTCCAGGTGCACGCAGGGAAGAAAGGCCGACGTAGTTCGAACAGCAAAGTACAACAGCACAATATCACCAGAGAGGAAGAGACAATAGGAGAAGGAAAATGAAAAGTTCGCGTCAGCAAGCCTGGACGTCTCCAGGTCTTTTATAGACGTGCAGATTACTCTCTAGTAACTGCCCTCATTGAACTAAAATAATTCATCGTAATCGCTAATTATTCACCGTAATCGATCAATTATTCACGGGTAACTGATCAATTATTCACTGGTAACTGATCAATTATTCACTAGTAACTGATCAATTATTCACTGGTAACTGATAAAATTCAAAACCGAATAATGGTAATTAAGCAGTCTCATCACCAGTTAAAAAGAGAGAGAGATGATGCGAGGTTCAGCAAAATAAGGTGGACATGGTCTGCCAAGTGGCGCGCCATGTCACGGCGCGGTCGCGCGTCGCAAGTCACAAGTCACGCGATTTTCACGCGAAAATACGTGAATCTGGCACAAGGCGTGCGCGCGCGTGTGTGTTTAGCCAAAGCCACCATCCACTTCCATAATTCAAGGAGTGGCATGGACTCCACCTTATAAATTGGTCTCCCCCACTTTGCCTAAGCAATATGGTACTAAACCTCACATGCTTTGGAATTTAAGAAAATGAGCCACAAATAACGGGCCTATTTCTAACAATCCCCCACCAATTCCAAAGCAAGAAGCAAAAGGATATCAAAGATATTGTGCTGACGTACTGTTAATATACTAGTCTTTTAGTGTAAGTCCCGTACGGGTTGAACTTGCACCTAGAATAACAAGATTCATCTTCTCACAGCTAATGAATGGACTATGCCTTGAATTCATAGCTTTTTGTGATTAGATTTCACTTGAAATCTCAACTAGTACTAGATTTCACTTGACGCCCAAGTCCTGGCCAACCAAAGCATCATCTGAGCAGCAGCAACTACAGCGATAGCCACCTTGTCCCACTTGATTGTGAGTTGAGACAAGCCGTGGTAGAGACACTCCACGTCTGACTCCTGCTCGGCCAGATCGCGGGTCAGCTCGATGTTCGTCTCAAGAGTAGTCTCCAAGTCCCGCTATGCGGTAGTTGCCCTGCCTTCTGCCTCTCGTGTGGCCCTCTTGTTCTTCATCAAGACCTCATTTTGTATGGTCAACATCTTGCACGCAGTGATGAGGCACTACAGGGAAAGAATGGTTAGTAGTTCTCCAAAGCAAGATAAACGAACAACCTAATTACCTTTATGAGGTCACATTCCATCGAAGTAAAAGCCTGCTGCTTGGTTAGAGGGTTGTCCTCTAGAGTCGAGTCAAGGTCTGTGGGTACCGCGTGCATGATGGCTTCGCTCAAGAACTTGACCATTGGGCTTCGGCAGAGCGAACTCCCCAGTGGTGATGCGTCCCTGAATCAGCAAGGAAGCATCGAAGCCTGCTCCGTAGGGTGTACCCGCATGCTGTGTGGACATGGGGATCATGCGCCCAGAGCTAGGCCCCAGGGGCTCGCTTGCGGCAGCCCCCATGGTGGCGGAAGGGGCTATGCCCATCGCGGTCTACGGGGAGTGAGACAAATTGGTGTCCATTGAGTCAGCCTCGACGGCCGCGTCGCTGACCCCTTTGCTCTCCTGTGAAAACGAGACCTCCGGCAGCGGCTTTGGTACAGCGTACACACATGGGGCGCCGGGGGGCGTGTGGCCTGCCTCTGTCCCCGTGACTCCCGCCACACGCACACTATAACAGCCCAAATTTTTTTAAAAATAATAATAAATAAATAAAATAAAATAATAATTAATTTAGTTTAAAATAAAAATCAATGTTATTTGGTTGCTTGAAATTTTATAATTTTAGTTGACCTAATTTTCTGCTTTTAAAAAAAGGCCTTTCCTTTTTAAAAATATTTTATAAAGAAAGTACGTAAATTTTAGTTGAAAATATTTTCATAAGTTCAAAATAGCGTTAGAAACCTCTATGATTTTTCTAAGATTTCTAAGCTTTGTTTGTAATTTATTGTATTATTTTAAAAAATTAAAATATACATTAATTAATCCTGAAATTATTTTATTTAATCTTTTTAGGTTCCAAAAATTTTTAGAAAATTTTCTTAAAATTTTTTTAATTTTTTTCCTTGTTTTCTTTCTCTCTCCTCCTTTTCCTTTCTACTTCCAGTGAATGTTTCGTTCATGCCTGAGAGAGCTCACACCATGAAACATGTTTTTGAGTTTTCTTCAAACCTTCATAACTTTTGATTTTCTCAACGGTTTTTTGTGAAATCAATTGCATTTAACTCCTCTCTTCTGACTCTTCCATTCCCCATTGTTTCCCCTCTTATTCA
Source organism: Melocanna baccifera (assembly GCA_036346265.1). NCBI lineage: Eukaryota > Viridiplantae > Streptophyta > Magnoliopsida > Poales > Poaceae > Melocanna > Melocanna baccifera. Next base: position 8,427,682 of record CM070700.1, on the reverse strand, counting down.
TGACCATTTTCGCGAGAAATTAACTCATGCCATGAATGGATATGATTGCTTGATCTCCCTCCTCGGACCTCATCAGCCCCTATAAAAGGAAGCACTGTGAGCCTCTCATCATCCTCACTCAACCCCGAAAATCTTAAGTCCCCAGTCCTCTTCTCTTGACCGCAATCAAAGTTTTACTTTTGTGTTCCAAACGCCGTTCTTCAGCTTATTGCGTCGACTACAGTGGAGCCTCGCCACTTTTGATCACATCCCCGGCTTCGTCTTGACGCGTTCTACGTGGTGCTCACCTCGTTTTCGCCAGAACTTCACTGGAGCATCGTCGCCACCATAGGCCAAATCGGATCGTCGTTTCTCGCGTAGCCACAAGTCGACTATGCATGTCTGACCACAACCAAGGTGAGCACCATGTTCCCCACGTTCTCCTCTTTGTTTCGCCGCAACTCTCGTATGTTAACTCCTCTCCGTTTGCCCGGAATATCGATATCAGTCTGTCGGCTACCTAAAGTCTTGTCCACCGCGTTTCGCTAATCCATTGGTTGAGCCATCTGCGCCGTTGAGTTCGACACCTAGCCATGGCCGCAAATGGCACTTCACGTCCCTGTCTGTCTGGGGATGCTTTCAATAATCTATTTACGTCAAAATGTGCCAAACCATCCCAGGTGATTGCGTTTCAGACGGTTTTGGATTCGCTCCACCGAGCACCAAGATATTGAGTTTTTCGTGTTTTGGTACTGACGTCGCTCAAACGACGATTGCGTCGCCTCCGGTGAGTTTTCAGCTTAGCCGATATTTTTTCTAGCCTTGTCTCGCCGCGTTCTAGGCCGTGCTCACCCTACTTCTTCATGTTCTGTGCCTAAAAATTATCCTTCTCTCTAAGCCTATGTCGTTGTCGCCATCCGCGTCGTCCATCGTGCTCTATTTGACGCAACGCTACTTCCTACGTGTGCCTCGGGTTCTTAGCAACCAATTTTGCTAGTTGGCTTCACCTCTCGGGTCTTTCCTCACCAACATCACGGCCAAAACACTAAAAGCTACTCTTCAGTGCAGGAATATTCTTGATTTATTTTTTTTCAGGATTTTCTGATTCGCCAATTTTCCAATTACTCGTTCTCCTCTGTCCGAACTCCGAATAAAGTGATTCAAGTTTCTAAATTCATAATAAAGTTATTCAAGTTTCTAAATTCATAATATATCTGTTAGTATATATTTTATAATTTTTGAATTTTATTTAGATTTTATTTGAGTTTAGTTTGTTCTGGCTTTTCGCGTGTAGACTACGACTATTCCAGAAAGTATAACTTCAGCGATCCTCAACAAACTTCGAAGCAAGGTAAGTTACACCTATGATCATATTGCTTCTAGTAATTTAAATTATTTATGTTGTTTTAAAATTATTATGCATGCGTACTTTTATTCAAATCTAGTTTAAATTCGATTTAAAGTCTAGTTATACCCAAATTCTTTGTATATGGCCAAATTTGATATTGAACTTCTTTATGCCTTGTCACCTTAGATGAAAACCTAGTTAGTACAATATTATTGACTAGAAATTTTATAGAATTGCTTAACCATACTTAGAATGATTTAAGTGAGAATATCTGTTTCACTTGAAAACGATGATTTTTGAAAGTCTATTCTTGACTTTGGTGAATCAAGAAGTATATGAATGTTTCAAAACAAAATATAAAAACTTGGTTTGGATTTAGGCTAATGGTTAGGTGGTGGGTGCTGGCATGCATTGTTGTTCGGTGACATAATGTTGATTGTCAGGCTCAAGAGGTATGTGGTTTGAGCCTAAATTAAATTAAGGACCGGTCTGTGAGCTACTGTTGCAAAGCTATATCGTACTATTACAAGTTTGGTATGGGACAGTCTTGGCTGACTAATTTGTGAGGTCCCAACTTTGGTCTTGCTATAGGTTGAATGTGAGTGTGGTGTAGGCCATGAGAAGTCTCACATAGCACAAGAGGGGGCTTCAACTTGTGGATTCAAATGATGGTGAAACCTTAGTGGCGGCGTGACCAAATTGAAGGATTAGCATTGTAAAGGTCTTGTCATGATCTTCTCGCCGCACACCAAAGGAAGTGTGTTTATCCGGTGGCAATATGAGATGATCATGTCTTGTGGGTAAAGCTGTACAACATCTGTAGAGTGTATAATCTATCTTAGATAACTGTGCCCATAGTTATGGGCAAGCTTAGTAAAGTTTTTCATGGATTAGTTTTTGGTTTTCAAAATAGTTTCTAAAAAGGTTTATGGATAGGAGATTAAAAAGTATATGGATGGATGGAATCCGTATAAGATCTTTTGGAAAAGATGGACCTGGTGGGATACCTGTGGATAGGTTAGTGTTTGGTCGGAGCCTGCATTAACGATATTATTTTGTTAAATTGCTATTTCTCTTTATTGTATCAAATTTAGTTTTTGAATCTACTTACTGTATTTACCTTAATTCTGCTTTTACGCACAAATAACCTATTATGTCTTCATTGTCAATCGTTATGCATGCATGAACTCTGTTAACCTCATGGTGTAGCTTGTGGAATACTTTATGTACTCATGTTGCTTTATTCACTATTTTCAGAGGACTTCATCAACTTCAGGGAGAATAACGACGAGTAGGCCACGTCTTACAGTCATTCGCCTATGGGCAGGCATGATGGGTTGCTGCTTTATTGTTCTTTTTCCATTGCTTATATTTAATTTTTGTTTATGAACCATTGATATAAATTTTGGACATCACGCTCATATTTAGTTAATGAATACATGTCATTGTGGATGATATGAATCTTTGTTATCCACTATGTGTACTAGCTTGATTCTGAACTAGTGCGATTTACATAGAGGATCTAGGAGTCGTTACCCCGGGGTCCGACACACACCTCCCGAGCGGAGAGTCAAAGTGGCGCCCGGGGACAAGAGGCATGGTCCCGAGGAGCCTGGAGGGGTGGGGGTGGTCAGTAGGCCCTTCCCCTTGTCTGGCCTGCGGGAGGTGCCTACGACACTCGCCACCTTCGCACAGGGTAAGCCCCTCGGGGTTACCTAACTCTCCCGACTTTGGGGATAGGGGCGAGTCCCCCAGGACTTCACGTGGACGCTTCGCCCTGTGCCTGGATCCTCCGTCTTCATCCAGGGGTGGCCGGGCCGGCACTAGAATACCGAGCATCTCACATGCACGATTCGGCGCTCCCCCGTGATCAAGTCCTCCACCATGCCTTGCTCGGCCTTTGTCTCGCGCCCAAGTAGGACCACCATTGAGACTCCGCCTAGGGGAGCGTCAGGCCTACCGAATTATGAAGTCAGCAAAGCTCGAGGTAAAGCGAGATCTAAAACCAGGCAAAACACTTACATTGGGACTTCACAAAGCCATGGAAGGCGAGGAGGCCCCCTGACGCGTCGTCGTTGGCAAAGGACAAGTTCCACCCTTGCGAAGGGGGCTATCCTCAGCATGTAGTATTCTTCAACAAGATCATGCATGCTGAACTTCATTTCAAGTCCTTGCAGTAGGTGGTAATGGGCTTTGTCCGCTGGACCTTGAGAGGGCGAGAAGTGCACCAAGCCGTCCACCAGAGACATCTTCCCGGTATTGACTAGGCTAGACTCCCTGGCGGGGTAATAGAACCACAAGTCCCTCCAGGCATCCCTCTTAGCCCTATGGGCGTTGGCGGAGAACTCAAATTTTTGTCGGCTGCTACGAAGCTAGAAGGCGATCACCCCGTAGGAGTGGACATCATCGTAGGCATACACCATCGGGCGCGAAGCAAAGTGGACAAAGCAGAAGAGTTCGGCCGACGGGCGCTTCACCCCCAGACTCTGCATAGCCCATTCGGACACCGAGAGGTGCACAAATGAATCCGGGTTGAGGTGAGAGACCTCCAAGTCAAAAGTGTCCAACACCTCTTTCAACGGACTGACTGAAGGAATGCGAAGACCAGCATTGAACTACGCAGCAAAGACGACCAACATTCCCTGCCCTGGGTTCGGGCGATCTTCATCAGCTTTGGGTATGACGACAAGGTCAGCGCTTTCAATCTTGCCTTCCTTCTCAAGCTACGCCAGGAGCCCATTTGTCATGTGGGAACGGCCTAAGTACCAAGAGAACTTGACAACTTTCTCGGGTGTATCATCTTCCACAGCCGTCGCCTTGGCCTTCCCGATGCCCTTCCTGGAGGTGGACACGCTACCCCTCCGTGAAGCCATGGGAAGGGAGCGAGACCACGTATGGTCCAAGCCGAGCCTAGGGAGAGGTCTGAGCGTGGGGCAAGTCTGACCGCAGAGGGGCTTCGGCCTCAGTGCAGTCCGGAAGCGTGACTGCGCGGACAAGGCCTCAGCGCAAACTGCATGGTGACAACCTAGTCGGAGGCACCGACCCATGGCGCAAATGCTGTTTGAGGGCAGATGGAACCCGACACCGGCGAAGTCCGTGCACCCGAGCACGACGCGGCCCTGCTAATTCAGCGAAGGCGCAACTCAGCGTGAAGATGAAGACATCGGCCCTTGGCGCGGACAGGGACTGGATCCCGGACGATGCCTGAGCGCGGACCGCGTCGGAGCGTAGACAGCCGCAGGCGAGGGCTAGGCGCCGTGCAACCCAATCACGGCGTGACCCAACAGCGGAAAATGTCTGCGCGCGATCCAACTGGTTTGACGGCGCGACTCCGCTCGGTGTGACGAAGACAACCCTCGGCGTGGGCAGGGTTTAGTTCACCGACAACGCCTGCTCGGGCGGGGTCCGCCCATGGACTATGCCTGGTCGTAAACAGTGTCTGCCCCCCAGGTGAAGTCTGAATGTCTGATTGCGGAGCGTCTCGACCTCTACTGAGGTCGATCGCGATTCGTGCCGCACATGGACCGTGGCTAGCCGCAGGCAGTGTTTGGCGGTGTTCAATATTTTGGATGAAATTTCGCGAAATGGACGAAATTTTGTCCCTTTTGGTGCCCTCCGAAAGATATTTCATTCGGTCAAAACTTGGCCGAATTTTGCTCTATTTGAAATTTGTTCAAATTTCATCAAATTTTTGGTTAAATTTCATCAAAAATTGATTTTTTTCGTCCGAAATTTCGACTTCCTTTCGCCCATGAACGAAAATTTTAAGCCTCCGAAAGTTTTAACCCTGGTGTCTGATCGTGGACTGTGTCTGGCTGGAGACAGTATCTGATTACAGACGGTGTGTGGCCTCAGACAAGACATGGGCACGGGCAAGGTCCAATCATGATAAATTTGAAAACAAATTATCAAACTTTAAAAGTAAATTAGAATAAATTCGAGAGCAAAATCAATATAAATTTGGTGGCAAGTCATGATACTATCCACAGCAAATTCAGAATTAGTTAGACTCAAATTTGTACAAATATGAAATCAAATCAGAAATTTCAAATGAAATTGATCCACATCAGGCTCGCTCGCCCCACACATGGTCACATTGACGGAGATGGGGGAGAGAAGGAAGGGAAGGGTCTTGGAGTCTCTCTCTTTGGGGAATCTCCCACGTGGGTTTCCTGCATCCATTGCCTTGGAACACCGTGCGGAGAATACCGCAAACACGCGCATACGTACGCAGAAACAGGAGTTCCCATTAGTTTAGAACAAATAAAGATCAATCACACAACAATACAGAGTTCGATTTCGATTGGAAATCAGCTAAGAATCTTTGTTTCTGCACCTAGTCCCCAAGACATTCGTAGGTTCCCACGGATTTGGACGTACGTGTGCTTCATGGTTGTTGGACTCAGGTCGGCTGTCGTGGGAAATTAGGGGCTATATATTTCGTGGGTATATAGGTTTATAGGAGCCTTCAGTTATTTGTATTACCAATCATCAACCCGTGCGATGTACGGGCTACATGTTTTGAACAATTAATGATTTTTGGTGTTAATAATTTTGAGTTTTTAACTCTGAATGTATTTAAATGTGGATGAGAACGTTTTAGTTTTGAAAATTTACTCATGAATTTTGAAGATTTTAAAATTTGAAAATTCATTTTCTAATTTCTCATGTTGACAATAATTATTTTAAATTCCGAACTTCAATTTTCACCCGAAACTTGTACTTATGACTTCAAACATGTCATGTAGACTATTTGCTACAATTCGTATAAAACTCTAATTAATGTTAGATCTAATGCAGGCTATTTTCTTTAAAAAAAATCTAAGCAAGCCATTGTAACTGGAAAGTGGATTAGTGATGGATCAGCAAATTTTTTTCTAATTAATATGTGATTTTCTATACCTACTTTTTTTTTACCATTCAAGAGATTTTTTTCGCTTAATATTAATTTGCCCTTCAAGAGTAAGCACCAACCTTTGTTGGAATTACATGACATAGGTGGATTGTATGGGAAACTTCTTGTTCATCTACATCTTGTACTTTTAAGCTGCATCCCATCAAGTTAAATGCGCGCGATTCTTCAATTTTCATGTGACCATGCAAGTCTTCTTTGTTTTATCTTTCGACGTGGCTGCTTAATTTGCATGTCTAATCTCCAAGTCAAACTCCAAATTAATTGACTTGTACGTCTCTATGCATGGAGGTTCAATAGAAATAAGGACACTTTATTTCTTTTCTCCTTTTCTTTGGTTAATACGGCAATTCCTAGTATTATTCTTTTGATTAATATGCAAACCAACTTTCTAACCGTTTTTCATATGAATATGATTTTTGAGGATTTTCTAAACTTGATGACATGTTTGATCCACGGTTTTTCGTAGAGTTGTAATCATATGAAATTTAAATAGTATCTATTTTGATCTAATTAATTTTGTTCGTTATAATTAATCTAGATTGACCACAATCTATGATGTACATAGTTCTTTCTCTTTTTTTTATCTTATTAACTGGTAAATTTTAGCACTTGAGGACAAAATGTATTGATTTTTTTCTTTCTACTTGAACCTATTTATTTATTTATTTAATGTTTTGATTATTAGTATACACTTGTATTGCCAACACCTCTAGCTTTTGGGGCTACTCAAGTTGGCTTAAAGCTAATTTCTGCTTCAGATTTCTATTTTTTCACTATTCAGTAATTTCGTCTTTTTTTAATCTTTTTTTGGGTTTTTTTGTCTTTTCTTTTTTCTTGTATTCCTTTGCATTATCCGTGATGGACTAACATATTTTTTTTCTATTTTTTTACATTTTTTAAATTTAATTATGCCAAATAAGCCAACTCAACTATATTAAAAAATAAGCCAGCTACAGTAAGAAAAAATGATAAGCCAACGCCAAACTAGACACTACCTTTAACTTTTTCTAAAATATTTTGGTCTTTGAACAGCAAAGTCCTGGTTCATCTTCAGGGCAACGTCCGAAACTGTGTTGAAAGTCACGCTCCTCAATTTCCTTGCATACCAGTTCAGCTCTAAGTCAAAGTCCAAAGGTTCTAAAAAATAAGGTATAGTCCGAACCATATGCATGGACGTGTTCATGTCGAACGCCAACTACGTACGCCAGTTGCCTTTAATTTGTAGTTTGTATGCATACCTTATACCAATATGAAAATTTTGACTGTCTAGATGTTTTCTTTTTTCCATTGTTAGTGTGATATTTTCTAGCTTTTTATTTCTTTTTCTTCTATTAATATGGTAAAGCTTTTTCACCGTTTAGAGTTAATGTGGGGGCTTCCTTCTTGCTTTCTGCTGTCATAACCTTTCTTTCGTGAATGTTTTCAAGTGGTCAGGAGACATTTTTCTTATTTTATGTTGTCCTCTTATCACGCACGTGTTAGCTATACTTTTGCAAAGACCAGCCTTTCTTGTAGCACTTGGATTTCGACTCATGTAGCTCAAAAATAGGAAGGTGTACCACGGTTTTTTTTAATATCCACACCTATTTGTCAATTAACCAAAAATTAGCGAGATTACCCTTGCAATTATATGGCTAGATGTCATATATAGTTGTCTTTGTTATACAACTCTAATAAATATGATTAAAAATATAATTATATTTATTATACAACTCTAATGTCTATATATTATTAATTTGTAACATTATAATCTGCCTCTACCAAAATAAGTGGTGAAAATCCTTCTCTTCTTTTATGATTAATGAGAGAATTTATATGTTTCTTTTCTTCTAAGTATTATTATGGAATTTTTTGTCCAAAAAACAAAGGAAATACCTTAAATATCACCAGTTGTTTGCATTTATATAGATATATATGTTAGATGATCTAAATACTTTCGTAACATTCATTTATAAGCAAAGTCGATCAATTTCACTTCGAACAATTTCGCAAAAACTACATATACAACACACTGTCGTTGTGTATATATATATTTAAAGGAGAAACCACAATCTTCCGTCTTTCGTTTTGTACTAACGATCGAAAGAAGCAAAATGGTAGAGTGATCAAAAGCTTCAAGTAGCAAATGAGAAAGACCGTGTACATCCATCCACGATCCATCTGGTTAAGACCGTGTACTCTAGCAGAGCCCAGCAAAGTAGCCAAACCGAGCATTAGGAATCCATCAATCCGCTGCTCCTAGTGGCGGCCACGCATGCAGGCGTGACGGGTGACGCCTACGTAACGTGCGGATTGCGCTGTCTCCCTCGCCACCGTCGCACGCGTCGTACGCCCGCACGGCGCAGACCCAACGACTCCAGCTATCGTCGTCGGCGACGCGGCGCTCGGCCATGCAGGCCCGTAGCGCGGCCTTGAAGCACGCCCCCGACACCACCGCGCGCTCTGGGAAGCCGTACGCCATCTCCGGCATCGCCGCGGCTCGCGCGCGGCCGGCCACCCACAGCAGCAGCAGGGGGAGGAGGCACACGGTCGCCGCGCCAGCGTTGCCGCGGCTGTGTCTGCGCCTCGACCAGCACATATGCACAGGGGAATGATCGAGACGGGCGCGCTGGGAGGGTTAACACGCGTGTCTATATGGCGTACGTACAGACCAGGAGACGTTACATGATCTTAATTAATTCTTAGCGGAGTTACTACTTCCATTAATTGCGAGTACGTAGTTGTAACCAACACCTGATGTTATTACGCTTCATGCAGTAACTTTCTTCTAGTTGAATGCATGCAAGAATCATAATCATCAATTCATCATAAATCTCTTGAAGCGGAAGGAATGCCGGCTCTCTCGTTCGCTCCGTACAGCCCTCCTTCCTCCGCGTGAGTGCCTGCTTGCTCCGCCGTTGTTGTGTGCTTGCTTCGTCTAGGTCCACCTGTCTGGAGTGAAAACTGAAGGCTGCAATTGAGTTCGGATGGATATATAACTTCAACAGTACCAGCTTGGACGGTGGAGATTGATCCTTGAATCCTTCCGAGCATCTGACAGAGAATTGGAATAAATGAAGGGATAGGTCGTGCCCCTGACATCAGATCTTCATCTGACGGGGTTGGTTCAGCTATTAGCTGCTTATCGCGTGAACTGTAGCTGTAATCCACTATTCACCGTCATTTTCACTAATTTATCTTTAATCACTCTCAGACTTATATACATATGGTTGTAATGGGAACTAGAGGCAATCGGCGAGATACATGTTAAACCCTAGCCGCCATTTTGTAGCTTAGTTCTTAGTCTTCATATTCCTTTCTGAATCCTCGATTGTTCTGAGTTTGATCTCGATTTTGGGTCCAAATCCCTCGGATCCTGACATTTGTGATATCAGAGCATCGATTCCGTGGCCTCTGGGAAGATCTTGGTCTCATTTGGAGAGGGTTTGGGAACACTTGGTTGTTTTCCTGTAAAATTCTAGATCCGAACGAGACAGTGAAACCTGAAGGGGAAATCTATGTGTGTGTGTGGGGGTAGTATTGCATAGATCGGAAAGGTTGGGTTGTAATACTAGCTTGGTAAAATCCCTGTTCCGATCAGTGAATTCCGAGATGGTGAGGCCAGTACCACCAGTGGTGGTTGAGGAAGAGGTGGTCTTGTTTGTGACCCTGGCTGAAATGGAGGAAGGTAAGAAGAGCATAGCAGATCTGAAGAGGAGCCAGGAGGAAAGTCAGAAGATGATGCAAGTACAGATGGACAAATTGGTGGGTTTGATGTCGAATTTTATGGTGACCATGCCACCCAACAAGGAGATTTTTGATCGGCAGTCGAGCTTCCAAGATAATTTCGGCCAGTACTTTCTACTTCTCCTACAGCAGTAAGGGGTGAAGTTGCAATTACTTAGGCCAATGTTTTTGGTGGTAGCTAGCTCTCAGCCTGTTCCTGTAACCAGTAACTTTCGTGTACCACTAGTGGTATTGGGGGAGAATAGAGAAAAGGAATAGAGAATCCACCAGGGCAGCCACATTATACTCCAAATACTAACCTTCATTACAGTAATATGCATGGCCACAACCTGAATCCGATAACAGAACCACATGGAAATATAAATTGGGCCACTGTTATATCCACTCATGCACCCAATTCGCCTTCATCTGAGGAGTTTATAGAACAAGGACAGAACAGTGGGCGACCTTGCTACCTTGAAACTAGGCCTATTCATTATACAGAAAACAATAGAGGTCAGGCTATTTTGAAGTCTCCTAAACTGAATCTTTCATAGTTTGATGGGGAAGATCTAGATGGGTGGATTGCTAAACTAAGTATTTTGAGGCTGCTAGGGTTCCATTGGGACAGAGAGCAGATTTTGCAATCACATATTTGAAGGGGAGAGCCAGCTGTTGGTGGAGAGGCACCGAATGCAACCCTACTACTCTACCTTGGTATCAATTTTGTAGGATGATTGGAGAGATAGGTGTGCAGAAGCTTACATCTATGACAATATCCGAATGTTCCACTGGTTAAAACAAATTGGCTCAGTCAAATCGCATGTGGACCAATTTGAGGAACTCATGAGCCTTGTGAGAAGAGATAATCCATTCTTACCAGATGAGTACTATGTATGTAGCTTTGTGGCAAGCCTTCAGGATTATATTCAGAATCATTTACAGTGTCACAGGCCAAGAAATATGATAGAGGCAATGTGGATGACAAGAAGGATTGAACAATCTCACCTATTTAGGAGCAAAAGCTACACATACCCATCTAGAACTGATTATAACCATCATAAGGAAAAAGGGGTACTGCTGAGGACCAGCTAGCCAAGGCCCATGATGGAAGACTGGCCCAAGGCCCATAACGGGAGACGTGGAGGTATGCGAGTGACGAGAGGAGGAAGACACTAGATTATGAGGAAAAATACACTACGTGACGTGAGGGAGATTTTGAGACTTTGTGCATGTTTTGCTAATTGATAGCCAAACAAAATTCAATAGAAAGATTTGAGAGTTCTTACAATTTGAGGTCGTTCAACCTTTTCGTTGGGAATTAAAAGTACGATAGGGCTTCACTTGGTAGTTGCGGAAGTCCGGCGCGTGTGATCTTCTGAATTAAAGAGTGTTCGTTTTTGCATTGGCAATGGAGGATCGCTACGATTCGAGAGGCTACACGTGAGTATCCAATCCTACGACAAAAAGATCGGGCGACCCCGTATCATCTTGATATCAGAGTGTGATTTCCTTGGTAAGATTCTTTACCTTTGTTTTAGATTGATTTATTGTTTTCCCATAGTCCATCAACCAAAAAAAATTCAAACCCTAGTTTTTGCATCTGTTATTTTTGTGAGTTTTGTTAGGTTTTAATTCATTAGAATTTTTCTTTAGATGCTGATCATTTGTAATCCTTCGCGTAGCTTAATCATTGTGTTCCATCAAAACCCTAAAATTTGTTGGGTTTGAACTCCTCAAATCCAACACAAAAAAATCCGATCTACTACAGTACTCATGTAGCACTGCTAGAGTGCCGCGCGCGATTGCTACAGTATCTCGGTTGCTACAGTACCACATCGCCAAATTTTTTTTTCCTTTTCATCAAATGAGACTAGCTATTGAATATTGCATCTAGGACTGTTCTAGAATTATTTTACACATTGCTGAATATTTGTGACCAGTGCAAATAAAAAAAACCTAGTTCGGCCTTTACAAAAAAAGGGAAGAAGCCACGGCTTGAAAAAAAAAGAGAGAAAGAAAGAAAAAAAGGAAAAGAAAAGCCACTGCTTGTGCAAAAAAACATTGGCTGAATTTGGGAGAATTCTTGACCATAAATTCAGATTGTGTAATTTAATTTTTTGATCAATCTTGTGCCCTAACATTCATATCATTGCAATTGGCTAGCGTCTCTCCTAATATTTGATGCAAAGCGAGCTAATCAATCATTAATTTTGGATCACCTTTATTTAACACCTACGAAACGATTTTTCCTGTGGGTTTACCCAAAAGAAAAATTGTAGAGGACGACAAGGCGCACCTTCTGTATTGTTTTCAGAATTTTTGGCCGCAGGATTTGGGCGCAGCAGAGTCTGGAAGTTTGCTATCTGTCAAGGGTGCAGATTGGAGCAGACTACTGTTCAGGTATGATTTAGGAGTAGTAGATGATTTTTATGTTGTTGATCACAATTGTGAAAAATGTAGAGAATTCAGTAATTTAACTACTGTATAAAAATTATAATTTTTTGAGCCTTGCACTGTGGTTGGGATGCATTAGAATCTGGCTGCCCAGATTGTCAGAACAGAGAACGTCCTCTGTTTTGCGCATTAAGTTACTCCTAGGGATGGCAATGGGTACCCGAAACCCGAGTACCCGATGGGTTTTACCCGATAAGGAGGCGGGTATGGAAAGATATTTTCACCCGCGGGTATGCTAATGGGCAAAAAACTCTACCCATCGGGTATGCGGATGCGGGTGCGGATATATACTACCCGTACCCGCATACCCGCGGGTAAAATATACCCGACCGGGTGTATACTGGAGATAGCAACGGGTACATATACCTGTGGCCTGTATATATATATATTCGAAACGAAGCCGATGAAAATACCCGCGCCTGTATATACCTGTGCCTTGTATATACCCTTATGAATTCGGGTATGGGTTATCCGTCGGGTATAAATACCCGCGCGGGTGCGGGTACGGGTAGGTTTTTATACCCGGGTGCGGGTACGGGTATTGTAGCGGGTGCGGGTACGGGTATGGGTTGACAATACCCAGCGGGTATCTACCCGTTGCCATCTTTAGTTACTCCTTGTTAGTTGGGAATTAAAAATAAGTGCTCTACTTGAAAAGTGAAGGAATTTAAGTGTAGATTCCATTTATATATCGTTTGCTGTATTTAGTTTGATAGTTTTAAAGATATAAAAATGGTAAGCAACATTGCTGCAGCGGGCAGAGTGTGGAACCGTTAAGCGGAGAGGAATGTTGTGGGGTTTCGGGGATTAGCGACATCCTTACTTCTTAAGACGTGATTTCTTTACTGTGGTATTGTGTTGAGAGGTACTTTTGGGCAGGTGGTGTTGCTTCTGAACGCGCGTGATTTTCTTCGCTTCAATGGTAGAGGCAAGTAAACGTAGTGGTTGTGCTACTGTTTAGCATGCTAATCATTCTACATTCACATTAATTAATTTTCTTAATTTGAGGTGCTATGTCATTGTTACATGCTTCCTTAATGTGGTCCATGTGGTAATATTTTAAGAATTCAACTATTTATGATTTTGATGATTTAATTGTGGGTATGTGAAATTGTTCTTGATGAAACAAATATAGTTGTGGGGTAGTATTCCTTATGAATATATTGTGGTTGTGGTGGTAGTATTCTTGATGAATATATTGTGGTCCCTGTAGATCGATTGATTATGATCTTGATGAGTCGAATGTGGGTTATGTGGTAATGATCTTATGAAATATTGGCATTGTACTTAATGAGACATATGTGGAAGTATTCATGATGAATATGTTACTGATCTTTGTTGTTAAATTCTTGTGGTTTATGATTATCATATCATTCATAACATATCATGACATTTACTTTGTGGATGTCGCTTATAGCCGCGATCGACAAAGACATCATCGTACATTGTCGTGATATGATGCATACTCTTACCTTGTTGGGTAAGAGTGCAGTGGAACATAGCATGCATATGCATTTAATTGTGGATGGAGGAATTACATTCATATGCCAAAGGTTTAAAGCCTTATGTGGCAGGACTGATGGTAGTCCTTGTGATTTAACGAATGAGGATGTGGAATGTGGTTGAATTGATTTGCAAACTAATGCAACTTTTTAGTTGTAAAGTGGAATTGACTCATAAGAGCCACTTGTGGTATGTGGAATGTGGCTGTGGTCGTGGAATGGTGTTCATCCTTGTGGTATGGTAAAGGATGTGATTGTGGCATGAGATTCTTTTCTCTTGTGATAATTTTTTATAGCAGTTGTGGATGTGAAAAAAAACAAAGTTAGTAAGGTAAAACATGCTATTGCTTTACTTTGTTTGGTAGTGGTAGTGGTAGTGGTCGAGAATATGAAGTAGTCAATCAAGATTTATCTGCTAATGATCTATCATTGTTGGTAGTAACAGTGGTCAAGACTATAATTGTGGTCTTTGTGAGAAATAAACGTTGATGATTAAATTATTGTAGTTTAATTAGCTTGTTAAACAGTTTGCTTGCTGAGATTTTATCTCACTCTTACTTTTTCCCCCTCTAGGTGATTCTCGAGCATGCATGGGGAGGGTAGAGCGGCACTTCACTGTCACACATCATATTATATTTCATATTGTAATACTTAAGTGGAGTCTCTAGTTATTCAACTTTATTCTCATTGTTGTTTATTTATAATTAATAATGATAGGCTATGGTTCGCTTTAATGGGTTAAAATTAGTAGCAGTTGTTTATTAATTATGCTTCCATTTAGCTTATCGTGATTTAAATATTTTTGCCAGTTTATGTTATCTTGTAAATTGGCTACCTTGTGGTGTGGTTGAGTGGCATCTCGGGGTGATGTGGGTCCTGGAGTGTTACAGTGTGCATCATGGTTGTTGAATTCAGGTCGGTCGTCGTGGAAAATTAGGGGTTATGGGGGTGTTCGGAATAGCGATGGCTTCTAACTGAAATTTCGTTGTAACTGACTGATTTTTATACTATAGCTGAATTGAGTTTTTGGGCATAATTAAATTTTAAAAAATATAAAAATAAAAACGGTATGTTAACTTATCACGTATAATACAATGAAATGTCGGAAAAAAACAAAACACAAAAATACCAAAAAATATAAAAAAAGAAAAGGACAAAATACCACACATAAAAAAAGCAAAACGTGGAACGCCACCGCCCAGCGTAGATATATTTCGTGGGTATAGCTTTATAGGAGCCTTTAATTAATTGTATTACTAGTCAACAACCCGTCCGATGTACGACCTACATGTTTTAAACAATGATTTCTGGTGTTAATAATTTTGAGTTTTTAACTCTGAATTTATTTAAATGTGGATGAGAACGTTTTAGTTTTGATAATCTACTCATGAATTTTGAATATTGCATATTTTGAAAATTTATTTTTTTCTAATTTCTCATGTTGACAATAATTATTTCAAATTCCGAACTGCAATTTTCACCTGAAACTTGTACATATGACTTCAAACATGTCTTGTAGACGACTTCAAACATGTCATGTAGACTATTTACTACAATTCGTATAAAACTCTAATTAATGTTAGATCTAATCCAAGCTATGTACGTCTCCATGCATGGAGGTTCAATAGAAATCCGGACATTTTATTTCTTTTTCCTTTTCTTTGGTTAATACAGAAATATCTGGTATTATTCTATTGATTAATATGCAAACCAACTTTCTAACCGTTTTTCATATAAATATTATTTTTTGAGGGGATTTTCTCAACTTGGTGACATGTTTGATCCACGCTTATGTCGTAGAGTTGTAATCGATATGAAATTTAAATAATATCTATTTAGATATGATAAATCTTGTCGTTATAATCTGGACCAACCATAATCTACGACGTATATAGTTCTTTCTCTTTTTTATCCTATTAACGTGGTAAATTTTAGCACTTGAGGATGAAATGAGGTGGTATTTTCTTTCTACTTGAACCTAATTATGTATTTCTTTATTTAATGTTCTGATTATTAGTATACACTTGTATTGCCAACACCTCCAGCTTCTAACCTTTTCTGGAATCTTTTCGTCCTTGAACAGCAAAGTCCTGGTTCATCTTCAGGGCAACGTCCGAAACTTGGATGTGTTGAAAGTCACGCTCCTTAATTTCCTTGCATACATTTTCAGCTCTAAGGCAAAGTCCAATGGTTCTAAAAAATAAGGCATAGTCCGAACAATATGCATGAACGTGTTCATGTCGAACACCAACTACGTACACCAGTTGCCTTTGTAGTTTGTATACATACTCTATACATATCTATTCTTAGCCTTTCATTATATCAATATGAAAATTTTGATGGTCTAGATGTTTTCTTTTTTCCACTGTTACTGTGAGATTTTCTAGCTTTTTTCTTTTCTTTGATCAATATGGTAAATTTTAGCTTTTTCACCGTCTAGAGTTAATGTGGGGGCTTCCGAGGGATAGGAGCCTTCAATTAGTGTTCCTCCTTGGGCTGTAAATAGAGCTACAGCTAATCCTTCTTGCTTTCTGCTGTCATAACCTTACTTTCCTAACATTTATATGATTCTTTTCTTCTAAGTATTATTGTGGGATTTTCTTGTCCTCAAAACAAAGAAAGTACTTTAAATATCATGGGTTGTTTGCATTTATATAGATATATTGATGGGATACGGGTAAGCTATACTAGCGTAAATTAAAATTTTCTACAGCAGAAATCAGAATCTATGCAAGTAAGAGATTATAGATCATTAACACTAAACACGGTGCAGCGAAGTAGAGTTGAAGCAGCAGATTCAATGAAGAACGATCGGTGTAGTGGAAATACCAATCGCCCTTCGCCAATCGTCTCCTTCTCGTGATCGTCTCGATCAAGATCGCATGCGATCTTAGCAGCGCCTCTCCGAGGTCCACACATCTAGGGAGGGAACACCGTTCGTCAGTATGCTAACACCAGCGTGCACGGTAGGGGTTATGAGAGGTGGTGGCTAGGATTTTGATGGGTGTGTTTCGGAATACCTCCCTCAGCCCCGCACCTCTCCTTATATAGCTCCAATCGGATCTTTATCCGATACGAGTAGACATCGTATCCCACTTAGAGATTATCATCCGAACCCTTATCGTTTTAGCCCATTAAGTATGTAACCCTATAGATTCATGTATATTTGTCCATGGGCCGAAAACTCCTTTCCAGTCCATAAGTCGATAGCGGTCATAAGAGCAACTGATTAATAATTCCTGTTGTATCTCATAGTGAGTCAATCCAACATCATGTTCTCTAACATATATCCACATTATTGATTTGATATCATATATCCGCGATCTGTGAAATATAATGATGCAAATACGCATGTGTCTTGCGTTTTTCAGTTAAATATATTATTCAACTGGAAAGAATTATTGAGCCGCATGAAATATGACCAGTTGAACTCATTCCAAACTAAACATAATATTGTTATTCATAAAAATAAAATACTACATGGTGCATTCTTAGATTTATCAATGGCAAAGAACTGAAGAGGCAAAGGAAAAGGATAACCATATCATGTGCTAAAGACATAAAGAAAGAAAGCCTATGCAGTGGGAGAGCAAAAGGGAGGAACCCAAGGATTTAAACTACAAGTTTTGGATAAGAGTTTCAAGCCCAATTCGTACCTCCCACAAGCCCAACTGGATTCAAACTCGGATTTAACTCAGAAATCAATTCGAATTCGATTCGGGACAACCTGATAGACAGTTACTAAAAAGGCCATAACTTTCACAAATGGAGTCCGATTCAAGTGTTCTTAGACTCATTGGAAAGCTTATATCAAGGGCTACGCAATGGATCTAGCCTCATATTCAAATTCATCACGAATCAAAAGTTATCACTGAAACAATATAATGGCTGTAGAATCTAGTTTCTTTTTTGTAGGAGTTCGAGTCTAAAACAATATAGAGATGAGTTGTATTCAGTTTGGGGACCCTATGAACATCCCAAGTGGCTATATAAGCCATGTATTGGAAGTCTTTAGGGCTCAGACCATCTTTGAGGAAAATTAATCTACTAAAGTTTATTCGAGTTTATCATTTTTACCAAAATTCCATAGGGAATTAGGAGTGTTCTTCAATCAAGATTGTTCAGCCTTTCCACTGAAAATTGGGTGCATGATAGATCTTTACTTGGTGGTCGACAAAATCGACACAAGTGTGTTTTGGCAGATTAAAGAGTGTTCGTCTCTTACACTGGCATTGAAGGATCGCTGCGATTCATCAAGACTCCCGTTAGTATCTATCCTACGTCGAGAAGATCGGACGACCCCGTATCATCTTGGTATCAAAGCGTATCATTTATGATCATTAATCAATATATGTGCTGATCTATAAATCATAATTGTCCCACATAATGATATATGATTAGTGATAATTTAGAATAACATCAAAACATAAATAAAGAGTTCCATGAACAAGTTACATACTTGTTGATTAATATGAAAGACATTTATTCAAAGGAAAAAATAACATATTATTCAAAAGGTCATAAAATATAGAAGTGATATAATCATCTCTATGATTGTCTCTAGGGCATATCAGTAACATGTACATATTAGATGATTTAAATACATTCCTAACATTAATTTGTAAGCAAAGTCGATCAATTTCATATTGAATAATTTTGCACAAACTACATATACAACACACTATCATTGTATATGTAAAGGAGAAACCACAATCCTTCGTCTTTCATTTTGTACTGACAATCCAAAGAAACAAAATGGGAGACTGATCAAAAGCTAGAACATCCATCTAAGCCATGGTAAAAAGATAGACTTAGCCAAATTTTGGGCATTCAAGATATAGTAAAAAATCAAGACTTCGCCAAATTTTGGGCATCCACGGTAAAAATCCAGACTTAGCCAAATTTTTAGGCATCAAGCCACGAAAAAATTCAGATTTAGCCAATTTTTTGGGCATCCAAGTTATAATAAAATTGGATGGCTGGGATTGACCGATTGAGGGAGGTGGGGAAGGAGAGGAGGAGAGAAGTGAAAAGAGAGAAAATGAGATGAAGAGAAGAAAAGTTGAGCCTTCTATTTTAAAAGAGCAAATCCTACGAGACAAGCGGGAAATTCAAATGTGGCAAGAGCGGGTAAGTTGAAATATTATCACAGACATGGTTAAAACTTTCAGATGTGAAAAACTTTCGGACGTCGGAGAAAGGAATGATTGAACAAAATTTTGTTCATTTCGTTGAAAATTTAGACAAAAAATCAAATTCTTGATGAAATTTAACCAAAAATTAGATGAAATTTGAACAAATTTCAAATAGGGCCAAATTTGTCCAAATTTTGAATGAATAAATTTTTTTTTGGAGGATACCGAAAGGGGTGCAATTTCATTCATTTCGCAAAATTTTGGAAGAAATGATGAACGTTGATCATAAACGGTTCTAGGTAAAGAACCGTATGTGACCAACATGATTTCGAACACAAAAATACATATAACTTTTGATTCATTAGTCCAAATCACTTCAAAGTTTGCACACATCTTTCCTAGAATGTTAGAAACTTATTCTCATCAAAGATCACAAAGATATTTGTCAAAATTTTAATATTTTTTTTTGTTTGAAGGAAGGTTGCACAAAGACCAGACGGAACACAAAAATTTGAACCAAGACTTGCTTATGAGCACTTCATGGTCAAGATGATCTTCGGTCTACTCCTATATGTCGTAGCAAGCCTAATCACAATAAGAAGACAAGCCGAAAGCCCTTAACCCAAAGAACCTCTAAAATCACCCTTTCTTGAGCCAAATTAGGCAATTACAAGAACTTGCTATGGAAATTGTCTGGATAGATAGGATCTGATATCTAAGAGATATCTTCATCACTTATGCGTCCTTGGCACAAAGCAAGATCAAGAGGAGAAGGAAAACACCAAAACCCAACCAAATAAAGATATCAACACTTTGGCCAAAGAGGAGAAAGATTTGGACGAATTCTGGATATTTATTGATACATGGAAATAAATATTTACAGCCACTTCGTAGCAACACACAAACCTAAGAACGACAAAAATCGTAAGATAAAGAGGCACAACTCATATCCGAAAAGTTTTCGTCAAGAACTCTAACTTTTCTCCACTTGGCTTCCTAGAGAGCTTAACCCTAACCAACACACACACTAGTGGATACCATGTACCTACATGGACTAACCTATTAACCTAACATCGTACCAAGTTTTACACTCACAAATGCACGTTTCTTTAATACCTTTGTACCACTATTTTTTTAATATATATCCACACCTACTTGTCAATTAACCGGAACTTATGAAGGCCCCGTGCCATTATGACATAACTAGTGAGATTACCCTTGTTATACAACTCTAATAAATATGATTAAAAATATAATTATATTTATTATACAACTCTAATATCTATATATTATTAAATTGCAATATTATAATCTGCCTCTATCAAAATAAATGGTGACAATCCTTCTCTTCTTCTTTCAATTAATGTGAGAATTTATATGTTTCTTTTCTTCTAAGTATTAATATGGAATTTTCTTGTCCTCAAAATAAAGGAAATACTTTCCTAAAATTCATTTATAAGCAAAGTCGATCAATTTCACTTCGAATAATTTCGCACAAACTACATATACAACACACTGTCGTTGTATATATATTTAAAGGAGAAACCAAAATCTTCCGTCTTTCGTTTTGTACTAGCAATCGAAAGAAGCAAAATGGTAGAGTGATCAAAAGCTTCAACTAGCAAATGAGAAAGACCGTGTACATCCATCCACGATCCATCTGGTTAAGACCGTGTACTCTAGCTGAGTCCAGCAAAGTAGCCAAACCGAGCATTAGGAATCCATCAATCCGCTGCTCCTAGTGGCGGCCACGCATGCAGGCGTGACGGGTGACGCCTACGTAACGTGCGGATTGCGCTGTCTCCCTCGCCACCGTCGCACGCGTCGTACGCCCGCACGGCGCAGACCCAACGACTCCAGCTATCGTCGTCGGCGACGCGGCGCTCGGCCATGCAGGCCCGTAGCGCGGCCTTGAAGCACGCCCCCGACACCACCGCGCGCTCTGGGAAGCCGTACGCCATCTCCGGCATCGCCGCGGCTCTCGCGCGGCCGGCCACCCACAGCAGCAGCAGGGGGAGGAGGCACACGGTCGCCGCGCCAGCGTTGCCGCGGCTGTGTCTGCGCCTCGACCAGCACATATGCACAGGGGAATGATCGAGACGGGCGCGCTGGGGAGGGGTTAACACGCGTGTCTATATGGCGTACGTACAGACCAGGAGACGTTACATGATCTTAATTAATTCTTAGCGGAGTTACTACTTCCATTAATTGTGAGTACGTAGTAGTAACCAACACCTGATGTTATTACGCTTCATGCATATGGTTGGGCGCTCGTTTTAGCGATGAGTTCTGGTTGAAATTTTACTATAGCTAGTTTTTTTACTGTAACTGATTTGGTTTTTAGATATAATTAATTTTTTAAAAAATAAAAATAGAAAAAACATGTTAACCCATTAGGGACAATACAAAGGAACACAGAAAAAAAACAAAAAAGTCTAAAATATCTAAAAAAATTCAGAAAAAAATAAAATGCTGAATAATGAAAAAAAAACAGAAACTAGAAGCTGAAGTCAAAAAAAATCGAAACGGGCGGGACAAAGCGAAAGGAATACCGGCTCTCACGGTCACGCGCACGTGGCATCCCTCCGCGTGAGTGCCTGCTTGCTCCGCCGTTGTTGTGTGCTTGCTTCGTCTAGGTCCACCTGTCTGGAGTGAAAACTGAAGGCTGCAATTGAGTTCGGATGGATATATAACTTCAACAGTACCAGCTTGGACGGTGGAGATTGATCCTTGAATCCTTCCGAGCATCTGACAGAGAATTGGAATAAATGAAGGGATAGGTCGTGCCCCTGACATCAGATCTTCATCTGACGGGGTTGGTTCAGCTATTAGTCGCTTATCGCGTGAATCGTAGTCGTAATCCACTATTCACCGTCATTTTCACTAATTTATCTTTAATCACTCTCGGACTTATATACATATGGTTGTAATGGGAACTAGAGGCAATCGCGAGATACATGTTAAACCCTAGCCGCCATTTTGTAGCTTAGTTCTTAGTCTTCATATTCCCTTCTGAATCCTCGATTGTTCTGAGTTTGATCTCGATTTTGGGTCCAAATCCCTCGGATCCTGACATTTGTGATATCAGAGCATCGATTCCGTGGCCTCTGGGAAGATCTTGGTCTCATTTGGAGAGGGTTTGGGAACACTTGGTTGTTTTCCTGTAAAATTCTAGATCCGAACGAGACAGTGAAACTCAAGGGAAATCTATGTGTGTGTGGGGGGGTAGCATTGCATAGATCGCAAAGGTTGGGTTGTAATACTAGCTTGGTAAAATCCCTGTTCCGATCAGTGAATTCCGAGATGGTGAGGCCAGTACCACCTGTTGAAAATGTAGGTAATATTTTAATTTCAAATTTTAGTAGCAAACAAAAGCAATATACTAGTGATGCACAACTAACTAGTAACGATGAGGCTACTCATCATACTTGATATATACGCAAGAATAATATTGTATCAAAGTCGCATGCGATACACGAACGACTTACTTTTGGGTTTGATGTAGAGCGAGAAGCAACGCGCAGCTTGATGCGATGTAGACTTGATGCGGGGCGTAGATGAAGCGAGCAGAGCGGTCGCGCAGATGTGCGCTGCCCGAAACCTTATTGCTGCCCGTGCGATTCTTCACAGCAGAATGGCTCGGAGATACCGCTCACCCTCCTTCCAGTGCACGCAGGAAGAAAAGCGGCGTAGTTCGAACAAAGAAAGTACAACGGCACAATATCACGAGAGAGGAAGAGGACAATAGGAGAAGGAAAATGAAAAGTTCATCGGCAAGCTTTGGGACGTCTCGTGTCTTTTATAGACGTGCAGATTACTCTCTAGTAATCGCCCTCATTGAACTAAAATAATTCATCGTAATCGCTAATTATTCATCGTAATCGATCAATTATTCACGGGTAACTGATCAATTATTCACTGGTAACTGATCAATTATTCACTAGTAACTGATCAATTATTCACTGGTAACTGATAAAATTCAAAACCGAATAATGGTAATTAAGCAGTCTCATCACCAGTTAAAAGGAGAGAGAGATGATGCGAGGTTCAGCAAAATAAGGTGGACATGGTCTGCCAAGTGGCGCGCCATATCACGGCGCGGTCGCGCGTCGCAAGTCACAAGTCACGCGATTTTCACGCGAAAATACGCGAATATGCGCGCGCGAGTGCGTGCGCGCGTGTGTGTTTAGCCAAAGCCACCATCCACTTCCATAATTCAAGGAGTGGCATGGACTCCACCTTATAAATTGGTCTCCCCCACTTTGCCTAAGCAATATGGTACTAAACCTCACATGCTTTGGAATTTAAGAAAATGGGCCACAAATAACGGGCCTATTTCTAACAATCCCCCACCAATTCCAAAGCAAGAAGCAAAAGGATATCAAAGATATTGTGCTGACGTACTGTTAATATACTAGTCTTTTAGTGTAAGTCCCGTACGGGTTGAACTTGCACCTAGAATAACAAGATTCATCTTCTCACAGCTAATGAATGGACTGTGCCTTGAATTCATAGCTTTTTGTGATTAGATTTCACTTGAAATCTCAACTAGTACTAGGCTGCCAATGAACCACGCCTAAACGGAGCGTTATATGGTCATGCTCCCTTATCTGCTCATGAGCTTTCTAGAGAATACCCCGTTCTCGTGAACTGCGACCAAACAGTTAAGCTCAAGTAGGTGTATTCTTTCTGGGTATCCTGCAGGCTAATACCTTTTCTTCATTTGGACAACAGAATACATTAAGGCTTTATGCCAACCTTCCATACAGTTGAGAGTATTTTATTTATTAGGACATAGGTACAATCAATATGTACTCTTTTGTTACAACATCAACTTGTTTTTCCCATTAACTACGTCACGGGATCTCCGATGAAGAAGGTATGGGTTACCATTGTGATGTAACTTAAAGGAGCCTCATTCCCATGTCCATAGAAGCAACGGAAATCGCTTTCCGTGCTAATCCCTTTGTAAAAGGGTCTGCCAGATTTTTCTCAGTGTTAATATAGTTCACAACTATCACTCCGGAGTTTCTCAATTTTCTGACAGATTTAAGCCTCCGCTTCACATGTCTAGAGGACTTCATATTATCCTTTGTACTTGTGACTTTGGCCAACACAGTTTGATTATCACAGTACATCAGGATTGCCGGTATTGGTTTCTCAACCAACGGTAAGTCCATCAGAAGCTCTCTTAGCCATTCAGCCTCAACTGTGGCTGTGTCAAGTGCTACAAGTTCCGCTTCCATGGTTGATCTTGTCAATATAGTCTGTTTACAAGACCTCCATGAAACTGCAGCACCAGCTAAAGTAAACACATAACCACTTGTAGCTTTGATCTCATCAAAGATCGTGAGATCCAATTGGAGTCACTATACCCTTCTAATACAGAAGGGTATCCAGTATAATGTATTCCATAAGATGTTGTGCCCCTCAAGTAGCGCAACACTCTTTCAAGTGCCTCCCAGTGATCATCTCCTGGGTTAGAAGTAAATCGACTTAATTTGCTCACAAAGAAATGAAATGTCAGTCTTGTGGCACCACTAAATACATAAGTGACCCAATAATTTGTGAATATTTCAATTGATTTTTTCCTAACCCTTGATTCTTTCGAAGCTTAATGCTTGCATCATAGGGTGTTAGAGAAACTTTACAATTTTTGAAGCCGAAACGGCTTAATATTTTTTCAGCATAATGAGATTGGCTCAAAGTAATCCCATTCTCATTTTTAATCAATTTAATATTCAAAATAACATCTGCCTCTCCTAAATCTTTCATATCAAAACAGCGGGATAGAAATGATTTGACCTCGTCAATTACGGCAGTGTTTGTTCCAAATATAAGTATGTTATCCACATACAAACACAATATCACTCCTTGACCCCCACCATAGCGGTAATATACACATTTATCAGCTTCATTCACAATAAAGCCAGCGGTTGTCAAAGTCTTATCAAACTTTTCGTGCCATTGTTTAGGTGCTTGTTTTAAACCATATAAGGATTTTAATAGCCTGCATACCTTATTTTCCTGTCCAGAAATCACAAAACCATCAGGTTGATCCATATAAATTTCTTCCTCCAACTCTCCATTAAGGAAAGCTGTCTTTACATCCATTTGATGAACATGCAGACCATAGGAACATGCTAACGCGAGGAGTACTCTGATGGTGGTTAATCTGGCGACGGGAGAATAGGTATTGAAGAAATCTTCTCCCTCTTTCTGGGTGTAACCCTTAGCTACAAGTCTTGCTTTGTACTTCTCAATAGTACCATCAGGCCTCAATTTCTTTTTAAAAATCCACTTACATCCAACAGGTTTGCACCCAATAGGAAGATCGGTGATCTCCCAAGTCTCATTAGCCATGATTGAATCCATCTCGCTACGGACTGCCTCTTTCCAATACTCAGCATCAGAAGATGTATAAGCTTCCGAAAGAGTTTTTGGCACATCATCCACGAGGTATACAATAAAGTCACCACCAAAGGTTTTCTCAACCTTTTGTCTCTTACTCCTTCGAGGAGCTTCTGCGACTAAACTATTGTCCTCCTCAGGGATGTCAAAAAATGGTTCAGAAATGGTGGAAAGTTCAGAAGTTTGATTATTCTCATTTTCGATATTATCGATTTGAACATTCTCAGTTCGTGTTGAAGTATTGCCTACTGTTCTCATAGGAAAGATATTCTCAAAAAATGAAGCATCTCTAGACTCTATTATTGTGTTAGCAATAATCTTAGGAGTTTCTGATTTAACTACTAAAAATCTATAGGCCGTGCTATTTTGAGCATATCCTAGAAAAATACAATCAACTGTTTTTGGTCCAATTTTTCCTCTTTTTCTGCAATGGTATATTAACTTTTGCCAAACACCCCCAAGTTCGCAGAAAATTAACATTAGGTTTTCTCCCCTTCCATCCCTCATATGGAGTAATTTCACTCTTTTTAGTGATTACTCTATTTAGGACGAAAGTTGTTGTCAATATAGCTTCCCCCCACTATGCCTTAGGCATACCAGAACTCTCTAACATGGCATTAACCAAGTCTGTTAGTGTCCGGTTTTTTATCTCAGCTACCCCATTTGATTGGGGTGAATATGGTGGTGTTAATTCATGAATTATTTCATGCTCAGCACAGAATTGGGAGAACTCATGGGAGACATACTCTCCTCCACGATCAGATCTCAATCTTTTTATTTTCTTTTCTAGTTGGTTCTCAACCTCGACCTTATAAGTTTTAAAGTAGTTTAGAGCTTCATCCTTAGTTTTTAGCAAATACACATAGCAGTAACGTGTTGCATCATCAATAAAAGTTAGAAAATATCTTTTGCCTCCTTTTGTCAATAGTCCATTCATTTCACACAAATCTGAATGAATAAGATCTAATGGTGCCAAGTTCTTTTTATCCTCTAATCCTTTAAAGGGTTTTCGAGGTTGTTTTGCTTGCACACAAGACTGGCACTTTGATCCTTTGACAATTTCACATTTTGGAATTAAATCTAATTTGGACATTCTTATAATACTATCAAAACCAATGTGACAGAAGCGGGAATGCCAAACTTTTGCCTCACATTTATTTAAATTTGTTGCAACATTCAGATTATAACAATACTCTAAAGTACTTAGGTGGAACAAGCCTCCTTTTTCATAGCCTTTACCAACAAAGTTTCCGAACTTAGACAATACAATTTTATTCGACTCAAAAACTAGCTTATAACCATCCCTACATAGAATAGAACCACTAATGAGGTTCTTGTTTATTGTAGGAGCATGCTGCACGTTCTTTAAATGGACAATCTTCCCTGAAGTAAGCTTCAGATCCACCGTGCCAACACCAAGAACAGAAGCATACGAGCCGTTTCCCATTAGGATGGAGGAAGCCCCTGCTGCCTGGTAAGAAGAAAACAAGGAAATATCAGAACATACGTGAACATTAGCACCAGTATCCACCCTCCAATCAGTGGATTGACATGCTGAAAAAACAACAGGTGGATTACCATACCCTCCTGAAGTCGAGGCCTCGTCTATGATCACGTTGACAGCCTTCTTCTTTGGCTGTTCACCATCTCTGATTTTACGGAAGCGACAATCCTTCGCAATATGACCATCTTTTCCGCACACAAAGCAGGTGATGTCCTTCAAATCCCTTTTCTCAGTTTTCTTCTTCTTAAAGCTAGTTGTCTTGTTCAGTTTGTTGGATTTGTACTTCTTTGCTACAGTCTTTTTCTCAATGAAGTTTGCATTGTTTTGGCCAGAAGTGCTTGGTGCATCTTTTGCTCTTTCTTTTTCTTCCACATCGAGAGCAGCAATGAGATCTTCAACAGAAATCTCTTCCCTCTTGTGTTTCAGGCTAGTGGCAAAATCCCACCAAGAAGGAGGGAGTTTAGCAACAATGCCCGCAGCCACAAACTTAGGAGGTAACACGCAGCCCAGGTGCGCAATCTCACCGACTAGTAGCTGGAGGTCATGAGCTTGTCCAACTATGGACTTAGCCTCATCCATGCTAAAGTCAAAAAATTGCTCACACATGTAGAGCCAACGACCAGCCTCTGCCTCTGCATATTTGTGCTCTAGTGCATTCCACAACTCTGTGGCGGACTTATAGTCCATGTACACATCGTAGAGTTGATCTGCCAGAACAGTCAAGATGCAACCAAGAGCAGTGTTGTTTGCACTATACTAGTGATGCACAACTAACTAGTAACAGTAGGCTACTCATCATACTTCAGTATATACGCAAGAATAATATTGTATCAAAGTCGTACGAACACACAAACGACTTACTTTTGGGTTTGATGTAGAGCGAGGCAGCGCGCAGCTTGATGCAAGGTAGGCTTGACGCATGCGGGGACGTAGATGAAGCGAGCGAGAGCGATCAGCGCGGATGTGCGCTGCCCAGAAACCTTATTGCTGCCCCCGTGCAGGTCTTCACGGCAGCAATGGCTCGGAGATACCGCTCACCCTCCTTCCAGGTGCACGCAGGGAAGAAAGGCCGACGTAGTTCGAACAGCAAAGTACAACAGCACAATATCACCAGAGAGGAAGAGACAATGGGAGAAGGAAAATGAAAAGTTCGCGTCGGCAAGCCCGACGCTCTCGTGTCTTTTATAGACGTGCGATTACTCTCTAGTAATCGCCCTCATTGAACTAAAATAATTCATCGTAATCGCTTAATTATTCATCGTAATCGATCAATTATTCACGGGTAACTGATCAATTATTCACTGGTAACTGATCAATTATTCACTAGTAACTGATCAATTATTCACTGGTAACTGATAAAATTCAAAACCGAATAATGGTAATTAAGCAGTCTCATCACCAGTTAAAAGGAGAGAGAGATGATGCGAGGTTCAGCAAAATAAGGTGGACATGGTCTGCCAAGTGGCGCGCCATGTCACGGCGCGGTCGTGCGTCGCAAGTCACAAGTCACGCGATTTTCACGCGAAAATACGTGAATACGCGCGCGCGTGCGTGCGCGCATGTGTGTTTAGCCAAAGCCACCATCCACTTCCATAATTCAAGGAGTGACATGGACTCCACCTTATAAATTGGTCTCCCCCACTTTGCCTAAGCAATATGGTACTAAACCTGACATGCTTTGGAATTTAAGAAAATGAGCCACAAATAACGGGCCTATTTCTAACAATCCCCCACCAATTCCAAAGCAAGAAGCAAAAGGATATCAAAGATATTATGCTGACGTACTGTTAATATACTAGTCTTTTAGTGTAAGTCCCGTACGGGTTGAACTTGCACCTAGAATAACAAGATTCATCTTCTCACAGCTAATGAATGGACTATGCCTTGAATTCATAGTTTTTGTGATTAGATTTCACTTGAAATCTCAACTAGTACTAGATTTCACTTGACGCCCAAGTCCTGGCCAACCAAAGCATCATCCGCAGCAAGAAGAACTACAGCGATAGCCACCTTGTCCCACTTGATTGTGAGTTGAGACAAGCCGTGGTAGAGACACTCCACGTCTGACTCCTGCTCGGCCAGATCGCGGGTCAGCTCGATGTTCGTCTCAAGAGTAGCCTCCAAGTCCCGCTATGCGGCAGTTGCCCTGCCTTCTGCCTCTCGTGTGGCCCTCTTGTTCTTCATCAAGACCTCATTTTGTATGGTCAACATCTTGCACGCAGTGATGAGGCACTACAGGGAAAGAATGGTTAGTAGTTCTCCAAAGCAAGATAAACGAACAACCTAATTACCTTTATGAGGTCACATTCCATCGAAGTAAAAGCCTGCTGCTTGGTTAGAGGGTTGTCCTCTAGAGTCGAGTCAAGGTCTGTGGGTACCGCGTGCATGATGGCTTCGCTCAAGAACTTGACCATTGGGCTTCGGCAGAGCGAACTCCCCAGTGGTGATGCGTCCCTGAATCAGCAAGGAAGCATCGAAGCCTGCTCCGTAGGGTGTACCCGCACGCTGTGTGGACATGGGGATCATGCGCCCAGAGCTAGGCCCCAGGGGCTCGCTTGCGGCAGCCCCCATGGTGGCGGAAGGGGCTATGCCCATCGCGGTCTACGGGGAGTGAGACAAATTGGTGTCCATTGAGTCAGCCTCGACGGCCGCGTCGCTGACCCCTTTGCTCTCCTGTGAAAACGAGACCTTCGGCAGCGGCTTTGGTACAGCGTACACACATGGGGCGCCGGGGGGCGTGTGGCCTGCCTCTGTCCCCGTGACTCCCGCCACACGCACACTATAACAGCCCAAATTTTTTTTAAAAATAATAATAAATAAATAAAATAAAATAATAATTAATTTATTTTAAAATAAAAATCAATGTTATTTGGTTGCTTGAAATTTTATAATTTTAGTTGACCTAATTTTCTGCTTTTAAAAAAAGGCCTTTCCTTTTTAAAAATATTTTATAAAGAAAGTACGTAAATTTTAGTTGAAAATATTTTCATAAGTTCAAAATAGCGTTAGAAACCTCTATGATTTTTCTAAGATTTCTAAGCTTTGTTTGTAATTTATTGTATTATTTTAAAAAATTAAAATATACATTAATTAATCCTGAAATTATTTTATTTAATCTTTTTAGGTTCCAAAAATTTTTAGAAAATTTTCTTAAAATTTTTTTAATTTTTTTCCTTTTTTTCTTTCTCTCTCCTCCTTTTCCTTTCTACTTCCAGTGAATGTTTCGTTCATGCCTGCGAGAGCTCACACCATGAAACATGTTTTTGAGTTTTCTTCAAACCTTCATAACTTTTGATTTTCTCAACGGTTTTTTGTGAAATCAATTGCATTTAACTCCTCTCTTCTGACTCTTCCATTCCCCATTGTTTCCCCTCTTATTCATGACCATTTTCGCGAGAAATTAACTCATGCCATGAATGGATATGGTTGCTTGATCTCCCTCCTCGGACCTCATCAGCCCCTATAAAAGGAAGCACTGTGAGCCTCTCATCATCCTCACTCAACCCCGAAAATCTTAAGTCCCCAGTCCTCTTCTCTTGACCGCAATCAAAGTTTTACTTTTGTGTTCCAAACGCCGTTCTTCAGCTTATTGCGTCGACTACAGTGGAGCCTCGCCACTTTTGACCACATCCCGGCTTCGTCTTGACGCGTTCTACGTGGTGCTCACCTCGCTTTCGCCAGAACTTCACTGGAGCATCGTCGCCACCATAGGCCAAATCGGATCGTCGTTTCTCGCGTAGCCACAAGTCGACTATGCATGTCTGACCACAACCAAGGTGAGCACCATGTTCCCCACGTTCTCCTCTTTGTTTCGCCGCAACTCTCGTATGTTAACTCCTCTCCGTTTGCCTGGAATATCGATATCAGTCTGTCGGCTACCTAAAGTCTTGTCCACCGCGTTTCGCTAATCCATTGGTTGAGCCATCTGCGCCGTTGAGTTCGACACCTAGCCATGGCCGCAAATGGCACTTCACGTCCCTGTCTGTCTGGGGATGCTTTCAATAATCTATTTACGTCAAAATGTGCCAAACCATCCCAGGTGATTGCGTTTCAGACGGTTTTGGATTCGCTCCACCGAGCACCAAGATATTGAGTTTTTCGTGTTTTGGTACTGACGTCGCTCAAACGACGATTGCGTCGCCTCCGGTGAGTTTTCAGCTTAGCCGATATTTTTTCTAGCCTTGTCTCGCCGCGTTCTAGGCCGTGCTCACCCTACTTCTTCATGTTCTGTGCCTAAAAATTATCCTTCTCTCTAAGCCTATGTCGTTGTCGCCATCCGCGTCGTCACTGTGCTCTATTTGACGCAACGCTACTTCCTACGTGTGCCTCGGGTTCTTAGCAACCAATTTTGCTAGTTGGCTTCACCTCTCGGGTCTTTCCTCACCAACATCACGGCCAAAACACTAAAAGCTACTCTTCAGTGCAGGAATATTCTTGATTTATTTTTTTTCAGGATTTTCTGATCCGCCAATTTTCCAATTACTCGTTCTCCTCTGTCCGAACTCCGAATAAAGTGATTCAAGTTTCTAAATTCATAATAAAGTTATTCAAGTTTCTAAATTCATAATATATCTGTTAGTATATATTTTATAATTTTTGAATTTTATTTAGATTTTATTTGAGTTTAGTTTGTTCTGGCTTTTCGCGTGTAGACTACGACTATTCCAGAAAGTATAACTTCAGCGATCCTCAACAAACTTCGAAGCAAGGTAAGTTACACCTATGATCATATTGTTTCTAGTAATTTAAATTATTTATGTTGTTTTAAAATTATTATGCATGCGTACTTTTATTCAAATCTAGTTTAAATTCGATTTAAAGTCTAGTTATACCCAAATTCTTTGTATATGGCCAAATTTGATATTGAACTTCTTTATGCCTTGTCACCTTAGATGAAAACCTAGTTAGTACAATATTATTGACTAGAAATTTTATAGAATTGCTTAACCATACTTAGAATGA
Organism: Melocanna baccifera; assembly: GCA_036346265.1. NCBI lineage: Eukaryota > Viridiplantae > Streptophyta > Magnoliopsida > Poales > Poaceae > Melocanna > Melocanna baccifera. The sequence goes on along the minus strand of CM070700.1, from coordinate 8,395,764 downwards.
TTTAAGTGAGAATATCTGTTTCACTTGAAAACGATGATTTTTGAAAGTCTATTCTTGACTTTGGTGAATCAAGAAGTATATGAATGTTTCAAAACAAAATATAAAAACTTGGTTTGGATTTAGGCTAATGGTTAGGTGGTGGGTGCTGGCATGCATTGTTGTTCGGTGACATAATGTTGATTGTCAGGCTCAAGAGGTATGTGGTTTGAGCCTAAATTAAATTAAGGACCGGTCTGTGAGCTACTGTTGCAAAGCTATATCGTACTATTACAAGTTTGGTATGGGACAGTCTTGGCTGACTAATTTGTGAGGTCCCAACTTTGGTCTTGCTATAGGTTGAATGTGAGTGTGGTGTAGGCCATGAGAAGTCTCACATAGCACAAGAGGGGGCTTCAACTTGTGGATTCAAATGATGGTGAAACCTTAGTGGCGGCGTGACCAAATTGAAGGATTAGCATTGTAAAGGTCTTGTCATGATCTTCTCGCCGCACACCAAAGGAAGTGTGTTTATCCGGTGGCAATATGAGATGATCATGTCTTGTGGGTAAAGCTGTACAACATCTGTAGAGTGTATAATCTATCTTAGATAATCGTGCCTACAGCTTATGGGCAAGCTTAGTAAAGTTTTTCATGGATTAGTTTTGGTTTTCAAAATAGTTTCTAAAAGGTTTATGGATAGGAGATTAAAAAGTATATGGATGGATGGAATCCGTATAAGATCTTTTGGAAAAGATGGACCTGGTGGGATACCTGTGGATAGGTTAGTGTTTGGTCGGAGCCTGCATTAACGATATTATTTTGTTAAATTGCTATTTCTCTTTATTGTATCAAATTTAGTTTTTGAATCTACTTACTGTATTTACCTTAATTCTGCTTTTACGCACAAATAACCTATTATGTCTTCATTGTCAATCGTTATGCATGCATGAACTCTGTTAACCTCATGGTGTAGCTTGTGGAATACTTTATGTACTCATGTTGCTTTATTCACTATTTTCAAAGGACTTCATCAACTTCAGGGAGAATAACGACGAGTAGGCCACGTCTTACAGTCATTCGCCTATGGGCAGGCATGATGGGTTGCTGCTTTATTGTTCTTTTTCCATTGCTTATATTTAATTTTTGTTTATGAACCATTGATATAAATTTTGGACATCACGCTCATATTTAGTTAATGAATACATGTCATTGTGGATGATATGAATCTTTGTTATCCACTGTGTGTACTAGCTTGATTCTGAACTAGTGCGATTTACATAGAGGATCTAGGAGTCGTTACCCCGGGGTCCGACACACACCTCCCGAGCGGAGAGTCAAAGTGGCGCCGGGACAAGAGGCATGGTCCCGAGGAGCCCGGAGGGTGGGGGTGGTCGGAGGCCCTTCCTTGTCCGGCTGCGGGAGGTGCCTCGACACTCGCCACCTTCGCACAGGTAAGCCCCTCGGGTTACCTAACTCTCCGACTTTGGGGATAGGGCGAGTCCCCAGACTTCACGTGGACGCTTCGCCCTGTGCCTGGATCCTCCGTCTTCATCCAGGGGTGGCCGGGCCGGCACTAGAATACCGAGCATCTCACATGCACGATTCGGCGCTCCCCCGTGATCAAGTCCTCCACCATGCCTTGCTCGGCCTTTGTCTCGCGCCCAAGTAGGACCACCATTGAGACTCCGCCTAGGGGAGCGTCAGGCCTACCGAATTATGAAGTCAGCAAAGCTCGAGGTAAAGCGAGATCTAAAACCAGGCAAAACACTTACATTGGGACTTCACAAAGCCATGGAAGGCGAGGAGGCCCCCTGACGCGTCGTCGTTGGCAAAGGACAAGTTCCACCCTTGCGAAGGGGGCTATCCTCAGCATGTAGTATTCTTCAACAAGATCATGCATGCTGAACTTCATTTCAAGTCCTTGCGAGGTGGTAATGGGCTTTGTCCGCTGGACCTTGAGAGGGCGAGAAGTGCACCAAGCCGTCCACCGAGACATCTTCCGGTATTGACTAGGCTAGACTCCTGGCGGGTAATAGAACCACAAGTCCGTCCAGCATCCCTCTTAGCCCTATGGGCGTTGGCGGAGAACTCAAATTTTTGTCGGTGCTCACGGCTAGAAGGCGATCACCCGTAGGAGTGGACATCATCGTAGGCATACACCATCGGGCGCGAAGCAAAGTGGACAAAGCGAAGAGTTCGGCCGACGGCGCTTCACCCCGGACTCTGATAGCCCATTCGGACACCGAGAGGTGCACAAATGAATCCGGGTTGAGGTGAGAGACCTCCAAGTCAAAAGTGTCCAACACCTCTTTCAACGGATCGATCAAGGAATGCGAAGACCAGCATTGAACTACGCAAAGCAAAGACGACCAACATTCCCCGCCAGGTTCGGGCGATCTTCATCAGCTTTGGGTATGACGACAAGGTCAGCGCTTTCAATCTTGCCTTCCTTCTCAAGCTACGCCAGGAGCCCATTTGTCATGTGGGAACGGCCTAAGTACCAAGAGAACTTGACAACTTTCTCGGGTGTATCATCTTCCACAGCCGTCGCCTTGGCCTTCCCGATGCCCTTCCTGGAGGTGGACACGCTACCCCTCCGTGAAGCCATGGGAAGGGAGCGAGACCACGTATGGCCCAAGCCGAGCCTAGGGAGAGGTCTGAGCGTGGGGCAAGTCTGACCGCAGAGGGGCTTCGGCCTCAGTGCAGTCCGGAAGCGTGACTGCGCGGACAAGGCCTCAGCGCAAACTGCATGGTGACAACCTAGTCGGAGGCACCGACCCATGGCGCAAATGCTGTTTGAGGGCAGATGGAGCCCGACACCGGCGAAGTCCGTGCACCCGAGCACGACGCGGCCCTGCTAATTCAGCGAAGGCGCAACTCAGCGTGAAGATGAAGACATCGGCCCTTGGCGCGGACAGGGACTGGACCCGGACGATGCCTGAGCGCGGACCACGTCGGAGCGTAGACAGCCGCAGGCGAGGGCTAGGCGCCGTGCAACCCAATCACGGCGTGACCCAACAGCGGAAAATGTCTGCGCGCGATCCAACTGGTTTGACGGCGTGACTCCGCTCGGTGTGACGAAGACAACCCTCGGCGTGGGCAGGGTTTAGTTCACCGACAACGCCTAGGCTCGGGCGGGGTCCGCCCATGGACTATGCCTGGTCGTAAACAGTGTCTGCCCCCCAGGTGAAGTCTGAATGTCTGATTGCGGAAGCGTCTGGACCCGGCTGAGGTCCAGTCGCAGTTCGTGCCAGACATGGACCATGGCTAGCCGCAGGCAGTGTTTGACGGTGTTCAATATTTTGGATGAAATTTCGCGAAATGGACGAAATTTTGTCCCTTTTGGTGCCCTCCGAAAGATATTTCATTCGGTCAAAACTTGGCCGAATTTTGCTCTATTTGAAATTTGTTCAAATTTCATCAAATTTTTGGTTAAATTTCATCAAAAATTGATTTTTTTCGTCCGAAATTTCGACTTCCTTTCGCCCATGAACGAAAATTTTAAGCCTCCGAAAGTTTTAACCCTGGTGTCTGATCGTGGACTGTGTCTGGCTGGAGACAGTATCTGATTACAGACGGTGTGTGGCCTCAGACAAGACATGGGCACGGGCAAGGTCCAATCATGATAAATTTGAAAACAAATTATCAAACTTTAAAAGTAAATCAGAATAAATTCGAGAGCAAAATCAATATAAATTTGGTGGCAAGTCATGATACTATCCACAGCAAATTCAGAATTAGTTAGACTCAAATTTGTACAAATATGAAATCAAATCAGAAATTTCAAATGAAATCGATCCACATCAGGCTCGCTCGCCCCACATGGTCACATTGGCGGAGATGGGGAGAGAAGGAAGGGAAGGGTCTTGGAGTCTCTCTCTTTGGGGAATCTCCCACGTGGGTTTCCTGCATCCATTGCCTTGGAACACCGTGCGGAGAATACAGCAAACACGCGCATGCGCAGAAACAGGAGTTCCCATTAGTTTAGAACAAATAAAGATCAATCACACAACAATACAGAGTTCGATTTCGATTGGAAATCAGCTAAGAATCTTTGTTTCTGCACCTAGTCCCCAAGACATTCGTAGGTTCCCACGGATTTGGACGTACGTGTGCTTCATGGTTGTTGGACTCAGGTCGGCTGTCGTGGGAAATTAGGGGATATATATTTCATGGGTATAGGTTTATAGGAGCCTTGAGTTATTTGTATTACCAATCATCAACCCGTGCGATGTACGGGCTACATGTTTTGAACAATTAATGATTTTTGGTGTTAATAATTTTGAGTTTTTAACTCTGAATTTATTTAAATGTGGATGAGAACGTTTTAGTTTTGAAATTTTACTCATGAATTTTGAAGATTTTAAATTCTGAAAATTCATTTTTCTAATTTCTCATGTTGACAATAATTATTTTAAATTCCGAACTTCAATTTTCACCTGAAACTTGTACTTATGACTTCAAACATGTCATGTAGACTATTTTCTACAATTCGTATAAAACTCTAATTAATGTTGATCTAATGCAGGCTATTTTCTTTAAAAAAATCTAAGCAAGCCATTGTAACTGGAAAGTGGATTAGCGATGGATCAGCAATTTTTTCAAATTAATATGTGATTTTCTATACCTACTTTTTTTACCATTCTAGAGATTTTTTTCAATTAATATTTTCCCTTCAAGAGTAAGCACCAACCTTTGTTGTAATTACATGACATAGGTGAATTGTATGGGAAACTTCTTGTTCATCTACATCTTGTAGTTTTAAGCTGCATGCCATCAAGTTCAATGCGCGCGATTCTTCAATTTTACATGTGACCATGCAAGTCTTCTTTGTTTTATCTTTCGACGTGGCTGCTAATTAATTTGCATGTCTAATCTCCAAGTCAAACTCCAAATTAATTGACTTGTACGTCTCTATGCATGGAGGTTCAATAGAAATAAGGACACTTTATTTCTTTTTTTTCCTTTTCTTTGGTTAATACGGCAATTCCTAGTATTATTCTTTTGGTTAATATGCAAACCAACTTTCTAACCGTTTTTTCATATGAATATTATTTTTTGAGGGGATTTTCTAAACTTGATGACATGTTTGATCCACGCTTTTGTCGTAGAGTTGTAATCATATGAAATTTAAATAGTATCTGTAGGACCGAAATGGCGACAGAGAGGGTGAATGTCGTTCTCCAAAAAAACGAACACTGATTTTTCAACAGAATGCAGAATAAAACGGCTCACAGAAAATTAATTATGGACTGCATGCAAAAGAATGAAAGACTGAAACGCATGCGACACTAAAAAATTCAGCATAAATTAGAGACCTATCAGAAAAAATTTCAGCTGAAAATAACATTGTTTGCATTGCATGCAAAAAGCTTGAAAAACAAAGAGGAAAAATAAGAGACATGCACTAAAGTTGTAAACTCATGTTGTGCTGGCCAAAACAAAGATCAAAGGAACGGAGCAGCAACTGAAATTAAATGGACCTACTGGCCGAAAGCACAAAAACCAAAGACACAACTCAAAAAGGGATCCTAGGCCTGCTGCTCTGAGAGCTAATACCTGGACCGAACAGCAGCCAAAAACATGATTTCCCAGGTGCCTAGCAGCCGAACAGAAAAGCAACAACAAGGGAGGTACTGCTGCTGTCTCACAGGAGACAAACCTGCTATCCGAGTACTAGCACTAGCAGCTTGAACAAAAAGCAGAGAATCTGTTTACAGCCGAAAAAGAAATGAACCTGCACACTTAATCACAGAACCCAAACAGCAGATTGAGCATATACTAGTTGCTGAAAATAAACACTGAACCACAGGAGCAGTGATCAAGAGCAGTTCTAACCGAGCAGACTACTACCAGGTTGCAGAAACTGAAACAGGAAATAGCAAACGACATATAGGAAGAATGAACTACACAACCACTAAAAACTGCAGATTGCTATTGCTGCAAAAAGGAACTGAAGAACAACAAGAACTTGAAAAGAAATAGTAGACTGCTCATACCAGAAAAAGAAGCCTAGCAGTACACACAAATTAAATTAGATCTTGTGTTCCAGGGAGGCAACTGGCCAAATGGTCATTGAGACAATTTCCCAACACAAGGCATCGGATAATCACTGCTCTTACCTACTTAAAAAAACTTTGCTCTTGGGAAGAGATAGCCAAAGTGGCTTTGAGATGATTCCTCTTTCAAAGCAAGTATATTGCAGTTAACATAACTATGAAGCAACTATGAAATACGATAATAAAGAACTGAAAATAAATTCATAAAACACAAGAACTTCATATCGAGACGAAAAGCGATGAATGATTATAACAAATAAATGTTTACATCACTCTTCCATGTCTCATCCAAGAACACACAAGGAGAGAATAGAACCCTAGAACTTGCATACAAATTTTCTCTCCCAAGAGCACAAGTATTAGGAAACCCTAATACTCATACTCATTTCTCTTTCTCTCTCTCTCTCTCAAGGTGCACTTCTCCACCTAGAGAGCACCTCTATTTATAGCCTTCACTAATGGGTTTAGAAGCCTACTTTACCCATTAGGTCACACCAACTCTCCACTAATGGGTTTACTAGCCTACTTTACCCATTAGGTCACACCAACTCTCCACTAATGGGTTTACACACCATTTTACCCATTAGGTTACAATTTCTTTCCACTAATGGATCATTTCTAAATAAAATCCGCTTCTTTTTGTGCAGCCTTGCGCATTTACCAAAATGCCCCTCCTGCACCTTCCTGGAAGCTTCCTCGTGTCTTGCCGCGCACGTCTCGCAGCCACTTCGAGTCCTCGTTGTCTTCGACACATCCCGACCGCTCTGACCTCAGCACCGCCTGTGCCTAGTCCGGTCACCCGTGTCTCGCCACGACTCCGTCTCAAAGTCCTGCAGTCATCACCGACAATAAAACACATTACATAGCACCGCACCAGATGATTTAATTAAATATCCGCATTAGAAATTATCATAATAATGCCCGGAACAAACTCAGACTTTAGGACACATGTCAATTACTCATCACACAACTGGGGTTACCTCCACATGGTCTCTCAGTATCTATTTAGATCTAATTAATCTTGTTCGTTATAATTTGGATTGACCACAATCTATGATGTACATAATTCTTTCTCTTTTTTATCTTATTAACTTGTAAATTTTAGCACTTGAGGACGAAATGTATTGGTTTTTTTCTTTCTACTTGAACCTAATTATTTATTTCTTTATTTAATGTTCTGATGATTAGTATACACTTGTATTGCCAACACCTCCAGCTTCTTACTTTCTCTGGAATCTTTTGGTCCTTGGACAGCAAAGTCCTGGTTCATCTTCAGGGCAACGTCCGAAACTTGGATGTGTTGAAAGTCACGCTCCTTAATTTCCTTGCATACATTTTCAGCTCTAAGGCAAAGTCCAAATTAAGGTTCTAAAAAAAATAAGGCATAGTCCGAACCATATGCATGGACGTGTTCATGTCGAACACCAACTAAGTACGCCAGTTGCCTTTAATTTGTAGTTTGTATGCATACTCTATATATATCTATTCTTAGCCTTTCATTATACCAATATGAAAATTTTGACGGTCTAGATGCTTTCTTTTTTCCACGATTAGTGTGAGATTTTCTAGTTTTTTTCTTTTTTTTCGATTAATATGGTAAAATTTAGCTTTTTCAATGTCTAGAATTAAGACACCGTTCAAAACGGTTTAAAACTGGCTTCTACTTTTTTTCACTATTCAATAATTTCGTCTTTTCTGGTTTTTTAGATTTTGTGGGCTTTTTTACATCTTTTTTTTCTCATATTCCTTTACATGTCTGTGATGAGTTAACATGTTTTTTCTATTTTTTAAATTTTAATTATACCAAATAAGCCAACTCAACTACAGTAAAAAATAAACGAGCTACAGTAAAAAAAATCTATAAACCAATACCAAACTGAACACTACCTTAATATGGGGCCGTGGGGGCTTCCAAAGGATAGGAGCCTTTAATTAGTGTTCCTCCTTGGGCTGTAAATAGAGCTACAACTAATCCTTCTTGCTTTCTGTTGTCATAACCTTTCTTTCGTGAATGTTTTCAAGTGGTCAGGGGACATTCTTCTTATTTTATGTTGTCCTCTGAGAGCGTGGAATATTTAGAGTAATCAGACTATATAATTCATTTATTCAAGTCACAAAGGGTTACACATATATATAGTCTAGCATAGCTAATGTGAATATATGACTAATATGAACATAATATAAGATTAATATAAACTCAAGACGTTAAGCACAAAACATAAGGAGGCGAAGCATTCGGTAACCAAAAGGTCAGGCTAACACACCCCCGCAGTCTGAGCGTTAGCGATGCGATTGTTCAGGTTGGATCTAAACTCTATGAAGACAGAGGTAGGTAACCCATTGGTGAAGATGTCTGCAAACTGTGATGATGTCGGTACATGAAGAACGCGGACATGATCGAGGGTGATGCACTCCCGGTAGTGCGACGGCTCGTGCTCACGGACGACGGGCTAGCGATGATGATTTGGCATGATGACAACAGTAGACGGGGTGTTCGGAAGGCCACAAAGGAAGGGCCATGTCGACAAGCGCGCCATATCATACCACAACAACATCGGAGAAGAGGAGGCGCTAGAGAGGTCAAAGCTAGAGAGGTCAAGAGTGGCACCGCTCTGATACCATGAGAGCGTGCAATCACGCTATCTATTCATTGATTTAAGTCACATAGGGTTACACATATATATAGTCTAGCATATCTAATAGGAACACATGACTAATGTGAATATAATATAAGATTAATGTGAACTCAAAATGTTGAACATAAAGTACGAGGAGGCACTATTATAGAAATCATCATCACAGACGATTAAAAAATGTCATCACAGACGGTTTTCTGAACCGTCTGAATTTATATGTCAGTGATAATCGAAGGTTATCACAGATGGTTTGTGAACCGTCTGTGATAAATACAATACATACAATTTTTAACTAGAATCGTCTGTGAAAAACACTATCACAGACGGTTCTAACAAAAAATCGTCTATGATACTCACATATTACAGACAGTTCTATATATAGAATCGTCTGTGATGACAAAGTATCACATACGTTTTTTATTTAAAAACCGTCTGTGATTATCAGCTATCACAGACGGTTTTTACTTAAAAATCGTCTGTGATATTTTTTTCTACCCCTAAATCTATTTCTATTTATTGGCTAGCCTCAGGAAATACCAGTCATGCCCTCTGAAACAAGTAGATCAACATGTACATGTATACATCCAATTCACATCTCAATTTATTTCACAAATATAAAACATCCAATTCACATCTCAATTCATTTTACAAACATAAAAAATCCATTTCACAAATCAAATAAAATATCCATTAACAAATACACAACTACAAAAGATCTACATTGTATTTGCACGTAGAAAGTAACATTGCATTTTTTTTGCTCTATCACTTCGGAATCGAGGTCTCGCGAAAGAAAAGATCTATAATCAACGAACTTGTCAGGCTACATAAGCAATACTGATGATTTGGATGATCTAGCTTCAGTCACCATGTATCTATATATATACACGAAAGCAACAAATTATATATGATATTTACCGGTATGACATGAACGGAGATTGTGACTGTACACATTTACAATATCCAGCATCGAATGAGTGAGGCATCGAGAGCGTTGAGCGTGAAAAGATCAAATACATCCTCAAAAATCACCGCAAAGACACAATCATGAACGTTGTGCTGTAAATGATCCGGCCTGAATTTGACAGAGATACCTGAGCACCATTCTCCCTGTGGCTTATTGGTCTATTCCATACACCAAGAGTGTAATTTCTGGCAACTAAGTCCTAGGGTTAGGATGCGCTCTGCAGGGACGATCAGTGGCTCGTCTAGCACGAATTTGCGGGCCAATGTCAGGTACGAGATATCATAATCGATCTTCTTTGATTTGCCCCTGCTGCCTCAGCTGTAGGTCGACTTCATGGTAGTTGACTGTAAAGGTAGCACCGGTGCAAGTTGTTTCACCGGGAATAGCACCTGTGGACATGAAACCAGTGCAGGTAGCGGTGGTGGAGATAGGTCTTATGGAGATGACACCAGTGCATGTAGCTTTGGTTTGGATTGTCCTTGTGGACCTGCCACCGGTGAAGAAGCCTCTAGGTAGATGTCGCTTTTGGGCCACTAGATGTTTGTTCCAATGCTTGCCCTAGAGTCATGAGCTCGTCGTTGGGGGACTTCGGTAACGGGACGACCTCGAAATTGGCATGTACACCATCCACATTAACTTTTCCGAAACCTGGTGCTAAAGGTGCACGGTGCACCATGGCCCCGTGAGTAGACGGATATGCCTAGCCCCAAGCAGCACAGAAGGAAACGGAGGCATATCTCACTTGGAGCTTGCACTTCGTAGGCTCCTATATAACGATACAAAATTAGCTACTCCAATAGGTCTATCAATGGATCGAGCATTCTAGAGATAATAATTATTACCAGGATGTCGTCCATAGGAAATATGGCATCGCTTTCCGTCGTAGGATTGGACGCGCAACTACTCCGACTGTTGGGGGGCTGGCTAGCACAGGACCGACAGCAGCGGCCTGCTGATTTTCTGTATATCTTCGCATCTCATCTCTGGCGTAATCAGCCAGCTACTCTCTAAGAGATGCCTTGATCTCCTCTCGTAGCGTGCCTCATGCTCGGCTTTGGTTCTCTTCCTACTCCGATATAATTTGGAGTCATATGAGAAACCATGTTTCCAAGGAACATAAAACCCAAGGCCTCGTACGACCCGGGTGCTCCTCATTTCCTAGGGCCACGGAGAGTATATCTTTCTCCCTAGTTGCCTGAAATGATTTCTGAGAAGATTCTACATTTAGTGCTTTTTGCAAGAGCCCGACATGTTATTTCATTTCCTATGAAGTTGTGAAGTAATTACAAGTTACGTAGTTTGATATCTTACCAGGAGGTGAGATACTTCCTGGTCTGTAGGGTTTCGGAAGGAGATGTCCCCAGACGACGTGGTAGATGACCTCGCTTTAATATAATTTCAAGCGCGCTCATCCGGGATCGTGGCAAATGGCGGGGCGGTGTCCCACAGGATTGCCTGTTCGTCTTTCTTCCTCCACTGTGGGATTTTACCCGCATACCCAGCTGTGCCGAGTCTGTAGGGGTGTGTATTTTTTTGCTTGGACGGTCTTGTGCACCGCACTTGCACTTCTAAAATCTTCGGTCATCTTCATCGCCTTAAATTCTTCTCATTGTGGTTCCAAGAATGGGTATTTATGAAAGGGTGTTAGATCCTTCACCTCGTATTGCTTGACAAGCACACTCTTGAAGTTCTTCTATGCTTTGCACGCCGCTAGCAAGGTATGTTGTTGCACGGAGTCATGGTGTTCTTCTGGGATCTCGAACGATGCAAAAATTTCTGTCAGCAGCTCACATTTTCGAGTCTCAGTCACGGTATTTCACGAATCGAATGTGATCTCAATTCGTTCTCGTGCAACACTTGTAAAAGTAGACACGCCCATGGACTATGGCTGGCCGCAAGTAGTGTCTGATCGTGTCTACTTTTACAAGAGCTGCCGGCGATGGCAACATCGTGGAGGTGTCCCTCAAGGAGAAGGGCTCCAATGAATGGAGCGACATCAAGGAGTCATGGGGCGCCATTTGGAGGCTCGACACCCCTAAGCCGCTCAAGGGCCCCTTCTCCATCCGCCTCACCACCGAGTCTAGCATCAGGCTCGTCGCTGACGATATCATCCCTACGGATTGGAAGCCTGACGACGTCTATAAGTCAGACCTCTAGCTTGAGTAATCTATACCATCGGATGCATGGGTTCTTTTACGTAGGCTCAAGATGATAAGCTGCATGCATCTATAAGGCATGCCCTTGCATTGCACAGAATGCATAGACAACTGCTCATTTAATGATACGTCTCTAGATGTCTCATTCCAAATAGTATTGGCTTTTGTCTTATCTTTTTGAAGTTAAAAGCTGTTTAGAATACATTAGTTTCTTAACATGGTTTTTTCTTTCCTTTTTTCTTGTATCTTTGCATTATTCATGGAGATATAATATTATTTTTTCTATCTTCTCTTTAATTAAATATTTTAAAAAACTAACCACCGTTATAGTGATATTTTAACCAAAATCTAAGAACTACCGCACTTTGAATATGACTAGAGCCTGCCTATAAGACATCTAAATATGAGACTGACTATCACGAGTGACGTGACGTGGGAAAATGCTATTGGTAGATGAGGTAAATGAAGTGATGACAGATTGGAGATACCGATGACCCAGTTAGAAGGTAAAAAATATGGGCTAGTAGCTGTGAACTTAAACTTTTTTTCTAGTTAATATATATGTTTTCGGTCAACAAGCAGTTAAGGCTGGCTTCTTTTATAGTTTCAGTCAGTTTATATTTGTACAAACTATAATAATTAATTTTTAAATGATGTATTTTTTAAAGATTGATTCAATAGGAAGTTTATAGTAAAAAAATATATCAAGTTTAACTGTATCGGTTAAAATCATATGCGACTGTTTTTCTGTGCGTACTATATTTTGTGAACGGCCAGAAGTCAAATATTTAAGCCATAAGGCATAAACCCAAAAGAATCTACCCTAAAAACTAGTGCCACAAAGGGCTGGGAATGGCCCGACAATATCACCATGCAGGCTTACCCTCCATGCTGAGTTTGGAGGGCGAAGCTGACGCTTATATTACATGGTAAAATATTAGGTGGAAATATAAATCTTGTGCAAATTCTATTTTTACCGAACTTAAAAGCTTAAAAAAAATTCCAAAGAATTATTGAATGTAGGCGGTATCAATATCAAACTCAATCGCATTCAAAAGATAAAAAAGACAAAAGCTTGTTGATATAGTGTTTTTACTGCTTGGGCACTATTCTAGGAGTTTTCATCTTTTTCGTATCCATGAATGCTATAAATTTTATAGACATACAACACACCCTCCTTTTTATCTGGTAATTTTTTTTAAGGAATTCGTAGAAACATTGAAGTTAAGTGCAAATGAAATTTGCTTTTTACGGAATATGCCGCCTACATTAGATAGCGTTTCAGTCGCAATGGATGTGGCATATCGGGCTACGTATAGGAACTACCTGGAATGAATGGTCGTACTAATTGCCTGAAAATTATGCTCGAAATCTGTCGAGTCTTTTTTGCATCAGAATCGTCAATTCATGAGGTAACTTCAAATCTAGTTGATCCTTTGTGCGTACATGTCGTGGGATTCTCATGTAGTATCCGACTCGGATCAGGTCCAGTCGGGCGTTGCCATGACTGTAATATAAGCAATCGCAGGCCTTAGCGGGTGTTCAAAATAGTGAGGGTTAAGTTAGCTTATTTAGTATAATTATTTTTTAAATAAAAATTAAAAATAGAAAAGACACGTTAGCCTATCACGGATAATATAAAGAAATACGAAAAAAAAGAAAAAACAACTTTCGATGTTTCGATCTTTCGGGCAGTGCGGTAGTACAGGCGTGTTAGGCGTGGAACTTTCGATCTTTTAAAAAAAAGGATTTTGGAAATTGAGTCATGGATAGAGTTAGGACGATCTAGATCATTGGATTAAAGTTGCATTATGTATGTTTCACTAACGTGGATCAAATTATGAAAAACTTATGTTTAACAATGATTTATTGCTATTTAGATATGCAGAGACCAACCATGGTGAAAAGAGACCGAGAGGAAGCAGCTGCCCGACCAACTTCACCAAGCTCCGGCCGGCTGGAAGCACATGGAGCCACCGGCGACCATCAAGACCTCGACAACCTGTCGTCATTGGCATTAGCCAGTCAATGTTTAATTACTAACCGTTACAAAGCATCGATTACTTCTGCTGATATATAGAGCACATGACAACAAAACACACAGGCCATCAAGCAAAGCACGTCCAGGTCGCCAGGCCATGACGTGCTCATCGTCTCCGAGGGATCGCCACATTTGGGTACAGGGAGTTCCACGCAGTCACACACTAAATACGACTACAGTAAAGCAATAGTAAGAATGGTATAAAGAGACATGTTACGTGTAACAATGGAAATCCATAAGTAATAAGGAGACATAGCGATCATGTAATCATATTGAGAAGGTAATTATGGCACCGATGACAACAAATCATATATCAGGTTATACGAAAATAGTTAGACACACACCTCGATTGTATATCTATGATGGGGTGTTGTTTTTCTAACAACATGACTATATGGCCCACCGTACGTTGTTGAGCGGATATTATTATTACCTCTATATATGATACTCAATTGTGAAATTGTACTATGTAAAGAGAGAGACCAAAATGAAATGATTGGCAAAAAAGGTCGTCATGATACAAGGTTAAGGATTGATATCGTTAAGTGATGGAGATGATATTTGATATGTAATAGGAAGATCAGAAGTAGACATTTAATATGATAATAACAATAGTGGTACAATCAACTAAAGCACTACGGTTTAGAATTAACAACCGAATGAACTATTATACCTGCTACCGTAATTAACAATGTGATCCTATGTTCCCATAGGAACTATTGTTAAAAAGGATAGCTACTGAAGGTTCGTCAACGATTCTTGCCAGGCAAGCACTCGGCAGACTGACGGCACAAAGAATTGGAAATACTAGGTGTCCAAAGTTCCCTTCTATTCCCACGTGTGAACCTATATGTCAGACATAAGGCAGACTGATTAGAGATGGAAATAAGGAGACGCACCAAGTAGAAGCAAAGCACGAAGAGCCCTCCAGTCAGCCGGCCGGCTCCCTGCGTGCCGCTACTAGCTCGTGCTCACGACCAAGCAGGGATGGATGTCTTGTTAGGAAAATAATAATTCTATATTGATTATGGGAGAAAAAAAAGTACAACATATAAGTGTGAGAGGATCTCTACCCATTAGACTAGTCTTTTGGGGGAGGAAGCCCAATACCACTTATAAGATTGTTGCTTGGAGGGTTTGCTAGTGGGCAGCCTATGGGTTTAATGTGTAGGGAGCGTAGCCCATTTAAGAAAGAAGAGACCGGGGGTGGATCTGGTGGGACCTAGAGTGGTCGCCGGTTCTATCAATTGGTATCAGAGCTAGAGACCTAACATCTCTCAGGGTGCGGTGTGCACGAATCCATATGGATGGGGAGTTTCCCAGGAGTGTGGTGTGCACAATCTATATGTGAGGGGAGATTGTTAGAAAAATAATAATCCTATATGGATTGTGGGAGAGAAAAAAGTACAAATTATAAGTGTGAGAGGATCTCCACCCATTAAACTAGTCTTTTGAGGGAAGTAGACCTAATATCACTTATAAGATTGTTGCTTGGAGAACTTGCTAGTGGACAGCCCGTAGGCTTAATGCACAGGGAACATAGCTCATTTAAGAAAGAAGAGACTGAAAAGTGGATCCGATAGAACCAAAGGTGTTCACCGGTTCTATCACGCCCGGTGCATGCGGCCACGGCGCGACAACTGCGCGAGGGCGTGCGTCGCATGCGGCCATGGCAGTTCTGAAGGTTCCGAAGACAAGTGAATTAGGAAGAGAGAGAGGGGGGTGGGGGGTAATTACCTTGTGTGAAGAGTTCTGAATGAAGAAGTGTCCAGAATTTTTAGAATTTGGTAGAGTTTGGATAGGTAAAGCTAGATCCGAAATTCCTAGGATCGTTGGGGCATTTTCTTTGTTTTTTCCTTTCAGATTTTATACTTTTAGGGTGTTATTTATAGCAGTGAAGAATTTGTATGAAGAACTGCACTGCACATAACCCATGCATGCAGCTTCATCAGCATCAAAATTCTTCAGACGCCTTTTTCCTTTCAGATTTTATATTGCTGTGGTTTCTGATTTTTGGCTGAAATTTTTAAATTTTAGCTATTTGCGGTAAAGATTATGGACAGAGAGATAATCGTTTGTGATTTTAGATTGTACAGATATTGGGCTTTTAATGTGTACTACAATTAACTAGTAGATTCTGTCTTGAAAAAAATACTTCGTTTAAAAGTTAGGTACTATAGCAAAAATCAAAAACCGTTTTTAGAAGTCGAAAAGAACATGTGCATGGTCGAACTCCATATTTTCTGAGATATGTAGCTACATGCGAAGCTACAGCACAAATATCGAAAACAATTTGGCAACGAGGATCATAACTTCAGTTGAGTGTCAGTACATTTCCTTTCCTGATTGCAAGCAAATTCAGGGCACTCGACAGTCTCCAAGCACTTTCAAAAAAAGAAAAAGAAAAAAGACAGTCTCCGAGCAGCAGTCTGTCTTGGCCTGGGCCTGGGCCTGTTACGTGAGATCGATTTGCCTGCTCTTGCTGGTTAGCATTGCGACAACCTGAGCCTGAAATTACAAGTGAGAAGGAAAATCCTAGGGGCTCAGGCGGTGGGCCAGCAGTGGCGCAGCGCGACGAGGGCTCAGGCGCAGCGCCAGTGGCCGTGCAGAGAAGCCGGGGCGGCGGCCACGGGGGGAAGCCCACGAGCCGCGGCAGTAGGCAACACGGCGCTGAGCTGCTTGCGCCGCACTGGATTGGGTAGTAGGCATCGCCGCATCGGTAGCTTAAGCTTTGGGCCTACAGAAATTGACGCCCATGACATGCATGCAGTGCTAGCTCGGATCACGGCCAGCCACATATGCCATGCATCCATTACCAATTCCACGGTTACTCAGCCGGCCTGAGGCCATGCAGCATGCGACATCGGCGGCGAGCCCTCCATGCTCGCTCGTCTTCGTCGATAAATACCAAGTACGAACACCGAGTAGCCCCAAGCATCACAGCAAGTTTAGTAGCAACAAAGATGGCCTCCCAAACATCCTCCCTGCTCGCCATCGCGGTTTTGGTGGTGCTTGTTGCCGGCGTCTCTTGCGCCCCCAAGGTGCCTCCTGGTCCAAACATCACGGCGACCTATGATGGCAAGTGGCTCGAAGCCAAGGGCACCTGGTACGGCAAGCCCAAGGGCGCCGGCCCCGACGACAACGGCGGCGCCTGCGGGTACAAGGATGTTGACAAGCCTCCGTTTAGCGGCATGACATCATGCGGCAACGACCCCATCTTCAAGGATGGCCGTGGCTGCGGCTCTTGCTTTGAGATCAAGTGCAAGAAGCCTGAGGCTTGCTCCAACAAGCCTGTCATTGTCTACATCACCGACATGAACTACGAGCCCATCTCCGCCTACCACTTCGACCTTGCCGGCCATGCATTTGGTGCCATGGCCAAGCCTGGCAAGGAAGACGATCTCCGCCACGCTGGAATCGTTGACATGCAGTTTCGTCGTGTCCGCTGCAAGTACCCGGCCGACACCAAGATCACCTTTCACATCGAGAAGGGCTCCAACCCCAACTACTTTGCCCTGCTTGTCAAGTATGTCGCCGGTGATGGCGACATCGTGGAGGTGTCCCTCAAGGAGAAGGGCTCCAATGAATGGAGCGACCTCAAGGAGTCGTGGGGCGCCATCTGGAGGCTCGACACTCCTAAGCCGCTCAAGGGCCCTTTCTCTATCCGCCTCACCACCGAGTCTGGCATTAAGCTTGTCGCCGATGACATCATCCCCGCAGACTGGAAGCCTGATGCGGTCTACAAGTCGAACCTCCAACTTGAGTAATCCGTCCCATCCGATCCATGGGTTCTTTTACCTATGCTCAAGATGATAAGCTGCATGCATCTATAAGGCATGCCCTTGCATTGCACGAAATACATGGACAACTACTCGTGTAATGATACGTGTTTAGATGTCTCGTTCCGAACAGTGATGGCTTTTGTTTTATCTTTAGAAGTTCAAAGCTGTTTCGAATATATTGCCTCTTAATATTATTATTTTTTACTTTTTTCCTTTTACCTTTGTATTATCTATGGAGATATAACGTTATTTTTGTTTTTGTTTCTATTTTTCCCTTTAATTGAATATTTCAAAGAAAAACTAATATCCACTACACTGACATTTTAACAAAAACTAAAAGCTACGACACTTTCGAACATGACTAGAGCCTGTTAATAAGACATCTAACAGTGAGACTGACTATCACGAGTGAGGTGCTGTGGGAAGATGCTATTGGTAGATGAGATAACCGAAGTGACAATAGATTGGAGATACCGGCCTAGTAACTGTGAACTTACCTTCTTTTCTGGCTAATATATACACTTCTGGTTGACAAGCAGTTAAAAACCAATGTCACAAAGGGCTGGGAATGGCTCGACAATATTGTTAAGAAATTGATGAAGAAGTATATGAATAGCAACACAATCAACGCAATCAATCAACATAATCAATCGTCAAGAACAATATATCAATCACAAGAGACACCAGTTGAGAGAGAACAATAGAACAAAGTCTTTATTAATCTCTGATCTTAGGTCACATTATATGATACAATGGCCTTTCTATTTATAGTCTAAGCCTATTAGGAGCAATTTTGGTATTTGCCCACACCAGAACCTTCTAGGTTTTGTAACACTCCTCCTTGGACAAATTCCACGGTATGCTTATGCCTTGTTAAAAACTCCTCCCAAAAATCCAGTGAAAAAAGAGATGAAGAAAAGAGTACATCACATCCGTTCGTTGTGACGCACTTATTGCCTCATTAAAAACCTTTACATGAGAAACATTTCAGGAAAAACTCACAAAGAGAAAAAAGTGCAACATTTAGATCTTTAGGATCATGTAAGTCTTCTAGCCTTACATAAGGGCTATGGTTTAGGGATTTACTCCCCTTGAACCTTGTAGCTCTCTAAGCTATCTCATCCCTATGCCTCGAACACATTTCTAGAACCTTAAGGCTGAGAGAGATTTTATAAATAAATCTACCAAATTATCACAAGACCTAGCTTTCAATATCTTTATCTCTCATTCTTCTAGAGCTCATGAGGATAAAAGAAGTTAGGAGTAATATACTCTGTGACGTTAATTTTAACATAACCCATTTGCATCTATACTACACAAGTTGCATTATCTTCGTAGATAATAGTGGGGTTATCAAATGTGTTTATGCCACATGACTTCTTGATGTAGCTAATTATTTGCTTGAGCCAAGCACATTCTGGTGAGGCTTCATACCACGATATGCATATGCCTTATTAAAAACTTCTTCCAAAAACTCAGTGGAAAAAACAAATAGAGAAAAGAGTACATAACACTCGTTAAATTGTATTGCAATTGTTGCCTCATTAAAACCCTTCAAGTAAGAAAACTCAACAGAAAAACTTATTAAGAGAAAAAGAGTACAACACTTACCTTTAAGATTTGCAACACTTATCTTCAGGATTTATAAACTATCTTTGGGATATATTATGATCTTCAAGACCTTTATCACATCCATCGAGTGGACTTATATCGATAGGAGGTACAACCTTCAAGGTAGTGATCATCATGTCAACACATTCTAGGTTAGACTAAAGTCGAGATTTTTTGAATCTCGAGCAGAACTATAAAGGTTTAGCATATGCTCTCTCTAAAGACTACTTCTAGTGAAGTCTTATTGTTCCATTGCCTTTAATACATTTTAAGAAATGAATGTAGGCCAGTATATGAGGGTAATTAACTGCAATGCCATATTTTTTAGGATGTGACTTATCAAAATCTTTCAGGGTCTTAATATTTGGTAATCATCTATGAGTAGTACTATATGACCAAAAATCTGTTCTGTGAAACTAAAAACATGGTCATATCATCACACAATTAGTATAACTAGTTTTAACTTTGGCACTGAGGGGATTAATAAATTTGCCATTAACACTAATGTATATATTACATTATGGTAATAGAGGATATTGCCACTTTATTAGCTTTTGGTAGGAGATGCACTTCATATATACTTATATGGTGCACTTCTGGCCTTTAGTTTTCTCATTCCATTGCCTCGGGTCTTGGATGGGTCCTTATCCACTTCTAGAGATCACATAATCATTGGTGTATTTTTGATCAACTAGTGATTTAACTTCTCTTTAGGGAAATGTTCTCTCTTCTAGAAGATATTTTCTTTTCTAGGAGACACTCTTTGTTCAAGTAAAAGTTTATCAGGTATGAATTTTATATATACACACATTGCAATTTACTTTCTCATTGAAACACCGAGTCCTTTTGGGATCAAGCTTTGGCTTCCTTCAAGGATCCCATCAAGGATTTTCAAAATTCGGTAACTGCATATCTTATTTATGTCATATGCCAGAGTTATTATATAACAGCACATTATTTCATTCATAACAAGAGAATATTGACCTCTATAAGAATCCTCGAACCATCACTTTCACCACCTCATTATTTCATAATGACCCACCAAGTCTAAATGAACATGTTCTAAAACTTTCATCTGCGATTATGGTTCGACCTCAATTGCTTTCTTTCATCTCAACCCGCTATGAACACTTACGGTGCTCAACCATGGACTTTGGTTTTGAATTTATGCTCTCATATGAGAAACTTTTAGTAATTTTAGAAGCAAACTGGTTGTTGATAACTTTTCTCTTAGTATCCTCATAATTGAGTGCCTTTTAGTATTAACCAAAACTTTGTCATTTCCCAAATAAAAGCATATTGGTTGTTCCGTGTTCCCTAGTATTGTAATACATGCGCGCCTAATTACTGGGGTTTTCATCTTCAAGATGATCCTCTTCATGAGGTATTTCACCTTCAAGATGAGTTCTCTTTGTAGTATTTAAGGAGTGTTTAATAATTATTTTTGACTAGTGTCATAGGACCTTAGATCCACAGATGTCCACGTAGATTTTAGATCACTGACCAATAAGTCAACTTTGCAAAGATGAAAATACTATTCAACCTGGGGTATTCCAAACTTAGCGACATATTTACTTTAAGTAAATACTATATAACTTCTCCATATAATGGAAAAAGAAATTTGGTAGTCTCCCTACTTCTAGCATATAGGAGCATCAACTGAACTTATATTTAGCTTAGTTAGTGCATAAACCATATAGTAAAGATCATTGTTCAAAAAAATATCATGACATTCAAAGATTTTTGGGCATTTCTCTCCCCATAAGGCAAATATTTGATCTTGCTTAATAGTATATTGCAAAATCCACTTAGTATTTTACGGTGGTGATATCATATGAGAAATGATTGATTCTCATAATACGCACTAATTCTTGATTGGTGGTTCTTTTCTTAATACAGTGAGCTAGGTATTTATTAATATAGTGGCATGAAAACTGCACATCTCTACTTGTAGTAGATTATCCCAATGTCTAGTGGGTCATTAATATGTGACAACATAAATATTCTTGCTTCTTATATATTGTCCAGTATTATGATCCAATTACCCACACTTCTGATTTAAAATTGGATCACTCAAACTTCAAGTTTTGTGTTAATGCAATATATTTTGACCTGGTCACGAGTATTATGTTTTGACAGCATAATATATATCTTTAGGATATTTACAAGAGCATAAATATAACATTGTCACATAAAACATGACCGTCTATTAATCTACATAGAATATGTATTCTACTAGAATTTAACCTCTCAAATGGAATAATTATTCTTTAGAAATATATGTGATTAATTGAGAGGTAATTTATATGCCTGTTATAATTTATAATGCCAAATAAATATAACAGATTTAGATCATTCGGGATCATTAACATTCAATAGGTCATCTAGTATTTTGAGAGTTATATTTGCTTCAGGCAAATGGTTATAGCTTCTAGGTGCATTACATTTGCAGACCGCATTTGCCAAAATGCATATGTAATGTTAGATGAGTATGGTATACTTCAATGTGTACCATTCTAGCATATGCGCGGCAGCTTCATGCTATCATGTAATTCACATGTATGTGGTCGTATGCCGATGACAAACATATTACTAGGGGCAAATCAATTACCCTTCGAGAGTTGCAATGATTTTTGTTTTCCAATAGTGTAGATAGTAGATTTAATTATCTCTCAAATTTATAGCTTCAGGCTTATTTGCTTCCAGATTTGACCTAGGATATGCCATTATGCTTAACATGACTCTTATGCCTCGAAGGTTTTAATATTCCTCATACACCCCAAATTCGTCCCCTTTTTCATGTCAACCATAAATTTCCAAGTGAGAGCACGTGCTTCTAGCATTTGCTTTAAATTAACTCAGAGTTTTAGCCATACATTGCTATTATACTACTTCAAGAGTAAAATTTTATTGGTGTGAAACCATCATATACTTGGTGATATGGAAGATGGGGGTTATTTATAGACTTCAAGTCTTTGGGGTTCATAACATTTTCTAGTCGAGGTGATCCTCCTAAAATTTAATATTTGACTAGATTCCTTGTGTCTTCAAGAAAGACACTCTTCCTACTGCTATCTGAGCAATAATGAATTGAGTCATATCATTCCTTTCAAATGTCGGACATAATAGTTATAAATGTTATTCCATGTGTGATTAATATTTTACTGTAGGTAAGATATGCTATTGACAATATATTCTATTAAGTAACTGTTCAGTAGGGGTAAGGCTTTAATAGAACAACTTAGACCAAATATATTTATGACATTTGGAAAAATAATTATGTAATGCACATTTTCAGCTTAAAAAAAAGATAAGAACCGCTCTTCATGAGTAAGATAGAACTCGACAAAAGTTGTAACTATATTCTTGATGCTACTCATGTAGGAAAATGATATTCAAATAAACCTAAAGGATAACATGAAGAATGCTACTAGTCTCCATATTGCTCACTGTAGGCATATTCTTGTTTATGAATGTGATACGGGGTCGCCCGATCTTCTCGATGTAGGATGGATACTTACGGGAGTCTTGATGAATCATAGCGATCCTCCAATGCTAGTGCAAGGGACGAACACTCTTTAATCCGCCAAAACACACTCGCATCGATTTCGTCGACCACTAAGCGAAGATCTATTGTGTACCCAATTTCCAGGGAAAAAGCTGAACGATTTTAATTGTTAAAACTCTCTAATTCATCATTAAACACAAGTACGAATAATAGTAGATTTATTCTCAAAGGTTATCTGAGCCCTAAAGGCTACAATTACAAGGCTTATATAGCCCATTGGGACATCCATATGGTCTCTAAATTGAGTACAACTCAATCTTATATTGTTTAGACTCGAACTCTCACAAAAAGAAAATTAAATTTTACAGCTGTCACTTTGTTTTGGTCATAGCAGATGATTCATGATAAATTTGAAGATGAGGCCTTACCATTGCGTAGCCTTTAAAATAAGTTTTCGAACGAGTCTAAGAACACTCGAATCGGATTCCGTTTGTGAAGGTTATGAACTTTTTAGTAACTGCTTGTCAGGCTGTTCCGAACCGAATCCGAATTGAGTTCTGAGTTGAATCTGAGTTTGAATTCATTTGGACTTGTGGGAGGTCTGAATTGGGCTTGAAAATCTTATCCAAAAGTTGTACTTTAAGTTCTTGGGCTCTCCCCTTTTGCTCTCCCACCATATGGGCTTTGTTTCCCCCTTTCACACGAGTGCAGTATTTCATTCTTATGAATGATAACATTAAGTGTAGTTTGATATGAGTTCACCTGACCATATTTCATGCGGCTCAATAATTCTTTCCAGTTGAATAAGATATTTAACAAAAAAGTATAAGACATGTGTCTATCCGCATCATCCTCCCCTTCTTTAAGAAAAGCCGTCCTTGGCTTTTGATAATCTGAAATTATACTAAACAAAGAATACAACGTGTTTGCATTGTATATATATATATATATATATATATATATATATATATATATATTTATCATCAACACTTCTTCGACTTATGTTATCATGAACTTCTGAGGGTGTAGTAAACGAAAAGAACAACACATATACATGGTATATATATGTATCAATTGTTGTGTCGTTTCCATTATCTTACACAAATTGATGAATATAGTAGCGAACAAAAGATTGCATTGCACTATTATTTGTCACATCATTCCCCCTCCCGTAAGAGAAAGTCATCCTTGACTTTTCTAAGGTCATAGATAGTTCATTAATAGGCAAAATCAGATTTAGTTGTTCAGATATAGGAAGAAAATTTAGAGTGTTTCCCATACTTCAATTGTGCTACTCAGAGTATTTTTACATGATTGCACATTAAAGGGTAAACAAGTAGGCGTAAGAAATATTTTTAAACTGCAAAGACTATTGCTAACATTCATCTTATTGTTATCATGACATAGCACAGAAGATTTTTTATTCACAATATGCGATTTTAATTCAGCGAGCTTATCACATGTAATGCAAATTATGTGAACATAATATTTATTATCTACACCATAATTTCTAATCAAATTGAACTTATATGTATAGGCATGGGTACTAACTAGTAATTTTGAATATGAAATTTTAGCAACATTATCAATCATACTAGATAACTCTCTAGGATCATCAAACATGATATAGCACAAAGAATCATGAGGAGATATTCAGGTAAGAACTTCCTTGTGAGTAATCAATTCCACATCATATAAATTGAGCATAAAAATTTCAAAACATGGAATTTTAGGTTGATCATATGAGTTTTCACAATTACTCACCTTTTCACAATTAAGTTCAGCACCAATATTGTTACCTTTGTTGTCCTCCTCGAATGATGTATGTGTTGGGGGTTTAAAATTATTAGGATGTACACACGGGGCAGTAAGTACTTCATCCCCTCCTGTGGTTATCTCCTCCTCATTTGCCTTCAAAGGTGCCGATTGTTGAACGTTCAATTCTTAATCTTCAATGTCAACTTGCATATTATAAAAAACAATACTAGAAGTAGATATTAATGTATTAATTTTAGATTCATCCTCATTTTGTCTATCTTCTATTTCTCTCTTATCTTTTGGTGTCTCTCTCACACTGTCAATTTGGATGCTCTCAATCTCACATATGATGGAATCACACAGCTCACTCTTTTTATCACTCTCACACAATTTGACTATATGGCTCTCATCCTCATATGGGTTGTGGTGTATATCGAGAGCTATATGTCGCTTTGGAATATCACCATATGTCTTCTTGAACAAAGGGAAAGTCTCATACTCGGTCATCTTCTTATGTGTCACACTAGTAGGGGCAGAAGAACTGAGGCATGGACATAGTGAGAACTGTGGTGTACGTCTCTCCATAAGTCTCTTTTCCTCTTCAATAGCATAATTCACAAGATCTTGCATACTATCAAAATATTTATGTTTAAGTGTAGCGGCGATTTTAGAATTCAATTCTCCTTTGAAGTATGTCTTCTTTTGTGGTTCACTAGTGATACCGGCCTGACGTAATGTATCTTGTAGCTTAAAATAATATTCTTGCACAGTGTTACTCTCTTGTGTGATACTCTCCAGATGGGGAAGCAATCCTCGTGTATAATAGGATGGCACAATTCTCTCCTAATGAGTGTCTTCAAATATGACTAACATTTAATGAATTTTTTTTCCAAATCATTGTTGTCACCAACTATAAGCAGCCTCAGGCAACTTTGGGCAGCGTCGACGCACATTAGGCGTGCGTAGCTTCTGGTGATCTTCCGACAATTCCCACATAGCAGAATCATGTGTCACTACTACAAAAAGGGTCATCCTAGATAGTTTCTTGAACCGTCTGAATCAATGGGTCAGTGATAATCGGAGGTTATCACTGACATAATATCAGTACTACAAAAAGGGTCATCATAGATAATCACAACACAGAAGGTTTAGAACTAGAACCGTTTGTGAAGACATAATATCACTGACGGTTATAACCACAAACTGTCTGTGATGAGGACATATCACAGATCATTTAGAATTAGAACTATCTGTGATGAGAGATATATCATAGATGGTTCTTGTCTCGAACTGTCTGTGATACCCATATATTATAGATGGTTTTTGGTGGCAGCTGTCTATGATACAGCTTCACAGATGGTTTATACCATAAAACCGTCTATGATAGTATCTAAAGTTTGTATTATTTTTTGGCTAGCTTCGGAATATGGTAGCCATGCCATGACCTCTGAAAGTGAAACGACATACTTGAATTTGAATTTTAGATCTGAATTACATATAGCATTGTATACACAAGAAAATACTTACAAATTTATGGTTACGAATTCAGAAATATGCTTACAATATAAGAAACTTTAGGCTAATGAAAGCTATACTTACACATCCTTCATTAAAATACAATCTAAAACAAGTGGAGAAGGGGATTAATGGGGGCAAGAGAGGGGAGGGGATCGGATGGTGGCTGGATATCACCGGCAATGAAGGAGAGGTGGCGGTAGCGTCACCTTTGTATCATGATGGTGATAATACACAAGACACTCTTACGGCACTTAAGATAAGAGTGTCTTATGCACTGAATCGTGGTGTCACAACTGGAGGCGGAAAAGCTAGCTCACGGTAGTAGTCGGTGTTATCGAGGGGAGGATACAGGAATCTAGGAGTGGATGAACTCACGAGTGCTTGCCGATGGAAAGGGAGAAGGGGATTAATAAGGGCGAGAGGTGGGAGGAACCGGTGCCTGCAGTTCGATGCAGAGAGAATGGACAGGTGAGATTGGGATCCTGGAGGAGATGCCATGGATCGGTGACGTGGCGGGGCTTATCACAGATGGTTCGGATTACAAACCGTCTATGATACAGAAATCATAGACAGTTTTTAACAAAAACAATCTATAATAATCGGTGATATCACAGGCAGTTCTAACACCGTTAGCGATAATGCCCAGTTTGTAGAAGATAATATATTGGCACAATGTAAACAACTAGTCTTAAAAGATAAAATAGTAAAATTTTATATAGCTTATATATACTCATTTGAAAGTTTTTGACGAGATCTACAACTTTGCAGTTGAGACAAACCCCAAATTCCGAAGAAAAGATTGACAATTTTGGCAAAAATAGAAACAAAAAACTTGCAACACAAATTCAAAGCCAAAGATGGCCAATTTTGGGGGTCTTAGAGGTTGATTGGTGCAAGCGGTCATTTGTTTTGGATTGGACTCATCATTAGCTTTCCAACGAGTACAAGAACGTCGAAAATGGACACCGTATGCAAAAGTTATGCCCATTTTACTAAAAGTGTTTTAGAATGGAATGTTACTCGAACTCAAACAGAAGATTATGAAATTTTAGAGGGTTACGAGGTGGGAAACCTACCACAGACGGTTTTTAATATAAACCGTCTGTGATAACTTCATTATCACATACCGTTTTTTAATATAAACCGTCTGTGATTTATCGTCTACTAATAGTATTTCTGTAGTAGTGGTATAACCATGAGGGAGTGGCAATGATTGGTTTTTAATATAAATCGTCTGTGTTTATGTGTCAGTGATAATAGGTGGTTATCACAGACGGCTCCCAAGCCGTCTGTGATAACTTACATTTATAGACGATTTTTGTGAAAAAACCGTATGTGATAGTCGACTTCTTGCACACGACTGAAGCCGTGGTTGCTCCTAAGTAGGGAATCAAGGTATATTACCTTGCTCCACTTTACTACAATCACAATCAAAATCCAGTATTGTCTAGTCATGTGTGTCGCCATAGTGATTAATCCTAAGTTCATGCTGCATGTAAAGTACAAATAAAACATGTGTGGCAATTAGTGAAGCACTTACCCTTGGTTGAAGGGTACCATGACGTACTCCTTGTCGTTGTGAGCAATCAATCCCCTCATTGTGTAATCTTGCATGAAGGATACATTTCTGTTGATAACTTGCTCGGAGACTAAGTGAGGGTCGAGAAAACCCACCGGTTGTCGTGGTTGCTGGACTTGTTAGATCATGGATCTATTCATAAGGATAGAGTAATGACATTTATCGGTATAACGTGAATGTCGAACTTTATTGTATAGTACACTTACAGTGTCCAGCATCGTAGAAGTGAGGCGTCAAGTTCGTCAAAATTATATAGTAAGAATAAGTCTTCGAATGTAACGACGATGTAGCTCGACTCATGGAGGAAATGCTCCGCCATATATCTCAGAGTGAATGCACTCTGCCGGTGTGGCTTCATATTGGACTTCTGCATGTATCAGGCATACAATGTATTGCAAGCCAAACCAAGCTAGGATAATTGTGACTCGGGGACCAACGACACTCCTAGAATGAATTTCCATGGCCTGGGACACGCCTTAATTTTCTTCGCTTGAGTCTTAGAGCCTCGCTTACGAGATTTTGGTGACATCTCGGCGGGAGCTGATGCAACAGGCTTCAGAACCGGAGCTGGAGGTGGAGCCACAGAGCCGATGTGATAGGTCTAGGGCAAAGTCCCTCTTGGGACACTAGATGTGGAGATCGTGGCACGGACAAGTCGAGGGCGATGTCCCTCTTGAGCTACTGAATGAATGTGTGGACGACATCTTCTAATGTCTTAATCTCTTCATTTGGGAGTTTCTCAAGAGGGACAGTCTTAAAAACATCATTAATCATGTCCACCTGGACCTTTATGAAACCGATCGCTACTTGTACACCATGCACCAACGTCCCTGACAGCAATGGATACGCCATCCCCTGCCCAGCGTCAACGGGAATAGAGCCAACAAGCCTGATTCTGAGGATGCAAGGCATGTGCTCCTACATAACGACACAAGATGAGTTAAGGCGTCCACTAGAGAGATCTATGTAGCATTCTAAAGAGGAACATTTCCTGAATGTCATCGATAGGTAAGTGGATGTTGCTATGTTCAGTAATTGGTGTGGACACACAGCTACTACGATATTAAGGGGGACTGGGTACCGCAGTAGTAGGGGTGGGTTGCGATTGGTTGCGGACTTGTCTCAGTTCTTCCCTCAATGAATCTATCTCTCCTCGAAGTGAGGTAGTTTGCTCTTGAAGTGAGGCAGATAGTTGTTCCTGAATTTGAGCATGAAGCTCCTGTTTTATTTGTTCGTTGCGGTACGCTTTGGATGTTTTTCTACTCCTATATGTCTCAGAGTAATATGAAAATCCGTGCCTCCAAGATATGTAAACTCCCAAGCCTCGTGTGCGACCTGGGTGCTCCTTGTTTCCCAAGGCCTATGATAGTAAATCTCTCCCCCTGTATTCTTGAAAGGAGCCACGAGAAGATTCGGTAGTCAATGATTGCTGCAAAAGGCAATTAATCATGTTATTTTTGAACCCATGAAGTTCAAATGGTGTTAACAACTATATAGTTTAACATATCTTATCAGGCGTTGGGACACTTTCTCATCTGCGGGGTTTTTGAAAGAGACACCCGAAGATGTGGTTGATAACCTCGCTCTTAACCAGTTTCAAGCGCGCTCGTTTGTGATCCTGGCAAATGGCGGGGAGGCCTCCGATCGGATTGTAACCTCATCCTGCATCCTCTACTGCGGGATTTTACCTGCGTACCCAGCGGTGCCGAGTCTGTGAGGGTGAGTGTTTTGTGATTGGACAGCCTTGTGCACCACACTTTGTTGTTCAAATTCGGTCGTTGTCTTCATCTACACAAATGCCTCCCATATTTCTAATGACACGAAAAGTTACCTCGTGAAGGGTGTGAGATTCTTGGCCACGTACTGCATCACAAGAGTGCTATTAAAATTCTTCCTTGCTTTTCCTATTGCGAGGAGCGCGTGCCGTTGTATGAATCCCTGTACTTCTGCTGGGATCTTGAATAAATTTGTAATTTCCTCTCATAGCTGATTTTTGTAATCCTTTGCTAAATCTTTCCAGCTTGCTATGGTGATAGGGACCCGTTGCCTTCCTGTTGTAGGGGTGGCCCCACCTAAACCCAGCTAGCCTGTTGAGAAGGTTATAAACATATATTAAGGACGTAACTGCCCTCGGTCGGAGGTTTGATGTAAGGTTACGATTGTAAAGACGCTCCTTACGAAGGAACACATATATATGTCACACAGAGCCCTTGGGAAAGACCAAGAGGACATTTGCTCACCTAACTCTCCACTACCATACCTCTCTCTCTGTTTGGTTTGTAGCCACAACACTTCCAATTATCCCGCAGGTAGTCCAAAATGATGCTGCTGCTTTCTTCGGTTGCAGAGGGACCTCATCCAGAGAGACCACCCTGATGGTCCTTCGACCATCTGGCCTTTTCGATACTCCTTGTCCACGCTTAGTTTTTCAAATCTTAGGAGCGTGAGACCTAGATGATGACGACGAAGACTGTGTGGACGTCATCTCTCTTCTAAGAAAAAACTAACTGCAGTGAGCTATGAGCCTTCCAAATATACCTTATAGCCAACAAGTGCAACATATCCAGTTCATTGAAGTTACTGCAGTGAGTTAAACAAAGTTCTATGAAGCAAATGACACAAACCAGTGTATCAAGTTCATTGAATTGGATACACTGGAGTGTGTCACTTGCTTCACGCTCTTGGAAAGTCTATGTGGCATATATTAAAAATTATTGGACGACTGTGTGGACGCAGTGAGGTATAGGCCTAAAGAAAGTTCTATGAAGCAAATGACACAAACTAATGTATCAAGTTCATTGAACTGGATACACTGGAGTGTGTCACTTGCTTCATACCCTTTGAAGGTCTATGTGGCATATATGAAACATTGTTGGACGACTGTGTGGACACGGTGAGACTTGGGAAGTGACCAATGATACTACTTATCAGAGAGTACTAGCATTGCATAGTGATTGCAGAGTGAGCAGTATTCCTAGTGCAACTTTTCATAGCAACTATAGCTAGAGATGGCCACTCTAATAAGTGCTAGAGTGAAGTGTGTGCAAACGTGCAATGAGACTAGGGAAGTGACCAATGATGCTATTTTATCCTTTTAAATTTAGTGGTATTATTAGGAGTGGCCATATCTAACTATAGCTTTTATGAAAAGTTACACTAGGAGTACTACTCACTCTACAAACAATATACAATGCTAGTACTCCTTGATAAGTAGTACATGGGTAAGCACAACGTACATGGGTACGCAAAATATACACTAACTTATACTAACTTAAGGCATGAAAGGCCAACTATAGTTGAGAGACAAATTATACATAGGTAACTATAGTTGAGAGACAAACTATACATGGGTAGTTGTGGATTCTTCGCTAATTTTATTACCAAATAATGAGGTCATATAACATTACTCTACTTATAAATGCAATCGCTAATTTTATCTTATGTATGTAATCATATGAATTGAACATACCATTTGAAATATAACACATATTCATTAACGGAAGCAATAAACTTCTAAATGTGAATATGCATGCTAATGTATAAAACATATATCAATTAAGACTAGCAAAAAGCTCAAGTATTAATTGATATTTAGTGCTCTCAGAAGTAGGGTTACTAAAGTCAAGACTTGGCCATCCCACTACTAAGTCTTATACTCTTTATCAATTGGTTATGCCAACTAAGAATTCAATCTTTGAGCTCTAAAATCAAACTCTACATTCAAGGTAAAATATATCTAGCATGTGTAAATTCGGCCAGCAGCAAAACAGTCAAACTCAACTTATCAAGTATGACTTCTAACAGACATGTAATATATATATATATATATATATATATATATATATATATATATATATATATATATATATATATATATGGAATTGCTATGATCTAGTGACAAGATGAACCGAGTAACATATGAACAATATATCTATGTTTAGAGAATGACCAGCAAAGCTCACAGTAAATGGAAATGACAGTGACATTGTAAACTAGAGCTCAAAGACTAAATTAACCAATCTCAGTATATGACTTATATCATCACAGAGCAATTAACCCACTGTTTCCTTAGCATTCACAGCTATATACGAAACCAAAAGTATATATTCATATGCAGCACCTTTATTTGCTAAATGAGGACGAGGGAGGAGGGTGCTGGGCTCGTGGGGGAGGAGGGCTCCGGAGTCGGGAGAGGAGGGTGCTGGGCTCGTGGGGGAGGAGGGCATCGGAGTCCAGGGAGGCGGCGCTGGGCTCGGCGAGGTCGGCGATGGGCCCAGGGAAGGAGGAGGGCGCCGGCGGGCTCGGGGACCGGAGGTGGCGACAGGCTCGGGAGAGCGGCGGCGTAGTCTTGAGTGCTCTCGATCGGCTGGGTAGTGTAGGTAATAACTCAGTATGCGCAAAACCCTAGCTGGCGGCTTATATATAAAGGCTTATTACAGACGATTCTAATTATGTACCGTCTGTGATATTATATCACAGACAGTTATAAACTAAAAACCATCTGTGATATATAACTATCACAGACAGTTCTTAACTAAGAATCGTCTGTGATATTGATATCTCACAGACGGTTCTAAATTTATAACCATCTATGATGGTTACGTTATCACAGACGGTTCTAAACTTAGAACCGTCGGTAATCAGCCTTTACCCCCACAACTGCAGTTATTAACTACACCAACCAGCATTCACTGTAATAAGATCTCACAGAGTGTATTTCTTTACAATAGCCCAGTATATTTCTTCACAACAGCCCAGTATATTTCTTAGTTCCTGAGTCATTTTACAATTACAATGGAACATACATAGTTACACTTATTATACTTGGTTATTTCATTTTAAATAAAGCTTTTCACGATGATCGACACGCATATAGCTTGCTTCATCGCCTTATTCTTCCTCGAGCCTGATGCCATCTCCGAATGGAGGCAAATCATCAAATTGATTGTACTCTTCCTTATCCACAATATTCTCAACTCCGACAATCCTTCTTTTTTCCTGAAGAACTATATAGCGCTTCTTATTTACCGGGTCGGTTAAAAAACATACTTCAGTAGGTAATTAATGGGTCAGTTTCTCTTATTTAATTGCTATATAAAGGGAGGAAGTAAACCTGAAAAGCTGCCTAGTTCTGCAGCGCCAAATCCTGTGTGAGTTCGTCGTGTTCTTGCGTTGTGTTTCTGTTTTCCATTCGGTAACAGTGAGTACATAGACGTTAGCAAGAGTTTGGCCAACAAGTGGAACAACAACTCATCACCACTTGTTTGTTGGGTCCTTTAGATTCGTTATAGTAGCCATGTGTTGGGAGAGGGTCCTTGCGTTACCTCGGGCCCACGACTACCCAACCACGGTCGCACCGGCCAGGGCCGACATCGGTGAGGGTTATGTACTGGCCCTAGAGGGGGTTCGGGGCTGACATCGGTGGAATTCGCACACCCGCTCTGGAGGGGTTCTGGGCCAACATCGGTGGGGTTCGCACACCCGCCTTGAAGGGGTCCAGGGTTGACATCGACAAGTTCGTGTGCCCGCCCCAGATGTGGTCCAAAGACTAGCCCCAAGGTCTCTTGGACATGGCGGGACCTGCATGAGGCAAAGGACTTCGATGCCCTTAAGAGCAAGCTAAGCTCTGAGGGTAGAATTGTAACTTCACATGCCCCCTCTCCCCCTATAAATAGGACCCCTTGTAATGGAAGAGGGGAGGCCACTTTTGTAACCCTAAAACACTCCTAGTGAATACGCTAAGTGGTTGTGTGCTTCTCTTGAGTCCCTTTGCACCCACAATGGTCTTCGTATCCGACTCAGGGGTGCTTGTAAGTTTACTGTCTGAACTCGTACTGATGACAATTGGCGCCGTCTGTGGGAACTTGAACAAGAAGCCATGCGGCCTAAGAAGAGGAAGGCGTGGAAGGCCACTGAGGCTAGGGGTGCGAACCTGCCTCCGAAGCTGAAGTCGAGTCAGGTCGCAGCCCGCACCGCCCCAGGAAGAAGAGAAGAAGCAGCGCCCGGTGTACTATGTGCCTGAAGCTTTACAAGGGGCTAAGGTAAGATACACCAAGTTGGAGAAGCTCGCCTACGCCGTCCTCATAGCTTTGCGAAAACTTTGACACTACTTAGCACACAAACAAAGAGACCTGCAGGTGCATTTTACGAGGTGTTGGTAGAGTCGGCGATGAAGGGGTTCCTGGAAGTGCATGCCATTGGGGAACAAGATTGGAGGATACCAATTGTTGAATATCTCACCGATAGAGTCAAGCCCATAGATCCCACTGAAGTGCAAAGACTGAGACACCGCGCAACGGGCTTTGTCATGCACAATGACATCCTCTACAAGCGTGGCATCTGTTAGCTGCTCCTCCGATGTGTGTCCAAGGATGAAGGTGCCAACCTAGTTCGCGAAATACACTAGGGGCTCTGTGGTTCCCACCTCACATCCCGCGCCTTGGTTTTGAAAGCATTCCGACAAGGGTTCCATTGACCCGCCACCCAGTGAGATGCGGATGAGGCGTGGCATGACCTCTCCAGCAAATGAGCTGTAGCCAATACCACTATCATGGCCACTTGTTCGATGGGGAGTCAATCTGGTTGGTCCCTTTAAAACGCAGACCTAGGGATGCAAGTTCATGGTAGTGGCCATTAACTACTTCTCCAAGTGGATCGAGGCTAAGCCACTGGCAAAGAATATCATGTGCCTCTTCGGAGTGTTGAGAGAGCTGACCGTCGACAACGGGACTCAATTCAATGCAGCTTCCTTTCGCAAATTTTGCGTGGGCCTGGGGATCAATCTGTGTTTCACATCAGTCACCAACCCAAAAGCTAACGGGGCTGTGGAGAGAGAGCCAATGGCATCATCTTGTCAGGACTCCGCACACATCTCTTTGACCTCCCGAAGGGTTGTTGGGTGGATGAGCTCCCTAACGTACTTTGATCAATGCACATTTCGCTGGGCCGAGCCATGGGATTCACCCAGTTCAAGCTTCTATACAGCGATGAGGTGGTCACGCCGGAGGTCAAGCTTGGATCTCTTCATACCATGACGGCCCTAGGTGACACCGTCCACCAGATTTTGGTGGAATCGACCGATGCCATCTGCCAAGAGGCAACTCTCAACGTTGATCGGTATCAAGCGGTGATGGCCAAGTTGTATAACAGAGCTGTCCGATCATGTCCCATCCAGGTTGGGGATCTTGTCCTCAAGAAGAAGGCCAACCCGGACCTCGACAGGAAGTTGAGCTCCAAGTGGAAAGGATCGTATGAAGTCATAAGCGCCTCCCGGCCTAGATCATTTCGACTTCAATCACTCATGGAATCGACCTCTCGAGCATAGCTGGAATGAGGACAATCTATGTAAGTATTACATATAATTACTGAGCTTGTCATTTCACCTTCATCGCATCTTTTTACATCGAGCCTAGTATGACGCCCCTCACCCTAAAATACATATGCCCTTGCCATGCTCTTATGGAATATTTTATGCTCTTAAGTTGCAGCCCAAATTAAGTTGGCAATTTCCCTTTGGGGTAAAGTTGGTGACCACCCTCCCCCTCCAAGGTTGAGCTAATTCTCCCTTCTGGGGTCAGGGTTGAGCTAGTCCCCCCTCCGGGGTCGAGTGAATCTCTTCTTTAGGGTTGAGCTAATTCTTTTCTCTGGGGTCGAGCTAATTCTCCCTTCTGGGGTCGAGTGAATCTCCCCTTTGGGGTTGAGCTAATTCTCCCCTCTGGGGTCAAGCTAGTCCTCCCCACTATGGTCGAGTCTCCCCTCCAAGGTTGAGCTAAATCTTGGCGCCAAGTCTTTTTCAATGGGAGCCTCGTCCCAACCGAAGCGCCGCTTGGGAGCTTCAACTCGAGCACCGAGTTTTTTCTGATAGGAGACAACGATGTTCCCGCCTCCTTCCCCAAACCGAACAACTGCTCGAGAGCTCTGTCATGAGAACCAAGTTTTTTTATGGGAGATGGTGACGTTCTTGCCTCCTACCCTAAACCGAAGTGCTTCTTGAGAGCTCCATTTTGAGTGCCAAGTTTTTCCGATGGGAGACGGGGTAATAGGGATACCCCTAGTAAATAGAAAAGAGAAGCGGAGGATAGTAACCGAACTTTATTTTAGTGAGTAGAAGTTGGGGGCCGTAGTCATAGTCCTTGTACATTATTGTTATAGAAAACCAAGCGACAAGAGGTCGAAGCATAAGTCTCGAGTGCCTCGGCACCACGCTGCACCAATGCGCGCGACAGTCGCCGTGATTTAAGACCCCTCGCGTGAAAGTCCCAACATAGAGTCGGGAAGGTCTATTCCCGAGCATGTCCAGCACCGCAGCCTGTCTTTGGCCTCAAACCTTGCCATGGTTTAGACTTTTTTTTATGAAGCCTAGTGCTTGAGTGACTCAGCTTGGGAAGGTTTAGTACCCAAACGGCCGACAACGGACTTGGTTTGCCACACCATTGTCTGCAAGGGTGAACACTCATTGTAAACATCCTATCATACGACCGCATTAAAAAAACAAAATAAAACAAAAGGATACTATTTCATAGATGGCATCATGATTACAAAAGGCTAGCTCCTGGGGAGTACAAAAAGTTACATCGAGGACCAACGCCTACACAGCGCACAAGTGAGCTAAAGTGCAAAAGAAAGTTAACCAAAAAAACATCACTATGTTGGTGATACTCCTCACACCTGGGACAGACCCGGTCCCTCAGGGCCCTCCTGTTCCCTGGAGCCTCCCTTGGCTGAACGAGCATGGGCACGCCGGACAAGCTCGTCAAGGTAGCTCAACCCACATGAGTTCCAAACCTGTGAGAAGAAGGAACAGACAGAGTCAGAGATGGCCTTTCGGCCTCCCTCCAGATCGATAGAGCTCGGGGCCTCGTATGCGGGTGCCCCAAAAGACGTGAAGTGCTGGCAACCCATCAGTCAAAGGGAGGTGAGAAGGGCCTCGGCTGAGGCTTTGCACAGTAGCGTCAAAAGCCTAGCACCAACGCCCTGGCCACCTCGTCGTTCTCACTTAACCAAGCAAACCAAGTCTCCGTAGAGACCTCAGAAGAGTCAGAGAAGATCTCCACAGAGACCCCCAAGTCCTGGCCAACCAAAGCATCATCCGAGCAGCAGTAACTACAGCAATAGCCACCTTGTCCCACTCGTCCGTGAGTTGAGACAAGCCGTGGTAGAGACGCTCCACGTCTAACTCTTGCTCAGCCAACTTGCGGGTCAGCTCGGCGTTCGTCTCGAGAGTAGCCTCCAAGTCCCGCTGTGCGGCAGCTGCCTTGCCTTCTGCCTTGCATGTGGCCCTCTTGTTCTCCATCAAGACCTCATTTTGTATGGTCAACATTTTGCATGCGGTGATGAGGCACTACAAGGAAAGAGCGGTTAGGAGTTCTCCAAAGCAAGATAAACGAACAACCTAATTACCTTTATGAGGTCACATTCCATCGAAGTAAAAGCCTGCTTCTTGGTTAGAGGGTTGTCCTCTAGAGCCAAGTCAAGGTCCGTGGGTACTGCGTGCACGATGGCTTCGCTCAACAACTAGACCATTGGGCTTCAGCAGAGCGAAGTCCCCAGTGGTGATGCATCCCTGAATTAGCAAGGAAGCACCAGAGCCTGGTCCGTAGGGTGTACCCGCACGCTGTGTGGACATGGGGATCATGCGCCCAGAGCTAGGCCCTAGGGGCTCGCTTACGGCAGCCTCCATGGTGGTGGAAGGGGTTGTGCCCATTGCGGTCTGTGGGGAATGAGCCAAATGATGTCCATTGAGTCAGCCTCGATGGCTGCATCGCTGACCCCTTCGCTCTCTTGTGAAGACGAGACCTCCGGTAGCGGCTTTGGTACGGCGTACACACATGGGGCGCCGGGGGCGTGTGGCTTGCCTCTGTCCCAGTGACTCCCGCCACGCGCACACCTCCTGAGCAAAGAGTCAAAGTGGCGCCCAGGGACAAGAGGCATGGTCCCAAGGAGCCTGGAGGGGTGGGGGTGGTCATTAGGCCCTTCCCCTTGTTTGGCCTGCGAGAGGTGCCTACGACACTCGCCACCTTTGCACAGGGTAAGCCCCTTCGGGGCTACCTGACTCTCCCGACTTTGGGGATAGGGGCGAGTCCCCCAGGAATTCACGTGGATGCTTCGCCCTACACCTGGATCCTTCGTCTTCATCCAGGGGCCGCCGGGCCGGTACTGGAATACCGAGCATCTCACATGCACGGTTGCAGCGCTCCGTCGTGATCAAGTCCTCCACCATGCCTCGCTCGGCCTTTGTCTCGCGCCCAAGTAGGACCACCATTGCAGACTCCACCTAGGGGAGCGTCAGGCTTACCGAATTATGAGGTCAACAAAGCTCGAGGTAAAGCGAGATCTAAAACTAGGCAAAACACTTACATTGGGACTTCACAAAGCCATGGAAGGCGAGGAGGCCCCCTGACGCATCGCCGTTGGCGAAGGACAAGTTCCACCCTTGCCAAGGGGAGCTATCCTCAGCATGTAGTATTCTTCAACAAGATCGTGCATGTTGAACTTCATTGCAAGTCCTTGCAGCAGGTGGCGATGGGCTTTTGTTCGCTGGACCTTGAGAGGGTGAGAAGTGCACCAAGCCATCCACCAAGTGACCTTGAGACTCTGCATAGCCCATTTGGACACCGAGAGGCGCACAAATGAATCCAGGTTGAGGTGAGAGACCTCCAAGTCGAAAGTGTCCAACACCTCTTTTAGCGGACTTACTAAAGGAACACGAAGACCAGCATTGAACTGCACAGTGAAGACGACCAGTATTCCCAGCCCTGGGTTCGGGCGATCTTCATCAGCTTTGGGTATGACGGCGAGGTCGGCGCTTTCAATCTTGCCTTCCTTCTCAAGCTGCGCCAGGAGCCCATTTGTCATGTGGGAACGGCCTAAGTACCAAGAGAACTTGACAACTTTCTCGGGTGTATCATCTCCCTCAGCCGTCGCCTTGCCCTTCCTGGAGGCGGACACGCTACCCCTCCGTGAAGCCATGGGAAGGGAGCGAGACCACGTATGGCCCAAGCCGAGCCTAGGGAGAGGTCTGAGCGTGGGGCAAGTCTGACCGTAGAGGGGCTCCGGCCTCAGTGCAGTCCGGAAGCGTGACTGTGCGGACAAGGCCTCAGCGCAAACTGCATGGTGACAACCTAGTCGGAGGCACTGACCCATGGCGCAAATGCTGTTTGAGGGCAGATGGAGCCCGACGCCGGCGAAGTCCGTGCACCCGAGCACGACGCGGCCCAGCTAATTTAGCGAAGGCACAACTCGGCGTGAAGATGAAGACATCGGCCCTTGGCACGGACAGGGACTGGACCTGGACGATGCCTGAGCGCGGACCACGTCGGAGCGTAGACAGCCGCGGGCGAGGGCTAGGCATCGAGCAACCCAATTACAGCGTGACCTAATGGCGGACAATGTCTGCGCGCGATCCAACTGGTTCGACGGTGCGACTCCGCTCGGTGTGACGAAGACAACCCTCGGCGTGGGCAGGGTTTAGTTCACGAACAACGCCTAGGCCCGGGCGGGGTCCGCCCATGGACTATACTAGATACGTGTGCGCGGCGACACGCCACGCAGATCAGTTTGTGTAAATAATTGGTTATTATGTAAAGGTTGCCTAAATGGTAATCGTTGAAGGGAAGGTGCATTCCATCTTTGTAAACCCTAAAGAGAAATGTAAGAATTAAGCTATGTAAAATAAATAATTACCACACTAAAGAGTAAGAAAAGCACCATATGAATAGGAAACACTAACAACAGACCAAGGTGAATACCAAGATTAAAAGGAAAATAGGTCCGCTCGAAAATACAGTGTATTAAAATATTCGAAGGCACCTCTGCATAGCAAATAGAAACACAAATATTAAATTAGGAATTGAAGCAAGGAAAATGATGTATAGCACTAAAAACATAAACAAATTCTCAAGAGTATACTCACAGGAATATTATCGCGATACAACATGTATAGATGAAGCATGGAAGTAGTGATGAGCTAATGATAGGAGATTTAAAGATCAAGAAAAATACCTTAGCAATGTAGATCGCAAAGAGCAAACCAACGTGAACGATATAAGAGTAGAAATGGGACGACTGCGATCAACAATACAGTTCACGACTGTGATTGACAATACAGCTCGTAGGGCCACCTGGAAGCACCTCTGCATAACAAGTAAAATAGCAAACACTACAACAAGAAGTGAAAGTAGAAAGCGATGACACAACAACTCCGAAGACAACAAACAGAACAAATAATCTCTAAAAGAAGTAGGCAAATAGAATAGGAGAAAGTGTACAAATCCCTGACTAAGACCATATTCTAAAAAAAAGCGATTCGAAATACAAAAAGACTGAAGCGTTTCAACGGTAGTAGCACGAAAAGCATAAAAGACTTGTACATACATAATACTTAAGAGCACCTAATCCAACAAAACATTTCCATTCTAATTTGGGAAACGCAAAAACACTAAAGAACCTATACATATGTAATATCCAAAATTATTAGTTTCCCATTTCAATTATTTTCTCAGCATAGTTACTGAACAAATGTACCGAATTCAACCACTCAGTAAGGAATGCATAGCATAAAGAGGAACAACAAATAAATGCCTTCACTGGAGACCCGAGTGTATCATAAATATGTAAAATGGGAATGAAAAAAGTGCACTTCTACTCTAGGAGATATCTTTCCATTCTTGACATGTGGCACCTTCCTGACATCCTTCAGATATGCTTTCAGTAATTGCACTAATTCAAACTACTCCGCGAGCTCAAACGCACAAGCCAAATTAATTGCATCAATAGGTCTTCCACTATCCACCAGAACTCCAATGATACCTGACCTCATGCAACATCATCAATAAATCACTTATTGCCATAAGAGAATGTGCTAACATGTGGGAAAAAAATAAAAGAGATGTGAAATTAAGAGCACAAAGGGAAAGGTAAGACAAACAGAAATAATAACATAAAAAAGTGTCATAAAACAATCGCTGAAACTGTCAAAACAAAAGAAGATATAAGAGTAGCAGGCCATGTGACAAATAGGCTTGTTCCATGTTGTAACAATAACTCAATAAGCAATGTTCTTGTTCTCAGACCATAAGTACAAAATTGATCATTCACATATGTAAAAATAATAATTTTGGAACTGCTCAATTGTGGGAACTATACAAGCTCTAACAAAAATAGCAAAAAACAAGTAATCAAATTGGAGGATAAGATCAATATAAGAGGGCTCAAATAAATTTCTGGCAGCTTGTTACATTTCAGTTCATAAGATTAGATGAGTTATTTAGGGATCTGGACTTTTAAAGAGAACATGCTCTGCATAGGGATAATCAGCAAAAAAAAATTAATGCCTAATGAACTGATACTACAAAAGAAATATAACATAGGCTGCAAACTGCGATGATATAGATTAGTTAGCAGGGCATCATCCTTTTGTATATGTATGACCACATGGAGCAGACAACAGAAGATAGTATTATTACCCCTCGGTAAAAACATGGGTCGTCACAACTGTGCCATTGGGCATTGATTAATGTAAATAAGATGGACAATCTACTGGAGAGTAAAATTGGATGTCTGATACTCTGACAAACAGATAATTTCAGCATAGCAATTTTTCTATGGGGAACCACCAACCATAGTAAAAATATAAACAATTTATATTAGTATGAACTCTTAGGTTCCAATAGTTAAATAAACCCACTAATTACATGTAAGCGGTAGATTCAAGAGTAGGGAGGTGCAGACTGTTTAGATCCAAATGACATATTATACAACGGAGTAGATACCAATGACGAAGCTAAATAATATGAATTAGTCGATTTCATGGCAGACATATAACTAAAGTTTGCAGCAACTTGCATCCATATATTATTTTACCAGAAGGTAGTAGGAGCTAGAAGGCATCACTCTGACAGATCACCCGTCAAAATCAACAAAATCTACCACCTTCGTCTCCTGCTCTGAAATGGCAAGAGAATAGATTGGTCATTAGAGAAGCTGTAAAAAGGAACTGGTGCACTCTGTTGCAGCGAGAGGGGATTAAAGGTAGCTGGTTGTTACATCATTGTAAGAAACACTGTGCAATTCTTTCCTCAAAAAAAGAAACACCAGTATATGAGGAAATATAATCTTGGTACATAACTGAATCAATTATTTCAAAATGTCTTACCAACAGAATCTCAAAGTGGTAGTTCCTGTTGATCTTGACAAAAGCTATCACATTTCCACTGATACTCTACAACCTTCTTTGGATTCACAGTCTCTTGGAGTGCCATCAACAAGAAGATGTTCATCAAGGTATTCTCTCGGTGCTATAGGAGAGTCAGAATCTGAAGATGATGGGCTAGTGCTGCTCATATCGTACAGAACGTTGTTTGACATCACTGGCGGTTCAAAGTAGATTGGATTTAAATTGACGGAAGAAGTTCTTTTAGCCCTTGTTAATTCAACAACCTATAATTATCAAAATAAAAAACATAGAAGTTAGCATTTCATCTAAACACAAAAAAATTACATATTACAATGTATCAACAAAGACTCGGAAGAACCTCTTACCATCTGCTTAAGAGCCGACATGTCTTTCTTCAGTTTAGATATCACCATGTTTTTCCTTTTAAGAATATCCTGCAACTCAGCTATTCTCTACATGCAAACAGAGAAAAAAACTCACTATGAATATAACATCTGCAATGTTCGCAAGCATCCAGGTAATATGTATCTTGGCATCAGCAGTGCTAGATGCATGTGCAGTTGCAGAGCTACATAGAATTGCGGCATCACGGGATCAAAAACATAGAAGTTAGTAATTCATCTAAAAACAAAAAAAATTACATATTACAATGTATCAACAAAGACTCGGAAGAACCTCTTACCATCTGCTTCAGAGCTGACATGTCTTTCTTCAGTTTAGATATCACCATGTTTTTCCTTTTAAGAATATCCTGCAACTCAGCTATTCTCTACATGCAAACAGAGAAAAAAAAACTCACTATGAATATAACATCTGCAATGTTCGTAAGCATCCAGGTAATATATATCTTGGCATCAGCAGTGCTAGATGCATGTGCAGCTCCAGAGCTACATAGAACTGCGGCATCACGGGGGGACGCTCGGTAGCTGCACCATCGGGTAGCCCGGATTCGGCACGGCGCCGTACTGCGATATCTGCGGCGTGGGTGGCGTGCCGAGCGGGCGGAAGGAGGGGGCGAAGGAGACCGCGCGGGGGGACGGCGGCGCGACAGCCGCAAGGGCATCACGGGGGGATGCCCGGCGGCTGCATCGGCTGCGCCTCGGATAGCCCGGATTTGGCACGGCGCTGTACTGCGATATTTGCGGCGGGGGCGGCATGGCGAGCAGGCAGAAGGAGGGGGCGGAGGAGACTGGCGTGGGGGGGGGGGGAGGCGCAACCGCCGGAGGGGCATCACGGGGGGACGACTGGCGGCTGCATCGGCTGCGCCATCGGGTAGCCCGGGTTCGGCACGGCGTCGTGCTGCGATATTTGCGGTGGGGGCGGCGCTCCGAGCGGGCGGAAGGAGGGGCGAAGGAGACTGGCGCGAGGGGGAATGGTGGCGCGACCGCCGGAGGGGTGGAGACGGGGGCGGGGATCGGGTTAGGGTTTGGCGTCGGGGGGGTTTGGGGTTGCATGGCTCGGTAGGGTGGAGGTGGCGGCAGGCGGGACTGCGGTGGCGGGGGGAGTGGACGGCGGCGGGTCAAGGTTGTCGGGAGGAGACGCCACGGCCGCCATGGGGGGGAGAGGAATAGCCGAGGGGGCAATGGAGGATTGGTTGGGTTCGTGGCTTGGTGCTCGAGGAGTAAAAAAAAGAGGACGACGAAACGCGCCGAACACCCAAAACCGCGCCTTGCTATCGCTGGAAAGCCTGCGCGGTCAGGCAGCGCGCGCGCACGCATCGACGCAGGAGG
Organism: Melocanna baccifera; assembly: GCA_036346265.1. Lineage (NCBI taxonomy): Eukaryota > Viridiplantae > Streptophyta > Magnoliopsida > Poales > Poaceae > Melocanna > Melocanna baccifera. The sequence goes on along the minus strand of CM070700.1, from coordinate 8,352,267 downwards.
GCACAGGCGCGACGTGGCATCGGTGAGCAGCCAGGAACTCCCCCCTCTTTGATATATGGATTATGCCTGATCGCAAACAGTGTCTGCCCCCCGGTGAAGTCTGAATGTCTGATTGCGGAAGCGTCTGGACCCGGCTGAGGTCTAGTCGCAGTTCGTGCCCAGACACGGACCGTGGCTGGCCGCAGGTAGTAGTGTTCAATATTTTGGACGAAATTTCGTGAAATGGACAAAATTTCGTCCCTTTCGGTGCCCTCCGAAAGATATTTCATTCGGTCAAAACTTGGCCGAATTTTGCTCTATTTGAAATTTGTTCAAATTTCATCAAATTTTTGGTTACATTTCATCAAAAAATTGATTTTTTTCGTCCGACATTTCGACTTCCTTTCGCCCATGAACAAAAAATTTAAGCCTCCGAAAGTTTTAACCACGTGTCGATCATGGACCGTGTGCGTGTGACAAGATTCGATCTGGACGGTGTGTGGCCTCAGATAAGACATGGGCACGGGCAAGGTCCAATCATGATAAATTTGAAAACAAATTATCAAACTTTGAAAGCAAATCAGGATAAATTCGAAAGCAAAATCAATATAAATTTGGTGGCAAGTCAGGATACTATCCACAGCAAATTCAGAATTAGTTTGACACAAATTTATACAAATGTAAAATCAAATAAAAAAATTTAAATGAAAATCAATCCACATCAGGCTCGCTTGCCCCACATGGTCACATTGGTGGAGATGGGGAGAGAAGGAAGGGAAGAGTCTAGGCAGGCTGGCCAGGGAAGGATGTGTTGAGGAACTCTCGCTGGCGACCAGTCCGAGCGATTCCTCTGCTTAGAATAAGAACGAATCAATCACAGAAACACAGAATAATAGATTGAACACAGAGAGGTAGAGAGAACTCCTGGTCTTTCTTTATTGCTTCATATGCATTGGGTACAAAATCAGCCATATGGTTCTCTATTTATAGGGGGTGGGATGAGGTGCCCATTATAGATAAAGACTCGTTTAAACGGAGAGGATCCGTTTAAACGGGGATCCTTATCTTTAGTTTCCCAATACTCCCCCTTGGGCACTCATCCGACATACTCATGCCTCATTAAAACTCCATAAAAACCCAGTGGGAAAAATTTGGAGAAAGAGTACATGATGCATGTTATGCTGCGATTGCACGAATTGTCTCATTAAAAACCTTGATCGAGAAACTTCAGGAAAACTCGTCAAGGGAAAAAGAGTACAATTCACCCAACTTCATTTAGTCTTCGTGACTTTTATTCTTTGGGTACTTGATCTTCGTGATCAAGATTTACTAACGGTCTTGAGAGAATTCTCCCCAGATTCTGCACTTCTCTAAGTCTCATCATATCGATCCTCGCACGCACCTTTCAAAGCTAGATGCGGGAGGGACTTTGTGAATAAATCTGCTAGATTTTCACAAGACTTAGTATGCGAGACTTTAATCTCGTCCATCTTTTGCAATTCATGAGCATAGAAGAACTTGGGGTTGATATGCTTTGTGAGATGACTCTTCACATAGCCCGTTTGTACTTGTGCAACGCAAGCGGCATTATCTTCATAGATAATTGTGGGGTTTTGCACAATGTTCATTCCACATGACTGCTGGATGTGGTGAACCATTCGGCGTAGCTGCGCATTCACGTGCGGCTTCATATAGCGCTATTATTTCGAGTGGTTCGTCGAGGTAGCTACAAGGCTTTGCTTAGACGATTTCCGTGAAATTGCGGTTCCACCACACGTAAATACATAGCCTGTTTGTGACTTTGCGGTATGCGAGTCGACAGTACCCAAAGATCTGCATAGCCAATCAAGTTCAGATCTTGATTCTTTCTGTAGAACAATCCAAGGTCCTTGCTTCCTTGGAGATATCGGAAGATGTCCTTTATGCCCTGCCAATGCCTTTTGGTGGGCTCTGCACTATACCTTGCTAATAGGTTCACGGCAAAGGCAATATCCGGTCTAGTGCAGTTTGCTAAGTACATGAGTGCTCCAACTGCACTCAAGTATGGGAATTCCGGTCCCAGGACTTCCTCCCCCTCTTCCCTAGGTCGGAAAGGATCTTTTTCTTGCTGCAAAGATCTCCCGATCATCGGTACTTTTGATGGGAATGCTTTCTCAAAGCCGAATCTTTCTAGCACCTTCTGGGTGTAGGTCGACTGATGTACTAAGACTCCTCCAGGGACATGCTCAAGCTGCAGGCCTAAGCAGAACTTGGTCTTGCCCAAGTCCTTCATTTCAAACTCTGACTCCAAGTAGGAGCTTGCTTCTTTTATATCATCCACTGTCCCGATGATATTCAGATCATCTACATACACTGAGATTATACAGAATCCATTCTGGGATCGCCGTATAAATACACAAGGACAGTCTTCATTGTTTGTGTAGCCTTTCTTGCAGAGAAAGTCGCTTAAGCGATTATACCACATTCTGCCAGATTGCTTCAGTCCATACAGGGACTTTCTAAGCTTCACACTGTACAGATTTCTATTTGCTCTGTCTTGGTTCGGGAGAGGAATTCCTTCAGGGACTTTCATATAAATCTCCGAATCCAAGTTACCATAAAGATATGCAGTCACAACATCCATCAGTTTCATTTCTAAATTCAAGTTCACTGCCATTGAGATCAAGTATCTAAAGGTAATTCCACTCATGACCGGGGAGTAGGTTTCTTCATAATCAACTCCAGGACGTTGAGTGAAACCTTGTGCTACCAGCCTTGCTTTGTATCTCACTACTTCGTTTCTTTCATTTCTCTTTCGAACAAATACCCACTTGTGCCCTACAGGTGCACATGGGGAGGAGTGCGACATACGGCCCAAACACTTCTCTTTTGTTCAGAGATAGCAATTCGGTTGCTATTGCCTTCTTCCAATCTTCCCAATCTGATCTTTTCTTACATTCAGCGAGCGATGCAGGCTCGGGATCAAGATCAATGATTGTGGCAATTTTCTTTACGAAGTAGATGTCGACATTGGCTGTTGTCCTGTTCAGGGACTCTCCCGTGTGCACATAATTTATAGCTATTTCTTCATGAGTTGCTTCTTCTGGAGCTTCATCTTGCGCATCGCTTCTTTCCATTGCGGTGGCGAGTCCCTTTAGTTTTTCGGCTCCGATGTGTGCGCACACATCCATGCCGATGGGAATATTCAGATCCGGTATGTCCTTTACAACAGGTGTCATACTTGTGTCAGGTCTCAACTGGCTCCCCTTCTCATTCTGGGGGACTTCGGTGATCGGCTGTGATAAGTCCTTCTTATCCTTTTTCGCCAGGCGTCCCCGGTTACTTTGGATTCGAGGAGCCGAGTTCTCGCCCTTTATTCGAGGCCTCGGGCGGGATTAGGATACCTTCAATTTTCTTTGGTATTTCGACCCTCTCCGGTGCATTGCGTGCGAGCACATGCGACTTAGTCACGCTCTTCAAATCACTAAAGTGATCGGGCGCTGATTTGCTAATGCTTGCAAATCGATGATCTTCGGACCTCTTTTTCAGTTTCACGGTCGCGGGTCATGTGCAGGAATTCCGTGGCTTCCCGTAATTTCCCGACATTTTTCATCAACGGGTTGATTTCCTCCCCCTAATGTCGGAAAATTATCCTCATCAAAAATGCAATCAGCGAAGCGGGCAGTATGCAAATCTCCCGACATGGGTTCCAAATACCTGATTATGGATGCGTCTCATAACCAACGATATCCCGTCTTACGGAGAGGGCCCATTGCGATTCATTGCGGAGGGGTATAGGTACATAAACCTTGCATCCAAACCTCCTGAGATGAGAAATTTTCGGTGGTGACCCTTGCGCTAGTTGCATAGGTGAATGGATGTTGTAGGCCGAAGGTCTAAAGTTGATGAGATTCGCTGCATGTAGGACTGCATGTCCCCAACATGTAGCTGGCAAATTACAATTCTGCAAAAATGGTCGGGCAATAAATTTAATTCTCTTGATCAATGCCTCGCCAAACCATTCGGTATGGACATGCGGTGCCAATGCTCAATCGCAATCCCCATCGCCATGCAATAATCATCAAATGCCTTTGAAGTAAATTCTCCGGCATTGTCCATTCTAATGGACTTGATGCGATGATCAGGGAACACATTTCTGATGCGAATGATCTGCGAGATCAATTTGGCGAAAGCATGGTTTCTTGTGGATAATAAACCCACATATGACCACTTTGAGGAAGCATCAATGAGCACCATGAAATACCTAAATGGACTGAGATGTGCTGGATAGGACCACAAATGTCTCCTGGATGCGTTCGGAATGCGGGGACTTCATCCTTCACTTTGAGTGGATGGTCTAGTGATTAATTTCCGTAGCACATGCAGGCACACAAAATCTTCGAGGATTCGGAAATTCTTCACATTAATATTATGCCCATGAGAATTGTTAATTATATTTCTCATCATCCTAAGACACAGGTGGCCTAATCTGCCGTGCGAGCAGATGCGAATAGTTCGAGCTTCAAATCGCTTGGGGCGATTATGCACGCAGCGCGCTTTAATGTTGGTATAATATAGCCACACGTGTTCATGCCATTATAAACTGAATAAATGAATGAATTATTTCAAAATCATCCAACCATTACGAGAAGACAAAAATAAAGTACCATCCATGCAAGATCTAACTTGTCCATTTAATGCAAAATAAATGACAATTAACGTCTCATGCATTCTGGTGCATCGACGGAATCAACTAGAAAGTCATTGACTTCTTCGGCTATCTTTTCAGGAGTGATGTTCTCTTCGAGAGAAATCATGGAGGTGGCTGCCTCTAAGTCGTAAGGGGGTGCTGCTACCTGGATGGACTCAACCTCCATCATTTCAGGCAGTGGCTCATGATGCTCCCCCTCAACAGCTGCAAAGTTAGCTTCAGGCTGCCCTTTGCCATTGTTCTTCTGGGCTTGGTGGGCATCAATGACATATTGCGATGCTTTACAGATCCGCGACCAATGCCCCCACTTGCCACACTTGTAGCAACCTTGGTTCTGCTGGCCATAGGTTTTGCCACTCTCCTTAGCCCTTTTGTCATTTGGAGCATCTGACTTGCCTTTCTGGGCAACGGTCTTACCCTTCTTCCCCCTTCTTTTCATCAAGGGCTTTCGCACCTTATAGCTCCCAACATTGGCTTCACGGCCACGAGCTCCCCAATGGCTGAGTGACGTAATTCTTGCGGAGAAGTTCGTCCTGAGCCTCCGCTACCTGCATCATATCAATCAATTCGGCGTACTCCTTGTAGCCGTCTTGACGATAGTTGCGGGCGATCGATATCTGACATTGGGGTGAAAGGTGGACGGGGTCTTCTCAATCTTCGCTCATCGTGATCCGCTTGCCACGAGTTGAAGATTGGTACAAATCTGTGCAATGCGAATTATACTCCCCGACCGTCTTGAAATCGGCAAATCTTAGTCCGATCCACTCCTGCTCTGCTTGAGGAAGAATGGTGTACTTTAGCCTCTCAAACCGCTTCTTGAGTGCGGTCCAGAGTGCTAGCGCGCTTTTCTCCGCCATATACTCATTCTTGAGAGTAATGCAGAGGTGGTGCCTGAGGAAATGAAGTGCCTGATCATTTTCCTCAGGTGTAGGTTTGGCGTCATGCCGTCCGCCAATCCCAATAGCTGCGCGGAGCTTCCTGGCTCCAAGTACTATCTCGACATCGGATGCCCACGTCAGATAGTTCTTGCCATGCTGGGCAAGCTCCTCGAACTCCCGGTTCGTGATGCCAGTCATCTACATGTGATGAATGGAACATATAAGTTTACTTCAGGTAAACATGCATGGAATTATTTACTGCAGGTAAATAAATGGTACAATAAATTCTCGTAATGTTCCATAATTTTCTATGCATTTTTCATAATTTACTGCTAATTTTCAGTGATTAAAAGCAATTAAATAATTACAATTAATCAAAACAGTAAATAAATGCAGAAAATACATAAAACAATAATGACATAAATAAATAAGCTTCAAATGCTAAAAATAATGCAAAATTCGGGTTTCCGAGGCCGTTTTATGCTAGAAAACAAATTTTCAGCGAAATCTTCCACTTCTGGGGTCTATACGCAAAATTTTCAATTCGGAGAAAATTTACGTAATTTTTAGATTTTTTCGGTGTTTTCTGAAAATTTCCATCGCTTTGAGCGTATTTGAAAACTCAAGGGTCTACTTGCAAAATTGCCGGCCTTATCTTTATCTCCTCCTTTCCCCATTGACTCGAGCCACTCTGATTCCTCCGCCGTTTCCTCCGCCAGCACAAAAGGCGCCACGGCGGCGATTCGCGCGTGGAGGCTGCCATCCGCTGCCATGGCGGAGGCCCGGCGGCAGGAGTTGGTGCTTCGGCACCGGAGTGTTGCTGCCGTGGCGGCTACCGGCGGCCGCCGTGGCGCGGCGATTTGCCGCCGTCGGCTGCCATGGCGGCGATGTTTTGCCGACGGTTGCCATGGCGGGTCTTGGTGATTCGGTACCATGGAAGAGGCCGGTGGTCCGTGTCTTTGCCGTGGCGGCTACCGGCGGCCGCCGCGGCGGCGGATATGTAGCGGCTACTGCGCGGTCACCGATCGGCGCGACTACCACGGCACGGGTTTCGTTGCTAGCGGCTGCCACGGCGGGAGTTCGGCGCCGGGCGCCAAAACGTAGCGGCGAGCCATGAGCTGCCGTGGCGGCTACCGCGGCCGCCGTGGCAGCGAATCGGCTGCCGTCGGCTGCCGTGGCGGTCTGTGCCGGGCACCATGCGGCCGGTGGACCGTGCGTTGCCGTGGCGGCCGCCGTCGGCTACCACGGCGGGATTTGTTGCCGTTGCTTCCATGGGCTGCCATGTGCTGCCGTTCGCTGCCATGGGCCACCATGTCTTTGCCGTGGGGTGGAGGCGAGGTCGGCGCCATGCGTGGCACGCGCTGGGAGCCATGGCGCGGTCGCGCCGGCGGTGCCTCATGCGGGAGGCGGCGCGCATGCAGGCGCGGTGGTGGCGGCGGTGCCTCATGCGGGGCGGCGCGCATGCAGCGCGGTGGCGGCGACCGTGTGACACCGAACACCCCTTTTTTTCCAATCTGTGATGTCATACATTCGAACAAGAAGAACAGATGCAAATTTAATGTGCGTGATCTACCGATCGACGGATTCGCCGGCGACTTCGGTGCTCGTGGTAGATCAATCTACATGGCAATCGACATCCACCCTTGCAAGTAATTTACCGATCGACATTGTGCCGCGACTTCAAGTCTGCTCGCGGTAAATTAGGCGAATTTGCACCGTAGACAAAATAAATCTAGAACGCGAAGGAAAAATAGATTCAAAAGCGATCTAGAAAATTCAATCAGGCTTCGATGATTACCTCGTTCACGGAGCGTAGTCGTCTTGATAACGTGTTGAGGAACTCTCGCCGCGACCAGTCCGAGCGATTCCTCCGCTTAGAATAAGAAACGAATCAATCACGAAACACAGAATAATAGATTGAACACAGAGAGGTAGAGAGAACTCCTGGTCTTTCTTTATTGCTTCATATGCATTGGGTACAAAATCAGCCATATGGTTCTCTATTTATAGGGGGTGGGATGAGGTGCCCATTATAGATAAAGACTCGTTTAAACGGAGAGGATCCGTTTAAACGGGGATCCTTATCTTTAGTTTCCCAATAGGATGTTTACGGTTTGTTTCCATTTTGCTTCCCGCTGCCCACCCAGCTTTTGGGACACCGTGCGGAGAATACAGCAAACACGCGCATGCGCAGAAACAGGAGTTCCCATTAGTTTAGAACAAATAAAGATCAATCACACAACAATACAGAGTTCGATTTCGATTGGAAATCAGCTGGGCGCTCGTTTTAGCGATGGCTTCTGGTTTTTGGCTGAAATTTCACTGTAGTTGGCTTTTTTTTACTGCAGCTGATTTGGCTTTTTAGGTATAATTAATTTTAAAAAAAATGTAAACAAATAAAGATCAATCACACAACAATACAGAGTTCGATTTCGATTGGAAATCAGCTAAGGGGGTGCTCGTTTTAGCGATGGTTTCTGGCTTTTGGCTGAAATTTCACTGTAGTTGGCTTTTTTTTACTGTAGCTGATTTGGCTTTTTGGGTATAATTAATTTTTAAAAAAAATGTAAAAATAGAAAAAATATGTTAACCCATTAGGGATAATACAAAGGAACACAGGAAAAAAAGAAAATACAAAAAAGCCTAAAATATTTAAAAAAATTCAGAAAAAGAAGAAATACTAAATAGTAAAAAAAAAAGCTGAAGGTAGAAGCTGAAGTTGAGAAAAAGCTAACTTGAGCGGGGCAGCCATTGGGTTTCTACACTGGAAAAATTAGGTCTGGTGTGCGTCATGGGTGTAGGACTCAGGTCGTGGAAAAATTAGGGGTTATATATTTCGTGGGTGTAGGACTCAGTTATTTGTATTACTAATCATCAGCCCGTGCGATGTACGGGCTACATTGTTTTGAACAATAATTTTTGGTGTTAATAATTTTGAGTTTTTAACTCTGAATATATTTAAATGTGGATGAGAACATTTTAGTTTTGAAAATTTACTCATGAATTTTGAATATTTTAAAATTTGAAAATTCATTTTTCTAATTTTTCATGTTGACAATAATTATTTTAAATTCCGAACTTCAATTTTCACCTGAAACTTGTACGTATGACTTCAGGCATGTCATGTAGACTATTTGCTACAATTCGTATAAAACTCTAATTAATGTTAGATCTAATGCAGGCTACTTTCTTTAAAAAAATCTAAGCAAGCCATTGTAACTGGAAAGTGGATTAGTGATGGATCAGCAATTTTTTCAAATTAATATGTGATTTTCTATACCTACTTTTTTTTTACCATTCTAGAGATTTTTTTCAATTAATATTTTCCCTTCAAGAGTAAGCACCAACCTTTGTTGGAATTACATGACATAGGTGAATTGTATGGGAAACTTCTTGTTCATCTACATCTTGTAGTTTTAAGCTGCATGCCATCAAGTTCAATGCGCGCGATTCTTCAATTTTTCATGTGACCATGCAAGTCTTCTTTGTTTTATCTTTCGACGTGGCTGCTTAATTTGCATGTCTAATCTCCAAGTCAAACTCCAAATTAATTGACTTGTACGTCTCTATGCAGGGAGGTTCAATAGAAATAAGGACATTTTATTTCTTTTTTTCCTTTTCTTTGGTTAATACAGTAATTCCTAGTATTATTCTTTTGATTAATATGCAAACCAACTTTCTAACCGTTTTTTATATGAATATTATTTTTGAGGGGATTTTCTAAACTTGATGACATGTTTGATCCACGCTTTTGTCGTAGAGTTGTAATCATATGAAATTTAAATAGTATCTATTTTGATCTGATTAATCTTGTTCGTTATAATCTAGATTGACCACAATCTATGATGTACATAGTTCTTTCTCTTTTTTTATCTTATTAATTAACTTGTAAATTTTAGCACTTGAGGACAAAATGTATTGGTTTTTTTTCTTTCTACTTGAACCTAATTATTTGTTTCTTTATTTAATGTTCTGATTATTATTATACACTTGTATTGCCAACACCTCTAGCTTTTGGGCCTGTTCAAGTTGGCTTAAAGCCAGCTTCTACTTTTTTCACTATTTAGTAATTTCGTATTTTTCTAATTTTTTAGATTTTTTGGGCTTTTTTACCTATTCTTTTTTCCCCGTATTCCTTTGCATTGTCCGTGATGGTCTAACATGTTTTTTCTATTTTTTTATTTTTTAAATTTAATTATGCCAAATAAGTCAATTTAGTTATAGTAAAAAAATAAGCCAACTACAGTAAAAAAATATTATAAATCAACGCCAAAATAAGCGCTATTTTTAACTTTTTCTAGAATATTTTGGTCCTTGAACAGCAAAGTCCTGGTTCATCTTCAGGGCAACGTCCGAAACTTGGATGTGTTGAAAGTCACGCTCCTCAATTTCGGGCATGTTCTTTTCAGTTTCTCAAAATGATTTTTGGCTTTTGCTACAATACCTAATTTTCAAACAGAGTATTTTTTTAAGATGGAGTCTATAAGTTAATTATAGTACACGTTAAAAACCCAACATCTGTACAATCCAAAATCGCAAGCGAGTATCTCTCTCTCCGTAATCTCTGTCGTAAACAGCTAAAATTCAAAAATTTTAACCAAAAGCCATAAACCGCAGCAAAAAAAAAAAAAACAGACTTGCATACCAGTTCAGCTCTAAGACAAAGTCCAAAGGTTCTAAAAAATAAGGCATAGTCCGAACCATATATATGCACGGACGTGTTCAAGTCGAACGCCAACTAGTACGTACACCAGTTGCCTTTGTAGCTTGCATACATACTCTATACATATCTATTCTTAGCCTTTCACTATACCAATATGAAAATTTTGACGGTCTAGATGTTTCCTTTTTTCCATTGTTAGTGTGAGACTTTCTATCTTTTTTTTTCTTTTTCTTTGACTAATATGGTAAATGCTAGCTTTTTCACCGTCTAGAGTTAATGTGGGGGCTTCCGAAGGATAGGAGCCTTCAATTAGTGTTCCTTCTTGCTTTCTTCTGTCATAACCTCTCTTTCGTGAATGTTTTCAAGTGGTCAGGAGACATTCTTCTTATTTTATGTTGTCCTCTTATCACGCACGTGTTAGCTATACTTTTGCAAAGACCAGCTAGCCTTTCTTGTAGCACTTGCATTTCGACCTATGTATATAGCTCAAAAATAGGAACGTGTACCACGGGTTTTTTTAATATCCACAACTATTTGTCAATTAACCAAAAATTAGCGAGATTACCCTTGCAATTACATGGCTAGAAGTCATATATAGTTGTCTTTCTTATATAGCTCTAATAAATATGATTAAAAATATAATTATATTTGTTATACAACTCTAATATCTATATATTATTAATTTGTAACGTTATAATCTGCCTATGCCAAAATAAGTGGTGACAATCCTTCTTTTCTTGTTTCGATTAATGAGAGAATCTTTTCTTCTAAGTATTATTATGGAATTTTTTTGTCCTTGAAACAAAGGAAATACCTTAAATATCACTGGTTATTTGCATTTATATAGACATATATGTTAGATGATCTAAATACTTTCGTAACATTCATTTATAAGCAAAGTCGATCAATTTCACTTCGAATAATTTCGCAAGAACTACATAAACAACACACTGTCGTTGTGTATATATATATTTAAAGGAGAAACCACAATCTTCCGTCTTTCGTTTTGTACTAGCAATCGAAAGAAGCAAAATGGTAGAGTGATCAAAAGCTTCAACTAGCAAATGAGAAAGACCGTGTACATCCATCCACGATCCATCTGGTTAAGACCGTGTACTCTAGCAGAGCCCAGCAAAGTAGCCAAACCGAGCATTAGGAATCCATCAATCCGCTGCTCCTAGTGGCGGCCACGCATGCAGGCGTGACGGGTGACGCCTACGTAACGTGCGGATTGCGCTGTCTCCCTCGCCACCGTCGCACGCGTCGTACGCCCGCACGGCGCAGACCCAACGACTCCAGCTATCCTGGTCGGCGACGCGGCGCTCGGCCATGCAGGCCCGTAGCGCGGCCTTGAAGCACTCCCCCGACACCACCGCGCGCTCTGGGAAGCCGTACGCCATCTCCGGCATCGCCGCGGCTCTCGCGCGGCCGGCCACCCACAGCAGCAGCAGGGGGAGGAGGCACACGGTCGCCGCGCCGGCGTTGCCGCGGCTGTGTCTGCGCCTCGACCAAAACATATGCACAGGGGAATGATCGAGACGGGCGCGCTGGGGAGGGGTTAACACGCGTGTCTATATGGCGTACGTACTGACCAGGAGACGTTACATGATCTTAATTAATTCTTAGCGGAGTTACTACTTCCATTAATTACGAGTACGTAGTTGTAACCAACACCTGATGTTATTACGCTTCATGCAGTAACTTTCTTCTAGTTGAATGCATGCAAGAATCATAATCATCAATTCATCATAAATCTCTTGAAGCGGAAGGAATGCCGGCTCTCTCGTTCGCTCCGTACAGCCCTCCTTCCTCCGCGTGAGTGCCTGCTTGCTCCGCCGTTGTTGTGTGCTTGCTTCGTCTAGGTCCACCTGTCTGGAGTGAACTGAAGGCTGCAATTGAGTTCGGATGGATATATCTTTACTATTTTAAAAGAAGGAGTTGGTGGTTGATGAGTCCTCTCCTATATCTCTTCTCAGCCATTTGATCTGAACAATAAAATCTTAACCGCCCCTTTCCTCTCCCCCCTCTCTCTCTCCCTCCCTCCCTCTCTCGCGATCTAACTGTTAAAGTTTTTCCGTTGCAACGCACGGGCACATGACTAGTAACTTCAACAGTACCAACTTGGACGGTGGAGATTGATCCTTGAATCCTTCCGAGCATCTGACAGAGAATTGGAATAAATGAAGGGATAGGTCGTGCCCCTGACATCAGATCTTCATCTGACGGGGTTGGTTCAGCTCTTAGCTGCTTATCACGTGAACTGTAGCTGTAATCCACTATTCACCGTCATTTTCACTAATTTATCTTTAATCACTCTCAGACTTATATACATATGGTTGTAATGGGAACTAGAGGCAATCAGTGAGATACATGTTAAACCCTAGGCACTATTTTGTAGCTTAGTTCTTAGTCTTCATATTCCCTTCTGAATCCTCGATTGTTCTGAGTTTGATCTCGATTTTGGGTCCAAATCCCTCGGATCCTGACATTTGTGATTGTTAGAGATATAGAAAGAGATAAGAATAGAATGTATCTAGTATATATGGTTAGTATTGTTTGTTTCCTTGTTTCAAGGATTGTCTCCCGATTGTATGCCACGCCTGGGGCTATTCCTGGCTATATCAACACGCAACAGCGGCTCCCAACGGAGTAGAAACGCTTTCACCGTATTTATGGTATCAGAGCCTCTCCTCCACAAAACATCCAGATTGCATCTAGTGGAGCCATGGCGAGTTCCTCCAATGGAGCCATCGCCAATCCTTTCTTCAGCCAAGTTGTCACGGAGAAGCTGATGAAGGCCAATTTTCTCCTGTGGAAGGCGCAGATCCTTCCGGCTGTACGAGGTGCTCGCATGGAGGGATACCTCACCGGCGCAACTGCTGCTCCAGTGAAGCTGATTGACGCCAAGGACGGGGACGAGATCGTGAAGAGAACCAACCAGCATATGATGAATGGGTTGTTGCCGATCAGCAGCTTCTCAGCTTCCTGCTCTCGACGGTCTCCAAGGAAGTTCTCGCGCAGGTGATAAACATGCACACTGCTGCTGATGTTTGGAGAGCAATCAATGAGATGTTCTCCACACAAACGCGTGCACGAGCCGTGAACACGCGTATTGCACTCGCAACCACCTCCAAAGGGAACATGAGCGTTGCGGAATACATCACCAAGATGAAGTCACTCGGTGATGAGATGGCGGCCACTGGAAAACCAATGGATGATGAAGACATGGTGGGCTACATCCTTGCCGGCCTTGATGAAAATTATGAGCCGGTAGTATCATCTTGTTGTCGCAGTTCAACGGTGGCGATGGCGAGCTGTATTCACAGCTCTTAAGTTTCGAGAATCGCCATAGCTTGCGCCAGGCCGGCTACCAAGCAAATTTGGCACGTCAAGGCGGGCGTGGAGCGCCATTCCGCGATGGAGGAAACAGTCGCAGTCGCGGACGTGGTCGCGGCCGTGATAGCAGCGGCAATTTTGGAGGAGGCCGCATCATCGCCAACAATGGAGGCAAGCGACCTACATGCCAACTTTGTGGTAAGACTGGACATGTTGTTGTTGATTGTTGGCATAGGTTCAATGAAGAATTTGCTCCTGAGAAAAGTGCTGCTGCGGCAACTCGCTCATATGGCGTGGACACGAATTGGTACTTGGACACTGGAGCAACCGATCACATCACGGGCGAGTTGGACAAGTTGACCACCCGTGAGAAATACACTGGAAAAGATCAGATCCAAACAGCGAGCGGATCAGGTATGGACATTAGTCACATTGGTCATAGCACTATTCACACCCCTAGTCGTGATTTACACCTAAACAATGTCTTATATGCTCCAAAGGCTATGAAAAATCTTATTTCCGTTCGCCGTTTCATATATGATAACTATGCTTATCTAAAAGTTTACCCTAATCTTTTCTTTATCAAGGATCGGCAAACGAAGAATATCCTGCTTAGAGGACGGTGTCATAACGGCCTCTACCCCTTGGAATCTACACCAAAACAAGCCTTTGGAGTCATCAGACCATCTCTTGCGAGATGGCACAATCGACTAGGTCATCCATCTTTAGCTATTGTCCAAAAAGTTGTTAGCACCAATAAATTGCCATGTTTGGCAGAGTCTATGAGTCATGAGGTTTGTGATGCTTGTCAAATGGCTAAGAGCCATCAGTTACCCTATTCTACATCCTCTAGTGTGTCAAAGTTTCCTCTAGAACTCGTTTATTCTGATGTTTGGGGTCCAGCACCTGACTCTGTTGGGGGCAAAAAGTATTATGTCAGCTTCATTGATGATTTTAGCAAGTTTACTTGGATCTATCTTCTCAAGTTTAAATCTGATGTGTTTCAAATATTTCGTGAATTCCAGAATCTTGTTGAAAGATTATTCAACAGGAAAATTGTTGCTTTGCAATCTGACTGGGGTGGTGAATATGAAAAATTACACTCCTTTTTTTCACAGATAGGCATCACTCACCGTGTTTCATGTCCCCATGCCCATCAACAAAATGGAGCTACCGAACGAAAACATAGACACATCGTAGAAGTGGGCTTATCTCTTCTTGCTCATGCTTCTATGCCTCTCAAATTTTGGGATGAGGCATTCCTTGCCGCTACTTATCTCATCAACCGCACCCCAAGCAAAGTCATTGAATACTCCACACCTCTAGAGCGCTTGTTTCATCAAAAACC